>JAECXJ010000308.1:3787500-4387500 GCA_018152295.1 Drosophila carrolli
GAAATATCCTCTCGAATATTTTAGAGAAAGTGGGCAGTAAGCTTATCGGTCGGTATGACTCGACAAGGTTCTCCGGTTTTCCTGGCTTTGGTATCATCATTATCACAGCACACTTCCATTGGGATGGGAAGTGGTGGATACGTAGCATTGAATTATAGAGGAGAACAAGGAACAGGATTTCCTTTATAGTCAAAGTCTTGGCAATTCTGCTATCAATGCCATCGAAACCAGGCGCCTTACTGGGATGTAATTTTCGAATATGAAGGTAGACTTCTTCTGGGCTAACATGTTGGATCGGTAGTGCATCCGGGGAAGGAGCATTAAGAAAGGCCAGTGTTTCTTCAACATCCTCGGGACTCGCGAGGTCAAAAGGCTGAAGGCGTTTCTCTAGTTCGCAAAAGCTAGAGAAATCTCTGAGTCTTATCTGCACCATGTGTCGTCAGCTTTTTTTATGGGGATCTTTCGAAGAGGCTGTCGTTTCATATTCCGTGTACATTTCCAAAGGTTGAAGCTGTACGATTTGGTGGGATCCGCGTTGAGGAGCACTTCATCAAAATATTCGCGCTTAGTTTGGTTCAGAAGTTTTTTACGATCATCTTCGGCACGACGATATGAGCTTTTGTCGACTGTCATATATTGTCATATATCTGCGACGTAGGGATCTTTTTAACCTTACCAGTTCTATTACCTCAGGTTTTAAAAGAGCCTGAGGTGGGTTGGAAGGGTTTGGGACTTGTCCACAGGTTGAGAACTCGGCAGCGATATGAATATTCCGGACAAACATCTCCACAGCGTCGTTGATGTCCTCAGGCGAGCTTAACACCATATTGAGGTTAACAAGCCGGTTGACTGGTGCTTGAAAGCGAGGAAGGCTCGCATTTCGAGGAAGGATACGAGGTCTGGAACAAATTTTTTGCGCAGCGACTCTGAATTTGATAATTAATGGGATGTGATCAGAGTTAAGCTCAAGACTTTCTGTAATGGAAAGACACTCAGACCGTATCCCGCCGTATACAGCAAAGTCAATGGCTGTTGGTGTTCTTCGGCTATATGGATAATGCGTAGGCCCTCCGGTTGCAAGGACCTGGACATTGGATCTTTGAACAAGATCTGCGAGAGCTCTTCCGCGGGTGGTTGAGTTTCGAGACCCCAATAAACGGTATCAATATTATGACTATGCACAAAGAGCTCCAGCTCAAGGCCTTTGTTGGCAAGTCCGTCGGCGTTCCACACACCAATGTTAAGGCCGATTTGACTCATGGTTGTGTTACATTAACTGGGAGAGATCCAGCTAATGATTGAGCTGTTCCTGGAGTATTTTGGGGTAACAGTCTTGTGACAAGTCCCATCATCGACACCATAATTTGGAATAACTTGTCGATCTGAGCAACAAGGACCGACATTCTTTCGTTGGATTGCAGGAACATTTGCTCTTGACGCTGCCATTGCTGGTGGTTGATCAATTGCTGCGGGTTGCATCGGTGTTGTTGACGGAGAGACTGCTGCTGGTGATCCGGCTGTTATTGTTGTTGAGGAGCCAGTTGTTGCTATGATGGCTGCTGCTGCTGTCGAGGCGGTGCTTTTTGATGGTGACTCTGCATCCTGTTGTTGCTGCTCAGTG
Source organism: Drosophila carrolli (assembly GCA_018152295.1). Classification (NCBI taxonomy): domain Eukaryota; kingdom Metazoa; phylum Arthropoda; class Insecta; order Diptera; family Drosophilidae; genus Drosophila; species Drosophila carrolli. Next base: position 3,789,122 of record JAECXJ010000308.1, read on the forward strand.
GAGGAAACTGTTGACTCTGTGGAAGAGTCATAGGAACTTGTTGGAGCTTTGGACTGCTAACTTGACCACGGACAGCGTTGGCATAGGAGATTGGATTAGCAGAGTTAGACCGGCCATTTTTAGGAGTTAGCTGTTTGGGAACGGTGCTTAGCAATCTGCTGATATACCTTTATAGCTAGCTGTATGGTTTCCGCCACAGTTAACGCATTTGACAGGGTGAATATCTTTTAAGCAGACCTCCACACCGTGTTGCAGGCCACATCTGACACAGTTGAAGAGTTTTTGGCTATGATTTTTTGTGTGTCCAAATGCTTGACATTGAACGACATCATCCTTTTTGTAGGGGAGTTCAACTTGAATCCTTTGCCGACAAAGTGTCTTAATCTCAAGGATGTCTTTGTTATTTGCCGCCGGTTCTAGTTCAACAAAAACCAGGTTGACGAACTTGGTTTTGTCAAAGCGGTTTCTAGGTCTATTGACAAATTGAACCGCGTGTCCAGCCGAGATAATACTTTTCTTAATATTTTCATCCGGGACAGAATGATGGACACCACGGATGACTACACGATAGGATCTATCTTCTTTCAACTGCCAGGAATGGTATGGCAGGGAGTATTTGGACGGGTCAACGATCTTGTCTGTGGATCTAATAAGTCCGTTCAGGTTCTCACAATGATCAACCACAATTGGGGTTGGTTTGTGGGAGGGAATTTGTTCCTGGCTGCCAGATGGACGGCTGAGATTCTTGTTGTTGTTTCCGGTATTGTTGCCCACTTTGGTGTGGATAACGTTGCTAGGGTTGTTGGTAGAGCTGTTGCCGGTGGAAGTACTGGCTTTTTCAGAATCATTGGGGCTGACCGTATGAGGAACTTGGACGTGTCCCATGTCTGTGTCCATGTCCGACAGTTCTGAGAATCGGTTGGACGAAACATTTGTTTTTGGGGAATTGGAATTTCTCAGAATTTTGGTGATTGGTGATGCTGAATTCGATGATCTTCAGTCAAGACGGCGTTTGTTGTTAGCCGATCTTGGGGTCCACCAGTCCTCATCGTCGCCATTTATGTCTGCTAGTTCCGGTTCCGGCTCATTGTCTGATGATGGTGCAATGTTGCACGAGGGGGAATTATATGGAAGTCTAGCTTGCCTTAGTACCTCTTTCGTTGTTTGTTGATTTCGTGCCACAATCTTACTGATGTTTAAGTCATCTTCGGAGTCCGAAAGACCAGACGTTATAGGTATTAAGCACTGCTTTGCACTGCTTTACCGGCTTCTTGAATATTCAGGCCCTTTGCCTGGATTCCGAAAAGTAGCCTAGTGGGCAAGGCGTAGGCCCCGCAGTTGGGCGGAACCCAGCTCAAACCCTCCAAAAGGCGAACGAAATTCTTTTTTCTTTTATTGGGAGAAAATTATTAAGATCAAAATAAAATTCGAATTCGAATTTGGACAAACTAGCGGAATTTTGCACTTGCTTTGGCTTTCTGTTCCACTTGTTCTCACGAGAAGCACAACTAACTGAGCGTAGGGGCACTGACACCGCGACTTTAGAAGTCGGATTCACAAAAGAAATTAATTTTGCCACGGAGGTGGACTTGTCCATAGACTCGCGTCTGCACTCCACGAAATCATGATCAAGACTGATGCTGATCAAGAATATATATACTTTATAAGGTGGGAAATGTCTCCTTCACTGCGTTGCAAACTTTTGACTGAAATTATAATACCCTCTGCAAGGGTATAAAAACAGCACTACGACTTACGACGAACAACGCACGAAAGAAAAACGGCAGGGTTACAAGAAAAGAAAACACAGAACAGAATTACAAAAATAAAACAATTTTTAGGTATTAGTTTCTGCACAAAGACTTATAGTTCACTCGCGAGGCGAAAGGAATTTAAATGTATATTTAAATAACTGAATGAAAATTGTTTTGATACAATCCACCGATGTGATTAAACGAAACAAAATACAAAACCGGAGCGCAGAAAAAAAAACGACCGTTCACTTTAAAAGTCAAAGACGATTTTTGTTATATCTTTATACCCTTGCAGAGGGTATTATAATTTTGGTCAAAAGTGTGCAACGCAGTGAAGGAGACATCTCCGACCATATAAAGTATATGTATTCTTGATCAGGATCACCTCCTGAGTTGATATAGCCATGTCCGTCTGTCCGTCTGTCTGTCCGTCTGTCTGTTTCTACGCGAACTAGTCTCTCAGTTTTAAAGATATCGAATTGAAACTTTGCACACACCCTTCTTTCCTTTGCACGCAGTATATATGTCGGAACGGCCGGGATCGGCCGATTATATCCTATAGCTGCCATATAACTGATTGATCGGAAATGCCATAACTTTGGTGTTTATAAAGTTAGGAAGCTAGGATTTACTATGGGTTTAATATTTGGCCAATAAATCCGACCTACCAAATTTCATAAGGATCGGCCGACTATATCCTATAGCTGCCATATAACTGATTGATCGGAAATGCCATAACTTTGGTGTTTGTAAAGCTAGGCAGTTGGGGTTTTCTATGGGTTTTATATTTGGCCAATCAATCAGACCTACCAAATTTCATAAGGATCGGACGACAGCTGCCATATAACTTTTACGTTTTTAAAGTTAGGAAGTTGTGATGGTTTTATATCTGGCCAATCAATCCCACCTACCAAATTTCATAAAGATCAACCGACTATATCCTATAGCTGCCATATAACTGAATGATTGGAAATGCCATAACTTTCGTCTCCGCCGAAGTTAGCGTTCCTTTCTTGTTTTTTTATGATTCCTTAGGGCAATGCCTTCGTTATTAAGGGTTTTTAAATAAAAGGTGCAAATTAAGTTTTTAACACAATGAAAAAACATTTAACTACCTATATTCTGTTCCCAATGTCGCCGGTGAGCTAGAAATATGCGAAACAATTATATTTGTTACTTGTAGCTGTTGCTTTTATTTAAATTTCCTTTTTATTATAATGTTTTTTGCTTAAACAAACAGGAAACAGTTAACTTAGCATTATTTTTATAATTAAAATATTGAAGCTTTATGTTTTTTTATCCTTTTCTATTGTGTTTATAATGATTATGTGTATTAAGTTTACAATAATTTGTTTAAATGGTATTATTTTAAATAGATGTTCGCATGTATATACAAAAAAGCAGCGAGGAGCGGCCGCGACCCATAGCCAACAATCCTTATTATATATCGCTATATAAGTAGTTGATATTTGGCGTTGTCTCGAAAGCGCTCATATTCCACTCTGTTACAACAAATTTAGTTAATTTGACTACTAAATATACATGTTACGTAATGTCGCATAATGCTTTTCTGCTGATTTGTTGTTTTATTTATATTTAATCGTTTAATGTATAATTCCATCAATTGTTTTTACGCCTTTCCCCCTTATTTGCATCTTTTTAAGTTTACAATTTTCGTTAGAATTTCTCTTTTTTCTTTTCGCATTTTTTATGTACATAAAAACAAAAGGAACTATATCTTTCAGTCTTTTTAGTGTATGTGGTGTGTGTGTAATGCATGTGTGTATGGGTGTCTGTGTGCATGGGTATTTGTGTAGCGTATCTATTGTTTCGTTATGCATATAGCGTATTACATAGTTAAATTAATATAATGGTTTTGTTTTTGTGTTTTTTTTATAATTTTTACTTCAGTTTCAGTGTAAATATCGCTTGCTTCCCAGTTTTGTTTATATAATTAGCACTAGTTTTTTTCTTCCTTTTTACTTTATGTATCAAAATTAGTTCAAGGTTCCTCCGGCTTACTGCTCTACATAACTCTCGTCCACTATTTTTCTTACAAGGCCTACGATCTAAGTAACTTGTATAATTCATTTAAATATTTAGTTTCCTTGTTTTCGCTATGCATTTATCAAATAAAAACAAAAAACGTTGCAGATGCGTGAGTTTTTGTTTGTTTCTGCTTTTCCTTGTTTCATTTAGTCTTTAAATATATGTGTTTGTATAGTTTAATATATAATAATATAAAGAGCGAAGGCAAATATCGAATACTTTTGTTGTAGTTGTTTTTCGTTTAAAAATTCCATTTGTTGCAGTTGTTGTCGACAATATAAATGTTATTGTTGTTGCTAAAGTTGGTTATTGCTTATTTCAGAGAATGTTGTGTTCTTTTGTTGTTAGTTCATGAAACTAGATTGGAGTTCCGTTTCTCTGCTAGAAATCGGAGAACTGTCAGGATAGTACACTCAGCAACATATCACGTTCAGTTCCTAATAATGTGTAAATATATGTGGTATATAATTTGTCTATTGTTTTGCCTATGCGCTATTGTTGAATAATTCAATTTAAAAAAAAAAACAAAATCGGTCCGAGTTCTTTTTCATATTTGAGTTAACGGGGTATGGCAGATTGTTTATGTCTAGTGAAAAATGTGGTACGGTCCTATGGATTTTTTGTTTTGTTTAGATTTTGTTACCTAAGTTAGTACACAAAATGACTTTGCTTCATATATATCAAGTGTTGTATAAAAAACGACAGCAGATTGTATACAATAATTATGATGCATCAGTTACTTAAGCTCTCGGTTTGAAATTACGTTATGGTTTCCTCTTACTTTTTAAATCCTTTTTCAAAGCTTGGCTTCAGCGAATATTGTTTTAGATACAAATAGAATTTGTTTGATTCTGGTTTATGCTCAATAGTGATGCAGATATACCAGAGCAGATCAAAATTTTGCCTGCTACCCTATACGACTTGCTTCATTTACAATTGCTATTTACAGGGGCGGGTTTAAAATAAATATTTAAATTATTCATACAAAGAAAAGAAATTATAAGTAAAATATGAACAATCAAGCAAAACATAAAACTTGCTCTTAATATATGTAGAAATAATTATAAAAAAAATCAGGTGGTGTAAACGTGCTAAAATTGAAAGACATTGTAACATGCATTAAAAATTATCTGAGTACATTTAAATAAAGTAATGTGTACCTAGGAATATAGATTACTAAAACTATCGCTAGCTAACTCAGTGAAGACAGTTGTTTAGTTTTTGTATTGCTTGTTTGCTTTTTTATAGTTACACTATTTCTGTTTTTGCTGTTGTTCCGTTCCGTTTCGTTCTGTTGTTTTTCTTCTTTTACTTTCGCATTCCTCTTTGCGGTTTAGATAAAAATGATCATAATTAATATACGTAGTAGGTATGAGTTATAAGTTATAATTGGTAGAATTTATATGTCTATTTAAACGGTACTTAGGTTGGTTGGTTGTTGGCTTTTGTACTTTTGTTATTTGCATGTAGGACTTGTTTTGCTTGTGTTTTTATCGTTTTCTTTCGTTATCTGCTTTTACTATCGTTCTCTGCTCGTTTTGTATTGCGTTAACAGTTCTTTTTCATTCATATAAACAAACAAAAAATGTATAGTAAATACTAAACGAATACATTAACATAAATAGGCTAAATCGAAATTAATATACATGTGCTGTCAGGGTGGTTCGATGTTTTGAACAAAGAGTCGAGTTTACGGTACGCAATCTTTGTCTGGTTCTTAGCAATATACCCGTGGTTAATAACTTGTATTTCTTTTTATATAACCGCTTACAAAAACCTCAAACAAGGATGAGAAAAATATAATTCTATTTATTTCAATTTTTTCAATTATGTTGAAAGGCAAAGAAGATTGAAGGAACTCCAAAATAGGTAAAAAATATTTAAAGAGAATTCACAATAAAAAATTTATTATCCTTATTAGATAATGATTTAACCAATACAATTATTGCTTAAAAAAACTTTGTTTTGAGGCTTCATTGCTAAAAAGTAACAATATATTGCTTTCCGACTCTAGATTTTTGTACATTTTTTCTTCAGTTCAAAATATCCCCACCCTAGTTTTCAGGCTTAGGGAAGAGTCAAAGTCAAGGAAGCTTGAGTTACCTCAAAATGTTCCCACTTATACGTCCTTTCGGCTAATCTATTTAAAGGTTTTTTAACGGAATTTCGGATATGAACAATTATGCCTCCCTTCCGATAAATCCATTGGGGGGTGGAGGCCTCGGCGTGCTCGCTGGCCGCAGCCAGCTCTCTTTGAGAAGGTTTGACATGTTGCCGACTCCGGTCGTTCCGACTCCAGCGTTGGGATTAGTAGGCGACTTCCTAGTTTTGCTAGCACTCCGACTGCGAGGCGGCTCAAGTCGCAGCACCGCTTTCTGCTTGGGTCGACTTAGCGGCATCCGCTCCATCTTAATGTGCTCCACATGTTCATCGTCCACGTCTTCATCGTCGTCCTCATCGTCCTCCTCCTGTTCGTTGTCCTCTTCAGAGCTACTTTGCCGAGCATTCAACGGTGCCTGCATGGGCTGGTAGTTCGGATTTTGGCTGATGGTTACCCCCGCCATCTGAACAGGAGACTTTTTAATGGGCACATAGTTTGGATTGGCGCTGATTTGACTTCCTGATGGATGCATAATCTCATAATTCGGATTGGGACTGCTGGTAGTGAGTATCGTGGCTTGTTCGCTGGCCACCGATTCGTCTAATATTCTGTAGTTGGGATTGTCACTGATCGCGACACCTCCACCGCTGGGTGCTGCCGAGGGTGTGTAGAAGCGGGGTGTTCCTGTAAAGCTTCCCGCCGAACCACTCCCACCGCTTTCGATGGTTCCTAGATTGCCCATGGCCACCGGGTGACTCGTCAAATTGGAGTTGCTGCTGGTACTAGGAGCATTGGAGGCATTGCTCTTATGGCTGGCATTGCTCCCCGTTCGCTTGTGATTAAACAGATGGCGATTAATCATGTTGGCTGGATTTCGGAGCGTATCCGCCACCACTCTTTTGAGATATCGTCCTGTTTGGGAACTTGCATTAGAACTGGCTACCGAAGCCGTCGAGGGTTGCAGAGAAGATCCACCGATGACATCATCCGGCATGGAATTGCTCATTATGATAGGCTGTCGGCCTTTTCGAGGGAGCAAATGTTGCTCTCCACTGAGTTTTCCTCCGCCTCCAGTGCTGCCACTTCTGCTCGTCGGTAGTTCCACGCATTTTGGACTTGGATCGTAGGTCTCATATCCCTTTTCTTCGACCAAAGTGGCCGGATCTGGTTGAACGTAGGCCGCTGCATCATCACTTTGCCTTGTTAGATTCTGAAACGCAGTTGGCACTGCAGTTTGATTATCGGGAGTACTGCTTACGATAAATCCCGATTGCAGGCTGAACGGCGAGTGGGTTGCGTGATCATCTACTAATGCGACTGGGCTCTCGGCCGGTTGATCTAAGGATGAATTCTGCTCCGTCCGCAAAGGTGTAGTCGCATCCTCCTGTTGTCCTGCGTCCTGCTGATCCTGGTCCAAGGGGACCGCAGCAAACGCATCTAGCTGACTACGCTCCTTTCGCTCCTTTTCACGGTGATGCAGTCCCATCTCCGAATGATAGAAGGAAACATCCTTAAAGTTCGAATCGGGACATTGTTGCTCGAGATACGCAATAATATCTAGAAAACTGGGTCGGGCCGAAGGCCTATGACGCCAGCACTTTTCCATTAGGCGATCGAGTACTTTCGGACAATTTTCCGGCCTTTCCATTACTCCGCCATCGATGACGAGCCGCAGTACCTGCTCGTTGGTATATCCTTGGTATGGCTGCGCCGCCAAAGTGGCCATTTCCCATAGCACCACTCCGAAGCTGAACACATCACTGGCACTGGAGTAGACACCATCTCTCAAGCTCTCCGGTGGCATCCACCGCACTGGTAGCAGACCCTTGGTTCCCTTGCGATAATAATCCGTTTCATAAATATCTCGAGTCATGCCAAAGTCGCCTATTTTTACTGTCAAATCCTCAGCCACCATACAATTGCGTGCGGCAAGATCACGATGTACAAACTTTTTGGCAGCCAAATATGCCATGCCGTCTGCAATTTCAATGGCCATCTGATAAATCCTTCCATAAGTAGGAGGTTGTACGTTTCCAGTTACACCGATTCGATGAAGATATGCCATCATGGCCGCATCCCGTTCTTCAGGCCGATGCGCTCGCAAATAGGACTTGAGGTCGCCCTTCTTCATCAGCTCCATAACGACCAGAGCGGGTTGACCCCTCGAGCAGACTCCCAGTAATCGAACAACGTGGTGTGTGTCGAATTCCTTCATGACGCTTGCTTCGCTTAGGAAATTCGTTCGCTCGCGGTCCGTGGCGTTTTCGTTGACCGTCTTGATGGCACACTCCCGATCCACGCCATTTCCGGAAAAGGACTTTAGAATTCCATTGTACACCATGCCAAAGGATCCCTGCCCTAGAGGAGCCAGCTGGATTATGTTCTCCCTCATCACCTCCCAATCGTCGGGGATATACTGCATGCTTGCATAGAACGGATTCACTTCTGTGTTTATATGGAAGTCGTTGAGCGGAACTTCCTTACGTAAGTGTCGGACGTAGCCCGTAAGGCCGACGATCAACAGTATACCGACGATCCCCGATAACCACAAAAAGTACTTTGTATAGCTCAGCGGGGCCTGTTTGGGACAGAAAAAAGGAAATATTTGTCAGTCAGAAAAACAATGTAATTAACTTAGAATTATTCAGTACTTTCGAAATGATATTTTAAAATCTGTCCCCGCAAAACACCAAAGTAAAACAAAAGTCCCTCTATACCCGATGACCACGTTAATAAATATATACCGCCTAAAATCTTTACTTACCAGGTCTCTACCGAATTTCGCGAGTTGTGGGCATGTGTAATTTTTGTGCTGCGTTGGCTTTTTTATAATATGCATGCCTAATTCCAACTTTCTACCTATTATATATGAGACGTATAAGCAGAGGGAGTGGCACATAAAGTCAAACATAGGTATTTAACCTAATAATTTCTTCTATCTTTTACATACTTTTGAAAGAACAGAATATACCATTTTACTTTACAATTAACAGATATAAGAACTTCCATTTAAGGCCCAGAAATAGTATGCAATAAATTAAGAGGTGCCAGCTACAAATTATTTGTTGATGATGCCAGGAAGAATCTTTTTTGTATTCTAAATTCCCATCCACACTACGTATGTAAATTTTTGTCAATTTTTTTATAGACAGACACGGCTATATCGACTCAACTGTTCATTCTGATTATGATTAAGTATATAATTATAGGATCAATAATGTCTTTTTTATTGCGTTACAAACTTCCGACCAAAATTATAATTCCTTTGCAAGGATAATTAATTAAATAATTTATTATTTGGTTAACGAAGTTTTGTAAATTGCAGATTAATTTTCATTCAGATTTTCATACTTTTTACTATTAATAGAGATGAGCTATTTTCATTTTTAAATTGGATCAATATAGCAGTTTTTGCAGTATAATAATTTGAATGGTCAAAAGCTGAAGGGATTTCCCCCAATTTGTTTGGATAAAATAATTGTTTAACCCACCTCGACTTCGGTGTATCTCGCATTCGTGAAATTGCCGTATCCAGCTAATGAGTTAGCTCGCACCCGGATACTGTATTTTCCTTCGTTAAGCTTTAGATAGTATCCGACGGTCTGGTTGAAGTCCTCCACTGGGATGCACTTTTTTTCCTCCACTTGGTCGGGCTTCTGCAGCTTGTATGCCACTTCGTAGGTAAGAATTTCCCCATTGGGATCGGCTGGCGGTGCCCAACTGATCCGTACCGAAGACTTCGTGTTGTTCGCAAATTTTGGAACTTGTACGTCTAGAATGTTGTCAGCATTTTCTATAAGAGCAAATACAAAACAATAAGTATTTTTTAAGACAAATCGATAATATGGAAATAACAGTTGCTTAAAACTCAGCTAGACAACTGGATTTATTTGTAGAAGTAGTCATATGAGCCAAATGAAAAAATGGTAGTTTTTAAAGCAGCATCACCCTACTGTTTCGTAGATTAATGCGATTTACAAATTATTACTTCAGCTGTTTTACCAGCTCAGTTTGCTGTGTAAAGGCCCGTTTCTCTTGGGTTGATTTTGTAGTTTTTCGAGTTTTTTAGCAGAGCCTGCATAAATTAACTTAAGTTTTTCATTTGCAAGCGAGTTTTGTTGTTAAGATACACATTAGAACCTTAGTAACAGATGGAATACGATTATAAATTAAACAAGGAAAGACGAGTACGACGTCTATCAGCTAACTTATTTCAAAATAAATAAATTTTAGAAAGAAATATCTGGAGAACAGCTCTCTCAAATATAAAACTCCGTTTTCAAATATGCAATGACGTCATAATTAGCACTTAAAATGATTAAAAACTTGCAAAGCAGTGGAGCGATTATAAGTAAATAAGTATTATACCCTTGCAGAGGGTATTATAATTTTGGTCAGAAGTTTGTAACGCACTGAAGGAGACGTTTCCGACCCTATAAAGTATATATATTCTTGATCAGGATCACCTCCTGAGTCGATATAGCCATGTCCGTCTGTCCGTCTGTCCGTCTGTCCGTCTGTCCGTCTGTCCGTCTGTCCGTCTGTTTCAATACCGTTTGCGAGCTCAGTTTAAAAGCTAGCGATCTGAAACTTTCACACTCGTCCTAAAACATGTGTACGCAGATCAAGTTTGAAAATCGCCCCGATCGGACGTCTTATCCTATAGCTCCCATAGGAACAATCGGATATATCTTGCCAGAATTGATGATATTTCGCGCAGTGTAAAAGCTTTTGACATGAATCTTTCCAAATCGTATTTTTTATGCATACCTTGATCAGGGTAAAAGCGCGTGGCGATCGGACGTCTATATCCTATAGCTCCCATAGGAACAATAGGGTAAAATCGGTCCAAATTTGATGTTTTTCAGAATATTTCGCGCTGTGTAAAAGCTATTGCTATAAATTTTTTCAAATCGTATTTTTTATGCATTCCTTCATCAAGGTAAAAGCGCGTGCTGATCGGACGTCTATATCCTATAGCTCCCATAGGAACAATCGGATATAACTTTCAAGAATGGAAGATATTTCGCGCAGTGTAAAAGCATTTAACATAAATCTTTCCAAATCTTATTTTTTTATGCATACCTTGATCAGGGTAAAAGCGCTTGGCGATCGGACGTCTATATCCTATAGCTCCCATAGGAACAATTCGGTGAAATCGGTCCAAATTTGTTGGTTTTCTGAATTTTTCACGTAGTGTTAAGCTACTGACATAAATTTTTCCAAGTCTTATTTATTTACGCATATCTTGATTAGGGTAAAGCGCTTGCCGATCGGACGTCTATTTCTTATAGCTTCCGTAGGAAAAATAGTTAAAGGCTGCGAAAGTATCCCTTTTTTCTATTTTATATGACATTTTTGCAGTATAAAAGCAATTGACATCAAACGACGCAAATCTAGTTTATTTATGTATACCTTATTCCTATCGCTACTTTTTCAGTTTTAGCAATTTCGGCAAAGTCTGCAAGGGTATTAAAACTTCGGCTTGCCGAAGTTAGCTTCCGTCCTCGTTTTGTGCTAGTTTTGACACATTCCGACCAATACCTGGCCTCTTTGAAGTCTCTAAAGTGTTGACGGACATGGCTTAACCGAATCGCCTTTTAATTCTGGTCAAGAATATATACAATTTACACATCGAAAAAGCTTTCTTTTACCTGTTACACTTTCCAACGAATATAATATACCCTTTTACTCTACGAGTAACGGCTATAATAATTATTACTATCTGAAAATCTACAAGTTTAGAAAGGAAGCCTTTGGAGACATTTGGATAAATAAATAAACGAATTTGATTTGAACGCAAGTCTTGTTTAAGCCGCATATCAAGTTGAAAACAATTTATAACAAGAATAGAAGCAAACTTTGGCAAGTCGAAGTTTATATACCCTTGCAGTTATTACAAAACGACTACATTTCGATTTATATGCCTATATTACTGAAAACAATGAAGCTATGTCGATTTTGCGCTGCATTTTGCAATCGTTTCTTGGCAGCTATATTATATTGTTATCCGATTTTGACAAAACAAAAAGCCTAATTCTGATATAGTAAAAATTACTATATCTCAAAAGAATAATTTAATAAATAAAAAAACAGCAAAAATATATTTTTTTTAATTTTTGTTTTTTTTTTTTTTGGGCGGCGTCCCACGGCTCACTTACCCGCCCAACCGACCGAGGGCGCAGCCGTGTATCTTACGGCACGATTCGCGATAAGATAGACGCGAGATAGGAAAATAAAGGTAAATGTCCGGGGAAAAAAGTAATAGTTAGATTATTTTTAATTTTAAGATTTTTTTGGGAGCCATTTGAAGTAGATGTCCGATTTAAATTTAATTAAAACCGTAATTCTATAGTATAAATTACCAAATCCCAAAGAACAAAAAAAATAAAAACAAAGTTAAACTTTTTAAATTTTTTTTCCGATTGTTCCTGTGGGAGCTATATTAAACGATCCGGCTCGTTTCGACTTATACATTACCTGCAATAGAAAGACAGCATCAGTATATAAGTCGCAACGAGCCGGCTCGGTAAAAAATTAAAAAAGTATAACCTTGTTGTTTTTAATTTTTTTGCTGTTTTTTGGGATTTTGTAATATTAAAATACTATGGAATTACTGTTTTAATTAAATTAAATCTGACATCTATATCATATAGCTCCTATAGGAAAATCAAAAAACTAAAAAAAAAATAAACCTCCAAAAAAAGGTTTTCTGATTTACTGAGATGTCTAAAAGGCAACCTGTTAGAAACTTCTTTCCTACTGTCCGCTTCTTTACTTAATTTTTGCTCTTCATCGGGACTCTTTTATTTGGAAAATCTCACTTCGTAGGTAAGATAGCCGTTAGCCATTAATAATATCACCTAGGTTAAGTATAAATTACTACAAAAGGAATTTGCTATATCTGCAAATATATATGTAAAGGGTTAAGGCAAAAGAAGACAGCTAGTATAAAACTCTCTCGTTGTGAATGGTATTCAGCGATCTAGAGAACAGCTGAGAAACCGGATAAGGAATTACGACGGAGATTCATTCGCAGAAGGAAGTCGTAAGAAGCGGTCGCATTTAAAAGTCGTCAAAGTTGCCTAAAGTTGTCTTCAGTTGATTAAGTTAAAATTAGAAGTTAAGAAAGTTGCTGTAAGCATTGATCATTTATTTAATATCTCAGCGTACTCTTAATTTAAATATACCACTTATAATAGCAACTTTACATATATACTCTTGTCGAAGTTAGCTTTCTTGTTTCCAAATATTTAGGTGCAAGTTATGACTTAAATGAAAACAGATTCTATTTCCTAAACTGATTTTTTTCATATAAATAAAGTCAACCAATGGCAAATAAATTACATTTTTTTTTAGTTCACTTACCCTTCTTTTTGGTCGTTGGAAATACGGATTCATATTCGCTGCAGAACGGGCCCTTACCCTTATCGTTGGCGGTCTCTTCTCTACAGGCTACCACAAAGATGGAGTAGCGTGTGAAGTGGCGCAGATTTTCAAAAACGAAAGACGTTTGGTTTGGCGGCAACTCCTTTCCAAACACCTCAAAGAACTTTCCATTCGTAGACAATCTTTCCTCATCCTTATAGGTTTTCTCGTCACCTTTTTCGAGGTTGACGTCGGGATTATCTGTGATGGAGCGAACATGGCGAAGCAGTACACTCCCATACATATTATTTAACTCTGGCTCCAGGGCGATGTCTCGTCTTGGGCGAGATGAATTCTTAGCTCCACCGTTTGGAATAGCATTGGAATCAAGTGCTCCACCTTCGGCTGCATCTTTGTTGCCAGGTAATCCTTTTTTGTTCTCTCTTTTTTTCGGAACGAATATAAAGTTCTGCAGCGTGTTCTCAAACTCCATACCGGTGTGAAGGGTACGGTCGTCAAAGTCCTTTTTTATGGTCTTTTTGGAGCCTTCCGCACATTTGCAGTCACCAGACAATATATCCGGTATTTTCTTGGTGGGAGTCGTTGCCGGCAACTCGTTGTCCATAGCCTTAGCAAGTGCTATACGAAAAACAATTTAAACAATTCGTTCCTTAAAAAAAAGGGTATTAAGCTTACGTTCATCACAGTAATCTCGGTTAAGGTTTCTTGATGGTCGGCTTATCAGTTTTGCTTTTATAAAGAAGCGTGATAGTTTGCCGTTAGGTGCCTCACGATAGCTCCAGGTAACGTTCTGTATATAAATTAAGAAAATAAAATAAATATAATATTTATAATAGGGATATTAAAATGTCGACAGTGTCTCCATCGGTAAGTTTGCAAATTTTCTTGTAATCACCAATATTATTGCAATATTATCGCTCAGTATTAATTTTGTCATTTACAACGAGATCTGATTATAAAATTGTTATTACTTAATGGAACTTTCGTAATGCCTGAAATATGATTAATGATAAAATCATGAACACCTAAAAATGCACAAACTGTTTAGGCATCCTTTTTAAGTACCCATGGCAAATTGAATACATTTTTTTTTTTTTCGCGGAGTCCCACGGCCCACTTACCCGCCCAACCGACCAAGGGCGCAGCCGTGTATCGTACGGCACGATTCGCGATAAGATAGACGCGAGATAAGAAAATAAAGGTAAAGGTCCGGGGAAAAAAGTAATAGTTAGATTAATCTTGTGCCAATGAAGCAAGTATTAATCGTTTTAGGAGCGGCAGAGAGTCAAGATTTGAGAGTACAGGAAAAAGTCTATTATAGTCAGAACATGATACTCTGAAAGGCTCATGCGAGGCATAGTTAGGTCTACAATAATTTAAAATTATGGGAATATAATTTCTAGTTAATATACTTGGCACAGAAAAGTTTAGCCGACTTAACAAGTCGGGGCAGTCAATATCACCAAGCATCGTTTTACGGTTGGCTAGTTTAGTTTAGGGTCCAAGAGAACGCCAAGATCGTTTACAAGAGTTATTCTATCCAAAGAGCTGCCACTTAACGTGTAAGTCGCGTATATCGGATTGGCCCGATAAAAAGTCATCAGCTTGCACTTAAATTTAGTAAATTATCTCGGCACCAGTTTTGAAAATTATCTAGATCGGATTGCAAGTTTAAATGGCAGGAAATGTCCTTATACTGCAGGCACAACTTAATATCATCTGCGTACATAAGTACGCGAGAATGACTTATAATTGAGGGAAGATCGTTAATAAATAATGTAAAAAGTAACGGACCCAGATGGCTCCCTTGTGGGACACCGGAGGTAACACGGAGAATTTCAGAAATTGAATTTTTAAAAAGGACCCTTTGTGACCTGCCATTCAGATAACTTGAAATCCATTTAAGCAGATCAACTGGAAAACCTAACAGGTCAAGTTTTTGAATAGTAAGTGATTTACAGAGACAAATGCTTTACTAAAGTCAGTGTAAATGACGTTTGTTTGAAAACTACTATTGAAGCCTTTTATCACAAATGTAGTGAGCTCTAGAAGGTTTGTGATTGTGGATCTACGTTTAATAAATCCGTGTTGACACGGAGAAATGATTGATCTGCAAAGGTGCTGCAAATGAGGAGTAATGATTTTTTCAAAAAGCTTACGAATAGCTGAAAACTTAGAAATACCTCTGTAGTTACTGGCTTCTAACTTGTTACCTTTTTTGAAAAGAGGAATAACAAATGATTCCTTCCAAATATTTGGGAATTGGGAGGTTTCTAGAGATAAGGTCAAGAACTTGTGAAGAGGTTTGCACAGGGCCTTAGCATAATACCTATGCACGCACCCAGGAATACCATCGGGCCCTGGCGAATAAATAGGCTTAATACGAAGAAGATCCAAAAGAAGAGAGCTTTCTGTTAAAGTGGGACAGAATATGAGGTTTGACTTGGACATGGTGTAAGAATAAGGCTGTGATGAATAATGTAAAGTAGAGTAAGTCGTTTGAAACAATTGGGCAAATAAATCGGCTATTGCCTGATCTGTGGCCGTCATGTTTTCGAACGACAGCGGGGAAGGAAAAGAATTAGATTTACGCTTGTTTTTAACAAAATTATAAAACTGTTTCGGGTCCTGAGAGAACTGGACCTTACAACGGTTTAGTAACTATTATAACACTGAGCATTAAGCACGGTAAATCTTGACCGAGCACTTAAATATCTAGTAAAAACAGATTGAGAACCGGTATTTTTATATTTCCTAAAAAGTCTGGACTTTACATTTCTTAAGTGTGTCAACTCTTTGCTAAACCAAGGTGATTTATTGGAAATTGACGGCTAGTACCACGGAACACAGGAATTAAAAAATGAGTTTATTGCAGTGTACAAAACATTAACTGCATCGGACATATTATTGCATAAGTAAAGATCAGACCAATTAAAGCCAGAAATAAAATTATTTAGCCTCAGAAAGTCTGTCTTGCGAAAACAATGTATTCGTTTGGATTTTTCTGATTTTTCTTCTTTAACTCTACCCGTATCAAATGAAAGTTCGATTGTAGGGTGATATGGATCTTCAGGTTGCGTAAGTGGTGCTACTCTGGACAGAAACACACCTTCAGGATTTGATACAAAACACAAATCAAGTAGGCGACCTAATGAATTTCGAACATGGTTTACTTGAGATAGAGATATGTCAAGCAGGCCGTCAATAAAATCATGCTGTGACATTCGATCCATCCTCAGTGGACCAAGTAACTCCAGGTATATTAAAATCACCTAGAACTACCAACTGATCCCTATCGGAAAGCTTATTTGCAACGGACTTAATAACGGATAGGTGATTTAAATAATCAGGAAGTTCAGACAACGGCGGAATATTTGAGAATATAATTTACAGAATATTCTGCAAGGGTATATCAACTCCGGCTCCGCCCGAAGTTAGCTTTCCTTTCTTGTTTTCACTAATTTTGTTAGTTTTTATTAGCAAATAAAACAAAGAATAGCTCTTTTCTTGCAGAAAAGCTGCATTCCAGCCGTCACTTCTTAAATTCGTCGCTCCTCGCTTTTTACTGCATGCAATAATTGGGGTTCATGTGAACTGTAAACAAATCTTTTCTTTTTCTACAGTACACAATCTCTTCATTGTGGCAATCTGTTATTACTGCGCTATAACGGCGAAAGGCATACATCACCTTCAGAAGCTCAATCAAAATATTTCCTTATTTGAAAAACATAGTTATTTCAATACCGTCGACGTAAATACAATTTTTTACGGTAAGCGTTATTTTTCCTTGAGCTGTCGTTGTTACTCTGTTGGTTAATACCACTCTTTCCGACCCTTCGCCTCAAATTTTATCTTGTCTGCCTCTTCCAAAATCTTTATCGAAAAGGGAAGGAGAGAACAGTTTCTCCTTTCGATTGCTATAACCGAATTTTTAAACAATTTGCTGAGTCCAAGTAACAGAAAAACGTCTTTACACACATCCATTTTGCACACTAGTACATTAACCATGATTTAATCTAAGAAATTATTTAAACAGTTGGACTCTTTTGGCTTGTCCGCAGGATCGTTAAATAGCTTTCCCAAGCATACATTTCTGAGCTGCAGTTTTTATTACCTTAATCTGCGACGACTTCACTCCGAACAATAAGCAAGTCAGTGCTTTTTCGTCCAGTGTATCAAACATAATTGTCCCATCCGGGCTCTCTTCATAATTTACAATTCCTCAATATAATCCGATACATCAATGGATGTTCTCGACCCATATTCAAATCTTTAGTAACCATAAACAATAAATAAATCTAATACACCCACAAAAAAAACTATTTTTTTATTATATTTTAGTATCTACAATGAACTTATCCTTCTCATTAATAAACTCTTATGCTTGCAGGAAACTTATCTACCATACAATTTCAAAATTGTATTTGCCCCGAAAGAAGAATATAAAAAATCTACTCCAAAACACTTGGTTCAAACAAGGTATTGGGATGCTCATAAAACGAAATATAACACACACTTATCAACACATTAATAACATCCTTTGCTACACACTGAAGCTAAGTTAACATTATCAATACGTACATCCTTGCTAGCCAAAGCTTTTCATCTGCCTATAAAAAAACCCAGAACAATAAAGCGCCTTCATAATACTAGAGACTTTATCTCTGGGAGGTATCAGTGGGATTCCCAGGACTATTACACGTGGTAATCAAAAAGGTCCGATACGAACCTGTATAGGTATTCGCAATTATTCGCCAAGCGCAATTGCTTTAAAGTTTTCCCCAATCGCTCTTTCAGCGTTCGAGTTAGCAAGAATCTCCACTTTCAGTTCATTTTATAAATGCCATTGAACAAATAAACAGAGTTCTAAGCTTTTGCTATATTAAGGGCTTGTCATCTCGACAGCAAACCTATAGGTACATTCGTTATTTACCCAAACATCCTTTCGACGGCATTAAACTGGCAAAAATATGATTTTTGTACCATTTATTCCCTTCACTACTTTTAACGCCAAGAATATGCATAATGTAATCCTCAACGAGATCAAACTATCGGAATAGGCACACTTTATTCACAGATACCCTCCCTACAATAAACCCTTACCTCCAAAACATCTAACAACAGGATCGGGAAATGGAAATTTAAACAATGTTTGACAAATCAGGGCCAAGTTGAATAATCTTAATTAAATCTTTATCATGGCCTAAAGGACCATGACTCATTTTTCTCAATGATCCGCAGAAACTTATGAGAGCCAAGAAAAAACCAAGAAATGATCATTATGAAACCCTATTTACTATAGTAGAATATTTCTATGTGCTCCCAGTAGTAAAACTAGCTTTAATATTGTGTTTAACGTCTGCTCTCAAGGTAATTGTTTCGATTTCTTAGCTCTAAACAAAAATACCAAAAACATAAGCACAAAGGAAGAAAACATAATTGTTAAAGACTAGAACGAACATGAAAATGCAGGGTAAGCGATCGTACCATAAAGACAGAATTCTCAACTTAAAAATTATTGGGCCGAGATACAAACGATTTATGCACCGACGAAGGAAGGACAGATTACGCCAAATTAAACACTAGACATTCAAAAAAAAGGAACATCAATGCAAACAATATTGAATTTAACAATATTTTACACAAATACTAAAATTCCCATTTACCAGATATTCAACCTACTTAAACAGATGTTAATACGAAAAGTGAGACCCTAAAATAAAACTACTCAAAATACAAGATTTATACCTGACTCATAATTTTAATAATATTTGTTGGGACCAACTGCTTTTGGACGACCTTCACGGAACTCTTCGGTGAGAAAACTCATTGTAACTGTTTTTACGGTTAAGGGGGTGCTTGCTATGCTTATAATAATTCCTGTCTTGTTAACCCTAATCAAAAATTGTTTAAAATTATTACTATTGAATTTAATTGTTTCTGAGATAATTTTTTGAAAACCAATGTACAGTTTTTGAAAAGTTATTGTTTTAAGTTTATGTAAAATACTAGATTAATGCTTTCGAATTTGCGACCCGAAGTGGACATCGACAGAATTGTTTTTTCCATAAAAATTTTTTTTTGCTCTTGCAGACGGTAATATAATTTTAGACAGAAGACGCGTAAAGGAAAAATTTTGGACCACGTTAAACATATATCCCTTATCCCAAATCGCTCTAGCCAGGACCGACTGTCCATTTCTACGCAAACTAGTCTGCTCTCAGTTTTTAGGGTACTTATTTTTAAAATTAAAATAAATTATAATATAAATAAATTATCAATATACAGACTCCCACAAAACAGCAGTATGAAATAGACTTCTGCATGAATGTACTCATTTGTAGCATAACAGATCTGTACAGTAGTATAGTGTTCTGATAAATACTGCACTCATTCTTTACTGTACAGTATACTATATAGGCCAGAAGACGATAGTACAACATTTTCAGTGTACTCACTTCGAGTGAGTACAGTATATGGTTGTAGTCTTCGTGAGTGAACACAACATTTGTACTTTTTTAAACACGCTGTACAGCTTGTGTGTTGACTGTGTACAACTGTGCAGATGAGTGCAGTCAAAAATTGCCACTACTGAAGACATGCTAAATAAACTAATGTTCCTTTATTCCAATATTAATAACTTAAATATAGATTCTTTAATAACATAAAATAATTGTTATAATTAGTTTTTATTAAAATATAAATAATTTTTAAATTCTTTGTTTTATAATAAATACATTTGAAACGAAAATACAAATCAATTTTTTAATCGTATTCTTTCTATGACATACATACACACGAGATCTATATATGTGTGTATGTACCAGTCATGAAATTTCACTCACTGTACAGTAAGTATACTGCACACCAATTTTGCTGTACTCATCAACAGCTGTACAACTATGGAATGAATGAGAACACTGTCAATCAAACCAGACAATACTACTCTTCTCACTCACACCCAAATATACTGTGCGGAAAAAAAAGTGTGCCCACTTCTAGACTAAGTGATTCATTTGTCGTTTTGGATGCATTCATGCAGAAGTCTAGTATGAAACTCCACTTCGAACGGTACACGTAATGTTTATGCTAAAATGTTTTTATACCCTTGCAGAGGGTATTATAATTTTGGTCAAAAGTGTACAACGCAGTAAAGGAGACATCTTCGACCCTATAAAGTATATATATCCTTGATCAGAATCGCGTCCTTAGTTGATATAAGCATGTCCGTCTGCTGTCCCTCTGCTGTCCGTCTGTCTGTTTCTAACCGAACTAGTCTCTCAGTTTTAAACTTTGCACACATCCTTCGTTCCTTTGCACGCAGTATATAAGTCGGAACGGCCGGGATCGGCCGACTATATCCTATAGCCGCCATATAACTAATTGATCGGAAATGCCGTAACTTTGGTGTTTGTAAAGTTAGGAAGTTTGGATTTTCTATGGGTTTTATTTTTGGCCAATCAAACTTGAAAACGCCCAATAAATGTGCGCACTGTGGATTATGCAAAGGAAAGATTTGTAGAATTCTCAAATAATTCGTTTCACATGAATATGACAACGAATTTTTTTGGGAGAGCTCTACTAGTTACTAACTGGCAATCTAATCTTGAGTATTTAGTTAGTGAATATTTTGTAAATTAACTGAACGCAATTACGCACTTGTGGCTCTACTACAAGCTATATACATACCACCACTTTACTGTATCTAGCTGCTTTTATCAATAGTTTTAGCTTCTGTAGGTCAACATTAATGGCCTGCTTACAATTAATTTGAAAACTTTTGATATTTTTGAAAGTTAGGTTCCCTAGCCCTATCACAGCGCCTGTACTCCTATACTTTGATCTAAAAATTGTATCCAGAGAATATCCGTAGTGTTAGACGCATTGAATCCTATTTGACTAAGAACACCTGTGGAGCCTTTTACGATACCACCCGATGTATTCACATTGACCGTCATCATATAGTTTTCAGTGGTTTTAAAATCCAAGGAGGTTCGCAATTATTGTGTTTCAAATGTCTTCAAGGGCACGTTAGGTCTTCTAGAAATCTGTTTCTCTGTTTTAAACTAGTTTGAGCAGTTTTAACAGAATCTAATGCTTCCGAAATGATTTTTTCCCTACTGTACCTATCTGTTTCCTGAGAACCTGGGAAATGGTGCATTGCGTCATTTAAAAATTAACCTGCATCGAAAATACGGGTTTTAAGTAAATTAATATTATCGGACGACATTTGTCCGGAGGCTATGTTATCGCGTTGTCGCCTTATTACTCTGAGTTCATGCAACGGTGGTTGAAAAAAACTAAAGCCTGCACGACTTTGCCAATCGTAATTAAATTCGGCTAACTTTTTTTTTTAGCTCTCGTTTAACTTTCATCTTACCAAATTAAATTTAAAAGCTATGTGTTCCGATAAACCCATACTCACAATTTTTGAGTCTGAGGTGGCGGTGGCCACAACGTCCGTCACCTTCGAAGGTTGGTCAGGGTGGGTCATGAAGTGCTCAACCTTACTCTCAGCGTTGGTTCTCTCGGAGGATATGGCCATAGTGCGAACGTAGTAGGCGTACCATGTATAAGGCGTCAAATCGCCCAATATCGCGGAACCGGTCTTTTCGGGAGAGCTTACCTTCCAAGTATCGTCACAAGGATCGTCATTGCTCTTGGTGGCGTTCTTATATGGATCGATCATATGGTAGAATACGAAACCGATGAAGGCACGCGAGTCCTTAAAAATAACTGTCGCATTGGAAGGTTTTAGTGGATCACCTATCTCCACCTTTGACGAGACCATTACAACGGCGAATTTAGACGAAAGCGTTTTCACTGTGACGTTTAAAGCACCGGTCTCACCTGTTAATAAAATCAATCATATTAGTTTTAATAAAATAAAGGATTAAATTAAATATTTTATTTGTGTTTAAAGAAGATATTTATTTCCAGACTCGATTGAGATTACTCACAAGATCCGCGGTTTCCGTTTGAGTCTGTGGCTACGTCGCGCTTGTCGAAGTAAGTTGGCTTAGAGGCCAGCATGGGCAACAACTTGTTGATTGTAGATACACACAATTTTGGATTGAAATGAAAGAATACACCACCATTCCTAATAAAAACAGTTTGGTTGGGACTCCAAATCTCCTCCAAGTCTCGGTTCTCCAGCACATACAACGCGAACTTATTTTCACCCGACATGTTACCGGAAATCTCGGTCAGGGATTTAAAGAATTTTAATGATGTCAATCCGTAGGTAAGGTGAACCATTAAAGAGGATTGAATTTTATGGACGGCAGAAAGTGAAGATTCCAATTCATCCATGACGTGGGCTAGGAAAATAACAAAAAATGCATATACAACAAGAAAGGAATTTCTATGCCTATATTACTGTAAACAATGAAGCTAGGTTGATTTTGCTCTGCATTTTTTGTCATCGTTTTTATGGTAGCTATATATTGTCCGATTTTGACAAAACTAATATAGTAAATGATTGATATAGTATGGTCATACAGTAAACTATGACTACATGTCAAAGGAATATTTAAATAAATAGAAACACAGCAAAATATTATCTCATTTTCATTTTTTTTTTCATTTTGTATTTTTTTCATTTTTCAATTCTTATGGGAGCTATAGATATAGATGTCCGATTTCACTCCATAGTATTTAAATATTACCAAATCCCAAAGAATCATAATAAACAAGAAAGGAAAGCTAACTTCGGGCGGAGCCGAAGTTGATATACCCTTGCAGAATATTTTGTGAAATATATTCTCCAAAATTACTCATATGATGCATTCTTAATACTCATAAACAAGAAAGGAAAGATAACTTCGGGCGAAGCCGAAGTTGATATACCCTTGCAGAATACTCTGTAAATTATATTCTCCAAAATTATTCATATGATGCATTCTTAATACTCATAAAAAATCCCAACTTCCTAACTTTAACAAGAGAGAACGCTATAGTCGGGTGCCCCGACTATCAGATACCCGTTACTCAGGTAAAGGGAGTGCGAGGAAGATGGAGATAGAAACTTTGATCACGCATAACTTTTTAATGAATGGTCCGATTTGAAAAATTTCTTCTACATTTCGATAGGTATTGATAAACACAATAAAACTGCATTTTTACTTTTCCGAAATATTTAAATTTTTAAAATCGTATATAAGCGATTGTGTTAAAGGGGGCGTGGACCTTTTTGAAGCAAACTTGCGCTGCGTAGGAACTCCTAGAATCTGCATGCAAAATGCCAATCTTCTAGCTTTTATAGTTTCCGAGATCTCAGCGTTCATACGGACAGACAGACGACAGACGGACATGGCTAGATCGACTCGGCTAGTGATCCTGAACAAGAATATACTTTATAGGGTCGGAAACGCTTCCTTCTACCTGTTACATACTTTTGCACGAATACAATATACCCTTTTACTCTACGAGTAACGGGTATAAAAACAACAAAGTTATGGCATTTCCAATTGTTCAGTTATATGGCAGCTATATGATATAGTTTGCCGATCCTTATGAAATTTGGTAGGTCGGATTGATCGGCCAATAATAAAACCCATAGGAAATCCCAGCTTCGTAACTTTACAAACACTAAAGTTATGGCATTTCCGATCAATCAGTTATATGGCAGCTATAGGATATAGTCGGCCGATCCCGGCCGTTCCGACATATATACTCAGGAGGTGATCCTGATCAAGAATATATATACTTTCTAGGGTCGGAGATGTCTCCTTCACTGCGTTGCACACTTTTGACCAAAATTATAATACCCTCTGCAAGGGTATAAAAATCCCAACTTCCTAACTTTACAAACACCAATGTTATGCATTCCCGATCAATTAGTTATATGGCAGCTATAGGATATAGTCGGCCGATCCCGTCCGTTCCGACTTATATACTGCGTGCAAAGGAAAGAAGGGTGTGTGCTAAGTTTCAATTCGATATCTTTAAAACTGAGAGACTAGTTTGCGTAGACGGACAGACAGACAAGCGGACGGACAGACGGACATGTATAGATCGACCCTCCTGATGATGCTGATCAAGAATATATATACTTTTTAGGGTCGGAAATGTCTCCTTCACTGCGTTACAAACTCTTGACTGAACTCTTGAATTATAATACCTTCTGAAAGGGTATAACAGCTTCTTGTTTAAGAGCTCAGTCAAAGAAATGACATGTATAGATCGACCCTCCTGATGATGCTGATTAAGAATATATATACTTTTTAGGGTCGGAAATGTCTCCTTCACTGCGTTACAAACTCTTGACTGGAATTATAATACCTTCTGCAAGGGTATAACAGCTTCTTGTTTAAGAGCTCAGTCAAAGAAATGATATAAGTAGTTGAATAAAACACATACCTTTGCTGTCACGCTTAATGCTGATAACCAGGGGATCGTCTCCTGTTATTATGGTGCAGCCATGGAAAACCCGCGCCCGCTCCAAACTGTCGATTAAGCCAGAAGTGCACTCCTTCTCGCACTTGCCACCAGGGCATGGTACGCACGTATTATTTTCCATCTTGTAAGTTTTTGGGCAGCGCTTTGTGCATTGACCCCTATAGGGGACCAAGGCCATCTCTTTGCCTGATTCAAACTTTTTCAACTTGATGCACTCCTCCGCCGTTACGCAACGGCTGTCGTACTGCAAAAAATTAAAATTTTAAATATTTGTCACATTGCGGCGTTCAAAAAAATGGCTTTACTTGATAAAAGTCTTTCGGACAGGACTCCACACAGATATTGTTGAAAGACACATTTCGACAGCCGATGCACCTTTGGTTCCCATTTTTATCTCTGATGCAGCCACCCAGACAGTCCTTATGGCAGCAAGTGTGCTCATCAAAGCAGTTGTCCCTGCAGTTCGTTGGACAAACTGGACAAGTAAGGACGGAATATATAAGAGAAAGTGCAACTTTTAGGACGAAATTCTCAACTCTTGGGGTAACTCACTTGTCTGGCATATTTTGCTATCCCAGCAATATCGCGTTTGATTGGGCGAAAGCGCTCTACAACTGGCACTCAGCTCTCCGCTGAGGGCTGTGGAATATTGGTCCTCTCCAATTCGCACTTTCCCCGGACACTTAGTGTCCTTGCAATCCTCAGGCTTGGCGTTCCCCAAAATCACAACTTGTGACTCTGTTAGGTTACCTTCTCCCATAATGTGCTTCCAATGGATGGTGTCAGCGAAACATAGTTTCTGATTTTTTTCAATTCGTACACCACCTCGGGTTATTGATCGCAGTTTACTGAGCCCCAAATCCGTAAGGTCCAAATTGGAGTAGACGACCAAGGCATAGGCGTCAAAAAGATATAGGCCCCTAATGACGCTCAGGTTGGGGAAAACCTTTGACAACGAGTGCAGCCCGGATACGCGGTAGACCACAACAAATTCGGTCACCTCGGTTAGTCTTGGAAACGACTTGTTCAGTGGGCTGGCGTCGTTTATTAAGTTGATCAGAAGAAAGCCCTCGATGACCGTACAGTTCTCCAGCTGGCTGAATTGAGACGCTAGGTTTCTAATATCTATCGATTTGCAAGCTGTAAGGTTGGAGGGAAATCTATTAGTTTCTGGCGGTATATTAAATTTAGTTTGTATAAAAAACTTTAAATTTAATTTTTAAGGACCTTGGCCATATAAAAATTGTTCACACAAAAATCTTTTAAAAATATATTAAGTTACAATCTTTTAAAAAATATATCAAGTTACAACGAACAAAAATCGATCTTGAATGAAGATAACATTTTGTACACCATATAATAATGAAATTAATAAACATTTTTCAAATCGGGTTAAAATTCGGAAAAAATAAGTAGGTAATGGCAAAAAAAATTTCTGTTGAAAATTTATGTTTTAAGTTAATTATATTTAAATTATGTTTATAACATACGTGTTACATTCTGTGCCAATTGCATAGCTTCGTTTTGTTGGCTCCTAGGCGGACGTGAATGCGTTGATACCGATAGCGCATTCAATTTATCAGTTATATTGTTTTGCGGCAGATGCTGCGGTTGCTGTTGCAACGCAACTGACCCTGTGCCATGAATGATCAAAAGATTAACGGCTAATATCCAGATCAGACTACTATTCCAAGGATGATAATGGCGCAAGTGGAGAAAACGCTTTTGCTTATCTGGTTGTTGTTTTTGTTGGTGGTGTGGTGTGGCACTTGACAGCTGTTGATTATGATTTAGTTGTTGTTGTTGGTTGTAATTGTTAGGGTTTAAACTCAGTCTTGTTGTGGCTGCTGACAGTGTTTGTAACAGCAATAGGAATTTTGTATAAATTACATTTTTTGGCTGCTGTTGCTGCCGCCGGCGTCGCTTGTTGAAAATGCCACAATTGAACATAAGCAGCAAAAGAGATTGCAGCGTTCGCAATATATTGTGACAATTGCTGAAAATATAAAATTTTTCGCGTTGCTGTCGATTGTTTTTCAGGCTGCCTTCGTCGTTTTCTTCGCTGCTGCGATTTCCACTGCATTTCAAGCCCCTTTTTTTGCCGGTTGATTCCACTTTAGTTGTGCACCATCTTTCAAAACCAGTCGGTATTGTTGCTAAACGCAAGGTATTTTTTTTCAAAATGAAGCAACTGTTACGCGCGGCATTATTATTTATTACAATATCGTTGCCACTCGCACTGGATTCACTGCTTATTTTATTGATGCTGCTGCTTCTGTTAGTTTCTACACTGCTTCCCGACATATTATCTGCTTCCACTGCTTGCCGACAGCAACATGAGTCCAGCAACATTTCTTGTCGACACAAAACACAAATGTTGCCGCATGTAATTGTTTTTGCTGCTGCTATTGTTGATAATACATCATCAGTTGTCGTAGCTGCCATTTCGCTTTCTATTTTGATTTTTTCGCGCTTTAATTTACTTTTCGTCGCTTGTCGTTGCATATTGAACTTATTTTGGTGCCTTTATTTGTTATGAACTTTTTTTAATTTGCCGCTTTTTACGAGTTTTTTATTCGGGTTTCTATTACACCCCCGCTAAGTGATCATCTTTCCTCCCGCTCTTGCAAACTTCCGTGCCGCTGCTGCAGCGAAAAATCACCCAATACAATATTTAACTTTACTTTTTGTTCTTTTTGTTTTTAGTGGACGCCGATTGGAATGATGCTTCTCTCATTCTTTTTATATGTATTTCGCTTTTGCTCTGTAATGAAACACAAGAATGTTATTTTTTGGTTAAATTTAAGTTAAAAAACAATACTAATAAAAACAAATATATAAAATTTATTTTTCTGATTATGCCACCAATTTTGTAAGATAATTGATTGATAACAAATAATTGACGAAACAAAACGGCATTTTAACGGACTTTTTGATCGAATATTCGTTAAGTTTTTACTCTACTAAAATTTTATAATTGACGAGGACGGAAGCTATTATGTAAATAGCTTTTATACTGCAAAAATGTCATTTAAAAATAGAAAAAAAGGGATATTTTCGCCGCCTTTAACAATTTTTCATACGGAAGCTAGAAGATATAGACGTCCGATCGGCAAGCCCTTTTACCCTGATCAAGATATGCTTAAATAAATAAGACTTGGAAAAATGTATGTCAATAGCTTACACACTGCGCGAAATATTCTGAAAAACATCAAATTTGGAACGATTTCACCCTATTTTTCCTATGGGAGCTATAGGATATAGACGTCCGATCATGTATAAAATGTATGTATAAAAAAATACGATTTGGAAAGATTCATGTCAATAGCTTATATACTGCGCGAAATATCCAAAAAATCATTAAATTTTAACTGATTTCACCCTATTGTTCCTATCGGAGCTATAGGATATAGACGTCCGATCGCCATGCGCTTTTACCCTGATCAAGGTATGCAAAAAAAATAAGATTTGGAAAGACTTTTGTCAATAGCTTTTACACTGCGCAAAATATCTTCCATTCTCGCAAGTTATATCCGACCGTTCCTATGGGAGCTATAGGATATAGACATCCGATCGGTGCGGTTTTCAAACTTGATCTGCGTACACATGTTTTAGGATGATTGTGAAAGTTTCAGATCGCTAGCTTTTAAACTGATCTCGCAAACACATTGAAACAGACGGACATGGCTATATCGACTCCCCTATTGATCCTGATCAAGAATATATATACTTTATATGGTCGGAAACGTCTCCTTCACTGCGTTACAAACTTCTGACCAAATTTATAATACCCTCTGCAAAGGTATAAAAAGTAACCTACTTTATATACCCTTGCAGTTATTACAAATCGACTACATTTCGATTTCTATAACTATATTACTAAAAACAATGAAGCTATATCAATTTTGGGCAGCTATATAATATTGATAAACTAAAAGTGATAAATAAGTACTATATCTCAAAGGAATATTTTGATAAATAGAAAAACAGCAGACTAGTGCACAGAAACGGACAGACGGACATGGCTAGATCGACCTTCCTGGTGATGCTGATACAAGGGTATACAAATATCGAGCATATGATACGAAAATTTCACTTTTAGAGGTCATAAAATATCTTAGCATGCGAAAAATATAATCGAGCACCAGTATTTGCCAATAGGAGAGCAAAACAGAAATTCCTGAAAATATAATTTGCTGAATAAGTTTAAAGCATAAAGCCTAGTATCCAGATCGACGAAAACCGTACGCCAGTCATGAGAGAGAGCGAGAGAGCGTTCACTTTTCGTCGGGCCTTTTTTTCACGTCGATCCACAGATCGACGAAAAAAATACCAGAAAATTCCATAGCGTTGCCAGTCTGCGGAAATGAACTTTGGATGAACCCTAGCGAAAAGATTAAAAAATTTAATCTTTTAGCGTGCGCTTCTCACTGAACATTATAAGAAATGGAGGGAAAAACTCACAAAAGTCGATTGCAGGAGTTTACATGTGAGGACAAAATAACATTAATACTATCTGGGGTGCCTCTTGTCAGAGCAAAATGTTTTTTAGGTCAAAAATGTACGAAAAAAACACAATAAAAGTGCAGCTATGAACTTTAAATTAGCAAATAATTATCAGTAAATTAAAAAAAAACTGTTAAATTTAAATTGTATTGTTTTTTAATTTCTTTGTACAGCGGCAGACTTGACTTGCCAAGGTATTTGTTAATATCTTTTAAAGGCTCTTTCCCGCAAATACGATATTTGAATTTTAACTGCTTGTCTACAAACCCAGCTGATTGACAGTACGACCGTAGCACGCTTAAATCTGATGAACTCTCAAAATTTTGGTCACACTGGCGTAATCGTTTGTCGATCTGGATACTAGGCTTAAAGGAAAAGGCAAAATGAAGATATTTTCAACATGCAGTCATATCTATGTTACCTTCTTACAGAAAATGTAATATTTACTTTTAAAAAATTTGTAAAAAAAAATCATTTTTTAAGAAATTTTAAAAACATTACGGAAACTTTTAATATATTTAAAATATTTTTTTAGTTACAAAAAAAATATCACAAAATTAAAAAAAATATAAGTATGAAATTTTAAATTGGATTATATAAATTTAATTGACTCAATTGTTATGATTTTTGCAATGTTTTGAGCCTTTAGTCTCTCCACTGTGCGACGTGCCAATCTAACCTTCTCTCTCCAACTCGTTGAAATAAGAGCGCAGCTTGCTAGTAACAACAAATAAAAAATAAATAAAAATAGCAAGTGTGTGAAATAACGATTGTTTTTGGTTAAGCATTGACGTTAATTTTTTTGTAATGTTATTGTGTTTGCTTTTTTATCTTCGAATGACGCGCGACATTTGTTTAACATTTGCAGCGCAGTCGCGCTGTAAAGCGTAGGAAATAGTAATTTCGAATGTGTGAGTTGTGTATACTTTTACTACGTTGTAATTCATCAAATTCTTCGCTTACTATCAGGTGACTTGTGTAAAATTATTTGTATTCACTATTTTTGTTTTTCTGTTCTCCTAATTTTTATGAGAAACTTAAGGCAGGGAAGTGCGAC
Organism: Drosophila carrolli; assembly: GCA_018152295.1. Taxonomy (NCBI): domain Eukaryota; kingdom Metazoa; phylum Arthropoda; class Insecta; order Diptera; family Drosophilidae; genus Drosophila; species Drosophila carrolli. The sequence continues at coordinate 3,819,378 of JAECXJ010000308.1, forward strand.
TGCGTGGCAAAGGAAAAGAAAAGGAAAATGAGAAACAGAGAGCGGAAAAAGTTGCTGGTGTTGTAGTTTTAGTTGTACGATTTTCTTTCGCGTAGTTGGAAACGTAGTAGATGTACAACAAGAACACCTAAAAACGAATACAAAAAGATGCACACGCTTTTATCTCTGCTTTTACTCTCACACGCACACATGCACATGCTCTCAACTAATGGTGCTGGTTTAATATGCTTGATTTGTGTTTGTTTTTATTGTTGTTTATATTGCGCAGTAAAAAATTATTTAAACGGCTAGCAAATGTTGCGCTATAAATACATAAACAAATATATAACTAATATAATTGAAATGGTTATAGCATACGCATAAAATTAAAAGTCCCGACTAAAACAAAATCAAAAAATTATACAACTCAATACCAATCGAGCTCTCTTTTCTCGCTCTCTGCACCATAAGCCACGCTGTACTCAAAACTGTGGCTCTCAAACTTTCGCTTAGTATGTTTCACTGTGTTAGTGACCTAAATTCTCTTGACTGTTTATTTTGTATCGTTCAGTTTAACCCAACAATTAAATATAAAAATTTCAGTGGGCAAAATTGCCGGGAGAGAAGAAAACATAATCAAAAGATTGTAGGGGCCTGACCACAGACTATCTTTTTCGTAATCGGGATTACAAACACATGGAAATTGAGACTGAACGAAACCGGAACTAAATAAATTATAAATGTTTAAAAATATAAAAATAATTTTAAAAAAATGCTCGCACTTATTTATAAACGCACAATATTTTCCAATAAACAAGTACATATATTGGAAATCCCAACGGTAAGCAAAAAAAAGCAAAAGTATGTACAGTGACTCACAAGCTTCTTTTCTGCAGATGTACAGTGGCGCACAGCTTATTTCGTGCAGACGTAAACTTAACACTCAAAATCATATATCTGGCAAATTATATGGACTATGAAAAAAATTTAAATGCAGTTGTTTGGTAGTATTTTGGCATTTATTAAGGCACTTCATTAATTTTAAACTCCTTTAGATATAACTTAAAACTAAGAAAAACTAAAAATAGTGACTTTTTTTGTCACAGATTATTTCGTGCAAGGAACTTCTGTTTAATGACATCCTCTAATCGAGTTTGCATCGAAAAAACCAACTTTTCTATGGTCTCATTTGGAATCTTGGCCATTCTCTCAAGAGGGCATTTGTAAGATAATTTTTATTAGATTTTGACCTCTTGCGGATGGCCAAATCCAAAATTGCCTTTAAAATATCAATGACGTTAAGGTCTGGTAACTGGGCAGTTCACTACGTTCCAGACAAGCCAAGTCTTCACAATTGGTGCTGAATTTTTATGATCGTTATCCTGGCAATACCGATCTGTAAGTACATTTTACATCCTTGATCCCATCAATAACGAGGACGGAAGCTAACTTCGTCAAGCCGAAGTTTTAATACCCTTGCAGACTTTGCCGAAATTGCTAAAAGTGAAAAAGTAGCGAAAGGAATAAGGTATACATAAGTAAACTAGATTTGCATCGTTTCAAGTCAATTGCTTTTATACTGCAAAAATGTCATATACAAATAGAAAAAAAGGGATACTTTCGCAACCTTTAACAATCTCCTTTAAGATATAGACTACCGAGCGGCAAGCGCTTTTACCCTACTCAAGATATGCGTAAATAAACAAGAAATGGAAAAATTTATGTTAGTAGCTTACACACTGCGCGAAATATTCTGATAATCGTCAAATTTGGACCGATTTCACCCTATTGTTCCTATGGGAGCTATATGATATAGACGTCCGATCGGCACGCGCTTTCTCCTTGATCAATGTATGCATAAAAAAATACGATTTGGAAAGATTCATGTCAATAGCTTGTATACTGCGCGAAATATCCTAAAAATCATTAAATTTTAACCGATTTTACCCTTTTGTTCCTATGGGAGCTATAGGATATAGACGTCCGATCGTCACGCGCTTTTACCCTGATCAAGGTACACATAAAAAAATAAGATTTGGAAAGATTTATGTCAATAGCTTTTACACTGCGCGAAATATCTTCCAATCTAGCAAGTTATATCCGATTGTTCCTATGGGAGCTATAGGATATAGACATCCGATCGGGGCGGTTTTCAAACTTGATCTGCGTACACTTGTTTTAGGACGACTGTGAAAGTTTCAGATCGCTAGCTTTTAAACTGAGCTCGCAAACGGTATTGAAACAGACGGACAGACGGACAGACGGACGGACAGACGGACGGACGGACGGACGGACGGACGGACGGACGGACGGACGCACAGACGGACAGACGGCTATATCGACTCCCCTATTGATCCTGATCAAGAATATATATACTTTACAGGGTCGGAAACGTCTCCTTCACTGCGTTACAAACTTCTGACCAAATTTATAATTCCCTCTGCAAGGGTATAAAAAAAGGTATATTTTCGCAGCCTTTAACAATTTTTCCTACGGAAGCTATACGATATAGACGTCCAATCGGCAAGCGCTTTTACCCTGATCAAGGTATGCGTAAATAAATAAGACTTGGAAAAATTTATGTCAATAGCTTATACACTGCGCGAAATATTCTAAAAAACATGAAATTTTGACCGATTTCACCGTATTGTTCCTATGGGAGCTATAGGATATAGACGTCCAATCAGCACGCGCTTTTACCTTGATGAAAGAATGCATAAAACAATACGATTTGAAAAAATTTATAGCAATAGCTTTTACACAGCGCGAAATACTCTGAAAAACATCAAATTTGGACCGATTTTACCCTATTGTTCCTATGGGAGCTATAGGATATAGACGTCCGATCGGGGCGATTTTCAAACTTGATCTGCGTACACATGTTTTAGGACGAGTATGAAAGTTTCAGATCGCTAGCTTTTAAACTGAGCTCGCGAACGGTATTGAAACAGACGGACAGACGGACGGACGGACAGACGGACAGACGGACATGGCTATATCGACTCCCCTTTGATCCTGATCAAGAATATATATACTTTATAGGGTCGGAAACGTCTCCTTCACTGCGTTACAAACTTCTGACCAAATTTATAATTCCCTCTGCAAGGGTATAAAAACGAGGTTGCCCCACCAGAAGTTGCCGTAGCTTTTAGGTGTTGTTTTCAAGCTCCGTATTACGAAGAAGAAACAAACATTCTTCTTTTGATTTTGTTTTGGGATAGCGTGTTATTTGCAGACGAGTCAAAATTTAACCTTTTTGGTTCAATATGTTTGGCGGTGACCTTATACGGAGCTTGAAAACAAACAGATAAAAACTACAGTCAAGCATGGCGGGGGTCATGTTATGGATGACTTTCCTGCTGATTCTGTCACTCCGTTATTACGCAAACTAATCCCTAAATTGTAAAGGTATTTGAAGTAAACTTTGAAAAAGTCTTCTTATCGTTGCAGGTAGCGTATAAGGCGGAATGAACTATAGACTCCCAGATGTAGTAATTTTTAACGATATCAGAATACGGGTTTTTTAGCTGCCACAGGAACGATCGAAAATTTATCGGAAAAATCGACCCAGCTTCATTGTTTTTAAAGCCTAGTACTCAGATCGACAAACGAGTACGCTAGCGTAAAAATTTTAATCTTTCCAGTGTGACCAAAGTTTCGAGAGTTCATCAGATTTAAGTTTTTTACGGTCGTACTGTCAATCAGCTGGGTTCAAATTGTCAGCAGTTCAAATTCAAATATCGTATTTGGGGGAAAGAGCCTTTAAAAGATATTATCAATTACCTTGGCAAGACAACTCTGCCGCTATACAAAAAAATTAAAAAACAATACAATTTAAATTTAACAGTTGTTTTTTAATTTACTGATAATTATTTGCTAATTTAAAGTTCATAGCTGCACTTTTATTGTGTTTTTTTGTACATTTTCGACCTAAAAAACATTTTGTTCTGACAAGAGGCACCCCAGATAGTATTAATGTTATTTTGTCCTCCCATGTAAACTCCTGCAATCGACTTTTTTTCCTCCCTTTCTTAAAATGTTCAGTGAGAAGCGCACGCCAAAAGATTAAATTTTGTAATCTTTTCGCTAGGGTTCACCCAAAGTTCATTTCCGCAGACTGGCAACGCTGTGCAATTTTCTGTTATTTTTTTCGTCGATCTGAGGACCGAGGTGAAAAAAAACGTTGACGAAAAGTGAACGCCAGCCTCTCGCTCTCTCTCATGAGTGGCGTTCAGTTTTCGTCGATCTGAGTACTAGGCTTAAGCATTGAAATCGAAAAGCAGTGAGGAGACATATTCGACCCTATAAAATATATATATTCCCGATCAGGATCGCGTCCTGAGTTGATATAAGCATGTCCGTCTGTATGTCCGCAGTCCGTCTGTCTGTCTGCCTGTTTCTACGCGAACTAGTCTCTTATTTTTAAAGATATCGAAATCGGAAATGCTATAACTTTGGTGTTTTTAAATTTAGAAAGTTGGGATTTTCTACGGGATTTATTTTTGGCCAACCAATCCGGCCTACCAAATTTCATGAGGATCAGTCGACTATATCCTATATAATTAATTCTTTGACCGTTACTGCCCGTCACTGTCACTCCCTTTTATTATAAAAGAGTCTGTAAAGGGTAGATATGTCAAATTCAAAAGAAGTATGAGTTTTAGGAATGCATCATATGAATAATTTTGGAGAATTTAATTTACAGAATATTCTGCAAGGGTATATAAACTAAATGCACAACATTTGAAGAATATTGCTTTAAAAATTTTAGATTGACTTCCGAAGTTATAGGTAGTTGAACGTAGTTGAGTTAGCTCGTTTTGTATCCGTTTTTCGGGTCGTTTTGAAATTTTGCACACTATTTCTGTACCTAAGTCCTCAGGTACCGACGTTTTACTGATTATTTTTCATTTTATAATAACTATTATATCGAATTTTTTCTGATGATCCAGTAACGAGTTATGCTGTTCACCGCAAAACCTTTTTTCTTGGGGGCTCCTACGGAGCTTGGCTGCGAACGGCTCATTTATTTTTTTTTTGATGAAAATTTGTGAAAACATAGTTTAAATGTTGTACTTTGATATGCTTATATTATCTGACATTAACCGTATCGCGTGACAAAATTCATACCCCCCTCAAACCAATACAAAAATGTCAATCTGCCCAGTGCGGAAAATAACAACTAAAACACAGAAAGTCTGAAGTAGCAACCACAACAACAATAAACTTACCAACAAAATTAATGTTGGCATTGACGCAATAACAGGCAGAAAAATGCCAGAGAAGACAGGAGAGAATAAACTGAGCATACTGGATATCGGAGAATCGCAGGGTCTGAGAGCGAGAGCCCGAAGCCAAAAGCCAACAACATTCCAATCCGAAACAAAGTTGCCAGACCAGTTAAGAATAACCGACAACAATGCAAAATAATAACAAATAAGAAAGGAAGCAAACTTCGGCAAGCCGAAGTTTATATACCCTTACAGTTATTACAAAACGACTACGTTTCGATTTATATGCCTATATTACTAAAAACAATGACCATCGTTTCTAAGGCATCTATATGAATAATTTAATTAGAACCGTAATTCCATAATATTTAAATATTATCAAATCAGAAAGAACAACAAAAAAATTAAAAACAACAAAGTTAATATTTTTCAATTTTTTTTTTTATGATATGGTTGCCCGATCCGTCTCATTCCGACTTATATATAGTACCAGCATAATAAAGACAACTTTTCGAAAAGTTTAAAGCAGATAGCTTTAAAACTAGGGGACTAGAAACGGACAGAAGGACGGACGGACGGACGGACGGACGGACAGACGGGCGGACGGACGGACAGAAGGACATGGATAGATCGACTCTCCTGGTGATGCTGATCAAGAATATATATACTGTATAAGGTCCGAAATGACTCCTTCACTGCGTTGCAAACTTTTAACTGAAATTATAATACCCTTTGCAAGGGTATAAAAAGAAGGAGAATGAAAGGTACCAGACCAGTAGTGGCATATACAAGTATTTCGTATGCTCCAAATCTTTGGTCAGGTATTTTTTTTTCGAAATTCAAAAGCGCGATCAGGCCAGACTTACTGGAAATAATAATTTTAATTTCGTAAGTAAGATAAATTGATGCTTTCAAGATTGACGAAGAGTCTGTAATAGAAATAAGGTGTAATAGTCTTTAAAGTCATTACAAAATACTCTACTGGGCTCTTCACACTGCATTTAGTTTCCTATCGAGTCTGACATCGATTGCTTACATCGATTATCCTGTCCTCAACTTACGAGCAAATGTTTGTTTTAATTTTTCTTCGAAAGGTACTGAATATGATAAAAATATTTGTTTATTGCCCATCACTAGTTTCATATGCCAAAAAATTTAAGAATAAGCCGATGCTTAATACTCTTGCAGATAGAAAGTTTCAAGAATCGATATTTGCACAAAATGAAACATGAACAGTATACACATTAAAAAATACAATTTCAAATGGATCTATCTTTTACAAAAAGCGAATAATCGGCATAAAACCGTATGGTCAGTACGACAAATATATGACAGCTATAAGATATAGTCAACACATATATAGTCGCAGGTATAGGATACAGATGTCCGATCTCCGCCGTGTTCAAACTTGAAACATATACATAAAAATAAAGATCGCAAAAGTATCAAATCTTTTAAACTGAGCTCGCAAACGGTATAGAAACAGACGGACATTGTTATATATATTGATATATCAACTCGACTATAGTCGTGCTCATTTAGAATATGTATATTTTATAAGGTCGGAAATGTCTCCTTTAATGAGTTCTGACCAATTTTATAATACTCTACTATAAAACAAGGAATTTTTCTCTTTAACTCGATAGGACTATAATTCAACGCAGTGTGGACTTATAATATCATGATCTGATCTACCATGATTTAAAAAAGAAGCAATTTTATTAGGCACTTAAAAATGTAAGAGCACAGACTTGTTGGAAAATATGACTAAGCCAAAACCTGATTTGGCCGATCGAAAATCCAACTTAATATTGACGATGTTGATGATCAGATCATCATCAGATGGCGCAGACGCCATCTTATTTATAATATCTCAATCTCGTCTGTTTGTCTCAACATCATTTGTTTCCATCTGCTGCCTCCCTATGTGCATATTTTTATACCCTTGCAGAGGGTATTATAATTTTGGTCAAAGTTGTGCAACGCAGTGAAGGAGACATCTCCGACCCTATAAAGTATATATATTCTTGATCAGGATCACCTCCTGAGTTGATATAGCCATGTCCGTCTGTCTGTCCGTCTGTCTGTTTCTACGCGAACTAGTCTCTCAGTTTTAAAGATATCGAATTGAAACTTTGCACACACCCTTCTTTCCTTTGCACGCAGTATATATGTCGGAACGGCCGGGATCGGCCGACTATATCCTATAGCTGCCATATAACTGATTGATCGGAAATGCCATAACTTTGGTGTTTGTAAAGTTAGGAAGCTGGGATTTCCTATGGGTTTTATATTTGGCCAATCAATCCGACCTACCAAATTTCATAAGGATCGGCCGACTATATCTTATAGCTGCCATATAACTGATTGATCGCCAACGAAATGCCATAACTTTGGTTTTTTAAAGTTAGGAAGTTGGGATTTTTTATGAGTATTAAGAATGCATCATATGCACCATATGAATAATTTTGGAGAATATAATTTAAAGAGTATTCTGCAAGGGTATATCAACTTCGGCTCCGCCCGAAGTTAGCTTTTCTTTCTTGTTTGTTGAATAATTTCGGAAAGCTTTTTTTAAGCGCGCATCTAAATGGTTGAATATATATTAAATAGATACTTGGCAATGTGCATTTGCGGAACTGGGGATGCACCGAAAATTGTACCTGACCAATAGATGTTTAGTATTTTGATAATTTTAGTGAGGAATTCAAAGGAACTAAAATAAAATACAACAATAAATTAAGCAAACTTCAGCAAGCTGAAGTTTAGAAACCCTTGCTTTTATAAAAATTATTTTCTATATATATTCGATTCTAAACAACAATGAAGCTAGGTCGATTTTCCTATAAATTTGTTGATATAAACTTATATGTTAAGAAACAACAAAATTATAATATTGTGAATTCTTTCCCCATTGTTTCTAATGGAGCTTAATGATATAGTAGGTCGATCCGGCTCTGCGACTGATAGCTACTTTTGCATAGTTTCATCCACCAGACGGAGATAAGGACGTGGCTAGATCAACTCGAGTGGTAATGCTGATCAACTAATATATATATACTCTATAGGGTCGGCAATGTGAAATTATAATACCCTCTGCAAGCGTTTAATATTTTAAATGTTGAAACAAAAACTAACTTTCGTTTCTGCAATAATTTGTTGTGCAGTTTTAAATATAGAAACATGAGAAATTGTTTTTTTGCTAATTCAGATAGTACTGTTTTATTTGAACACGTAAAATAATTTCTTGGCCAAATAACTTAATTACCGGTTCAAAGTATTTTTAATCTAGAAACCATAGTGATTTGAGCAAAACAAACGTCTGTTGTGGCTGAACCGGTACCTCAAAACCACTGTCTCCTGCATCATCGTGACTTACAACTAAATACCGGTCACATGTGGCGCCCTCTAATCTTTAGAACTACTAACTCATGCCCAGAATGTGTATACACTAATTTGCTGTTCAACCAAACGTTAGACGTCCGTCCATTTTAACCTAGCCAACGGGACTGAAACTTTTGAACACTTAAATAGTTATATTTCGTAGTTGTTGCGAGTACTGGGGTTCAGTGGTTTCGCTTGATATGGTCGGAGAGTAGTGATTTTGTTAATATCGGTGTGTGCGAGGTGCGAGTTCCAGATAAGCAACGTGACGCCGCCTCACCTCACGCGAGATAAATAACTTTGTCTTCACGCGGCAGAAAAATACGAGGTGGCAGAGTGAGAGAGAGAAGAAAAAGTAGAGGTAACGAGGACGGAAGCTAACTTCGGCAAGCCGAAGTTTTAATACCCTTGTAGACTTTGCCGAAATTGCTAAAACTGAAAAAGTAGCGAAAGGAATAAGGTATACATAAGTAAACTAGATTTGCATCGTTTCATGTCAATTGCTTTTATACTGCAAAAATGTCATATAAAAATAGAAAAACAGGGATACTTTCGCATACGGAAGCTATAAGATATAGACGTCCGATCGGCAAGCGCTTTTACCCTAATTAAGATATGAGTAAGTAAATAAGACTTGGAAAAATTTATGTCAGTAGCTTACACACTTCGCGAAATATTCTGATAATCATCAAATTTGGACCGATTTCACCCTATTGTTCCTATGGGAGCTATAGGATATAGACGTCCGATACTATTTGGAAAGATTCATATCAATAGCTGTATACTGCACGAAATATCCTAAAAATCATTACATTTAACCGATTTTACCCTATTGTTCCTATGGGAGCTTTAGGATATAGACGTCCGATCGTCACGCGCTTTTACCCTGATCCAGGTGTGCATAACAAAAATAAGATTTGGAAAGATTTATGTCAATAGCTTTTACACTGCGCGAAATTTAGATTTATGTCAATAGCTTTTACACTGCGCGAAATATCATCCATTCTTGCAAGTTATATCCGATTGTTCCTATGGGAGCTATAGAATATAGACATCCGATCGGGGTTTTCAAACTTGATCTGCGTACACTTGTTTTAGGACGACTGTGAAAGTTTCAGATCGCTAGCTTTTAAACTGAGCTCGCAAACGGTATTGAAACAGACGGACAGACGGACATGGCTATATCAACTCAGGACGTGATCCTGATCAAGAATATATATACTTTATAGGGTCGGAGATGTCTCCTTCACTGCGTTGCACACTTCTGACCAAAATTATAATACCCTCTGCAAGGGTAAAAAAAATCACAAAAACCGACATAAAAAAACCGTAAAATTTTCAATAACTCAAAAAACCCAGATGCATACGATGAGATCCGTTTCGAAAAGGAACACAAAACATAACGAATACAGCAACAATGACTGACGATAACGATCATAACTCGAATTGTTGCCTAGCCCAAAAACCCTCGAAACGAAGCCGGTCCAAAAGACACCCGCGAAAATGTTAAAATAATAGTGAAAGGCCAATGCGCCCTACAAGAAATTAACTTTGATACGTGAGCATACATGGCTTTTAATCCAATGTTTGTGCCGATCCCATTTTGGGCCACATCTAAAAGATCCTTTTTAAGCTGTTCCTTGCTGGTAATATTGTGCTTTCGCAAAGAGCACAACAAATTCTCAATCTCATTCATATCTGGTGACTATGCAGGCGAGTTATAAACCAAATACTGCATAATTTAGGCATTCTGCTTGGGGTCATTATCCTGGTAGCACCTGAAGAACGAAATTTCCAATGCCGGCTGCCGATATACAAACACAAACCATGACGCTTCCTCCACCATGTTTAAAGGTGGTCTTGAAGCTCGGTACTGCGATTCCGCTAAGAAAGTTAAAGTTTGCAACGCAGTGAAGGAGACATTTCCGACCCTATAAAGTATATATATTCTTGCTCAGCATCACCAGGAGAGTCGATTTAGCCATGTCCGTATGACCGTCTGTCTGTCCGTCTGTCTGTCCGTCCGTCCGTCCGTTTCTACGCAAACTAGTCCCTCAGTTTTAAAGCTATCTGCTTGAATGAATCATATGGCTCCCATATGAGCAATCGGAAAAAAAAAGTTTAAATGTATAACTTTGTAGTTTCTAATTTTTTTTGTTGTTCTTTGGGATTTGGTAATATTTAAATACTATAAAATTACGGTTTTAATTAAATTAAAATTGGACATCTATATCATATATATATATCATTCAAAAAATTGAACAAAAACAAGAGAGAACGCTATAGTCGAGTGCTTCGACTATTAGATACCCGTTACTCAGCTAAACAACTTTAGATTTTGCATTAACATAATGTGAATTAGAGTGACCACAGGAAAAAAGGACAAAAAGTTCAAATTATCAATTTGAATTAGGCGTTCTCTTAGCGCTGGCAGCTTTACAGCACGAGCATCAGCACCAGCGCTGTTTTAGCGCAGGCAGCTTTTGTCCTGCACCAGCATACACACATACGCCATTGTTTGACTCAGACCTCCAATTTGGCTAACTTGATTTGATTTGCATAGTTCTTGGGATATAGTTCGGTAATGACAAATGAAAACCATCGCAATTTCCTTTAATAGAAATCCTTATCGAGAATTAACTTTGACTCTGTTGAGCACCTTGGCCAGCTGTTCCAAAGTCATCCGTTAGATGGCGTTTTGTTTTGCGCCATCTCGCCATGAAAGGCGCAAATGTGGCGCTAGCCAGGCTTAAGCGTTTAATGAGTTTTTGGGCGTTAGAGTGGGCGTGGCACACTTTTATTAGGCCAAACGATACGAGACAAATACATATCAATTAAAATTTTCATAATAGCATCAAAACTGTGGCCACAGCTTGTGGCTTGTGGGCGTCCGAGGGGGCGTGGCACCATTTTGAAACAAACTCTTGCGCTGCGTAGGAACTCCTAAAATCTACATGCAAAATGCCAATCTTCTAGCTTTTATAGTTTCCGAGATCTCAGCGTGCATACGGACAGACAGACAGACGGACAGACAGACGGACAGACAGACGGACAGACAGACAGACGGACAGACAGACGGACAGACAGACGGACATGGCTAGATCGACTCGGCTAGTGATCCTGAACAAGAATATATATACTGTATAGGGTCGGAAACGCTTCCTTCTACCTGTTACATACTTTTGCACGAATACAATATACCCTTTTACTCTACGAGTAACGGGTATAAAAATTATTTTGCTGTTTTTCTATTTATAAAAAAATATTCCTTTGAGATATATTAATTTTTTAATAGAATAGAATTACGCTTTTAGTTTTGTCAAGTCAAAATCGGAAAACAATATCATATAGCTGCCATAAAAACGATGGCAAAATGCCACGCAAAATCATTGTTTTTAGTAATATAGGCATATAAATCGAAATGTAGTCGTTTTGTAATAATTCCAAGGGTATATAAACTTTGGCTTCCCGAAGTTTGCTTCCTTTCTTCTTTAGATGTACTTATTCTTATTAAAATAAAAATCCTTCGTTTTATTTGGAAATGAAAACAAAATTAGTAAAAGCAATAGTAAGACCAAAAAAAAATATTATTATTAATGAATTGTATAAATTAAAACGTTTGTTTAGCCGAAATGTATCCAATGTGCTATGGATACTTTAAAAAGTTTGTACATTTTTAGGGGTTAATGATTAAATCTTTAATCATATTTAAGCCATTACGGTAAGACAAATAACAATTTAGGAATCAGATCTAGATGGAAAAATAAATTCCATATCCAGCCGCCTTACGTTTGCCAGCTGTTCTTTTTTATACCCTTGCAGAGGGTATTATGATTTTGGTCAAAAGTTTGTAACGCAGTGAAGGAGACGTTTCCCATCCCATAAAGTATATACATGCATATTCTGTCCTGAGTTGATATAAGCATGTCCGTCCCATTAAGGCAAGTTTAACCAAAAACAAAATTATTTAAGTTAAACGTAAATGCATACCTTATACGTTGGACACTTCGTAATAAGATTGTATTTTGTTCTTTCTACCTGAAATAAATATAAGATTCATTTGTTAGTTTTAAACCGTAAGAAACGATTATATATTTTTTATACATTTTTTCAAAAAGTGGGATCTAAAAAGTATTCAGAATTTAAAATACACCCTAAGTTAAATAAAATATTTTGTAGCTAAACTTTTTTAATTAAATTATTTTTAAACCTTGTGGCCCATGCTGCGCTCGCTTTTGCACTTGACCAACTGGAGTCTTGAACAAGCTCAAATCTTCGAAACAGCTGTTCATTGTTTTGGTTTGTGTCGGAAAAAAATAAAAACAAGAAAGGAAAGCTAACTTCGGGCGGAGCCGAAGTTGATATACCCTTGCAGAATACTCTGTAAATTATATTCTCCAAAATTATTCATATGATGCATTCTTAATACTCATAAAAAATCCCAACTTCCTAACTTTAAAAACACCAAAGTTATGACATTTCCAATCGTTTAGTTATATGGTAGCTATAGGATATAGTAGGCCGATCCTTATGACATTTGGTAGGTCGGATTGATTGGCCAAATAAAAAACCCATAGAAAATCCCAACTTCCTAACTTTACAAACACCAAAGTTATGGCATTTCCGATAAATCAGTTATATGGCAGCTATAGGATATAGTCGGCCGATCCTTATGAAATTTGGTAGGTCGAATTGATTGGCCATATATAAAACCCATAGAAAATCCCAACTTTCTAACTTTACAAACACCAAAGTTATGGCATTTCCGATCAATCAGTTATATGGCAGCTATAGGATATAGTCGGCCGATCCCGGCCGTTCCGACATATATACTGCGTGCAAAGGAAAGAAGGGTGTGTGCAAACTTTCAATTCGATAGCTTTAAAACTGAGAGACTAGTTTGCGTAGAAACAGACAGACGGACAGACGGACATGGCTATATCAACTCAGGAGGTGATCCTGATCAAGAATATATATACTTTATAGGGTCGGAGATGTCTCCTTCACTGCGTTGCACACTTTTGACCAAAATTATAATACCCTCTGCAAGGGTATAAAAAAGGTAAAAATATATGCGTTAATATATTTATTGATGGCAAAGAAGACCGCACCGCGGCAATTATAAATATATTATTAAATACTTTTTAAGCCGAAATCTTTCAAATAAGCTATGAGTACCCTCAAAACCGACTTTAAAGAGTTTGACATTTCCAGGTGATAATAATATTATTTATAATTATATTTTAACCCTTACGTAATTTTTAACACCTCAATTGTCGCACTGAAAACAAAATCTAGCTTGCAAATGGACAACACGAAAATTATGATATTTTTTTTGAGTTGTAACCTCGTTAACATTTTTCTATATAATAGTCATAGTCTCATAGTCATGTGAACAGTTTGATTTCCAAGTTTGGCTTACAACATTATTGAGTGTCAAATAACCACTGTCTTATATAAAAAGCATTTTCAGACGATTCTTTTCATTCCAGTCTCGTGGGCCTGTTTTATTACAGCATATAATGCTTATATTAGTAATTAGAATGAGCAATTTATATAACATTTCCTGTTAAGATTACTTTCTATTTCCGCAAGCCGAAGCTTATATACCCTTGTAGTTATTACAAAATGTAATACATTTCGAATATATCTTTATTACATCTATACCTATATTACTAAAAACAATGAAGCTATTTCGATTTTGGGCTCCATTTTGTCATCGTTTCTTTGGCAGCTATATTATTGTTGTCCGATTTTGACAAAACTAAAAGCGTAATTTTGATATAGTATATAATTACCATATCTCAAATTATAATACCATCTGCAAGGGTATAATTAATACTCCTCAGCTGATGGCACATTTTAAAAATGGTGGCGCCATATGCCCAACTGCAGTCCCAAAAAAACAAACTGAATTCTGTTAACTTCTAAAGTAATTCTGCGATTGAGTGTGTCGACAGATATTGATCGAAAAAGTTCTTTTTGTGCGGCAAATACTAGCCTCTACCAGTTTTTCTATTTGTGGGCCTTAACTCAACGGAAACATTTTGAAACAAACTAGCCCTGCGTAGGAATCTTTATGCAAAGTCCCAAATCTTTTCCTCTTGTAGTTCCGAGATTTTGACCTTAATAAGGACAAATAGCTATTGATCCTGATTAATAAAATATACAGGAAATTCTTTACTCACTGAAAAAATAACATATTTTTTGACTTTGCATGCAAAAATAACGTCTTTAGTTAAGTTTGTTCAATATTTTTTGTAATGCATAACTATTAAATAGGACATTTTTAATGAGTATGTACAAAAATAAAAACAAAACAACGCATGGGAAAATTTGAAAGCAACAAAATATGAGTTTACACATTTTTGACACTGTCAAGAATCATTTTACACATCTTATTATACCCGTTACTCGTAGAGTAAAAGGGTATATTGTATTCGTGCAAAAGTATGTAACAGCTAGAAGGAAGCGTTTCCGACCCTATAAAGTATATATATTCTTGATCAGGGTCACTAGCCGAGTCGATATAGCCATGTCCGTCTGTCCGTCTGTCTGTCCGTATGAACGCTGAGATCTCGGAAACTATAAAAGCTAGAAGATTGGCATTTTGCCTGCAGATTCTAGGAGTTCCTACGCAGCGCAAGTTTGTTTCAAAAAGGTGCCACGCCCCCTTTAACGCCCACAATCGCTTATATACGATTTTAAAAATTTTAATATTTCGGAAAAGTACAAATGCAGTTTTATTGTGTTTATCAATACCTATCGAAATGTACATACAAATCGGACCATTCGTTAAAAAGTTATGCGTGATCAAAGTTTCTATCTCCATCTCCCTCGCACTCCCTTTACCTGAGTAACGGGTATCTGATAGTCGGGGCACCCGACTATAGCGTTCTCTCTTGTTTTCGATTCTGTTTTGTTCTTATTCAAGAAAAAGCGGTACTACTTTACCGTTATTTATGGTTCTGCACTATGTTTTTTCTTTTTATTTAATTGCGAAATCTTTCTGCACACTTTTTAAAAAAGCAAATTTTTAAATATTTAGCATGCCTGGACCCAGATTGACCTCTGAAGTTACCCAATTGATATATTATAATCACCAATTGGGAAAATCTGTAGCTGAGCTAGTGGAGATGTTTCGTGTGTCGCGAAAAACCATTTATAATGTTTTAAATCGAGCCGAAAAGGAAGACAGACTGGAAGCAAAGTGTGGAAGTGGACGAAAAAAGAAGATTGACGAGCGGGCAGAACGCCTTATCAAGCGTAAGGTCCGTCAAACCCCCCAAATTTCGACCAGAAGGAGTTGGAAGAAGAGTGTGGCACGGTCGTTTCACATGAAACCGTCCGCCAACTAATTCTGCGGAACAAATAGTCTTCAAGAGTTGGGCGTAAAAAGACGCTGCTTTAAAAAATAAATGTTGAATACCGCTTGACTTTTGCTGTCAACATGAGTAACAAGCCGGACAACTATTGGGATGACTACAATGATGGACCAAATAGAGTATGGCGCAAACCGCAAACAGCTTTATATCAGCGCAACATCATTCCGGCAGTAAAGTTTGGCAAATTGTCGGTGATGGTTTGGGGATGCATTAGCAGCAAGGGAGTGGGAGAGCTTGGGTTTATTGAAAATACAATGAATGCCTGAGCAATATCTCTCCATTCTCAAAACATATTTGAGGCAAAGTGCGGATAAACTTGGTCTTATTGTCGATAATAAGCCAATATTCAAATTTTTTGAAGACAATGACCCCAAACATGGCTCCTTTATAATTGCCAAAAGGTGATAGATAGACATCCTCAGAGCCCCGTCATGAACCCCATTGATGATTTTTGGGTTTATCTAAAGAAAAAAGTGGCAAAATGGCAGCCCAAAAAAAGCGCCGCCTTAAAAGCGGCAGTAGTGGAAGAGTGGCATAAAATTCCGTTGGAAGATGACCAACAAAAGCTGGTCAGTTCCATGAAAAATCGTACTAGGCTCGTAGTCAAAGCTAAGGGGGTCATACTAAATATTAAAATTAGTTTAAGTAGTATTAGTATTAGTTGCTAAATATATTCATTGAACTGTAGCTTAAGTACTTTGTGTAAAGAGTTTGACAACAGAGTTTGAGTGACAGTGTCAAAAATGTGTGAACTCATATTTTGTTGCTTGAAAATTATCTAAATAATAGTTCTGCATTAAAAATATATTGAAACAAGAAAGGAAAGCTCTTCGGGCGGAGCCGAAGTTGATATACCCTTGCAGAATACTCTGTGAATTATATTCTCCAAAATTATTCATATGATGCATTCTTAATACTCATAAAAAATCCCAACTTCCTAACTTTAAAAACACCAAAGTTATGGCATTTCCAATCGTTTAGTTATATCGCAGCTATAGGATATAGTCGGCCGATCCTTATGAAATTTGAATTGATTGGGCAAAAATAAAACCCATAGAAAATCCCAACTTCCTAACTTAACAAACAGCAGAGTTATGGATATAGTCGACCGATCCCGGCCGTTCCGACTTATATACTGCGTGCAAAGGAAAGAAGGGTGTGTGCAAAGTTTCAATTCGATATCTTTAAAACTGAGAGACTAGTTCGCGTAGAAACAGACAGACGGACAGACAGACAGACAGACAGACAGACGGACAGACGGACAGACGGACATGGCTATATCAACTCAGGAGGTGATCCTGATCAAGAATATATATACTTTATAGGGTCGGAGATGTCTCCTTCACTGCGTTGCACACTTTTGACCAAAATTATAATACCCTCTGCAAGGGTATAAAAACTAAACAAAAGGTGTTATTTTTGCATGCAAAGTCAAAAAGTATGTTATTTTTTCAGTGAGTAAAGAGTTTCCTGACATACTGTTCACTTTATAGGGTTGGAAATACATGCTTCCACCCGTTACATACTTCCAACGAATACTCTTATACTCTACGAGTTACGGGTTCAATAATATGTATTTTATCCGTGGATTTGCTTTTGTTTTTTTAATGGTTGCAAAAAGAACACTGTTGGCTAATTAGATGTCCAGCATCTGTACATATCGCATCAGTATGCACCAAATGCCGATGGGTGACTTGTTTCTGTAAGCACTACGATACACAAGAAAAATACGAAACCAATATACAAAATAAAAATAAAAAATTTTACAACCCTTTATTCCAATGTTTTTGTCTTAAGATTTTAATTTTTTTAATTCAACACGTAAGAAAGAAAACTTTGTCGATTTAAAGTGTATATACTCTTGGAGCTACAACAAAATTGTAATATTCTTTAAAAGGCCTATACCGCGAAAATGTATGCGTATATGTTTTAATTCTCGAGGTTACTTTGACGAATTTTCAAATAACATAATTTGTAACTAAATCAAATAAGATATTTTAAAAAAAATGTCAAAATTTCAAAACAATTAGTCCAGAAAATATCGTTTAGACAGACTGTACAAATTACTCCCTGCGTGGGGCACCGATCATTTTTCTCCGGTCGATATACAATTTGACACAATATATAAGAAATGTCATAACTAATTGATTGTAAAAGTGATGTATGGTTTAATTCAAAAATATATTTGTATTGTAATAACCGTTTCTTGTAGAGTAAAAAACTTACCTCGGGCGGAGCCGAAGTTGATATACCCTTGCAGAATATTCTGTAAATTATATTGGTTGGCCAAAAATAAAATAAAATAACAACACAAAAAATCCCAACTTCTTAACTTTAAAAAACACCAAAGTTATGGCTTTTAAAATTGTTCAGTTATATGGCAGCTATAGGATATAGTCGGCCGATCCCTATAAAATTTGTAGGTCGGATTGATTGGCCAAAAATAAAAGCCATAGAAAATCTTCCAACTTCCTTACTTTACCAACTCCAAAGTTATGGCATTTCCGATCAATCAGTTATGGCGGCTATAGGACTTCCGACTTATATACTTCGTGCAAAGGAACGAAGGGTGTGGGCAAAGTTTCAATTCGATATCTTTAAAACTGACAGACTAGTTCGCGTAGAAACAGACAGTCGGACAGACAAACGGACATGCTTATATCAACTCAGGACGCGATCCTGATCAAGAATATATATACTTTATAGGGTAGGAGATGTTGCACACTATTGACCAAAATTATAATACCGACAGCAAGGTTATAAATATTATGTAACGTACAACAAGAAAGGAAAGCAAACTTCGGGCGGAGCCGAAGTTGAAATACCCTTGCAGAGTATTCTGCAAATTATATTCTCCAAAATTATTCATATAATGCATTCTTAATACTCATAAAAAATCCCAACTTCCTAACTTTAAAAACACCAAAGTTATGGCATTTCCAATCGTTCAGTTATATGGCAGCTATAGAATATAGTCGGCCGATCCTTAATAAAAATAAAACCCATAGAAAATCCCAACTTCCTAACTTTACAAACACCAAAGTTATGGCATTTCCGATCAATCAGTTATATGGCAGCTATAAGATATAGTCGGCCGATCCTTATGAAATTTTGTAGGTCGGATTAATTGGCAAACAATAAAACCTATAGAATGTCCCAACTTCCTAACTTAACAAACAGCAGAGTTATGGCATTTCCGATCAATCAGTTATATGGCAGCTATAGGATATAGTCGGCCGATCCCGGCCGTTCCGACTTATATACTGCGTGCAAAGGAAAGAAGGGTGTGTGAAAAGTTTCAATTCGATATCATTAAAACTGAGAGACTAGTTCGCGTAGAAACAGACAGACGGACAGACAGACAGACAGACGGACAGACGGACAGACGGACATGGCTATATCAACTCAGGAGGTGATCCTGATCAAGAATATATATACTTTATAGGGTCGGAGATGTCTCCTTCACTGCGTTGCACACTTTTGACCAAAATTATAATACCCTCTGCAAGGGTATATAAACAATGGTTTCCGACTCTATAAAGTATATTTATTCTTGATTAGCATCAACAAGAGAGTCGACCTAGCAATGTACGTCTGTCCGTTTCTACGCGAACTGAACTAATTTCGCAGTTTTAAAACTATTTGGTCGAAACTTTCAAACATTTTTCTATCTTTTGCTGATAATATATAAGTCAGATCGGTCGACTATATCATATAGCTGCCATTAGAATGATCAAAAAAATTTATAGAAAAATCGAAAAAGCCGCTTTGTTTTAAAGAATATTCGCATAAAAATCGAAAGATAAAATATTTAATTTATAATTTGTAACACCTGCAAGAGTGTATTATTTTCAGTTTTGCATACTTTCTTGTTGTTATTGACATGCGGATGGCCTAACTTAAAATCCGCTTCCACTTAGGCAACATTTTTCGTTGTTAATCAAGGTGTTAAATTTGATATAATATTACCTAATGCTTTTTTCAATTACTTGAACTACTATTTTTATACCCTTGCAGAGGGTGTTATAATTTTGGTCAAAAGTGTGCAACGCAGTGAAGGAGACATCTCCGACCCTATAAAGTATATATATTCTTGATCTGGATCACCTCCTGAGTTGATATAGCCATGTCCGTCTGTCCGTGTGTCCGTCTGTCTGTCCGTCTGTCTGTGCTTCTGTCTGTTTCTACGCGAACTAGTCTCTCAGTTTTAAAGATATCGAATTCAAACTTTGCACACACCCTTCTTTCCTTTGCACGCAGTATATAAGTCGGAACGGCCGGGATCGGCCGACTATAGCTAATATAACTGATTGATCGGAATTGCCATAACTCTGCTGTTTGTTAAGTTAGGAAGTTGGGACCTTCTATGGGTTTTATATTTGGCCAATCAATCCGACGTACCAAATTTCATAAGGATCGGCCGACTATATACTATAGCTGCTATATAACTGATTGATCGGAAATGCCATAACTTTGGTGTTTGTAAAGTTAGGAAGTTAGGATTTTCTATGGGTTTTATTTTTGCCTAATCAATCCAACATATCAAATTTCATAAGGATCGGCTGACTATATTCTATAGCTGCCATATAACTGAACGATTGGAAATGCCATAACTTTGGTGTTTTTAAAGTTAGGAAGTTGGGATTTTTTATGAGTATTAAGAATGCATCAAATGAATAATTTTGGAGAATATAATTTGCAGAATATTCTGCAAGGGTATTTCAACTTCGGCTCCGCCCGAAGTTAGCTTTCCTTTCTTGTTTAACCACAATGTCGTACTGGGTTATCAGCTTGTGTGGGTGTGTTATTATTAAATAAGACGAACGACAGCAACAACTATTAAACTAATCCCATGGTATTTGCATCACTGCTCTATCTGTATATGCCCCTCTTATTCCCTTGCTTTCATGCGGTTAATGTGTGAGTTAATGCACGAATGCCTAAATAGAAAAAACAATTTTTAGCGAGCGCCTATTTTTCTCTAAGTGTAATGACAATTTCAAGTGTCCGTCACCCATTAATTGTGTGAGTGTGCGGAATGAAAGTAAGTAAGTAAACAACAATAATTGTCAGCGGCCATAACAGAAAAACTATTTTATAAAAATTCCGATTTGATAAGTTTCCTCTCTAATCTAGACAGGAGAATTCTTTTGTTTTTAGTGTTGTGTTTTTTTTTAACCCTTGGCCAACCCTTTATTTGCTTACTTTTATTATTTATGAACCTCCCCAAGTATTTTGATAAAATGCATTGCACAAGGTATTTGTCTGTGTGCACATAAGAGTTGTTTGATTTGGAATTTTTAAGTTATCAATGAATTTCACTTACACAAGCACAAATGGCGGGGGTGAGTATAGTTTGTAAGCGTAATTATTGAATTCGAATTCATTCACAGGCAGATACCAGAATTTCACCCATGTTTACCAAGTAAGTAAAATTACGTAGAGTCGAACTTGTTTTGCTAATTTTTAAATTAAAGCAACCTAGCTAAAATAAAGAAGGGTAAAAATTGCATATTAATTTAAATTCCTTTTAATTTTGTTCAAAATATAATAAATGGAATTACTGACATATGTAGAATGTGCAATATATTAAACAACAAATTTGAGTTTTTGAAGTTTTTTTTGATTACCTATTGATATAGAAGTAAATACGTGCTATATTTGTTTACCGAATCAGTTGTCTTATCGCTTCACGCTCCCTCCACAAATGTTCCAAATTTTATTTAGTGAATGAATATTTACATTTTAAAAAATTGGAACACAATAATTTAACCTCATACAACCCCCTACATTTGTCAACACATTAATTTATACGCATCTGTCCCTGGAAGTCTTTTTATATCTTTCTAGCTAAATCAGAACTTTGATGGGCCAGTTACAAGTCAAGTTGATTAATAACAAGCAGTACTCCGAAAAAAGATTTCATCACCCTCCTCACAATTATTTTTCAGCAGTCACATTCGCCATCGTTCGCTACTCCATTAAAGCGAAAAAACCAAACCAGCACCTTAATGCAGCAAAGCCCTGGACCAAAAAAAAAGAAAACAAGAAATGAAAGCTAACTTCGGGCAAAGCCGAAGTTGATATACCCTTGCAGAATACTCTATAAATTATATTATCCAAAATTATTCATGTGATGCATTCTTAATACTCATAAAAAGTCCCAACTTCCTAACTTTAAAAACACCAAAGTTATGGCATTTCCAATCGTTCAGTTATATGGAAGCTATAAGATATAGTCGGCCGATCCTTATGAAATTTGGTAGGTCGGATTGATTGGCCAAAAATAAAACCCCTAGAAAATCCCAAGACAACTTTTGGGAAAGTTTCAAGCAGATAGCTTTAAAACTGAGGGACTAGTTTGCGTAGAAACGGACGGAGAGACAGACATGGGCTAGATCAACTCTCCTCGTGATGCTGATCAAGAATATATATACTTTATAGGGTCGGAAATGTCTCCTTCACTGTGTTACAAACTTCTGACCAAAATTATAATAACCTCTGCAAGGGTATAACAAGTAGGGAAGCAAACTTCGGCAAGCCGAAGTTTATATACCCTAGCAGAGTATTACAATACGACTTCATTTCGATTTCTATGCCTATATGACTAAAAACAATGAAGATTTTTTTATGTCGATTTTGCGATGCATTTTGCCATCGTTTCTATGACAGCTACACTGCCGAGCAAAACTGAAAAACGAGAAACTCTAACTTCAAAGGTCTCTTTTTTTTTTGTTCTTTAGTCCAATACCAGGAGCGACCATCTGACTCAAATCGATTAATTTTTGTTTCGTCCGACAATATAACCTTGAAAACCAAATAATTATACCCGTTACTCGTAGAGTAAAAGGGTATATTGTATTCGTGCAAAAGTATGTAACAGGTAGAAGGAAGCGTTTCCGACCCTATAAAGTATATATATTCTTCTTCAGGATCACTAGCCGAGTCGATCTAGCCATGTCCGTCTGTCCGTCTGTCTGTCCGTCTGTCTGTCTGTCCGTATGAACGCTGAGATCTCGGAAACTGAAAAAGCTAGAAGATTGGCATTTTGCATGTAGATTTTAGGAGTTCCACGCAGCGCAAGTTTGTTTCAAAATGGTGCCACGCCCCCTCTGACGCCCACAAGCCACAAGCTGTGGCCACAGTTTTGATGCTATTATGAAAATTTTAATTGATATGTATTTGTTTCGTCAATACCTATCGATTGGCCTAATAAAAGTTTGCCACGCCCATTAAACGCTTAAGCCTGGCTAGCGCCTACTTTCCGCCTTTCATGGCCCGTGGTACCAATGTATTGGGGTAGATGGCGCAATACAATAGCACTTTGGAACAGCTGGCCAATTCTCGATAAGGATTTCTATTAAAGAAAATTGCGATGGTTTTCATTTGTCAATACCGAACTATATCCCAAGAACTATGCAAATCAAATCAAGTTAGCCAAATTGGAGGTCTGAGTCAAACAATGGCGTATGTGTGTATGCTGGTGCAGGACAAAAGCTGCCTGCGCTAAAGCAGCGCTGGTGCTGATGCTCGTGCTGTAAAGGTGCCAGCTCTAAGAGATCGCCGAATTCAAATTGATAATTTGAACTTTTTGTCCTTTTTTCCTGTGGTCTCTCTAATTCCCATTATGTTAATGCAAAATCTAAAGTTGTTTAGCTGAGTAACGGGTATCTAATAGTCGAGGCACTCGACTATAGCGTTCTCTCTTGTTTTGGAATAGTTTCGATTTTTAGATGGATTAGAGATCCCACAATCTAATCAGCAAGTAATGAGCGGCAAACCGTCAAGCACGGTGGCGGCTCTATTATGGTCTGGAGGTGCATCCATAAAAATGGAATTGGTCAGATATTGGCCAAATATAAAACCCATCGAAAATCCCAACTTCCTCACTTTTCTATTGGTTTTATTTTTGGCCAATCAGTCTGACCTACCAAATTTCATAAGGATCGGACGACTATATCCTATAGCCGCCATATAACTGATTGATCGGCAATGTCATAACTTTGGTGTTTGTAAAGTTAGGAAGTTGGGATTATCTATGGGTTTAATTTTTGGCCAATCAATCCGACCTATCAAATTTCATAAGGATCGCCAACTATATCTTATAGCTGCCATATAACTGAACGATTGGGATTGTTGTCCGATTGTGACAAAACTAAAAGAGTAATTCTGATATAGTAAATAATAACTATATCTCCAAGGAATATTTTAATAAATAGAAAATCAGCAAAATAAAATTATTTTGTATTTCTTTTTTTAATTTTTAGATTTTCCAATGGAGCTATATGAAATAAATGTCCGATTTTAATTTAATTAAAACTGTAATTCCATAGTATTTAAATATTACCAAATCCCATAGAACCATAAAAAAATTAAAAACCATAAAGTTATACTTTTTAAAATCTTTTTTCCCCGATTTTTCCTATGGGAGCTATAGATACAGTCGCCCGATCTTGCTCGTTCCGACATATATACTACCTGCTGAAAGACAACTTTTTGTAAAGTTTCAGGCAGATAGCTTACAACTGCCGGACTAGTTTGCGTAGAAACAGACGGACGGTCGGACAGGCGGAGGGACGGACAGACGGACATGGGTAGAACGACTCTCCTGGTGATGCTGATAAAAAATATATAAACTTTATAGGGTCGGAAATGTCTCCTTATATTTTAGATTAGGATCAATAGGGGAGTCGATATAGCCATGTCCGCTAGCTAGCTCAAAGCTAGCTAAATGAAACTTTCAAAGTCGTCCTAAAATATGTGTACCCAGATCAAGTTTGAAAAGCCCTCCGATCGGACATCTATATCCTATAGGAACCATAGGAACAATCGGATATACCTAGC
The DNA here is from genome assembly GCA_018152295.1 of Drosophila carrolli. NCBI lineage: Eukaryota > Metazoa > Arthropoda > Insecta > Diptera > Drosophilidae > Drosophila > Drosophila carrolli. Next base: position 3,844,201 of record JAECXJ010000308.1, read on the forward strand.
AAGAATTGAAGATATTTCGCGCAGTGTAAAAGCTATTGACATGCATCTTACCAAATCTTATTTTTTTTCGAAGTCTTATTTATTTACGCAGACCGTGATCAGGGTAAAAGCGCTTGCCGATCGGACGTTTATATCTTATATCTTCCATTGGAACCATTGGTAAAAACTGTGAAAATATCCCTTTTTTTCTATTTTTATATGTCTGCAAAGGTATTTAAGTTAGCTTACATCCTCGTTTTTTTGTTACGATTAATTCACTTACTATCATTTTAAGGTACCAGCGCGCTATGGGGAATTTGCCCGATTTTTTGGAATAAATGTATTTTTTAAAAGTATGCCGATTTTCTATTTTTGTTTTATGTATTAAGAAAACATCAAGCTGTTTGGTAACATACCGCAACTTAAAAGTCTAGTATTTAAATACCAACTGTTAAAGTCAGCTGTTGCAAGCGCACATGGTTTGTTTACATTTTGATTAACTTTGAAGCTCACTTTCAAATCATTATCTCTGCAACAAAATGACGTAAGACAGTCAAATTTAATATGATTACCAATTCTCAAGGTATGTTCTGTGTAAAAATACTTATATATTGCTTAATATGTGCGTCCAATTTTAACAATTTGTAAATGTAGCAGGTGATGTTTTCGTTCGGGTTTTGGAAAGAAAGTTCCACTTTCAAGAGAGTTTTAAAAAAATGTTTAACTTTGTTCAGTCAATGTCTATATCCATGTTGTAGAGTCATTAATTGCGAATTCAGAACATATTGTCTCATCGTGCGCTTCGTGCGACTTTTCGCGTAATTTCATTTTTTAGAAACCAATATCTTGATCAAAAACGCAGCCCTGCTTTAAGTTTTGCATAAGCAAAAGGGTCTTCGAGAAAAAGAAGATGGCGTATACTTTGTGGTGTATACTTTCACTTTTCCAACAGATGTGTATAGGTATGTAGAACACTATAAAAAAACCTCACTGAAATATGTTACATAGTTCGCGAGTTATTAATTTATTCCAAAAAATCGGGCAAATTCCCCATAGTGCTGCGTACTTATTTATGTATTTAAAAGAAAAGTATACTTTTTGGGAAAAATATCATTTAAGCGCAACTTAATAACTAATTATTATTTTAAGATGGGATCTTTTTGTTGTTGTACATTTTTTAGACGTGATAATCGCAGCCGGCCTTCTAAAGCATTAAATAGAACGAAATACATTTTTTACAAGCGTCTAAAAAATATTCAACAACAACAAAAAGATCACAACTTAAAATAGTTGTTTAACTATTGATTTCCTCCTACATTTTTTTTACATTTATCACTTATGCCACCGCCAATGCTAAAAACATATATACAAATGCTAATACATATGTACATACATACATAGGACCTAAAGCGACAGCTACAAAAACCACGACAAAAACGAAAACCAATGGAATGAGGAAAACAACAAATACGAAGTGCGAGGCACAAAGGAACCTAATCAAGAGCAAAACGCCACAAAAAGCAATAAGCAAGACCACAACATTGCTTTTTACTCCTCTATTTTATGTTTTGCTTAAGCCAAAAAAAAATAAAACAAACAACAATCACACAAAAGCTAACCAAACAGTGTCAGTTTCCATACAAGCCTCTTAAAGCCTAGTACTCAGATCAACGAAAACTGTTCGTCAGTCATGAGAGAGAGCGAGAGGCAAACAGCTGGCGTACACTTTTCGGCAGGCTTTTTTTCACCTCGGTCCTCAGATCGACGAAAAAAATACCAGAAAATTGCATAGCGTTGCTAGTCTGCGGAAATGAACTTTGGGTGAACCCTAGCGAAAAGATTACAAAATTTAATCTTTTTGGCGTGCGCTTCTCACTGAACATTTTAAGAAAGGGAGGAAAAAAAGTCGATTGCAGGAGTTTACATGTGAGGACAAAATAACATTAATACTATCTGGGGTGCCTCTTGTCAGAACAAAATGTTTTTTAGGTCGAAAATGTACAAAAAAACACAATAAAAGTGCAGCTTTGAACTTTAAATTAGCAAATAATTATCAGTAAATTAAAAAACAACTGTTAAATTTAAATTGTATTGTTTTTTAATTTCTTTGTATAGCGGCAGAGTTGTCTTGCCAAGGTAATTGATAATATATTTTAAAGGCTCTTTCCCCCAAGTACGATATTTGAATTTGAACTGCTGACAATTTGAACCCAGCTGATTGACAGTACGACCGTAAAAAACTTAAATCTGATGAACTCTCGAAACTTTGGTCACACTGGAAAGATTAAAATTTTTACGCTAGCGTACTCGTTTGTCGATCTGAGTACTAGGCTTTAAAAACAATGAAGCTGGGTCGATTTTTCCGATAAATTTTCGATCGTTCCTGTGGCAGCTAAAAAACCCGTATTCTGATATCGTTAAAAATTACTACATCTGGGAGTCTATAGTTCATTCCGCCTTATACGCTACCTGCAACGATAAGAAGACTTTTTCAAAGTTTACTTCAAATACCTTTACAATTTAGGGATTAGTTTGCGTAATAACGGAGTGACAGAATCAGCAGGAAAGTCAACCATAACATGACCCCCGCCATGCTTGACTGTAGTTTTTATCTGTTTGTTTTCAAGCTCCGTATAAGGTCACCGCCAAACATATTGAACCAAAAAGGTTACATTTTGACTCGTCTGCAAATAACACGCTATCCCAAAACAAAATCAAAAGAAGAATGTTTGTTTCTTCTTCGTAATACGGAGCTTGAAAACAACACCTAAAAGCTACGGCAGCTTCTGGTGGGGCAACCTCGTTTTTATTGATGGGATCAAGGATGCAAAATGTACCTACAGATTTTAAGGGAAGACCGATTTCGGTATTGCCAGGATAACGATCCTAAAAATTCAGCAGCAATTGTGAAGACTTGGCTTGTCTGGAACGTAGTGAACTGCCCAGTTACCAGACCTTAACGTCATTGATATTTTGAAGGCAATTTTGGATTTGGCCATCCGCAAGAGGTCAAAATCTAATAAAAAATATCTTAAAAATGCCTTCTTGAGAGAATGGCCAAGATTCCAAATGAGACCATAGAAAAGTTGGTTTTTTCGATGCAAACTCGATTAGAGGATGTCATCAAACAGAATTTCCTTGCACGAAATAATCTGTGACAAAAAAGTCACTATTTTTAGTTTTTCTTAGTTTTAAGTTATATCTAAAGGAGTTTAAAATTAATGAAGTGCCTTAATAAATGCCAAAATACTACCAAATTTTTTTCATAGTCCATATAATTTGCCAGATATATGATTTTGAGTGTTAAGTTTACGTCTGCACGAAATAAGCTGATGACGCAGATTTCGCCATCTGAGTTTACGGATTCGTGCGAGAAATATTGAAGCTTAATGTGAGTCACTGCAAAATACTAACAAATTTTTATAATTGTTTTGCGTACTTTTCAAGAAAACTTCATATACGTCTCTTTTTCACGTTACCCAGATTTGAATTATAAAATATATTTAGCCAGATGCTTTACCAAATTCACTCTTACAGATACTTGTAGATCGAGTAAGATGAATGTTTCGCTCTCACGATCCCACTCTCAATTTTTTTTTTCAGAGATGAACACAATACTTGGGAGATTTCTGGGTTACTTTGTGCCCTGTAAGTGCCCATCAACCGCAGAGTAATCTCTCCATTTTACGTTTTTGCTTTCTGGCTTTAAATATTTGTATTACAATTCAGGCGGTACAAAATGGCATTTATTGCAATTTGTTTTTAAATTTGAGGACAACGGCGTAGAAATATAAATAAATAAGAAAACAATTAGCCAGCGGACACAGAGATATATAACACCGCTTTCAATTTTTAAATACGAAATAGCAAAAACAACTACAAAACAAGAAAGGAAAGCTAACTTCGGGCGGAGCCGAAGTTGATATACCCTTGCAGAATATTCTATAAATTATATTCTCCAAAATTATTCATATGATGCATTTTTAATACTCATAAAAAGTCCCAACTTCCTAACTTTAAAAACACCAAAGTTATTTCATTTCCAATCGTTCAGTTATATGGCAGCTATAAGATATAGTCGGCCGATCCTTATGAAATTTGGTAGGTCGGATTGATTGGCCAAAAATAAAACCCATAGAAAATCCCAATTTCCTAACTTTACAAACACCAAAGCTATTGCATTTCCGATCAATCAGTTATATGGCGGCTGTAGGATATAGTTATGGCATTTCCGATCGTTCAGTTATATGACAGCTATATGATATAGTGGCCCGATCCGGCTCGTTCCGACTTATATACTACCTGCAATAGAAAGACAACTTTTGGGAAAGTTTCAAGCAGATAGCTTTATAACTGAGGGACTAGTTTGCGTAGAAACGGACGGACAGACGGACAGACGGACATGGCTAGATCGACTCTCCTGGTGATGCTGATCAAGAATATATATACTTTATAGGGTCGGAAATGTCTCCTTCACTGCGTTGCAAACTTTTGACTGAAATTATAATACCCTCTGCAAGGGTATAACAAGAAAGGAAAGCTAACTTCGGGCGGAGCCGAAGTTGAAATACCCTTGCAGAATATTCTGTAAATTATATTCTCCAAAATTATTCATATGATGCATTCTTACACTCATAAAAATCCCAACTTCCTAACTTATCACACACCAAAGTTATGGCATTTCCGATCAATCAGTTATATAGCGGCTATAGGATATAGTCGCCCGATACTTATGAAATTTGGAAGGTCGGATAAATTGGCCAAATATAAAATTCATAAAAAAATCCAACTTCCTAACCTTACAAACACAAAAGTTATGGCATTTCCGATCAATCAGTTATATGGCAGCTATAGGATATAGTCGGCCGATCCTTATGAAATTTGGTGGTCGGATCGATTGGCCAATATAAACCCATGAAATCCCACTTCCCAACTTTACAACACCAAGTTATGGCATTTGTGCCTTTTTTTTGTTTTTTATGCTGCTTATGTATAGATGTACGTGTGATGTCGTATTCCGTGTATTTAATATTACCACATCCGAAAAAACAACAGAAGGAGCACCGGGCGAGTTGTTAACCTTGCGAATATTCTGTAATTATATTGGTTGGCCAAATAAACCAATAAAATCACACATCCTACTTTAACAAGAAGGAACTACTGGGTGGTGTTCGGTTGATTGGCCAAATATAAATCCCTGAAATCCCACTCCTAACTTATACACCAAGTTTGGCATTTCGATCAATAGTTTATAGGGCTATGGATTGTGCCCGATACTATGAATTTGGTAGGTCGGATATTGGCCGATATAAAATTCATAAAAATCCAACTTCTAACCTTACAAACACAAAAGTTATGGCATTTCCGATCAATCAGTTATATGGCAGCTATAGGATATAGTCGGCCGATCCTTATGAAATTAGTTCGGATTGATTGGCCAAATATAAATCCCATAGAAAATCCCAACTTCCTAACTTATCACACACCAAAGTTATGGCATTTCCGATCAATCAGTTATATAGCGGCTATAGGATATAGTCGCCCGATACTTATGAAATTTGGTAGGTCGGATCGATTGGCCAAATATAAAACCCATAGAAAATCCCAACTTCCTAACTTTACAAAGACCAAAGTTATGGCATTTCCGATCGTTCAGTTATATGGCAGCTATAGGATATAGTCGGCCGATCGCGGCCGTTCCGACTTATATACTGCGTGCAAAGGAAAGAAGGGTGTGTGCAAAGTTTCAATTCGGTATCTTTAAAACTGAGAGACTAGTTCGCGTAGAAACAGACAGACGGACAGACGGACATGGCTATATCAACTCAGGAGGTGATCCTGATCATGAATAAATATTTTTTATAGGGTCGGAGATGTCTCCTTCACTGTGTTGCACACTTTTGACCAAAATTATAATACCCTCTACAAGGGTATAAAAAGGTATCAGTGGCGGAATTGAATAAACAAATAGGAAGAGCAAGACAAAGCGCAAGCACAAACAGTAGGAAAAAATAGAAATATAAAACTAATATGAGAGACACAAAAGATAAGCGACTAGAAGTCACTAGTCAAAGTACAACCAGGAAAAAAATAAGTTACTATTAAAAGGATAAATAGAAATAAAAGAAACAACATCGAATTGCTTTTTTAACAGATTTTAAATCTACAAATATTTTAACTTGGATGGATGACCAATTTTTAATAGTATAGATTTTTGCATTATTATTAATATATTATTAATGAATCTCTTCTCATCTTTTAAAGGTATGCCACACAGGGACTGTTGGGACAGCTCATCGATAACAAATGCAAATCCGTAAAGTACTTCAATGCTCCAAACAGCACGCACAAAAGCAAAAGCATACGTACTCACACAAGCCAACCACAAGAAGAAGCCGAACAATGCGGCGAATCCCGGATAAAAGCAGGAACGGAGCGTTCCCAAAGCCCAGGTTTACAGTTGTTCGATCCCACAAATAGGATTAAAAAGAGAGAAAGCAAGTGTCTGATGGTGGGGTGTGGTAAACTTAGTTGCGATGGGTTCATGGTTCATCTTTTACAATTCTTTTTTTTCGACTATAAAAATACAACTCAACAGGAAGCAAACTTCGGCAAGCGCAAGTTTATATACCCTTGCTGTTATTACAAAACGACTACATTTCTTGTCGATTTTGGGCTGCATTTTGCCATCGTTTCCATGGCAGCTATATGATATTGTTGTCCGATTTCGATAAAACTAAAAGCGTAATTCTGATTTTATATATATTTTTTTTCATTTTTTTTCATTTTTTGATTTTTCTATGCTAGCTATATGATATAGATGTACGTGTAGATGTCGTAATTCCGTAGTATTTAAATATTACCACATCCGAAAAAAAACAAAACAAGAAGGGAAAGCTAACTTCGGAGCAGAAGTTGATATACCCTTGCAGAATATTCTGTAAATTATATTGGTTGGCCAAAAATAAAACCAATAAAAAATCACAACATCCTAACTTTAACAAGAAAGGAAAGCTAACTTCGGGCGGAGCCGAAGTTGATATACCCTTGCAGAATACTCTGTAAATTATATTCTCCAAAATTATTCATATGATGCATTCTTAATACTCATAAAAAATCCCAACTTCCTAACTTTCAAAACACCAAAGTTATGGCATTTCCAATCGTTCAGTTATATGGCAGCTATAAGATATAGTCGGCCGATCCTTATGAAGTTTGGTAGGTCCGATTGATTGGCCAAAAATAAAACCCATAGAAAATCCCAACTTCCTAACTTTACAAACACCAAAGTTATGGCATCTCCGATCAATCAGTTATATGGCAGCTATAGGATATAGTCGGCCGTTCCCGCCCGTTCCGACTTATATACTGCGTGCAAAGGAAAGAAGGGTGTGTGGAAAGTTTCAATTCGATATCTTTAAAACTGAGAGACTAGTTCGCGTAGAAACAGACAGACGGACAGACAGACCTGCTTATATCAACTCAGGACGCGATCCTGATCAAGAATATATAATATATACTTTACAGGGTCGGAAATGTTTCTTCACTGCGTTGGAAACTTTTGAATGAAATTATAATACCTTCTGCAAGGGTATACAAATCAGCAAGGCAAAAGCCAGTGCTGACTGAGCCACAAGATTTATATCGATCACACTTTTGATTCGGGGACAGCACAAAAGCAAAGAGGGAGCGTCTCAGCGATTGCACAGATGCCATTTTGGCGATATAGTCGGGTGACACACAGGCAGACACGACCATACTGGCAAAGATAGAGACGAAGACAGCAGGCGGAACGACGGACGGACAACAAGGTAAGGCGATATATAGCCGCCTCCGACTTTAGCTCATACGATTCTATACACTTGAAAAAATGCACACTTGAAATAAGGGCCTATTCAGACAGCGGCACAGAAAAGTTCGCCTGTTGGATTAAAAAAAAACCTTTATAAATGCTGCTAAGAAAATGCTAAGAAACGTGTTCCGGACTCAAATATATTTAAGAATTTTTTTAGACACCTTCAAAACCGTTTTCTTCAAGTGTGAAAATTGCAGGGCAGACGATCAGACACCAGCTCATCACACCACGCCACCAGCATCACATCGCTGTGTGATGGGTAGCTGTTGTGTGCGGACGAGGCCATTAGATGATCGCCGCGGCTAAATTTAAATGTCTGTGCGTTTAAGTTGCAAGGCAAAAATAAATCTACATAAAACGTAAACAACACACAGTTTTATCTCATGCCGACTCGCTTCGTTTTTTTCTTTTCTTTTCGTTCGCTTGTAATGACAGATCACAAGATCCGTGTAGACGGTTTGGACTCGGGATCGGAATGGTTGCCAAGGGGTTGCTTCATGGTCCGAGGGTTGCCTAATTCCCTCACCAATAAACAAATGAAAAAAAATATATTTTCAAATACTAAAAACTTGTTTATGCAAAAAAAAAATATTTTGACAAGGTCTTGTTTAAAATGTTTGTTCTGTGGTATTACTATAACCTTATTTCTTGTAATGTAAAAATGCAAATCGATACAAATTTCAAAAGCTCAGGCTTTAAAGCAACAATTACAAATAACAAAAACTTAAGTTCTCGTAGGCTTTTATCTAAAAATATTTCTATTTTTTATACAAAATATTTCATTGAACTGAATCCCGCCAAACAATTAATATAAACCCGTGTTACTTTTTTTCGACAATGTCTTAAAATTCCTGTGCCCTGCTTTTTATGGCTTTCCACCCTTTCACGAAATTAACTCTTGTTGCTTATCCTTTAATTGCTCCCGCATGGACTTCTCCCCACCAGCAACCGAAAAACCATTTTAGTTTTTGTGTATTTTTAAAAAACTTTCGGAGGGGGTGAGGAATTAAAAGGGAAAATTAAAAATAGTAAAATGCATTTCTAAAAAAAAATAACTCGAGACAACCGATGCAAACTCCCCCGAAAGTGTTTGGAAGTTGAAATGAAAGGTTTTTGGTCTCTGCACGTCTGAATTTTGGTAATTTAATTTTTGCTCTAATGATGGTAGTGAAAAACGTTTTTTTAAGCCTCCGAAACAGATAGTTTTACGGAGGGGTGGGAGTCACGGAAGACCAAATGGACAAAATCGTATTGCGTCCGAACTATACGATATAAGCCTAAATTATATATTTTGTAGTTCTTTACAAATACATTTGTATATATATTATAAATTGTATTTTTTTTATTAAACATACTTAGTCATCATTTTAAAAAAAACTGGTCCACCAGCGTCAAATAAAAGAAATAATCCCATGCCTTGAACATATACAGTAGCTCACTGCTTATTTGATGCAGAGCCCATTTTAAAATGTATTTGGTTGTAACTCTTAAACGAAAAGAGCCATTTTACAAATTTCAAGGGCTAAAATAGAATAATAATAATTTCACAAAAATAAGTGATTTTATTTTATAGATCATATACAGAAAACAATATACTTTTGTTGTTTTTTGCATTTAATTTTGGCAGTTCCCGCTTTAGTTTTCTTAATTTTGAGCTTCAACTAAAAAACAAGGGCAAAAACAAGAGAGAAAGATATAGTCGGGTGCCCCGACTATCAGATACCCGTTACTCAGGTAAAGGGAGTGCGAGGGAGATGGAGATAGAAACTTTGATCACGCATAACTTTTTAACGAATGGTCCGATTTGAAAAATTTCTTCTACATTTCGATAGGTATTGATAAACACAATAGAACTGCATTTTTACTTTTCCGAAATATTTAAATTTTTAAAATCGTATATAAGCGATTGTGGGCGTTAAAGGGGGCGTGGCACCATTTTGAAACAAACTTGCGCTGCGTAGGAACTTCTAAAATCTACATGCAAAATGCCAATCTTCTACAGGGTTGCCCATATTCGACGGACCCATCTGACGACGCCATAACTTTTGACAGAGATGCCAGATCGCTTAATGACATACCGCGTTTGAAGCGTCAGTCCAAGCAGATTTTTACCATGGAACAATACACGCCACGCGAGGCTCTGAAATAGTTGAAATTTACATTCAACAGAACAAGTCAATTGTGAAAACTCAACGTGCTTTTAAAAAATTAAAAAATGTGAAAAGTGCGCCTTCTAAGAACACCATTAAGCGTTTATACGAAAAATTTACGACTGGTGAGGCTCTTTCTAATCCGAAGAGACCAAATAAAAGTCGACCAAGGCGATCGGACGAGAATATCGCTGCCGTACGAGCCAGTGTTGAGAGGTCCCCAAGAACATCCCAAAAACGCCGTTCTCAGCAGTTGGGCATGGCTCGGTCCACTTTTTGTGATGCCAATTATTCGAAAGCGTATGAGGCAGTTCTGGTTTCAACAAGACGGCGCTCCACCGCACACAAGTCGCATAACAATCGATTTTCTGAAGAAATTGTTTCCGGGCCGTTTGATGTCGAAAAGTGGTGATTTGGACTGGCCACCGCGTTCGCCCGATTTGACGCCGCCTGACTTCTTCTTGTGGGGATATTTGAAGTCAAAGGTTTACGTTAACAAGCCAAGGACCCTAGAAGAGCTCAAGGACAACATTCGTGAAGAAATAGCCGCTATTCCGGCCGAAATGTTGGCGAAAACGATGGAAAATGCTGCAAAAAGGGCACAATACGCCATCAACGCCAGAGGCGGCCATTTGAAAGATATCATATTCAAAAATTGATGTAAACAAATCTACTTGGAACAAATTAAATGATTAAGATTGCCAACCGCCAAATTTGTATTTTTTTCTTTGATTTTTTAAAAAAAAACATGGGTCCGTCGAATATGGGCAACCCTGTAGCTTTTATAGTTTCCGAGATCTCAGCGTTCATACGGACAGACAGACAGACAGACAGACAGACAGACAGACAGACAGACAGACAGACGGACAGACAGACGGACAGACGGACATGGCTAAATCGACTCGGCTAGTGATCCTGATGAAGAATATATATACTTTATAGGGTCGGAAACGCTTCCTTCTAGCTGTTACATACTTTTGCACGAATACAATATACCCTTTTACTCTACGAGTAACGGGTATAATAAGCAATGGTTCCTTGTACATCATATGGGAATCGTGAACTTGTCTTACAACATTTCAAAAATGGGGTGTCTTAGAACGGATTTTTTTTATACCCTTGCAGAGGGTATAATAGTCAAAAGTGTGCAACGCAGTGAAGGAGACATCTCCGACCCTCTAAAGTATATATATTCTTGATCAGGATCACCTCCTGAGTTGATATAGTCATGTCCGTCTGTCCCTCTGCCTGTTTCTACGCAAACTAGTTTCTCAGTTTTAAAGATATTGAAACTTTGCACACACCCTTCTTTCCTTTGCACGCAGTATATATGTCGGAACGGCCGGGATCGGCCGACTATATCCTATAGCTGGCATATAACTGATTGATCGGGAATGCCATAACTTTGGTGTTTGTAAAGTTAGAAAGTTGGGATTTTCTATGGGTTTTATATTTGGCCAATCAATCCGACCTACCAAATTGCATAAGGATCGGCCGTCTATATCCTATAGTTGCCATATAACTGAACGATTGGAAATGCCATAACTTTGATGTTTTTAAAGTTAGGAAGTTGGGTTTTTTTTGAGTATTAAGAATGCATCATATGAATAATTTTGGAGAATATAATTTACAGAGTATTCTGCAAGGGTATATCAACTTCGGCTCCGCCCGAAGTTAGCTTTCCTTTCTTGTTTTTTTTTTGTTTTTCGCGCGGAGTCCCACGGCCGTGTATTGTACGGCACGATTCGCGAGAAGATACACGCGAGATAAGAAAATAAAGGTAAAGGTCCGGGGAAAAAAGTACTACATAGTTGGATCAATCTTGTGCCAATGAAGCAAGTATTAATCGTTTTAGGAGCGGCAGAGAGTCAAGATTTGAGATTACAGGAAAAAGTCTATTATAGTCAGAACATAATACTCTGAAAGGCTCATGCAAGGCATAGTTAGATCTACAATGATTTAAAATTAGGAGAATATAATTTCTAGTTAATCTACTTGGCACAAAAAAGTTTAGCCGACTTATCAAGTCGGGCAGTCAATATCACCATGTATAAGGTTATAAATAAAGATAGTACCAAGCATAGAACGATGGGAGGGTAAAATAATCAAAAGAAGTCTACTAGAATAAGAAGGTAAGTTAAGATTTGCATCCCAGTTTGGGCGCCGTAAAGCAAAAAGAAGGAAGTTTTTTTTGTACAGATTCAATACGACCAATATGTATTCCGTATTGTGGACTCCAGACGGAAGACCCATACTCCCGAATCGGACGGACTAGCGAAATAAATAAAGTTTTAGTCAAATAAGGATCATCGAATTCTTTTGATCACCTTTTAATAAATCCAAGCACTCCTCTGGCTTTACTAACCATGGACGAAATGTGATTAGAAAATTTTAGTTTAGGGTCCAAGAGAACGCCAAGATCGTTTACAAGAGTTATTCTATCCAAAGAGCTGCCACTTAACGTGTAAGTCGCGTATATCGGATTGGCCCGATAAAAAGTCATCAGCTTGCACTTAAATTTAGTAAATTATCTCGGCACCAGTTTTGAAAATTATCTAGATCGGATTGCAAGTCTAAATGGCAGGAAATATCCTTATACTGCAGGCATAACTTAACATCATCTGCGTACATAAGTACGCGAGAATGACTTATAATTGATGGAAGATCGTTAATAAATAATGTAAAAAGAAATTGAATTTTTAAAAAGAACCCTTTGTGACCTGCCATTCAGATAACTTAAGATCCATTTAAGTAGATCGACTGGAAAACCTATCAAGTCAAGTTTTTGAACAAGAAGTAAGTGATTTACAGAGTCAAATGCTTTACTAAAGTCAGTGTAAATGACGTCTGTTTGAAAACTACCATTGAAGCCCTTTATCACAAATGTAGTGAGCTCTAAAAGGTTTTTGATTGTTGATCTACGTTTAATAAATCCGTGTTGACACGGAGAAATGATTGATCTACAAAGGTGCTGCAGATAAGGAGTTGCCAAAAATTGTGCATTTGAATACGTCTACTGTTCAGCACATCATTGAACGCTACGCTCACGAAAATCGAGTTGGAAATAAGGGCAGAGAAACGCACCGAACAATATTTTCAACGCTTGTGACGAGAGCTTAATAATGAAGAAAAGAGATAGGCAACATGACTTTTGCACAGAAACTGACTGCCGGGTGCCGCTTGACCAAGATTTTACTGGTCGAGTAGCCAGGGAAAGTCCTTCATTAGCAAGAAGAATCAAGTTAGTTGGCTGAACTTCGCTAAAGAACACATTTCCATGCCATCTGACTTCTGGAACCATGTTGGATCTGACAGTACGTCGGGTGGAAGCCCAATACGGACATTCAAAAGGGGAACCCCAAGCCCACAGTTAAACATGGTGGAAGAAGCGTCATGGTCTGGGCAAAGACCAATATAATCTCTAAGATGTCATATGATTTTTTTGCACACGAATTTTTTGTGCTGGCTTTTCAACTGGCTTTTCGCTCTCTTGCCCAAAAGCCAGCGAGAGAGCGCTCTAGAGCCAGCCGCTCTCTGGCACGCATACTGCGACAGCCGACGACTGTATGTGTGTATTCACAAGCGAAGAAATTCGCTGCAGCGCGCTGTCGAAATGTACTCTTTATTATACCCGTTATTTGTAGAGTAAAAGGGTATATTGTATTCGTGCAAAAGTATGTAACAGCTAGAAGGAAGCGTTTCCGACCCTATAAAGTATATATATTCTTGATCAGGGTCACTAGCCGAGTCGATATAGCCATGTCCGTCTGTCCGTCTGTCCGTCTGTCTGTCTGTCTGTCCGTCTGTCTGTCCGTCCGTATGAACGCTGAGATCTCGGAAACTATAAAAGCTAGAAGATTGGCATTTTGCATGCAGATTCTAGGAGTTCCTACGCAGCGCAAGTTTGTTTCAAAAAGGTGCCACGCCCCCTTTAACGCCCACAAACGCTTATATACGATTTTAAAAATTTAAATATTTCGGAAAGGTAAAAATGCAGTTTTATTGTGTTTATCAATACCTATCGAAATTTTTCAAATCGGACCATTCGTTAAAAAGTTATGCGTGATCAAAGTTTCTATCTCCATCTCCCTTTACCTGAGTAACGGGTATCTGATAGTCGGGGCACCCGACTATAGCGTTCTCTCTTGTTTTTAAATTCTAACATTATTAATAATACATATATTGTATTGCCTTTATATTTACTTTATTTACTAATTATTCGAATGTATAATATTTTTTAGTAATGACCAAATATATCAAAGTATAAAAAAAACATAATTTATTTCATACATAACTTCACATTGGAATCATTGTTATTAGGGTATTCAGCATGCGACGTGTGAACGATTTTTAGGAACCTCAGAATTTTGCGATTGAACAGGATGAATTTTTTATATTTATTGAATTTTAAATATATGGATTTGAAAATATGTGGTATTTTTATATTATACGTATTAAATAACATTATATAAACTTATTATCATAATATACTATTTTAATTATTTAGAAAAAAGAGAAACGCAAAGGGGAAAAAAAAACTTATTAAAAATGAATTGTAAGCGACACCAATAAATAAATAATATTTTACTAAACAAGAAAGAAAAGCTAACTTCGGGCGGGGCCGAAGTTGATATACCCTTGCAGAATACTCTGTAAATTATATTCTCCAAAATTATTCATATGATGCATTCTTAATACTCATAAAAAATCCCAACTTCCTAACTTTAAAAACACCAAAGTTATGTCATTTCCAATCGTTCAGTTATATGGCAGCTATAGGATATAGTCGGCCGATCCTTATGAAATTTGATAGGTCGGATTGATTGGCCAAAAATAAAACCCATAGGAAATCCCAACTTCCTAACTTAACAAACACCAAAGTTATGACATTTCCGATCAATCAGTTATATGGCAGCTAAAGGATATAGTCCGCCGATCCTTATGAAATTTGGTAGGTCGAATTGATTGGCCAAATTTAAAACCCATAGGAAATCCCAGCTTCCTAGCTTTGCAAACACCAAAGTTATGGCATTTCCGATCGTTCAGTTATATGGCAGCTATAGGATATAGTCGGCCGATCCTTATAAAATTTGGTACGTGAAATTGATTGGCCAAATGTAAAACCCATAGAAAACCCCAACTTTCTAACTTTAAAAACACCAAAGTTATGGCATTTCCGATCGTTCAGTTATATGGCAGCTATAGGATATAGTCGGCCGATCCCGGCCGTTCCGACTTATATACTGCGTGCAAAGGAAAGAAGGGTGTGTGCAAAGTTTCAATTCGATATCTTTAAAACTGAGAGACTAGTTCGCGTAGAAACAGACAGACGGACAGACAGACGGACAGACGGACAGACGGACATGGCTATATCAACTCAGGAGGTGATCCTGATCAAGAATATATATACTTTATATGGTCGGAGATGTCTCCTTCACTGCGTTGCACACTTTTGACCAAAATTATAATACCCTCTGCAAGGGTATAAAAATTAAAAACAGGAAAGGAAAGCTAACTTCGGGCGGAGCCGAAGTTGATATACCCTTGCAGAATACTCTGTAAATTATATTCTCCAAAATTATTCATATGATGCATTCTTAATACTCATAAAAAAACCCAACTTCCTAGCTTTAACAAGAGAGAACGCTATAGTCAGGTGCCCAGACTATCAGATACCCGTTACTCAGGTAAAGGGAGTGCGAGGGAGATGGAGATAGAAACTTTGATTTGAACATTTCGATAGGTATTGATAAACACAATAAAACTGCATTTTTACTTTTCCGAAATATTTAAATTTTTAAAATCGTATATAAGCGATTGTGGGCGTTAACGGGGGCGTGGCACCTTTTTGAAACAAACTTGCGCTGCGTAGGAACTCCTAGAATCTGCATGCAAAATGCCAATCTTCTAGCTTTTATAGTTTCCGAGATCTCAGCGTTCATACGGACAGACAGACAGACAGACGGACAGACGGACATGGCTATATCGACTCGGCTAGTGACCCTGATCAAGAATATATATACTTTATAGGGTCGGAAACGCTTCCTTCTAGCTGTTACATACTTTTGCACGAATAC
The DNA here is from genome assembly GCA_018152295.1 of Drosophila carrolli. Taxonomy (NCBI): domain Eukaryota; kingdom Metazoa; phylum Arthropoda; class Insecta; order Diptera; family Drosophilidae; genus Drosophila; species Drosophila carrolli. Next base: position 3,860,262 of record JAECXJ010000308.1, read on the forward strand.
AATATACCCTTTTACTCTACGAGTAACGGGTATAAAAACACCAAAGTTATGGCATTTCCAATCGTTCAGTTATATGGCAGCTATAAGATATAGTCGGCCGATCCTTATGAAATTTGGTATGTCGGATTGATTGGCCAAAAATAAAACCCATAGAAAATCCCAACTTCTTATCTTTAAAAACACCAAAGTTATGGCTTTTCCGATCGTTCAGTTATATGGCAGCTATATGATATAGGCGCCCGATCCGGCTCGTTCCGACTTATATACTACCTGCAATAGGTTGATTGGCCAAAAATAAAACCCATAGAAAATCCCTAATTCCTAACTTTACAAACACCAAAGTTATGGCATTTCCGAATAATATGGTGGCTATAGGATAAGTCGATTGATCCTTATGAAATTCGGTAGGTCGGATTAATTGGCCAAAAATAAAACTCATAGAAAATCCAAACTTCCTAACTTTAAAAACACCAACGTTATGACTTTTCCGATTTTTCAATTATATGGCAGCTATATGATATAGTCGCCGATCCGGCTTGTTCCGACTTATATACTACCTGTAATAGAAAGACAACTTTTGGGAAAGTTTCAAGCAGATAGCTTTAAAACTAAGGGACTAGTTTGCGTAGAAACGGACGGACGGACATGGCTCGATCGACTCTCCTGGTGATGCTGATCAAGAATATATATACTTTATAGGGTCGGAAATGTCTCCTTCACTGCGTTGCAAACTTTTGACTGAAATTATAATACCCTCTGCAAGGGTATAAAAATTAAATTGAATATTTCCATTTTAAAGTTAGCCATGGATTAAATAATAAAGCGAAATATATTTAATTAAATATCCTTTAAATATATTCAATTTAAATATAGTTCGCAGGGCGTAGCCAGTATGGGGCAGGTGGGGCGGTGCCCCAGGGCTCCCGAAGGGAAGGGGCCCCACCCACTTTAAAATTTGACAAAAGACTTCCGTATAGGGGGCCCCAAATTTACTTGTTGCCCCAGGGCCCCCGAGGCTCTAGCTACGGCCCTGATAGTTCGCTTTGTTTTTTTGTAGTATATTCAAATCTATAAAACTTTATTGAAATATTTTTAAATTTATTCATGCAGTTTTATATGTTTTGTATTAAAAGTTATGGATTTAGCTTTAATTAAAATATATAAAACGAAACTATGAATTAAATACGCAGATATTCATTTTTAAGGTATATAAAAAAGTTTTACATCAAGCTTCATTGCCATATATAAATAAATGCAATTGAAATAAACATCCTATTCAATCATAGAAGTTCTTTTGACACACAATTAGTTTCTAAGTCCAAAAATGATTTCTGGATGAAAATCGTCTTCTCGAACAAATACGCACACATACGCACTACCTTATTCGTGCAATTCTATTTTTAGATTTTTACGCTCTCAACTTTGTGCGAGCGGAGGGAGCGGAATTTTCGTCGCCACCAAAAAAAGAGCTGCATATTGCAAAACCAATGTATAGGCGTTACGCATCTTAGAGATTATATTGGTCTTTGGTCTGGGCATGTATATCAGCAGCAGGAGTGGGAAATTTGCTGTTGATGGAGGGTATGATGGACAAATGTATAAAAAAATATAAAAAATATTTAAAATAAAAATATTTTGCTTCAAAGTGGCGAGAAGCTTAAAATTCGAAATAGTTACATGTACTACCAGGATAATTATCCCATGCACAAAGCGTCAGTTGTACGATATTGGCCGGTCTACAACTATCCCCATGTAAACTCTCCTGCACACTTACAATTTGTTCTCTTTGCTGGATAACAACAAACTAAAGCACAATATTACCAGCAAAGAACAGCTAAAACATGCTCTTTTAGATAAGTGGTCCAAAATAGACACGACACAAAAATAGGAGGGTTCAATGCCATCTCGAATGAATGCTGACACTAAAGCCAAGGGCTATCATAACAAATACTAAAAATGTTGTATGGGTTTGCATTGTAAAAGCTGTGACCTAACAGAATTGGGCAATTTTTGTTTTTTTTTTATATTATTCTTAAAACTTGTTCGTATAAAAAAACCATGTTCCCTCATTAAACTGACATTTTTAAGATAACTTTTTCTCGTTTTAAAGTTACAGCCAAATACATTTTGGAATGGCCTCTGCATCAAATAAGCTGTGAGCCACTGGATATTGGTATTTAAGAAGGACCCTTTCTACCTAATATAATTATTTTCAACGAGGTCTAATTTTTATTATTATAATAAATGTGAAAATTTTAGTCGAAAGCTCAAACTTTTTCGTTACAAAATTTGATATTAACAAGTGTTGCACTATTTTCGACGAGGGCTAATATTAATTATTATAATAAATATACAAATTTTAGTTGAAAGCTCAACTTGATATCAACAAGCTGCAGGAAACTTTCAGCTGTGAATATGAAATATCGATTTTCAATGACATTTTTAATTATCCACATAAATGGTTACTACCTTGTTTCTGCAAAACAATACACTCAATACATCGCCGTCAATATAAAAAGTATCCGGACTAACAAATTGTTCTTGAAAAATAAAAAAAAAGTTGTTTTGTTGTGATGGTGTTGTACTTGGAATTTTTTAAGTATAGATGAACATTTTTTTTTAAACTTTTTCTGTACACCACAGCCACAATTAAAACCTATAAACAACTTCGACTAGGAAGGTCAGGTTCAAATTAAATCATAAAACGACATTCCAAACATAACAGTCCATTAGATTTTAAAGCTCACGCACCTCGAGATCGCAAACCTGACATCATCATTACTGCATTTATAGTGTGTACCGACAATGACAATCGCCATCACATCATCATCAGCAGCAGCACGACACCACCATCTTATCCCGGATGCATGAAAATGCAAAAATCCAGAAACGGGTACAATGACTGGCTGTAAATTGTGGGCTATATAAACCGGCCAACTGAGAGAGAGAAGCTCACTTTCCAAATGCCAATACTAAACACACAATCACATACAGCACAAAACCTTATTATGCATAGTATCTGTGTGTCAGATTAATAGAAGGCGACGACGTCTCAGCTAAACAACATTCCAATCTGAACTCCCAAGCACACAACAACGCCCTTCCGTCACTTAACCCCAGTTGGTTCGGCAGAGGAAAAATAAAATAGCAACTACGAGAGCAGTTAGGCCATTAAGTGCAATTTTTGTCCACTATTGTTGAATCACACCGACGATCTCGAAACTATTTATTTGCTGCAACTAGTAGATGCTACATTAAAAATAAAACAAGAATTTAAAAAGATTGTCGACCAGAAAAAGTTAAAATATGATCATTATCGACCAATTAAGACACATGCAATTATATAAGTCAACACAAAAAGTTTACATAAAACAATTTATACCCTTGCAGAGGGTATTATAATTTTGGTCAGAAGTTTGATACGCAGTGAAGGAGACGTTTCCAACCCCATAAAGTATATATATTCTTGATCAGGATCAATAGGGGAGTCGATATAGCCATGTCCGTCTGTTCATCCGTTCGTCTGTCCGTCTCTTTCAACACCGTTTGCGAGCTCAGTTTAGAAGCTAGCGATCTGAAACTTTTACAGTCGTCCTAAAACATGTGTACGCATCCTATATCCTATATCTCCCATAGAAAAAATTGGTTATAACTTGCAAGAATGGAAGATATTTCGCGCAGTGTAAAAGCTGTTGACATAAATCTTACCAAATCCTTTTTTTATGCATACCTCGATCACGGTAAAAGCTCCCATAGGAAGAATGGGGTGAAATCGCTCCAAAACTTTGGCTTACCGAAGTTAGCTTCCGTCCTCGTTTTTTTATGTTTTTTTCTGATCTCGAGAATATTTTGTATTTTGTGTATTTTAGATCGATCCGAGTAAAACTTCCGAACTTATGGGCAGTTTAACGTAGGTAAGTAAGCCCGTTTTATATTCAATTTTTGATCGTTTTGAGATTTTGCACAGCATTTCTCTACTAAATTCCTCAGGTAACGCTGTCCAGTTTTTTTTTTTTTTGAAAATTTATTATTTTTAGAGTAACAAATATCTCGACATTTTGGTCGAAAATCGGGGTTTTTGACTTTCAAGTGCCTTACAAAATCGAAAAAAAATAAAAACTCAACAGCGTTACCTAAGGAATATTGTCCTTTAACCAATGCAATTTGATTTTTTCATTTTAAATGATTCTGTGACCAGTTATCGTATACACCGCAAAACGTGTTTTCTTCAAGGCGCCGCTGGAGATTGCCTGTATTTCACTCAATTTTTAATAGTTTTGGATGAAAAAATTCACACATGTTGTTTAAATGTTGCCTTATCACATGCAAAAACCAAAATTGAGCTGAGACTATCCGTATCACCAATAAATATTCTAAAAAAATTACCAATTTTGCAACGAATTAACTATAAATGACATTGTCAATGTCAATAGCAAGATCATTTCTCCGTTTCGTCTGCACAAACACTCATATGTATGTAGCACGTGAGACATGGGGAATATTTGCATATGTTAAAATTTGAAAAGGCAGACCGGACCGCTGGCGGTGGTCTTGTTGCATACGCTTACCTGATGGCGTTATTTTCCGCAGCCTCTACACCAAGTGATTAATGGTCCCAAACGGATAACAGACTTTGCCCTGTACTGGTTAAGTTTGTGGTATACATATGTATATTTATATAAATGGGAGAGAGGGAGAAAAACACGGGGAATTTCGATGACTTTTATGAGCAATTAAAAAACTATTACGGCGGGTTTAATGTGCAATGATGACGTTTTTATGGGCGCCACACGAGTGTGGTTTGGTTCCTCCCTCCCTTGTCACTCTTTTCCCTCTCGTTTTTCTTCTCTCCTCTCTGTATCTATCCGTCTCCTTGTCAGAAAGCGTTGCGCATGTGCCTGTCTCTTTTTTATTTGTTGTAGAATGCGGAAATATTTTATACCCGCAAGTCCCTCTATTTCTGTATTTTCTCTGTTATTTAGACGGACAGACGGACTCAGGAGGTGATCCTGATCAAGAATATATGTATACACTTTATAGGGTCGGAGATGACTCCTTCACTGCGTTGCACAGTTTTGACCAAAATTATAATACCATCTGCAAGGGTATAAAAAAAGTAATCAAATTAAATTATTATTATTATTTGTCATTTATAACTATTCTTATTCAAAGTTTGTCTGTCCGTCCGCCTGTCTGTCTGTCCGTCCGTCCGTTTCTACGCAAACTAGTTCCTCAGTTTTAAAGCTATCTGCTTAAAACTTTCCCAAAAGTTGTCTTTCTACATATATACAGTGGCTCACAGCTTATTTGACCCACACCTAATTTTCTACATTAAACAGGTATATGTAACTCCTGAACCATAAGAGATACCCATAAAAATAAAACGCAGAAAGGTTAACTGTTGTTTTAACTTAAAAAATTGTCATTTGGACCCAAAAACGTCATTTCGTTGATGAGTCAAAATTTAATAAAATGACGAAAATTACGTAATATTTTTGGGTCCAAATGACGTTCTTACGTTTGGCGTAAAGCCAATACAGAGCTGCATGACAAACATCTAAAACCCACCGTTAAGCATAACGGCGGACACGTTATGGTTTGGGCCTTTAAGTCCGCAGCAGGAGTCGGAAACCTTAAATTTATTGAAAGCACAATGGATAAAAATGTTTATCTTAATATCCTTAAGGATAATTTACTCCAAAGTGCTGAGAAATTGGGAATAAAACAGGGTTTTCGGTTCTACCAAGACAATGACCCAAGGCACAAGTGGGGTATAGTTCAATATAGGCTGGGTTATGATTGTCCCCATATAATGAAATCGCTGATTGATCGGAAATGTCATAACTTTGGTGTTTGTAAAGTTAGGAAGTTGGCATTTTCTATGGGTTTTATTTTTGGCCAATCAATCCGACCTAGCATTTCATAAGGATCGGCCGACTATATCCTATATAACTAATTCTATGACCGTTACTGCCCGTTACTGCCACTCCCTTGCATTATAAAAGAGGCTGAAAAGGGTAGATATGTATGTCAAATTCAAAAGAAGTATGAGTGTTAAAAATGCATCATATGATTAATTTTGGAGAATATAATTTACAGAATAATGCAAGGGTATATCAACTTCGGCTCCGCCCGAAGTAGATCCAATTTATGGTGGCGGCTTTGGAATTTTACCATTTTGTTTATTAGATTAACAAAAGAATTCATGTTTAGTCGTTTTGTAATAACTGCAAGGTATATAAACTTCGGCTTGCCGAAGTTCTCTTCCTTTCTTGTTCATCCTCGTTTTCTTTTTCAAGTTCGGCATTCTTGACAACAAACAGAAAGAGAAACAACAACAGAAGATGGAATGTGGCAGCGCCACTTTACACCCTCATCTGCCATTGCAGCTGTTGCTACTAGTTTATTAGGCAAACAAAACAGCGGAAAATATAGAAAAAGAACGAAGGGAGAGGAGAAAAATAGTATAGTATGGTATCGTATTTAAAATTTTTTTTTTTTTTTTTTTTTTTTTGTGAATGCACAACATCCTGAGAATATTGTGTTAAAGTTTTAGATCGATCCGAGTAAAGCTTCCGAACTTATGGGCAGTTGAACGTAGGTAAGTTAGCTCGTTTTTAGTCGATTTTGGGGTGTCCAAAATTTTTAAAACGCTCTCCTGAAAAGTGGCCATTTCAAAGTCGGTGTACATGATCCTGCAATAAAATATCTGACGGATCGTTTTGAGATTTTGCACAGTATTTCTCTTCTAAATTGCTCAGCTAACGCTGTCAAGTTTTTTTTTTAAATTTATTATTTTTAGAGCAACAAATATGACGACGTTTTGGAGGAAAATTAAAATTTTTGACTTTCAAGAAAAAAAAAATTATAAAATAAAAACTCGCAAGCCTTACCTGAGGAATCTTGTCCTTTAACTAATGCAATTTGATTTTTTCAAATCAGATGATTCTGTGACCAGTTATTGTGTACACCGCAAAACGTGTTTTTTTCGAGGAGCCGGCGGAGATTGCCTGCATCTCACTCAATTTTTAATATTTTTGGATGAAAAAATTTTGTTTAAATGTTGCACCATCACATGCTTAAAACAAGAAAGGAAAGCTAACTTCGGGCGGAGCCGAAGTTGATATACCCTTGCAGAATACTCTGTTAATTATATTCTTCAAAATTATTCATAAGATGCATTCTTAATACTCATAAAAACTCCCAACTTCCTAACTTTAAAAACACCAAAGTTATGGCATTTTCAATCGTTCAGTTATATGGCAGCTATAAGATATAGTCGATCCTTATGAAATTTGGTAGGTCGGACTGATTGGCCAAATATAAAACCCAAACCAAAGTTATGGCATTTCCGAGCGTTCAGTTATATGGCAGTTCCGACTTATATACTGCGTGCAAAGGAAAGAAGGGTGTGTGCAAAGTTTCAATTCGATATCTTTAAAACTGAGAGACTAGTTCGCGTAGAAACAGACAGACGGACAGACGGACATGCTTATATCAACTCAGGAGGTGATCCTGATCAAGAATATATTTACTTTATTGGGTCGGAAGATGTCTCCTTCACTGCGTTGCACACTTTTGACCAAAATTATAATACCCTCTGCAAGGGTATAAAAATTACCCCCCCCCCACCGTTTTTTTCATGTTGATTTTTGTGTCCCAATCTTAGCCACATTTCCGTTTTATTTTCTGGTTACATCATTGCTCAGCCAGCAGGCAAGCATTAATCACACGTACAAAACGGAAATAAATATAAAAATAAAGCGACTAGAAAGGAACAGAAATCCAGCGGAAGTGCATCTAATTGAGCAACTGACAGAATGTGCGCTTATGTTGAGATCGGTAAGCAACAACGGGCACGCCCCAAAACGAAAAACCCCGAGACTCTGAGACTCTAAGACGCCCCTCATAAACAATCCCTCTTTTCTTGTTCTCTTTTCGGAACCAGTCTGCTATCTCAATCAACGTCTGTGGGACTGACGAATGCACTGGCTAGATGGATGACTGACAGGCAACACGTGCTCACCACAACCAGTTGGCAATTTAAGTCCCAAACAAAACAAACTCAAGAAAGAAAATGAAAAAGCAACCTAAAAGTGCAAATGGATCTGGGAAGTGGAGGAGAAGAGGTTGGTCAATTCCCCAATTCTATATATGTATGTACATGCCATAGAAAAATAAAGAAATACATATTTTTATACCCTTACAGAGGGTATTATAATTTTGGTCAAAACTGTGCAACGCAGTAAAGGAGTTATCGCCGACCCTATAAAGTATATATATTCTTGATCAGGATCGCCTCCTGAATTGATATAAGCATGTCCGTCTCAGTCTCTCAGTTTTAAAGATATCGAATTGAAACTTTGCACACACCCTTCGTTCCTTTGCACGCAGTATGTAAGTCGGAACGGCCGGGATCGGCCGGCTATATCTTATAGCCGCCATATAACTGATTGTTCAGAAATGTCATAACTTTGGTGTTTGTAAAGTTAGGAAAAGTTGGGATTTTTTATTGGTTTCAATTTTTGGTCAATCAATCCGACATACCAAATTTCAAAAGGATCGGCCGACTATATCCTATAGCTGCCATAAAACTGAAGGATTGGAAATGCCATAACTTTCGTGTTTTTAAAGCTAGGAAGTTGTGAATTTTTATGAGTATTAATAATTTTGGAGAATATAATTTACAGAATATTCTGCAAGGGTATATCAACTTCGGCTCCGCCCGAAGTTAGCTTTCCTTTCTTGTTTGTTTTTAAAACTGTAAATTAATTGTACCCGTTTGGTATTTTTTTTATTCCATTCTATTTAGCACAAATTTCTGTTGTATTCCCATGAATGAAGGCCACCTACGAAATTATCAGTGATCAGAGCAGCTGATCGTTCAGCCAGGTTGTCTTTCCAATTGGAACTACTTCCGGCCCAAGCCAAAATAACCAATTACACAAGAGCAATATAGAAATGTGTGTGCAATTGCAATGACATACCGCATGCCACATTGTATACATCCCAGCCCCAAGCCGCTCCCACAACACCACTCTTTACGGCGACTACCGTCGCATCAAGAGTAGTGCCCATGTGTGCGAGTGTCTGTTCCAAAACTGTAAAAATGCCCAGACGGTGAATGTGCAATTGAGCGACTGCTTCAACTTATGCCGATGCGGTCGATTTCCTGCCCCTCACTCCCACACCCCTAATAGGACCGGTCTGGTTAATACTCTGATGTCGTTGAGTAGATCTTCTACCCTACTTTGTACCCAAAAGTTTACATTGAAATAAAAACTCAAAGACTTTTGGGTTAATTCTAATTAAAACCTCCAAATATGGAAAATATACTTTTATAATTTAAAGACTTTTCAATTTGTTTATCCTTGTAGCCTTGTAGTTTTTATTATAATTTCTGTCAGTAGTTTGCCAGCGAAGGGTATTTTGACCCCATAAAGTATATATTCCTAATCAGCATCACCAGGAGAGTCCATCTAGCCATGCCGTCTGCCCGTTTCTACGTAAACTATTACCTCAGTTTAAGAGCTAGCCAACTGCAACTTTTCCAAATGTCTCTTTTCTATTGCATAATGAGTACGACTAATTTTGTTTGTAGGCGACCTTTGATGTATGTTTGAATTTTTTTAGTTTTTCCGGCTCGAGGTCAACAATTGAAAAATGTTATAAATAAAAGTTTTTAATTTTTTTTTTTTTTTATTTTTTATTATTTCCAATATATTTCGGTTGCACTTCGGCAACCGTCTTCAGGGCAACTATAATCAACATAAAAACATAAAATAACATAAATTTAGACAATTTACGACTATATCATGTAGCTCCCATTGGAATTATCGAAAAAATAGTTTTAAAAAAGTCGTTTAGTTTTTATTATACATATACGGATATAAATAGAGATATAGTATTTTCAAAAAATTTCAGAATTAAAATTTATCGAAAAATCAAGGCTTTGCAAAGCTTTGACTGACCGTCATTCACATACAAATATAAAAAACAAGAGAGAACGCTATAGTCGAGTGCCTCGACTATTAGATCCGTTAGATGGCGCTATCGTATTCCGCCATCTACCCCAAGACATTAGTACCACGGGCCATGAAAGGCCCATGAAAGGCTTAAGCGTTTAATGGGTTTTTGGGAGTTAGAGTGGGCGTGGCAAACTTTTATTAGGCCAATCGATAGGTATTGACGAAACAAATACATATCAATTAAAATTTTCATAATAGCATCAAAACTGTGGCCACAGCTTGTGGCTTGTGGGAGTCAGAGGGGGCGTGGCACCATTTTGAAACAAACTTGCGCTGCGTAGGAACTCCTAAAATCTACATGCAAAATGCCAATCTTCTAGCTTTTATAGTTTCCGAGATCTTAGCGTTCATACGGACAGACAGACAGACGGACAGACAGACAGACGGACAGACAGACAGACGGACAGACAGACAGACGGACAGACAGACAGACAGACGGACAGACAGACAGACGGACATGGCTAGATCGACTAGGCTAGTGATCCTGAACAAGAATATATATACTTTATAGGGTCGGAAACGCTTCCTTCTACCTGTTACATACTTTTGCACGAATACAATATACCCTTTTACTCTACGAGTAAAGTTCCTTTTCCTAGTAAGCAAAACTGTTTTTGTTTAATGTTATAATTTCGATTATATTTTAAGTTATAAAAATTAATTAATTATAAATATATTTATAAACAAGAAAGGAAAGCTAACTTCGGGCGGAGCCGAAGTTGATATACCCTTGCAGAATACTCTGTAAATTATATTCTCCAAAATTATTCATATGATGCATTCTTAATACTCATAAAAAATCCCAACTTCCTATCTTTAAAAACACCAAAGTTATAGGATTTTCAATCGTTCAGTTATATGGCATTTGTAAAGTTAGGAAGTTGGAATTGTTGAAATTCACCGATGTTGCACGCTTATTAATGTGATGAATCGCCGTAATCGCAGTCCTCAGTCTTAAATCTTATACAGCACCTTTTGGGGATAATAAAGAAGAGGATTGGTGGGTTTAAGTCCAAAAATAGGGAAGATTTGTTAAAGAAAGAGAAGTCCGAGTGGTACTCCTTTGTTACTACTTTGTTATATCAATTGACTATCAATCAAAATTATTAAACTTAAAAAAAAATTGAATGAAGAAAAGTTTGATAAGTACGAAAAAAAATTGTCGTTTCTATTTTTTTTTCCATGACTGTGTGTCAAATTCAAAAGAACTATGAGTATTAAGAAGGCATCATATGAATAATTTAGCTCAAAGAAGGTGGGTCGACTAAAATCGAATTTTCGAAAATTGAATAGCTTAATCGTTTGCCCATTTTTTGCCCATGTTTGCCCACTTTTTTATTTTTTTTGCCCACCTTTAGTTTTGAAAATATGGAATCTTCGAACATTTTCAAAAACATAAAATAATCGCAAGAAAATCGTTTGCACACGTTTGCCCGTACTTTTGAAAATATTCGACTTTTAAGTTTTGATCATATTTACCTGCAGAAAAAATTATTTGCCCACCCCTTAAAAATCGTTTTTTCAAAAAAATAAAAGATGCCCATGTTTGCCCATCTCCTGAAATTTAAGAATTTAAATAAAAATCGTTTGCCCACTTCTCAAAAATAGTTAATTTTGACAAAAACGTTTGCCGACGGCTTAAAAATCAGATTTTTAAAAAAAAAAAGTTTACCCACCCCTTAAAATTTGATTTTAGTCTACCCAACTTCTTTGAGCTGAATAAGTTCGGATAATATAGTTTACAGAATATTATGCAAGGGTGTATCAACTTCGGCTCCGTCCTAAGTTTGCTTTCCTTTCTTGTTTTTATTTTATTTTAATCTTCAATTTTCTATATATATGACATAGATGTCCGATTTTAATTTTATTAAACCTGTAATTCCATAATATTTAAATATTACCAAATCCCAAAAAACAAAAAAAAAATTAAAAACAACAAAGTTATACTTTTTACATTTTTTTTTCGATTGTTTCTATGGGAGCTATATGATATAGTCGCCCGATCCGGCTCGTTCCGAATTATATACTAAGTCCAATAGAAAGCCAATTTTTAGAAAAGTTTCAAGCATATAGCTTTAAAACTTAGGGACTAGTTTGCGTAGAAGCGGACAGACGGAATATTGGTTAATATTGTTATCAAGCGACAATCTACCATTTTAAATTTGTTGAAACTGCTAAAAATTCTTTTGAATTGTTTTAAAAAGATGACCATTTTTCTCTATTACTGCATTAGATATTGCGACAGCATTTCTACCACACCTCTTTTGCAGACGATTTTCCCCTCTTTGGCCCAGCTTATTTTTAATCCGACCGAATTTATCCCAGTATTTTTTGTTTTGGAACTAGGCCATACGGATACACAAAAGTAAAATATAAAAGCTAGGTATAACTGCATTCGGGCGGACTACTCCTCTTTTTTCCTACCCTTTGGTCAGAGGAGCCCACTTGTGGTTCACAAATTTTCACAGTGAAAATCGAATCAGCATACATTTCTTGTGGAAAATTACAGAACGCCCCCTTCTTATTTGAATGTCACACAAATTAACCAAAACGAAAGAGATAGATGTGAACACAAAACAAGAGAGAACGCTATAGTCGGATGCCCCGACTATCAGATACCCGTTACTCAGGTAAAGGGAGTGCGAGGCAGATGGAGATAGAAACTTTGATCACGCATAACTTTTTAACGAATGGTCCGATTTGAAAAATTTCTTCTACATTTCAATAGGTATTGATAAACACAATAAAACTGCATTTTTACTTTTCCGAAATATTTAAATTTTTAAAATCGTATATAAGCGATTGTGGGCGTTAAAGGGGGCGTGGCACCATTTTGAAACAAACTTGCGCTGCGTAGGAACTTCTAAAATCTACATGCAAAATGCCAATCTTCTAGCTTTTATAGTTTCCGAGATCTCAGCGTTCATACGGACAGACAGACAGACAGACAGACGGACAGACGGACATGGTTAGATCGACTCGGCTAGTGATCCTGATCAAGAATATATATACTTTATAGGGTCGGAAACGCTTCCTTCTAGCTGTTACATACTTTTGCACGAATACAATATACCCTTTTACTCTACGAGTAACGGGTATAAATATATAGTGGTTTTTGGTTTCACATTTTTATAAAATGGAACTGGAATTTTTTGTCAGCATTGTAGTCGATCAAAATGATTTGTGTGTTTTGGCTTTAATATAAATAAAAATTGCATAATAACAATTAAGATAATAAAAATAGTTTAAGCTTTAAAGTTTGCTCAAATATAATTTTTAATCGTACGAGCTAAAGTTATTTTACTCTAATTGAATTCTTTGAAGAAAAATAAATGCAACTTACCTTCGACGTGAACAATGGATTACAGACATATTTCAGTTTTCATAATTGTTAAAAATTTAATAACCCGTTTCAATATTGTATTTCTAAACAGTTTCCTTTGCTCTTTCTTTTTAGCTTTTGGCGACGGCTTTCTTCGGTAGCAAAAAAAAATCGATAAAAAAAATTGGGGGAAAACGCCAAGAAGATTTAGAGATAGTGGGAGAAAATGAACTACGAATGGGAATTCGGATCTCTTGAAAAACTTTTTGTTCTTCCCTCTCTCTCTGGATTTGCTCTCTGGTTTCTATTGTTTTTTTTTCTGACTAGCAATTTTATTAATTTAAGTTAAAATTTTATTATTAGTAGTTATTCTTCCCGCTGATGTTGCTTGCTTGATCTTTTGTTTGCAAGTTTTTGTCGCTGTTGATGCATATCATTTTTACTTTTACACCTTCGCGGCAAGCACTCGAATATCCTTTAATCTCAATTATGCTTTTAGTCGACATCGATCTGAAATGGGAGCATTAAAGAATGGCGGGTAATGAGAATTGAATTTTTTTTATTCGGATCTAAATTTAATTTATATAGTATTGAAAAACCAGTGTTTATAAAAACAACAAAGGAAGCAAACTATGGCAAGCCGAAGTTTATATACCCTTGCCGTTATTACAAAACGACTGCATTTTGATTTCAATGCCTATATTACTAAGAACAATGAAGCTATGTCGATTTAGCGCTGCATTTTGCCATTATATGATATTGTTGTCCGATTTTGACAAAACTAAAGCCGTAATTATCGTAAACAATAATAATAGAAAAAAAACAGCAAAATACAAATTTTGTTCAACTTTAATTTTTTTTTAATTTTTTGAATTTCCTATGGGAGCTATATGATATAGACGTCCGATTTTCATATAATTAAAACCGTAATTCCATAGTATTTAAATATTACCAAATCCCAAAAAAAAAAAACAAAGTTATACTTTTTTTTAAATTTTGTTCCCCCGATTCTTCCTATGGGAGCTATATGATATAGTCGCCCGATCCGGCTCGTTCGGGGCAGATAGCTTTAAAACTGTGGGACTAGTTTGCGTAGAAGCGGACGGACTGACGGACGGACGAACGGAACGGGCGGCCAGACGGACATAGCTAGATCGACTCTCCTGGTGATGCTGATCAAGAATATATAAAAGTATATTATAGGGTCGGAAATGTCTCCTTCATTGCTTTGCAAACTTTTAACTGAAAATATAAAAACCGTGTGCAAGTGTATGAAAATAGGACTTCTTAATCAAATAGCTGCTATTGGAATGATCAACCAATATGATCGAATTTTGATTTAAAGCATCGAAATCGAAATAAATATTGAATATTGCATTTTTGTAACTGCTGCAAGAGTATTCAAACAGCGGCTTGCCAAAGTTACTCTCTTCCTTGTTTTAACAAATTATGATACTATTTTTTTGTATTTTTAGTTTATATATAAATCGACCATTTCTTTTAGCAAGAATCATGAATAAAAAAAAGAACGCTGGAAACGATTTTTTTTAAATATTTGATTCATTTTCAGCGAAAATCGCAGTTTCAACATTTTAATACCTACACATGCCAGAAAAAGTATGCGTATAAACATGTCCCGCAACTTTAGAGTTTAAAAAAACATGTTGAAAAAAATCTTACAAATTTAATTTGTATTTTAACAGATAGTACATTTATTCACCTTTCGTTTGATGTATCTTAACCCTTCTAGCACATTATAATTTTCTTAATATTAACAAAAATTTACAAAATGGCCTGATTTTGCATCAGAAAAAGTATGCGTACAAAGACAAAAATCAAAAGGAAACTCCATATTTTTGGCAAAAGGACTTTATACGAAGTCAGGTACCTCTTTCGTTTTAGGAATTCAGCCAACCGATTTGGTATTGACTGGACCAATTTCGTTGTGCTCTCCACCGATATTTTATTCCATTACTAGACCATCACTTTTTTTTAGCATATCCTTTGATGTAATGGTGTGCTGGCGGATCCTGCGCTCCTGGAGCTCCCACAAATGCTCAATGGGATTGAGATCTGGGGACTGCGGTGGCGAATTTAACCGATTTTTCGTACTATAGAGCACCCAAGGTTTCGTATTCATGGCATAATGCTTTAGGTCGTTGTCCTGTTGGAACCAAAAGTCCTCCTCCAGTCCCAGTTTCGTAACGCTTTGATGTAAATTTTCTTTTAGGATGTTGATATACATCTTGTGATCCATTGTGGACTCAATGAAAACAAGATTTCCAACTCCACTGGCCGCCAAACATACCCAAACCATAATGCCACCACCACCGTGCTTAAAGGTTGGGGCACGGTTTTGGATGTCGAGGGCTGTACCATTCTTTTGCCACACAAGCTTACGGGCCTTTGTCCCGAATATGCAAAACTTGCATTCGTTGCTAAAAATCACTTTTTTCCAGAATTTTATTGCATTTTCTGGAGAATTCCATTCGTTGGATTTTGTTGACTTGATATGAATGGTTTCTTCCGGGCAGTATGGCTGTTATAGTCTTCATTCTTCAAAATTTTGCGAACAGTGTCATCATGATGATCGTTATTATACTTTTCCTTAATATCCTTTGCCATTTGGGAGGCTGTTGTGGTTGGAATTATTTTTATTGTCTTCAAAACGCTTCTCCTCCCACGCTCAGAAAGTTTGGTGGTCTACCAGAGCGGGGTTTTGACCCACAGGAACCCGATAAATTGAAATGTTTAAGGACTCTTTGTACAGAGCAGTGTGCTCTGGCAACTATCCCACCAATTTCCCGACTAGTTTTCCCTTCATCACGTAGTTTTACTACGACTTTCCTCAAATCGTGGTCAATTTCTTTTATATTTTCCCCATTAAAAAAATATCGTCTGGTTACAACATAAATATGCCAGATTTGATTACAAACAAGTAAACAAACTTTGATTTACAGTTATCAATGCCAAAACTGCAATTTAAACGCTTTTAATACCGTTCTTTTTGATTTCTTTTTTTTGTACGCATACATTTTCTGATGCGAAATCGGGCCATTTTGTACATTTTTCTTAATATTAGGAAAAGTATAAGTGTTAGAAATTTAAGAGTTACACCAAACGAGAGGTGAATAAATGTGTTATCTGCTAAAATAAAAATGAAATGCTTAATATTTTTTCAACATGTTTTTATACCCTTGCAGAGGGTATTATAATTTTGGTCAGAAGTTTGTAACGCAGTGAAGGAGACGTTTCCGACCCCATAAAGTATATATATTCTTGATCAGGATCAATAGAGGATTCGATATAGCCATGTCCGTCTGTCCGTCTGTCCGTCCGTCCGTCTGTCCGTCTGTCCGTCTGTCTGTCCGTCTGTCTGTTTCTACGCGAACTAGTCTCTCAGTTTTAAAGATATCGAAATGAAACTTTGCACACACCCTTCTTTCCTTTGCACGCAGTATATAAGTCGGAACGGCCGGGATCGGCCGACTATATCCTATAGCTGCCATATAACTGAACGATCGGAAATGCCATAACTTTGGAGTTTTTAAAGTTAGAAAGTTGGGATTTTCTATGGGTTTTACATTTGGCCAATCAATTTGACGTACCAAATTTTAAAAGGATCGGCCGACTATATCCTATAGCTGCCATATAACTGATTAATCGGAAATGCCATAACTTTGGTGTTTGTAAAGTTAGGAAGTTGGGATTTTCTATGGGTTTTATTTTTGGCCAATCAATCCGACCTACCAAACTTCATAAGGATCGGCCGACTATATCCTATAGCTGCCATATAACTGATTAATCGGAAATGCCATAACTTTGGTGTTTGTAAAGTTAGGAAGTTGGGATTTTTTATGAGTATTAAGAATGCATCATATGAATAAATTTGGGGAATATAATTTACAGAGTATGCTGCAAGGGTATATCAACTTCGGCTCCGCCCGAAGTTAGCTTTCCTTTCTTGTTTTATGCATACATTGATTAGGGTAAAAGCGCTTGGCGATCGGACGTCTATATCCTATAGCTCCCATAGGAACAATAGGGTGAAATCTGTTAAAATTTAATGATTTTTCGGATATTTCGCACAGTATATAAGCAATTGACATCAATCTTTCCAAATCGTATTTTTTATGCATACCTTGATTAGGGTAAAAGCACGTGACGATCGGACGTCTATATCCTATAGCTCCCATAGGAACAATAGGGTGAAATCGGTCCAAATTTGATGATTTTCTGAATTTTTCGCGTAGTATGTAAGCTACTGACATAAATTTTTCAAAGTCTTATTTATTTACGCATATCTTGATTAGGGTAAAAGCGCTTGACGATCGGACGCCTATATCTTATAGCTTCCGTAGGAAAAATTGTTAAAGGCTGCAAAAGTATCCCTTTTTTTCTATTTTTATATGACATTTTTGCAGTATAAAAGCAATTGACATCAAACGATGCAAATCTAGTTTATTTATGTATACCTTATTCCTTTCGCTACTTTTTCTGTTTAAGCAATTTCGGCAAAGTCTGCAAGGGTATTAAAACTTCGACTTGCCGAAGTTAGCTTCCGTCCTCGTTTTAAACTCCAAAGTTGCGGGACATGTTTGTACGCATCCTTTTTCTTGCATGTGTAAATTGATTTTATAAGTGGAGACGTGTTACGACCATCTTTTAATAGTTACACACACAATATTTAAAACTACATATATAATTTTGCCTAACATTTTAATAATGTGTATAAAAACCGTCTGCGCTAGGAACAACAACAAACACAAGCAGTATCCCAAGCAGTCCAATGCCATTATCTTCCCCCTTCCGTCAAGCAGAACGAGCACAGGCAGACATCTTCTCTTTCCCTCGCTTCACCTATCCACCTCTTCCTCTCGCTCCACAAATAACGGCGTGTTGTGTGTGGCACGCGAAACTTAGAAATTAATAAATACAGTCAGCACAAAATTTATTCGGACACTGTTTATTATCAAGTTTAACAGCTTATTTGCCGGAATTTTCGTCATTTTAGCAGGTTTTTTTGTACGTATCAGAGAAACACTGATTTTCAGAAGACATTACACAAACAAAAGTGTAATTTTTTAAATTAGCCTTAAAAATATTGAAAGAAAAGCAAAAAAATTGCTAAAATGTTGCACAAAAATTATTCGTACATTTCTCATTTATTGTGTTTATTTCTGAACTCAACGGTAATCGGCTATTCTTTTTAAAGTAGTTTAGTTGAAATTACTTCGGAGTAATTTTCGACGTGATTTTTTTTTTGTTTTTTGTTAGTTTTTATGGGTTTTTTTGATACGATTTGTCAAAATGGAAGGAGTTCAAGATTTGTCACTATATTTTCGAAAAATTATCTTAAATTAATTTTTGAAAAATCGTAGTTATCGTGAAATCGGTCGTATTAAAACGCCTTCCACAATACATAGTATAATCCAAAAATACTTAAAAACGGAATAATGAGCTTCAAATCACAAGAAAGCTAGAAGGTCTAAGATTCTGTATTCACGTGAAGGACGGAAATTTATGTCTACAGTCCTAAAAAATCCGAAAACAACATCTACAACAATTCAAAAGAATGTAGATCAAGCGAAAATAAAAAAAGTTTGGGCCCAAACCATCCGAAACTACCTGTACAAGGCTGGTTTACATGGCAGAGTTGCTCGTCGAAAGCAATTAATTTCTGCCATCAACAAAAAAAAACGTTTGGAGTTTGGAAAACTGCTTATAACTACCCGGATTCGTTTTGGGAGAACGTAGTTTTTAGAGACGAATCCAAATTTTACATTATTGGACACTATGGGCCCTCGAAAGTGTGGAGGAAACCAAATGAAGCCATGAATGAGAAGAACTTAATTTCAACTGTTTAGCATGGTGGCGGGATTGTAATGATTTGGGGGTGTGTATCGGCAGGAGAAGTCGGTCAAATGGTCTTTATTGACGACAAAATTAATAAGAATATATACAAAAACATTTTAATCGAAAATTTGATTCCAATTGATATAAAACTTGGTCTAGATCCGAAGACATTGTTGTTTTAACAAGACAACATTCTTCGTCTTTGGTGCAAGAGTGGCTTTTATATCACTGCAAGCAGCTGAAAACACCTCTCCAGTCACCTGATTTAAATCCCACAGAACATGTGCGAGATATTCTTGAGAAAAGGATTCGGAAGCACGTCATTTCGTCCAGGGAGTCCTTAAAAACTGCATTGATGGCTGAATGGGGTCAAATTATCGCTAATGGGACAAGAAACTTGGTAAAAAGCATGGGTCCTTATTTTTTTGTTAAAATATATTCTAAGAAAGTTAACCTTCACGATGAAATATAAATTGTTTGTTTTCGTTACGTTTTTGTTGAGTTATTAATGAATCAAATTGAAAATCACGGGTGTCCAAATAAATATTGTGTTGACTGTATGTACATTATTTCAGGTTTCTGTATTTTAATTTCATAAATATTAGACATTGCTTCTAAATTGTTGCATTAAGAAAGTAGACAAAAACTAAAACTGAACGAGTTAAGAAATGGTATTTAATGCAATGGTTATTTTTATACCCGTTACTCGTAGAGTAAAAGGGTATATTGTATTCGTGCAAAAGTATGTAACAGGTAGGAGGAAGCGTTTCCGACCCTATAAAGTATATATATTCTTGTTCAGGATCACTAGCCGAGTCGATCTAGCCATGTCCGTCTGTCCGTCTGTTTGTCTGTCCGTATAAACGCTGAGATCTCGGAAACTATAAAAGCTAGAAGATTGGCATTTTGCATGTAGATTTTAGGAGTTCCTACGCAGCGCGGCGCAATACAATAGCGCCATCTAACGGATGACTTTGGAACAGCTGGCCAAGGTGCTCAACAGAGTTGAGGAAGGTTAAAGGAAAATTGCGATGGTTTTCATTTGTCAATACCAAACTATATCCCAAGAACTATGCAAATCAAATTAAGTTAGCCAAATTGGAGGTCTGAGTCAAACAATGGCGTATGTGTGTATGTATGTAAGCATATACATATGTATGTATTTACATTGTACACAGTTGCAATTGCCCGGCAAAGATAACTCCTTTCAAAGAAAGCTATTCGCTATACCCGTTACTCGTGTTGTGCAAACATTTAGACTTTAATATACATAATACTAAGTATGTATGTTTAATATTTCTAGTCAATTTATTGTACTCAAAAACATAAACAACAAGAAAGGAAAGCTAACTTCGGGCGGAGCCGAAGTTGATATACCCTTGCAGAATACTCTGAAAATTATATTCTCCAAAATTATTCATAAGATGCATTCTTAATACTCATAAAAAATCCCAACTTCCTAACTTTAAAAACACCAAAGTTATGGCATTTCCAATCGTTCAGTTATATGGCAGCTATAAGATATAGTCGGCCGATCGGTAGGTCAGATTGATTGGCCAAAAATAAAACCCATAGAAAATCCCAACTTTCTAACTTTACAAACACCAAAGTTATGGCATTTCCGATCAATCAGTTATATGGCAGCTATAGGATATAGTCGGCCGATCCTTATAAAATTTGGTACGTAAAATTGATTGGCCAAATGTAAAACCCATAGAAAATCCCAACTTCCTAACTTTAAAAACACCAAAGTTATGGCATTTCCGATCGTTCAGTTATATGGCAGCTATAGGATATAGTCGGCCGATCCCGGCCGTTCCGACTTATATACTGCGTGCAAAGGAAAGAAGGGTGTGTGCAAAGTTTCAATTCGATAGCTTTAAAACTGAGAGACTAGTTCGCGTAGAAACAGACAGACGGACAGACAGACGGA
Source organism: Drosophila carrolli (assembly GCA_018152295.1). NCBI lineage: Eukaryota > Metazoa > Arthropoda > Insecta > Diptera > Drosophilidae > Drosophila > Drosophila carrolli. Next base: position 3,881,401 of record JAECXJ010000308.1, read on the forward strand.
CAGACAGACGGACAGACAGACGGACAGACAGACGGACAGACGGACATGCTTATATCAACTCAGGAGGTGATCCTGATCAAGAATATATATACTTTATATGGTCGGAGATGTCTCCTTCACTGCGTTGCACACTTTTGACCAAAATTATAATACCCTCTGCAAGGGTATAAAAACACAGCTGCTGGTGCAGGACAAAAGCTGCCTGCGTCAAAGCAGCGCTGGTGCTGATGCTCGTGCTGTAAAGCTGCCAGCACTAAGAGATCGCCGAATTCAAATTGATAATTTGAACTTTTTGTCCTTTTTTCCTGTGGTCACTATAATTCACATTATGCTAACAAAAAAAAAAAAAAAAAAACATACAAGAAGGCATATTTATATTAAGTTGTTTAGCTGAGTAACGGGTATCCAATAGTCGAGGCACTCGACTATAGCGTTCTCTCTAGTTGTTTTTCATTAAACGCAAGGAAGGAGATATTTCCGATAACTCAGTAAGTAATGCATTCTTGATTAGCATCACCCGAAGGGTCGCAAACAGACGCAAACTTATCCTTCAGTTTTAAAGCTATCTTTATTATAGGGTTCACCCAATGTTCATTTCCGCAGTCTGGCAACGCTATGCAATTTTCTGGTATTTTTGTCGTCGATCTGAGGACCGAGGTGAAAAAAAACGTTGACGAAAAGTAAACGCCAGCTGTTTGCCTCTCGCTCTCTCTCATGACTGGCGGACAGTTTTTGTCGATCTGAGTACTAGGCTTTAGGTCTGAATTTCTTTTTACTTTTTGGGTTAAAAAAAAAACATTTGAATATTCCATATTTGAAACTTTTTTAAAAAGTTTTACAAATGTATAATTAATAACATCGGATCGGTAAGAGATATCTTGATGTTTGTTTGGCAGTCCTGGTAGGCTAGGTTCTCATGGCTAGATCGAAAAATCTTCTAACCACCAACAATAACTCATAACCAACTTATTGTAAAAATAAAAATAGTTTTTGTTGTTACGACGAAAGTCGCTTTTAAACGTTTGCTTTCGAGTACATGAATATGTTTCGAGAATGTTCCGTTTCAGTTAAGTTTGGTTTGTTTTATAAGAAACATTGATCCCTTGCAATTAATCTAATATCAATTTTTGTGTTTTTGCGACATTTTCTACCATTTTCGCTGCTTGTTAACAGCCCAGCTGATTGACAGTATGGTCGGTGCACCCTCAATACTGATGAACTTTCAAAAATGCTGTCACACTGGAAAGTTTTTCCGCTGGCGAGCTCGTTTTTCGATCTGAGAACTAGGCTATACGATATAGTCGGCCGATCCGGCTCGTTCCGACTTATATACTACCTGCAAAAGAAAGACAACTTTTGGGAAAGTTTCAAGCAGATAGCATTAAACTGATGGACTAGATTGCGTAGAAACGGACTGACGGAAGACAGACGGACATGGCTAGATCGACTCTCCTGGTGATGCTGATCAATGCCAGTTTTAGGGTACAGTTTATTGAAGCTACACAATTTTTTTGAGTGCGATCCAAGCGAAGGGGGGAGGGGGAGTACCCAACAATGGCGGCATGTCCGCGAAAAACTCGTCCTCATGGCGGATTTTTTGGAAATTTAAGAAATAATCTGAAACGCAAAAAACGAATATATTCTTAATCTGTACACTTGCTCGCAAGGCTTGAACTAGGATAATTGAAAAAACATAAAAAATGCAAAAATTATGAGCTTTTGACAAAAAAATCGGTTTTTTCCTCATTTTTTCGTTACTCATTATTTTTTTAAATAAACAATTTTTAATATTTTCAAAAGATCCTAGTCTATGCAATGCACATACTTCTGAGGAACATGTATAAAAAATTTCATGACGATTGCTCAATTTTTGCGGCTTGTACGACTTCCGCCAACTCGGAAAACATGGTTTCGAGAAAAACGCGTTTGAAAATTTGCACTATAATGGCAACGCGCTTGACACCGGTCCACCAAACGGCCGATAACTTTCGTAATTCAAGAGATTTCGACTTCAACATGTATGTATCCGAAACTGCAAAAAAAAATTGATTTTTTTGACCTCACAAGGTGCAAGCATGCCTTAAATATATGAACGGTACTTTATTCACACGCACAAGGCAGAGGCGCGACGCCGGCATTAAAAATGTGCTGCAGTAGCAAATGAAATGAGAGTGAAAAAAAACGAAGAGAGCGCTTGCACACTTGAGAGATGAAATACAAAATACGAGACAAGCCAAAACAAAAAAAAAAACCCGTGACATGCAAGAGCAGCGACGTTGGCAGAAGCAGAGCGACGGCAACCCTCGAGATGACGTTGACCCCGAAAAATGACGCGAAGCGCAATGTGTGAAAACGAATGCGAATGGGGACGAAAACAAACTGAAATCTTAAACCGACCCGGCGCAAGAGCAAGCGAGCAAACACGTCGGCGTCTGCATGCTTCCTTCTCTCTCACCCAAAGAACGTTTTTTGTTTTGCGGATAGACGTGTTATGGCGCAGTGAGTATAAAAACACGCAGACAGGACGGAAAGGCTAAGAACAACAACAAAGTGAATGAGCAGTGAGGTGGTGGGTAGACAGAAAGAGGCAGAGAGTGTGTGGCTCGCATGCTGCACAGATAGAGAGATCGTAAACAGAGCGCATGTCTACGATAACAATCGAAGAATATATGAGAGAATTGAAAGGGGAGTGGAAAAGGACGAAAGGAAAGCCCAAATATTTTGTTCAGAAAAAAACCATAAAAACTACTATGTAAACTAAAATAAATAGCGACAAGAAGCAATGGCCAGCCGAAGTGTACATATATACCCTTGAAATTATATGTACAGTTTGCAAGTATGTAATTGTTTGCAATATGTACAATTTCCTAGAAACTAATCTTTATGTGGAATATTTCGCAATAAAAATTGATCTTTTTACATTTTTTTCTTTTTCAATATTGTGTATTACGGCTAGTAAAATAGATTTAAAAAATTGCATATTTTAACAGAAAACATGTCGAAAACAATTAAAAACAAGAAAGGAAAGCTAAATTCGGGCGGAGCCGAAGTTGACATACCCTTGCAGAATACTTTGTAAATTATATTCTCCAAAATTATTCATATGATGCATTCTTAATACTCATAAAAAATCCCAACTTCCTAACTTTAAAAACACCAAAGTTATGGCATTTCCAATCGTTCAGTTATATGGCAGCTACAGGATACAGTCAGATCCTTATGAAATTTGGTAGGTCGGATTGATTGGCCAAATATAAAACCCATAGAAAATCCCAACTTCCTAACTTAACAAACACCAAAATTATGGCATTTCCAATCGTTCAGTTATATGGCAGCTATATGATATAGTAGGCCGATCCCGGCCGTTCCGACCTATATACAGCGTGCAAAGGAAAGAAGGGTGTGTGCAAAGTTTCAATTCGATATCTTTTAAACTGAGAGACTAGTTCGCGTAGAAACAGACAGACGGACAGACAGACGGACAGACAGACGGACAGACAGACGGACAGACGGACAGACAGACGGACAGACAGACGGACAGACAGACGGACAGACGGACAGACAGACGGACAGACAGACGGACAGACAGACATGGCTATATCAACTCAGGAGGTGATCCTGATCAAGAATATATATACTTTATAGGGTCGGAGATGTCTCCTTCACTGCGTTGCACACTTTTGACCAAAATTATAATACCCTCTGCAAGGGTATAACAAGAAAGGAAGCTAACTTGAAGTTGATATACCCTTGCAGAATATTCCGAAAATTATATTCTCCAATATCGGATGGGTTGGCTAAAAATAAAACCCATAGAAAATCCCAACTTCTTAATTTTAATTTTTTAAGTTATGTCATTTTCGATCAATCAGTTATATGTCGGCTATAGGATATAGTCGGCCGATCCCGGCCGTTCCGACTTATATACTGCGTGCAAAGGAACGAAGGGTGTGTGCAAAGTTTCAATTCGATATCTTTAAAACTGGGAGACTAGTTCGTGTAGAAACAGACAGACAGACGGACATGCTTATATCAACTCAGGACGCGATCCTGATCAAGAATATATATACTTTATAGGGTCGGAGATATCTCCTTCACTGCGTTGCACACTTTTGACCAAAATTATAATACCCTCTGCAAGGGTATAATATTCAAACAAATTGCCTTGAATCCGCAAACTCTCCTAAGACATTTGGCATTGAACTTAAAAAAACAAGAGAGAACGCTATAGTCGAGTGCCTCGACTATTAGATACCCGTTACTCAGCTAAACAACTTAATATAAATATGCCTTCTTGTATGTTTTTAGCCGCTCGAATTACCACCTTGGCCAGCTGTTCCAAAGTCATCCGTTAGATGGCGCTACGGGCCATAAAGGGCGGAAATGTAGGCGCTAGCCAGGTTGAAGCGTTTAATGGATTTTTGGGCGTTAGAGTGGGCCAATCGATAGGTATTGACGAAACAAATACATATCAATTAAAATTTTTATAATAGCATCAAAACTGTGGCCACAGCTTGTGGCTTGTGGGCGTCAGAGGGGCGTGACACCATTTTGAAACAAACTTGCGCTGAGTAGGAACTCCTAAAATCTACATGCAAAATGTCAATCTTCTAGCTTTTATAGTTTTCGAGATCTCAGCGTTCATACGGACAGACAGACGGACAGTCGGACATGGCTAGATCGACTCGGCTAGTGATCCTGAACAAGAATATATATACTTTATAGGGTCGGAAACGCTTCCTTCTACCTGTTACATACTTTTGCACGAATACAATATACCCTTTTCTACTGCCATAAAATAGTGAGCCATGAGATTGTATGAAGTATTTATCACATTTAGCCAGAAAGAAGCCCATGCCTTCTGCTATCAACATATGTATGTATGTAGAAAGACGTCTTAACTTTTCTATTGCTCACGCTAGCAAGCCGGCAAACTTAAAAATTGTTTTACTATCACGATGGACCCAGCAAAGCTTGTAGAAAGCCAAACACAGCCTCCCAGCAGAAGAATATAATACCAAAAGTAAAATTTGGAAAGCATGGCATGGTATGGGTTGTATTTCATCCAAAGGCGTTGGAGAGATCCGAATTTTTAATGATATAATGACGAAAGAATTTTTATTTGTACATTTTAAAAGACGAGTTGACAGCAAGCGTATTTAATTTCGGATTTGTTAACCCTCAGAATCCAAATCAACTCCAGTAAAAACTATACCCAGATGATGACTATGTTTGGTAGTATTATGGCATTTATTAAGGCACTTCATTATTTTTAAACTACATTAGATAACACTTAAAACTAAGAAAAACTAAAAACAATGGAGTTACATTTTATTATTATTTTTTCCAATTGTTCCAATGGGAGTTATGTATATAATATATGTTCGATCTGGCACGATCCAACTAAAATACTATCCGCAATAGACTTTTTGGAAAGTTTCATTCAGATAGCTTTTGAAACTGAGAGACTAGTTTGCATAGAAACGGATAGACGGACTGACCAACAAACGGTCATGGCAAGGTCCACTCTCCTGGTGATGCTGATCAAGAATGTTTATTCTTTATAGGGTATGAAATGTCTCCTTCAGTTTCGACTGAAATTGTAATACAGCCTGAAAAAGGGCAAAAAAATTCCAACACAAAAGTACAAATAACAGAACTACTTGAATAATCTGTATTAAATTAAAACAGACTATTTTTGAAAAATATTTTCTTTAATAAACGTATCAAATAAAAAGAAGAATAATTCTTAGTATAACATATTTTTTTTAAACATCTAAACTCATTGAAAGTCTGTACCCTAAAATAGATTTTTTCACAGATGGAGGCCTACGAATACATTTTTTTTTTGCGAAGCGCCAGCAGATAAACAACGACAACAACAGCACAACGCAGTCGCTTATGAATGGAAAATAAGGAGCACTTCGTTCTCGCTCGCTCCCCAAAACGCATGCAAAGTGTGCAAGAGACAGAGAGACTTGCATGCGTGAGTTTGTTGAGTGCAGAAAACGTCGGTGTCGTTGGCCTTTGCCTGGTTTTGGCTCGTGTTTTGGTTGTTATTGCGGCGCAATGTGGTACAGTGACTACCGAAAAATACTACTCCTCGTATAACGTGTCAAAGAAAAATAGCAGTAAGAAAAGGCATAAACGGAAGCAGGAATGGGTTGCAATAAAAAACTCCACATGCGGTTGTAAAGTTGTTAAGGTGCGGTCGTAGTTCGTTCCAATTGTAATCGCAGTTTTCAGTGGTTTTAGTTTATTATTGGACTGTATGAAGTATTGATTCTATAAATCAAAAGAACAAAGCCAAATTATATTAACACCTTATTACACTACACCAAATAAAACAATAAAGGAAGAAAACGAAGTTTAAGCCGCAGTTTTAATACCCTTGCAATTATTACAAAGCGCCTACATTTCTATTTCTATGCTTATACATATTACTAAAAACAATGAAGCTACATTCGCTAAAAGCTTATTTCCGTACAAGACTAAACAAAAATTTTAAATCGACTCTGCTCCTTAACCAGCAAGGATATTCCAAAAGCTTAAACGTATTATTTTAGAGAAACACTTAATTTATTCAAGGAACGAAAAACCATACTCTTACATAGTAAAGTAAGCTAATAATTACAACAACAAGAAAGGAAAGCTAACTTCGGGCGGAGCCGAAGTTGATATACCCTTGCAGAATACTCTGTAAATTATATTCTCCAAAATTATTCATATGATGCATTCTTAATACTCATAAAAAATCCCAACTTCCTAACTTTAAAAACACCAAAGTTATGGCATTTCCAATCGTTGAGTTATATGGCAGCTATAAGATATAGTCGGCCGATCCTTATGAAGTTTGGTAGGTCGAATTGATTGGCCAAAGTTATGGCATTTCCGATCAATCAGTTATATGGCAGCTATAGGATATAGTCGGCCGATCCCGGCCGTTCCGACTTATACATAAGGAAGGTTATTTAAGTATTTTGCAGGTCCAGCTACCCAATTTTCTTGACCAGTGTGCGTATCCAGAGCATAAAAGCACTTTTCAGCAAGATGGGGATCCGAAGCACACTGCGAAAAATGTAAAAGAATGGCTGGGAAACCAAAATTTTTAGGTGATGCAGTAGCCAGCCCAAAGTCCCGACCTTAATCCAGTTGAAAACCTATGGTCAATTGTGAAGCGACGGCTCGGACAGTATCAATCAACCCCATCCAACCTAAACGATCTTTGGGGGCGTGTTGAACTAGAGTGGAATAATATTCCGAAAGAAATTGTTGAAAATCTAGTTGCGAGCATGCCAGAACGTATAAAAAATGTCATAGAAAATAAGGGTTTATGGACAAAGTATTAATAATGTATTTCTTTTATTTTTCCGGATAGTGCAAAACTGAGTACATTCCATGTTTTCTGTTTTTGAATTTTATTTATAATTGTTACAAATAAACTAGATATTCAAGAAAAAAAAGTTTTAGTCATTTACTTCATTAGTTTATTTTTTATGGGTGCTCAAACATGAAAATGTTGATCGTGGAATCACTTTTGCTCCCCGCTGTTTATATTTTTGTCCGCTTTGACAAAACTAAAAGCGTAATTCTGATACAGTAAATAATTACTTTATCTCAAAGAAATATCTTGATAAATTGAAAAACAGCAAAATAATTTTTTTTTTAATTGCTTTGATTTTCTTATTGGAGCTATATGATATAGATGTCCGATTTTAATTTAATTAATTAATTTATTTAAATATTACCGAATGTCAAAGAAAAAAATTAAAACAAAGTTATATTTTTTTCCGATTGTTCCTATGGGAGCTATATGATATAGTCGCCCGATCCGGCTCGTTTCGACATATATACTAACTGGAATAGAAAGACAACTTTCTATAAAGTTTTAAGCAGATAGCTTTAAAGCGGAGAGACTTGTTTGCGTAGAAACGGACAAAAGGTCGGACGAACGGACATGGCTAGATCGACTATCGTGGTGATGCTGATCAAGAATACTTTGGATGGTCGGAAATGCCTCCTTCACTGCATAGCAAACTTGTGACTGAAATTATACCGTCTGCAAAAGTATACAAATATATTTTTATTCATGTAAAAATTTAACGATTCAATTTTGTAACACAGTGTAATTTACGAATAATTAACGACAAAAATCACAGTAGAAATCATGTTGGTGAAGTTCAAATTTAACAGGGTGATATAAACTTAGTAGAATATCTAAGAACTTGGTCACCAATCAAGATTTGAGTTAACTCAGTGAGGTTTAAATTGCAGACATTTTTCCAGAGGGGTAAGTTCAATTTATAAAAGTTGTACTATTGGGATATACAGAGTTTTACATTAGTTGTTGTATTGGTAGTTCAGTATTTAGTGGTTTGCTGCCAATGGGCCGCTAATGAGAAAGAAAGTTAGAGTTGCAGGGGAGCTATGAGTACGGGGTTCAGATTATCAAAGGGCACAGTCTTATTAAAAAACAATTAAAATTTAAAGCTACCATCTATGCATGGGGCTTATAAATACGGTAGCATAAAGCGGTAGCAAGCTTCCGAAAGTAAGGAAAACAAAACAACGCTAATATTAATTACCTCACGAAACACAATTATCAGCGATAAAATGCCAGGAAAGATGGTGTTTAAAACGCAGTCAAAACACATTGGTTAAGTTTAAAATCAAAATTAAGTTTGCAAAAAATAATAAATAAGGAGTTTTTAATTCAATTTAGTGTATTTCATCAACATGTGCAACATTTTCATTTGATAGACTCTAAATTATTAATACTCACAGAATTTCAGCAAATCATTTTGCATGATTATGTACAAATTGTTTTTATAGCCTTGCAGACGGTGGTATTTTAATTTTAGTCAAAAGTTTGCAACTCAGTGAAGGCGACATTTCCGACCCTATAAAGCATCACCAGGAGAGTCGATCTAGCCATGTCCGTCTGTCCGTCCGTCCGTCCGTCCGTCTGTCCGTCTGTCCGTCCGTCCGTCCGTTTCTAGGCAAACTAGTCCCTCAGTTTTAAAGCTATCTGCTTGAAACTTTCCCAAAAGTTGTATTTCTATTGCAGGTAGTATATAAGTCGGAACGAGCCTTATGGGCCGACTATATAATATAACTCCCAAGGAAACAATCGCAAAAAAATTAAGTATTATGGAATTACGGTTTTAATTAAATTAAAATCTGACAACAATATCATATAGCTGCCACAGACACAATGGCAAAATGCAGCGCAAAATCGACATAGCTTCATTGTTTTTAGTAATATAGGCATAAAATCGAAATGTAGTCGATTTGTAATAACTGCAAGGGTATATAAACTTCGGCTTGCAGAAGTTTGTTTCCTTTGTTTTTTTTTATTTTTCAAGTTATAATAATTTTTGTTTTGGTTTGTTTGTATGATCTTTGACTACAAACCATTCTAAATCAGTACCAAAACTGGTTCAAAAACTAAATACAGTAATTTTAAAGTCAATTAAAAGGTGTAAATTAGAGGGTAAGAAATGTATAGCTTTTGTTTGGCATTTCAGTGGCAATTACAAGGATTTGGAACTGGAAGCGTCAGCTAGAAAAAAAATGAACTGCATGAAAATGTGTCTAAAAATAAACTTGTGCAACAATGTTGCAAAAGCAAAGATCCGCAGACAGCAAGCGGAATGCAGACCGGGGCAGACGAGAGTGCAGCTCTTTTGGCCAGACAGCGGCCTTTTTTCTGGTCCTTAAGCCTCTTTCTCCTCCGCCTTTTGACCATGCCCCTCCGTCCGATTGTCTGCTGAGTGCCGCAGTCCCATTGTTTGTGGAGCTGGTAAAGGGGCGGCGGCAACAGAAGCGACAATGGTGAAAAGGGGCAGATGCGACAACAGCGACAAAAACATAAAAAAGTGATAAAATTGGTTTAAAAACCCAAGCTTTGTAGAAGCTTGTAAAGAAATGTTTTAATGTATGTTTGTTTGTGTTGTCTATCAATATTTAATACTTATTGTGGCCATCTATTATAATACAAATTTTATATTTATTAATAATTATCTCTTAAAGTAAAAAATGAAAAAACGGTTTTTATTAAAAAACAGACCCCTCCTTTGAATAGTTGAATAAATAGTACAAAATTAATAAAAACAAGAAAGGAAAGCTAACTTCGGGCGGAGCCGAAGTTGATATACCCTTGCAGAACACTCTATAAATTATATTCTCCAAAATTATTCATATGATGCATTCTTAATACTCATAAAAAATCCCAACTTCCTAACTTTAAAAACACCAAAGTTATGGCATTTCCAATCGTTCAGTTATATGGCAGCTATAGGATATAGTCGGCCGATCCATATGAAATTTGGTAGGTCGGATTAATTGGCCAAAAATAAAACCCATAGGAAATCCCAGCTTCCTAACTTTACAAACACCAAAGTTATGGCATTTCGGATCAATCAGTTATATGGCAGCTATAGGATATAGTCGGCCGATCCCGGCCGTTCCGACTTATATACTGCGTGCAAAGGAAAGAAGGGTGTGTGCAAAGTTTCAATTCGATATCTTTAAAACTGAGAGACTAGTTCACGTAAAAACAAACAGACGGACATGTTGATATCAACTCAGGACGCGATCCGACCCTATATAGGGTCGCAGATGTCTCCTTATAATACCCTGTGCAAGTGTATCAAAATACGATTTGGAAAGAAGCATGTCAAGTACTTACACTGCGCGAAATATCTTCAATTCTTGCATGTTATATCCGATTGTTCCTATGGGATTTATAGGATATAGACATCCGATCGGACTTGATCTGCCTACACATGTTTTTGAACGACTGTGAACGTTTCAGATCGCAGCTTTTAAACTGAGCTCGCAAACGGTATTGAAACAGACAGACAGACTGATAGACGGATATGTCTATAAAAAATTAAGCTTAAATTTTTTTTCTATCAGTCGCCATAAAAAAAAATAATTGTCTTTGACGTAGTTTTGCACATTATATTAGATTATTATTAATCAAGATTGAGAAAAGGGTTAGAATCTTGGCTATGGGTCAGACGCCAATTTTTTAAGACGCTTCATTTTATAAACTAATTTTTTTTTTAATTTTGAATGTTTGAACATTTTTTTGTATTCTCGTAATGTAATTAAACACTTGATTCAAAAATAGATACTAAATATATCAAATGCCCCATAGATAGAAAACCCCATTAAGATCACCGATAATTGGAGGGGCAAAACAAAATGTCGGGAAAGTCGAAGGTCGTTCTCGGGCAAAAAAAAAACGGCAACATTGTTGACGCCGCGGCGATTAGAAAAAAAAACCTAAACCTATACTTGCAAAAAAAAGAACAACATATTAACTAGGAAAAAAAAAACAACAATAACAAGCGAATGCTAGTGCCGTCAGCAAATCGGAAAGCCAATGAATAGATATGCAATGCTAAATGCCCACGCACAAGAATACATAAAATGAAGAAAGAGGAGGAAAACGAAAAGTGAACGGGCGTTGGGATTATCTCTTAATGTTTATAAAAATTAACTAAACTATAAAGCAAAGGCTGAAAAAATAACAAATAACGTGGTATTCAACTTTAAGATACACACTATTAAATGCTTTTTTCCCAAAAAGGTTTGCTTTTTAAAAATTAGCTAATTACCATAAAAAGGTCTGATTTTTTAAGTTCTTGTATAAGTAAACTTTTAAAACAAACATATTTTAGTTCAACGATACTGAGTTGGATAAAATTTAAATTTTTTCGTTTGCCCACTATTTAATTTTAATGTCCACCAAATTAAAACTTGCATATTTATAAAAGTTTTTAGGTTTTTAAAATTCTAGAAGGGCAAACAATTTAATTGCGATTAAAAAAAAATTTTTTAAGAAAATCAACTTTTAGAATTTTAAAACTATAGGTGGGCAAAAATAATATTTTGTGAGCAGAATTAAGCAAACTATTTTAATCCTACATTTCGATTTCTATGCCTGTATTACTAAAACAAATAAGCTGTGTCGATTTTGCACTACATTTTGCCATCGTTTCTATGGCAGCTATATGATATAGTAATTCTGCGAAATTCTGATAGAGTAAGTAATTACTATATCTCAAAGGAATATTTTGATAAATAGAAAAACAACAAAACAAACTTTTTTTTTAATTTTTATTGTTTTTAATTTTTTATAGGAGCTCTATGATATAGATGTCCGATATTAATTTAATTAAAACCCTAATTCCATAGTATTTAAATATTACCAAATTCCAAAGAACAAAAAAAAAATAGAAAACAAGAAAGGAAAGCTAACTTCGGGCGGAGCCGAAGTTGATATACCCTTGCAGAATACTCTGTAAATTATATTCTCCAAAATTATTCATATGATGCATTCTAAATACTCATATAAAATCCCAACTTCCTAACTTTAAAAACACCAAAGTTATGGCATTTCCAATCGTTCAGTTATATGGCAGCTATAAGATATAGTCGGCCGATCCTTATAAAATTTGGTACGTCAAATTGATTGGCCAAATGTAAAACCCATAGAAAATCCCAACTTTCTAACTTTACAAACACCAAAGTTGCGGCATTTCCGATCGTTCAGTTATATGGCAGCTATAGGATATAGTCGGCCGATCCTTATAAAATTTGGTACGTAAAATTTTTGGCCAAATGTAAAACCCATAGAAAATCCCAACTTTCTAACTTTACAAACACCAAGTTGCGGCATTTCCGATCGTTCAGTTATATGGCAGCTATAGGATATAGTCGGCCGATCCTTATAAAATTTGGTACGTAAAATTTATTGGCCAAATGTAAAACCCATAGAAAATCCCAACTTCCTATTTAAAAAACAAAGTTATGGCATTTCCGATCGTTCAGTTATATGGCAGCTATAGGATATAGTGGCCGATCCGGCCGTTCCGACTTATATACTGCGTGCAAAGGAAAGAAGGGTGTGTGCAAAGTTTCAATTCGATATCTTTAAAACTGAGAGACTAGTTCGCGTAGAAACAGACAGACGGACAGACAGACGGACAGACGGACAGACGGACAGACGGACATGGCTATATCAACTCAGGAGGTGATCCTGATCAAGAATATATATACTTTATATGGTCGGAGATGTCTCCTTCACTGCGTTGCACACTTTTGACCAAAATTATAATACCCTCTGCAAGGGTATAACAACAAAGTAATACTTTTTATATCTAGCCATGACAGACAGACAGATGTCCTTCTGTCCGTCAGTCCGTCCGTTTCTACGCAAAATAGTCCCTCAGTTTTTAAGCTATCTGCTTGAAACTTTCCCAAAACTTGACTTTCTATTACAGGTAGTATATAAGTCGGAACGGGCGGATACACAGTGACAAACTTAATTATTGGCTCAGGAAGCATTTTGAACTTTAAGACTATTTTTATACCCTTGCAGAGGGTATTATAATTTTGGTCAAAAGTGTGCAACGCAGTGAAGGAGACATCTCCGACCCTATAAAGTATATATATTCTTGATCAGGATCACCTCCTGAGTTGATATAAGCATGTCCGTCTGTCCGTCTGTCCGTCTGTCTGTTTCTACGCGAACTAGTCTCTCAGTTTTAAAGATATCGAATTGAAACTTTGCATACACCCTTCTTTCCTTTGCACGCAGTATATAAGTCGGAACGGCCAGGATCGGCCGACTATATCCTATAGCTGCCATATAACTGAACGATCGGAAATGCCATAACTTTGGTGTTTTTAAAGTTAGAAAGTTGGGATTTTCTATGAGTTTTACATTTGGCCAATCAATTTGACGTACCAAATTTTATAAGGATCGGCCGACTATATCCTATAGCTGCCATATAACTGAACGATCGGAAATGCCACAACTTTGGTGTTTGTAAAGTTAGAAAGTTGGGATTTTCTATGGGTTTTACATTTGGCCAATCAATTTGACGTACCAAATTTTATAAGGATCGACCGACTATATCCTATAGCTGCCATATAACTGAACGATCGGAAATGCCACAACTTTGGTGTTTGTAAAGTTAGGAAGTTGGGATTTTCTATGGGTTTTATTTTTGGCCAATCAATCCGACCTACCAAACTTCATAAGGATCGGCCGACTATATTCTATAGCTGCCATATAACTGAACGATTGGAAATGCCATAACTTTGGTGTTTTTAAAGTTAGGAAGTTGGGATTTTTTATGAGTATTAAGAATGCATTATATGAATAATTTTGGAGAATATAATTTGCAGAATATTCTGCAAGGGTATTTCAACTTCGGCTCCGCCCGAAGTTAGCTTTCCTTTCTTGTTCTCTATCAAATATGATATTTAAATAAAACAAAATTGGTTTAGATAAAGAAAGTATTTTACTGTTAAATTCATTTAATTTCATTGATTTATCTCTTATAACTAGTTTTATTTAATTAAAAAACGAAAAAATTATCTGTTTTTGCGTGAACAAAATTATTGGCACAGCTACATATGTTCTAATGAACTAGTTTATCCAAATTTCATCGATCTGTCTTTTTTTTTGCAAAATCCCCTTTATCTTTTTACCTAAAATCCCCTGGTGGCTAAAATTCTTGCTAAAAACATCCCGGTGCCGTTTATTTTAACCAAATCTCTGGAAATTGGACAACATGAGCAAAAAACAAACAGAAACCACTGAAGCTTAGCGAAAAATAATATTGCATTTGCACGATCAAGGTCGATCGTATGCTGAGATCGGGAAAATGATGGTCAGAAGCCGTTTTACCATTCGGAGCATTGTAAAACGTTTCAAAGGAACATCAGCACTATGCAAGTGCAAAGCACACAGGCCGGCCCAAGGCTTGACCGAGCGTGAACGGAACCTAGTCATACGAAAGGTTAAAGTCAACCCGAAAATCTCTTCAATTCAGATCGCTGTTTAGGTTAAGGAGGTATTTGTCAAGGACATAAATCTCATAACGGTTCAAAGTACCCTGTATGAGGCCAACTACCATTGCCGAGTGGCTAGACGAAAGCCATGGATATTTAAAGTCAACAAATGGAAGAGTTTGGCTTATGCAAAGACCTATCTTGGACTTTTGGCACACTGTAATATTATTGAATGAAAGAAAATTCAACATTTTTCGCTCTGATGGCATCCAAAAAGTTTGGAGAAAGCCTAATTCGGAACTTGAAAAAGAGAATCTTGCGGAGGTCATGTTATGGTTTGGGCCTGTATGGTAGCTTTTGGCGGGGCAACCTCGTTTTTATTGACGGGATCATAGATGGCCAAGATGTACCTACCGATTTTAATGGAAAACCTGCTGCAAACTGCTAAAAAAAAAAAAAACTGGGCATACGCGATACGAATTTTACCAGGACAACGATCCGAAGCATTCAGCAGGAATTGTGAAGGCTTGGCTTGACTGGAACTGCCCTCATGTCGTCATGATTTAAATGTGATCAAAAATGTATGAGAAATATTGGACATCGCTATAAGGAAGAGGAAGATTTCGAACAAAAACGACATGAAAACTGTTCTTATGGAAGAATGTCCAAAAATTCCAGTGGAAACCACCCGTGGCGGATCTAGGGTTGCTGGCGCCCGGGGCAAAGCGAAAAATTCCGCCCCCTCCCTATTTGCTGTACGAATAACATTAGGAGTATTTTAAGTGTAAATAGGTTATTAATTATTAAAGGCTTATATGTTTGAAGAATTGTATTTCATATCGATTCTTTTGTCAGTTACAACGGAAAAAACATTATTATTTGTGTTTTTGCAAGACAAAAAAATATTACTTTTAGAATATAACTAATTTGAAATAGTATAAATATATTTTTAGAAAAGAAATGGAAGGTTCAGTGAATAATATTTGATAAATAACATCGAAGCATAAGTACCTTGATTAAATGTTGCAATAGAAAAACACTGCCGTGATTAGAATGTATGTAAACAAACGCGCTCATAACCTAACACGTATACGCTCGCTCTCTCTCTCTAAGCAAGAAAGTTTATTATGACGTTTCGAGCGTCCCTTTTCCTTTTGATCACATCATAAAACACTTGCACTTGTATTCTATAGGGAATACACTCACTCGCATATCTCTGCGTACACCCCCAAAAAATGTAAAAATCCAACTTTGAACAGTAATTGTTCGGCCATTTATGCATGTATTTTATTCATTATTTTTTTAAACAAAACTATAGTTTATTGTCTTCATTGACGTAAAAATATTAGAAATATTCAACAGGGGGTTATATTTTATTTTTAATTTTAAACTTAACACTACGAAAAAGTGTACGCGCAAAAGTCTGCGTACAGCAGTTTTCAACTTCGAGGAATGCAGGATTGTGCGATTACCGTTAATTTTGTTGTCGCCGATCTACTTTAGAATGTCTAAAAATAGACATTACGCAGCTAAAATGAAACTCTTTCATTATAATAACGATCATATTGCAACATGGAACAAAAAGGCAAGGAAATTTTCGGTTGAGAAGCGGAAAATTGTATTAAAAGGTTTTTTGGATGGAAAATCTTATAGAGAAATTGGTGCTTTATTTGGCAGAACCCACTCATCCATCCAAAGAGTGATAAATAACTACAACTCGGCTGGAAATATCTTGCCAAAGGCTCGTTCTGGCCGTCCGCCTTTGCTTATAAACCGCGAGCAGAGGAATATTATCAAATCTATTCAGCTCAACCCAAGGACGACAGCTCATCAGGCAAAGCTGAAGGTCGAGGATAGATTTTCCAAAACAGTTTCCGAGGATACTGTTCGCCGGACCATAAAAAAGTCTGACTACCATAGCAGAGTCGCCCGCAAAAAACCTCTCATATCGGAAGTCAATAGACAAAAGCGCCTAACCTTTACTAATGAGTATATTTCCAAACACCAAGACTTCTGGAATAAGGTTATACTTTCCGACGAAAGTAAATTCTGCATATTTGGAATCAAGGGAAAGATTTTGGTATGGAGGAAAAGCGGAGAAGCCTTAAATTAAGAAAATTTGGTTGGCACAGTAAAGCAAGGAGGAAGCGGAATAATGGTGTGGGGGTGTATGGCAGCAAGTGGCGTTGGAAAATTGGTATTTATCGAGTTAATAATGGATCAGAAAATCTATATTGACATATTTAAACACAATTTAAAAGAAAGTGCTGAAAAATTAGGGCTCGAAAGTGAATGTTGGTTCCAACAAGACAACGACCCGAAGCACACGGCACAGAATACCAAGCTTTGGCTGCTGTATAACGTCATAAATCAGCTGCGAACACCTCCCCAAAGTCCTGATCTAAGACCAATTGAGCATTTTTGGGATCTTCTTGAGAGGAAAATCCGAAGACACACGATAACATCTTAAAACAAGAAAGGAAAGCTAACTTCGGGCGGAGCCGAAGTTGATATACCCTTGCAGAATACTCTGTAAATTATGTTCTCCAAAATTATTCATTAGATGCATTCTTAATACTCATAAAAAATCCCAACTTCCTAACTTAAAAAACACCAAAGTTATGGCATTTCCAATCGTTTAGTTATATGGCAGCTATAGGATATAGTCGGCCGATCCATATGAAATTTGGTAGGTCGGATTGATTGGCCAAATATAAAACCCATAGGAAATCCCAGCTTCCTAACTTTACAAACACCAAAGTTATGGCATTTCGATCAATCAGTTATATGGCAGCTATAGGATATAGTCGGCCGATCTCGGCCGTTCCGACATATATACTGCGTGCAAAGGAAAGAAGGGTGTGTGCAAAGTTTCAATTCGATATCTTTAAAACTGAGAGACTAGTTCGCGTAGAAACAGACAGACGGACAGACAGACGGACAGACAGACGGACAGACAGACAGACGGACATGGCTATATCAACTCAGGAGGTGATCCTGATCAAGAATATATATACTTTATAGGGTCGGAGATGTCTCCTTCACTGCGTTGCACACTTTTGACCAAAATTATAATACCCTCTGCAAGGGTATAAAAATGCTCAAGAAGGTGATTCTCGAGGAGTAGGGGAAAATCACTGCAAATGAAACAAAAAAAAAAGTGGATTCCATGCCGAGACGCCTTACGGAAGTTTTGCAGAGAAAAGGATACCCTACCAGTTACTTAAAATAATATTATTTGTGTTTTAAATAGGTGTACGCAGACTTTTGCGGGTACATTTTTTGGAAGTGTTAAGTTTAAAATTAAAAATAAAATATAAGACACTGTTGAATAATTAAAAAAAAATACGTCAATGAAGACAATAAATTATAATTATGTTTAAAAAAAGAATGGGTTGAATATATGCATAGGGTCCAAAGTTAGATTTTGAAATTTTTTTGGGGTGTACGCAGAGATATGCGAATGAGTGTATTGCTAGTCGGACTCGATTTAGCGCCTCTTAGATTTGGCGCCCGGGGCGCTTGCCAACTTTTGACTGAAATTATAATACCCTCTGCGAGGGTATAAAAACATATTTGATATTTGCTTTTTAGCTTTTATTAATAGGAGTAAAGTGTATAACGTGTAAGTTAAGCGCAGCTTCCACACAACAGCGGCTTCCAAGGCGACGTCAGCAGCACAAGCAAAATGCTTCAAGCGGCACACCAAATATACGCGCCACACATCACCATGAAAAGCAAACTGTAGCACGCACTTTATCAAAAACAAAATAGAAGCTTCCTCTCGCTCTCTCGAATCTCTCTTTGGCCTGTTTGTGTCGAAGGGAGCAGATTGCATGCCTAGAAATGCAACCACGTGTGTTGTTTTATTACACCAACACACTCCAAAGCTGCCAACGGAAAATGATAAACAAATGTCAATACGAAAACGGAATGTTAAAAAACAAGAAAAACAAATAACTGCGCAAAGCAGAATGCCAAAAAACCAAAAACAAAAGGCAGTGCAAGCGGGACGGCATTATCTGAAGGACAGCAATAGAGCTTCCATATTAAAATTGTCAGAAAGAGAACGGGCAACAATAACAAATAAGAGGCAGGCGTTGTGCTTAAATTGCAAACACATATGTATAGTGTTGGTTTATAAGGGAAATTTCCATATAATAATAAAAAATTAAGCCATCTTTTTAAAAATGTGTATGAACAAATTTAAAATTGAGCATTTTATGGAAATCTTAGAAAACTATACGAGTCAAGCGTACCTACATAGATATGTACATATGTAGATAAAAATCACAAAATGTCACTACTTTCATTCCTCGTTGAGAGGAGTTTTTTTTAGAGCTATTCCACTCCTACACGTGAAAAATAAAGTGGCAATTAAGTAATACATATTTATGTAATATACATAGGGTATTTATTAAGTTTATTAAAAAATAAGGAAAACTTAATTAAGTTTTTATCATTCCGAAAAAAAAGCAGGCTTAGACCTCAATCAAAAAATAGTCTTAAAAAAAATTGTATTTTTGATTTCTGATGTTCATATAACTTATTTTCAAATTAAATTATCATGACCAGTTTTAAAAGGTATAATTGGTTAATCTTAGGCAACTTTTTTGATAAGCTGCTAATTCTTAGTCACCATGGGCAGAGATTGCTCATAATCTAGAATCAAAACAAACAACTTTCAATTGTCCAATTTTTGATATATGTGCTCTCATTTGAGCGTGTGTATAACCTAATAAGATACCGAAGAAAATTATTCACGGGAAGTCGTCCATCGCCAACAAAATGGTCACAAGATCCAGTAACTATGTACATACATATGTACATACATACACTCGCCAGCATATCTCTGCGTACACCCCAAAAAAATTTCCAAATCTAACTTTAAACCCTAGCTGTTCGGCCATTTATACATATATTCAACCCATTATTTTTTTAAACAATTTTATATTTTATTGTCTTCATTGACGTATAAAATACGACCAAAAAATCTACCCGCAAAAGTCTGCGTACAGCAGTTTTCAACTTCGTGGAATGCAGGATTGTGCGATTACCGTTAATTTTGTTGTCGCCGATCTACTTTAGAATGTCTAAACAAGAAAGGAAACATAACTTCGAGCGGAGCCGAAGTTGATATACCCTTGCAGAATACTCTGTAAATTATATTCTCCAAAATTATTCATATGATGCATTCTTAATACTCATAAAAAATCCCAACTTCCTAACTTTAAAAACACCAAAGTTATGGCATTTCCAATCGTTCAGTTATATGGCAGCTATAGGAAATGGGCGGCCGATCCTTATGAAATTTAGTAGGTCGGATTGATTGGCCAAATATAAAACCCCTAGAAAATCCCAACTTCCTAACTTAACAAACACCAAAGTTATGGCATTTCCGATCGTTCAGTTAACTGGCAGCTATGGGATATAGTCGGCCGATCCTTATCAAATTTTGTAGGTCGGATTAATTAACCAAATATAAAACCCAGAGAAAATCCCAACTTTCTAACTTTACAAACACAAAGGTTATGGCATTTCCGATCAATCAGTTATATGGCAGCTATAGGATATAGTCGGCCGATCCCGGTCGTTCCGACTTATATACTGCGTGCAAAGGAAAGAAGGGTGTGTGCAAGTTTCAATTCGATAGCTTTAAAACTGAGAGACTAGTTTGCGTAGAAACAGACAGACAGACAGACGGACATGGCTATATAAACTCAGGAAGTGATCCTGATCAAGAATATATATACTTTATAGGGTCGGAGATGTCTCCTTCACTGCGTTGCACACTTTTGACCAAAATTATAATACCCTCTGCAAGGGTATAAAAACGTCAATGAAGACGACAAATGTTTAAAAAAATAATAGGTTTAATATATGCATAAATGACCGAAAAGCTAGGGTTTAAAGTTAGATTTTAAATTTTGTTTGGGGTGTACGCAGAGATATGCGGGCGAGTGTATATAAACACCACGTCATCGCCAGTCCGTTACACCCCTTTTTTTGCCCATCCCACCCCACACATTTTCTGCATGTTTAGTTGTTAATATCAAACAACCTTTTGTTATAGTTAACTATTTCTATAATAATTGTGTTATGGCTATTTAAAATCACATAGTCTACGAGTGAGAAATAGGTGTGCACAGCACCGGTAAATATATAATTGTTCTTCAATAAGTTACTGCTGAAAATGACTAAGACAAAATTGCAACTAAAAACAAGAAAGGAAAGCTAACTTCGGGCGGAGCCGAAGTTGATATACCCTTGCAGAATACTCTGTAAATTATATTCTCCAAAATTATTCATATGATGCATTCTTAATACTCATAAAAAATCCCAACTTCCTAACTTTAAAAACACCAAAGTTATGGCATTTCCAATCGTTCAGTTATATGGCAGCTATAGGATATAGTCGGCCGATCCATATGAAAATTGGTAGCTCGGATTAATTGGCCAAAAATAAAACCCATAGAAAACCTCAACTGCCTAGCTTTACAAACACCAAAGTTATGGCATTTCCGATTAATCAGTTATATGGCAGCTATAGGATATAGTCGGCCGATCCTTTTAAAATTTGGTACGTCAAATTGATTGGCCAAATGTAGAACCCATAGAAAATCCCAACTTCCTAACTTTACAAACACCAAAGTTGTGGCATTTCCGATCGTTCAGTTATATGGCAGCTATAGGATATAGTCGGCCAATCCTTATAAAATTTGGTACGTCAAATTGATTGGCCAAATGTAAAACCCATAGAAAATCCCAACTTTCTTACTTTAAAAACACCAAAGTTATGACATTTCCGATCAATCAGTTATATGGCAGCTAAAGGATATAGTCGGCCGATCCTTATGAAATTTGGTACGTAAAATTTATTGGCCAAATGTAAAACCCATAGAAAATCCCAACTTCCTAACTTTAAAAACACCAAAGTTATGGCATTTCCGATCGTTCAGTTATATGGCAGCTATAGGATATAGTCGGCCGATCCCGGCCGTTCCGACTTATATACTGCGTGCAAAGGAAAGAAGGGTGTGTGCAAAGTTTCAATTCGATATCTTTAAAACTGAGAGACTAGTTCGCGTAGAAACAGACAGACGGACAGACAGACGGACAGACGGACAGACGGACAGACGGACAGACGGACATGGCTATATCAACTCAGGAGGTGATCCTGATCAAGAATATATATACTTTATATGGTCGGAAACGTCTTCTTCACTGCGTTGCACACTTTTGACCATAATTATAATACCCTCTGCAAGGGTATAAATATATTATTCAAAATAAGAAAAATATATTTTGTATACCCTTGCAGAGACTATTGTAATTTCAGTCAAAAGTTTGCAACGCAGTGAAGGAGACGTTTCCGACCCCATAAAGTATATATATTCTTGATCGGCGTCACCAGGAGAGTTGATCTAGCCATATCTGTCTGTCCGTCTATCCGTCCGTCCGTTTCAACGCAAACTAGTCCCTCAGTTTTAAAGCTATCTGCTTGAAACTTTGCCAAAACTTGCCTTTCTATTGCAGATACTATATATGACGGAACGAGCCGGATCGGACGACTATATCATATAGCTCCCCTATGGGAAACTTTTCCTATAAAAATCGAATGGAAATACGTTTAGATATAGTTAGACATATTACTAAATTATTTAAAATATATGAGAATTACGCTTTTAGTTTTGTCAAAATCGGGCAACAATATCATATAGCTGCCATAGGAACGTGGCAATATGCAGCGCAAAATCGTCATATGTAGCTTTATTGTTTTTAGCTATATATATTTATATTTATTTGATATATAGTAGTAACTGAAAGGGTATATATACATTGTCTTGCCGAAGTTTTCTTCTTTCTTGTTTTTAATATTAAAATTTATTAACAAATTGCATAAATACAAATTATATACGAGATCCAACTTTAAATAACTATTTAAGTTTTAAATCTATTATCTCGATTCTCGGTGTGTCGGATTTCTCGGAGTGTCTGGTGTTAATGCGTAGGCGACTGCAGACTTTCGAACGGGAAATCGGGGTGAACTTGTCATACGACCGTGTGACGAACATCGAACGATGTCATGTGTTGTTGAGTCCAAGTATGCGTAGTGCTTCGTGATGCCTGCCTGCGCTACTTTTGTTTTTGTTCTTTTTCTCTTTATTGCCATTGTTATTATTTACTTGGACCTTAGACCTTCTAATGATAAGATTCGGAAGCATCTGTGTGTGATGAAGGTGTATATGTGATGTCTGGATAGCTGTTTGAAAAGGAGATGCGATAAATTGGAGTCCATTCAATCATTATTACTGCCCTCGCAAGGTTTCTTGGCACAGTCAATTCTAATTTAGTTGAATTTCCGAAAAGCGAATTCAAATAAAAGAAAACAATTAAATGTGGCTCGAAAAAAAAAACAAGTTTACTCACAGCGCAAATAAAGTGCATTTTCTAAATGGAAAAATAAATGGTAACAAGGCTTGCGTTATTAATACAAATTCGGGCAAAAAGCAAAGTGCTAAGCCAAAAGCAATAACAAAAAAAAAGTAGTGTGATTTTACGGAGTTTTGGATTACCTTGACAAGCGATTGTTGCAACGAAATAAATAATTTATATACTTTTTACCGAATAATAATATTCTTATTTTTCCCCACTTATTTATGAACAATTGTGTACATCTTTATTTTAGATCTTTACCTAAAGACATTCTTCAATTTTTTATAAACGATCATTTTTTCAATATTTTAACGCCTCAGAAATTATTACAAGACACCAAGTCAAACAATTCACAAAACAGATAAACAGAAATACAATTTTATATTTGGGGGCATGGAGCGATTAGAAGACAAGCGTCTAAGTTCAAGGCCAAGCATAGACGCAAAGGCAACAAAGATTAAAAAAAACACAACGCGCAGCAGCGCGAGAGAGAGTGGAAAGAAAAAAGCAAACGCAGCTGAAAAAATGCACACAAAATTGTTTGTTTGCATGTGTGTGTGTAATGTTTCGCATCGAAAAAGGTCAATGACACCTGTCTGTTTGTCTCGCTCGCCTCACACACACAGGCTTATCACCGTCCACTCTCTTTCGACTATCATGCCTTCTCATTCTAGCCCGTGCGCAGCTAGTTTTAGACATGTGGTCAAAACTTTTTTGTTTTTCGTTTTTCTTTCGCTGCTGTTAATTAGTGTGGCCAAATTATTAGTACAAAATTGCCAACGAGAGCCTAGTCATACGTCATCAACAATAGCCGGACAAACAATTTCCTGTTTGTGCCACACCATAAAAAACAAATATCGAGAATAAAATTCACGACAGTAAAATAATACAAATACTGAGAAAAACAACTACACAAACATGGCCCCGGTTCCGTCATTGTGTCATCCTCTATAGATCTCATCTGTTTATCTGTTTTATTTTGGTTCTATTTCAACAATTTGTTTTTGCGGAGACTTATTTTTGTCACAAACACGGATACTCACGTTCTCGCACATACACGAAAACAGGAAGGCAAACTCGATTTAAAAATAAACGCACAAATACAAATACATTGGCCAATGTTCCGCGGGCCTCGTCAGAAATATAGCATGATTAATTCAGAAATGCGCAATTCGAGGATGGTTTTTTTATTTCGATTTCGTTGTTGATTTACCCCCACCTCCTTATTATACAATAATAACGCGAATATAATAAGAGCACAGCAAGTGGGCAGTCTAACGGCAACTCGAAAAGCAACAGCAAGCGCAGCGGCACGCCAATTAGTGCTTATGCTTTTTAATTAGTAGGCGGACCCGTCCTCTTATTTCCCCTCTTTCCTTTCCCAAAGACTTTTTATCCATAGTAATATCTAGACCATAGTCAGTTATTGGTATTATGTTTTCTTATTTTGCAATACGCACGATTTTATTTCAGTGCGATTAAGGGATCCTCAGGATCTATTGTTATATTCCCTTTGTCGATATACATATGTACATACTTAGATAAAAAATCAATCAACTAAGTGATCCGCTAAGGTCCATCTATATCCTTCATGATTTTTCACACTGAAGTATCAGTTTTAAAATAATTTTTTTTTTTACAAAAAATCCATAACGATTATTTTAAAAAGTTTTATTTGTTTGGTCAAAAATAATTATTATTCTTGAAGAATATTATCAAAGATAAAACTTATAATTTTAGCGGTTCTTACTTTTGTATGCTACAATTAGGGACTGTACAAAATAAAAATAAATTTAAGTATTTATAAAAACATTTGCGAATATATGTTACAAACAAAATAATCAGAATCAAAAATTAACATATTTTGTCAGCCAACGAACAACCAACCGACAAATCAGTAACCACAAATCTTACTCACTTACATCCTTTTTATCGAGTTGAAAGTTGAAAATATATAAATACTATTTTTGATTCCAGGTAAGTTTAAAATGTGGAAATGCAAGAAAGTAAGCTAAGGAGATTTAAATGGGTTTATAAAACAATTATTAATATACAAAAATCATTTTTATAATAAAAGTTCTCCTTACTTATTACATTTTGACGTTAAATAAAAAACAAGAAACAATTATAAATTAGAAAGTGCCCGAAAATCTACAGAGTGAACATGTTAAAATAACTAAACATCATTATGAATTATTCTAATTTTTAAACAAAAACTGCCAAACAATCTTTCTTATTTTTTTTAGAAAAGATCCCCTTTTTTAATCTTATTGCCCATTCTCCACTAATTTTACAAATAGAATGAATTGTGCCATTAAAGACAAAAGTCGAGCGACGTTTTTTTAGGGTTAATTATATTTTGATCGTAAAAAGCGTAATCAATTTTCTTCACCGCGCCCAACAGCTCCAATTTTCGAAATTTGTACTTTCACACTGTTTGCCCTTCTCTTAAACCAATTAATTTTCTATGTAGTATTTAGTAGTCGCCATTGCACTCTCACGGTCCGCATCGTCACTTAGCTTTTTTTTAAATAGATAAACATTTAAGTGACATAATGTACATACATATGTTCTAAGATTTGTGTTTGAGGGAAATTAAAAGTGTATATTATAGACCAATAACATACTATTCTGTTTTTATTTAATTCAAAAATATAGAAAACTGATATTGGTATTAACAAAAAATCGAATTACAAAGATTTTAATACACCTTATGATCGATTTATATTATTAACTTATTTGGACTGCTTTTCACAATGCTTACAACAATAAAACAGCACAACAACAACACAAAAACCGGCAGCAATCGAAATTCGTTGGTTTCCTTTTCGCCTCTCTTCGCGCAGCCGCGAATGAAAGAGAGCAACCGGGTGCGGTGCGACCAAGAAAGAGAGAGAATAATGCTGCGCTGCTCATTCACAAAACGGAGACGTAAAGCGGTGTGCAAAGAAGAAGAACAACAACAGGCCCGAGATATGATAGATATGGAAAAACAACAAAAGGAACAGGAGAAAACGGGTGGAGAGAGAGGAGAAAAAAAGGAGGAGAGGAGCAAGAACAACTTGGCATAAATTGCTGCTGCGTAGTAATTTCAGCCGAGTATTTTTCTAGTTACGTTTTTTTCTATTTTTCTTTTTTTATTATTATTATTTGTTGTATCATACCATTTAATAAGTTATTTCTGTGAAGCATCGTAGCTGTTGCTTTGTCACATTTTACATTTTTGTATTTTATTTTGGTATCGATTTCAAAATAGAACAACGCACTTTCCCAGACACAGGCGTAATTAAATTTTTCTGATGTTTTATTCGCGTGCTTTCTTTTTGCGCTGCAACTTCACAACATGATGTGTATACATATATATATATATATATATAAGTATATATGTGTGTATATGTATTACGCGTGTGTGTACACAAATTTTTTTTTATTTATTTATTTACCGTGAATTTTACACACACTAACACCGCACACTCTCCCAAGCAATCGCACGCACTTGTATTCCGTGGAATTTCTTCTATTCCAACTCCATATATCTCATGGGGTATTCCACTATTTTCCCACTTTTCATTCACTAAATGCGTAAGGCACACATTTTCCGCCTAACATAACATAGTATTAGCTGTCGGTAATCCACTGTGGCCTCCCTTTTAAAACGATAATTTTCCGCAGCAATAAAACACATTCGTCCGCGAGACGTCCGTTCCATTCGAAAGCAAAAAAATTTTGTTGCTCCGGAGCTCTGACGGTCGCTCATTCTGAGCTCTCTTCATTGTGCTGATACCCGCTCTTGCTGTTTTGTGTGTGTAGCGTGAGAGCGTCAACTAGATTGAGAGCATGATACATGTTATTGTATCATGATTGAGAGCTGGTTTCTCTCGTCTTTGGTCGGAAGCTCCACTGAAAATAAATTTTTTGTTCTGTTACCTCGGGCTTCGCTAATATTTACATAGATTTATTATTTATATTAATACATTTTTACTTTGTAGTAAGTTTTCATTGTATTTTCCTAAATTTTTTAAGTTTTCGTTTTCTTTTTTTGGAATGCTAAAGTGACATAAAATAAATAATGCATATGTAAGACCTACATACTTTTAAAAAAGAATGCCAATCGAAAGCTAAGTTTTCATATGAAGTTCACATTATTTTAACCATTTTAAAATGTAATTTCAAAGCTCACATGAAGGTGAAGTATTTTCGTTTAAATCAAATAATATAAACATGCATCTAAGGTTTATATATTTATAAAGGTCGCTATTTTACATTCTTAGTACTGGAAGACTTAGCGATGGAAAACTTGAAAGGTTTGGAGCCCGCCATATTTGAGTGCTGAGCTGGAAGCAGTGCACGGTATCACTGCTTCTCGATTTGGAGGTCTCTATTAAAATGTATCAGCAAGAAAAACAGTAGTCAGAAGTTTTTCCAGCATCCGCTTCCAAAATATTTTTAAGGATTCTAAATTCATAGACTTGTTTACCTTTGAAAAAACTTACAGATTCGTTCTTCTCTACCCGTTACTACTACATTTGTAAATATGTGAACATCTGAAACCTAATGGAAACTTTCCGCCTTGTTTTGAAATTAATAGTTTAAAATACTTTTACTTGCAAATGATATTTTGATCATATTCTTTGATGGTTTATGACCAATCAATCAAATCAAATACAAAACATGGAAGGAAAGCTAACCCTTGCAGAATACTCTGTAAATTATATTCTCCAAAATTATTCATATGATGCATTCTTAATACTCATAAAAAATCCCAACTTCCTAACTTTAAGAACACCAAATTTCCAATCATTCAGTTATATGGCAGCTATAGGTTATAGTCGGCCGATCCTTATGAAATTTGGTAGGTCGGATTGATTGGCCAAATATAAAACCCATAGGAAATCCCATCCCATTCCATTGCATAGGAAATTCCCATAGCTTCCTAACTTTACAAACACCAAAGTTATGGCATTTCCGATCAATCTGTTATATGGCAGCTATAGGATATAGTCGGCCGATCCCAGACCCATACAGGCCATTTATATGCCCCAAAAAATAAGTTGTCTAGGCTAACATATGCCAAAGCTCACCTATTGATGACATTTGGAACTTTTGGACTTTTGGAACACTGTAATTTTTGCAGATGAATCAAAACTTAAAATTTTTTGATCGGACGGAAATGCTTATGTTTGGCGAAAAGCTAATACGGAGCAACAGAAGTAGAACTTAAAGGCCACAGTAAAGCACGGTGGTGGGCACGTGATGGTTTGTGCCTGTATGTCCGCTGCTGGTCCGGGAAAACTGGACTTTTTTGAGTCTACAATGGACAAAATGAAATATCTCAATATTCTCAAGGACAATTTGTTGCAAAGTGCGGAGGATCTGGGAAAAAGGTCAAATTTCCGTTTTTATCATTACATTGATCCAAAGCACAGGCGGGTATTGTGCAGTCTTGGCTGAGCTACAACTGTCCCTATGTGATGATTCCGCCGTCTCAATCTCCAGATCTAAACGTGATCGAAAATTTGTGAGCAATTTTGGAGAATAACATTCGAAAATACTCCATTCCGAACAAAAACCAGCTGAAGGATGCTCTTTTCAAAGAGAGGAGCATTATATCAGTCGATCTGACGAAAAAATTAGTGGATTCGATGCCAAAAAGGCTTAAAGCGGTAATAGACACCAAAGGCTACCACACAAAATACTAAAAAACAAAAAACAAGAAAGGAAAGCTAACTTCGGGCGGAGCCGAAGTTGATATACCCTTGCAGAATACTCTGTAAATTATATTCTCCAAAATTATTCATATGATGCATTCTTAATACTCATAAAAAATCCCAACTTCCTAACTTTAAAAACACCAAAGTTATGGCATTTCCAATCGTTCAGTTATATGGCAGCTATAAGATATAGTCGGCCGATCCTTATGAAGTTTGGTAGGTCGGATTGATTGGCCAAAAATAAAACCCATAGAAAATCCCAACTTCCTAACTTTACAAACACCAAAGTTATGGCATTTCCGATCAATCAGTTATATGGCAGCTATAGGATATAGTCGGCCGATCCTTATAAAATTTGGTACGTCAAATTGATTGGCTAAATGTAAAACCCATAGAAAATCCCAACTTCCTAACTTTACAAACACCAAAGTTATGGCATTTCCGATCAATCAGTTATATGGCAGCTATAGGATATAGTCGGCCGATCCTTATAAAATTTGGTACGTCAAATTGATTGGCTAAATGTAAAACCCATAGAAAATCCCAACTTTCTAACATTACAAACACCAAAGTTGTGGCATTTCCGATCGTTCAGTTATATGGCAGCTATAGGATATAGTCGGCCGATCCTTATAAAATTTGGTACGTAAAATTGATTGGCTAAATGTAAAACCCATAGAAAATCCCAACTTTCTAACATTACAAACACCAAAGTTGTGGCATTTCCGATCGTTCAGTTATATGGCAGCTATAGGATATAGTCGGCCGATCCTTATAAAATTTGGTACGTAAAATTGATTGGCTAAATGTAAAACCCATAGAAAATCCCAACTTCCTAACTTTAAAAACACCAAAGTTATGGCATTTCCGATCGTTCAGTTATATGGCAGCTATAGGATATAGTCGGCCGATCCCGGCCGTTCCGACTTATATACTGCGTGCAAAGGAAAGAAGGGTGTGTGCAAAGTTTCAATTCGATATCTTTAAAACTGAGAGACTAGTTCGCGTAGAAACAGACAGACGGACAGACAGACGGACAGACAGACGGACAGACGGACAGACGGACATGGCTATATCAACTCAGGAGGTGATCCTGATCAAGAATATATATACTTTATAGGGTCGGAGATGTCTCCTTCACTGCGTTGCACACTTTTGACCAAAATTATAATACCCTCTGCAAGGGTATAAAAATAAATACTTTCCAAATATTTTTATATTTTTGGTGCTGCATAAAATAAGCTGTGAGGTAGAAATAAGCAGTATTTTATTATTTTGTTATGTTTTGGTTATAAAATGAAAAAGTAGAAAATAAATGAAGTCACTAATTTAATCTAAACAATATCATCTTTAATTTGACAACACATTTGTTGCAGTACGCCTAATAGTTTTAACACTATGGAAGTTTGAAGTTAGGGGTTTGAAGTGCATACTTTAAGCTGTGAGCCACTGTATGTCTATTTTGCGCTGCATTTTGCCATCGTTTCTGTGGCAGCTATATTGATATTGTTGTCCTATTTTTACAAAACTAAAATCGTAATTCTAATATAGTAAATAATTACTATATCTCAAAAAAAGATTTTGATAAATAGAAAAAACAACAAAATATTACCAATCCCGATCCGGCTCGTTCCGGCTCGTTCCGGCTAATATACTACCAGTAATAGAAAGACAACCTTTGGGAGAGTTTCAAGCTGATAGTTTTAAAACTACTAGTCCCTTAGTTTTGCGTAGAAACGGACGGCCGGACGGTCGCACAGACGGACGGACGGACGGACGGACGGACGGACGGACGGACGGACGGACGGACGGACGGACGGACGGACGGATAGATCCGTTGGTCCGTCTGTCCGTTTCTACGCAAACTAGTCCCTCAGTTTTAAAGCTATCTGCTTGAAACTTTCCCAAAAGTTGTCTTTCTATTGCAGGTAGTATATAAGTCGGAACAAGCCGGATCGGGCGACTATATATAGCCGCCATATAAGTAAACGATCGGCATTGCCATAACTTTGGTGTGTTCAAAGTTAGGAAGTTGGGATTTTTATACCCGTTACTCGTGCATAAGTATGTAACAGGTAGAAGGAAGCGTTTCCGACCCTATAAAGTATATATATTCTTGTTCACGATCACTAGCCGAGTCGATCTAGCCATGTCCGTCTGTCCGTCTGTCTGTCCGTATGAACGCTGAGATCTCGGAAACTATAAAAGCTAGAGGATTGGCATTTTGCATGTAGATTTTAGGAGTTCCTACGCAGCGCAAGTTTGTTTCAAAATGGTGCCACGCCCCCTCTGACGCCCACAAGCCACAAGCTGTGGCCACAGTTTTGATGCTATTATGAAAATTTTAATTGATATGTATTTGTTTCGTCAATACCTATCGATTGGCCTAATAAAAGTTTGCCACGCCCACTCTAACGCCCAAAAACCCATTAAACGCTTATACTTGGCTAGCGCCTACATTTCCGCCTTTCATGGCCCGTAGCGCCATCTAACGGATGACTTTGGAACAGCTGGCCAAGGTGCTAATTCGAGCGGCGAAAAACATACAAGAAGGCATATTTATATTAAGTTGTTTAGCTGAGTAACGGGTATCTAATAGTCGAGGCACTCGACTATAGCGTTCTCTCTTGTCTATGGGTTTTATATTTGGCCAATCAATCCGACCTACCAAATTTCATAAGGATCGGCCGACCGTAACCTATAGCTGCCATATAACTGGACGATTGGAAATTTGGTGTTTTTAGAGTTAGGAAGTTGGGATTTTTAATGAGTATTATGAATGCATCATATGAATAATTTTGAAGAATATAATTTACAGAATATTCTGCAAGGGCATATCAACTTCGGCTCTGCCCGAAGTCAGCTTTCCTTTCTTGTTAGTAATTAATATAGGCTAAAAAATCGAAATGTAGTCGTTTTGTAATTTTACTGCACCGGTATATGAACTTTGGCTTGCCGAAGTTTGCTTTGTTTTTGTTTTTTTAATTGCTTTGTTGTTATACCCGTTACTCGTAGAGTAAAAGGGTATATTGTATTCGTGCAAAAGTATGTAACAGCTAGAAGGAAGCGTTTCCGACCCTATAAAGTATATATATTCTTGATCAGGATCACTAGCCGAGTCGATCTAGCCATGTCCGTCTGTCCGTCTGTCTGTCCGTCTGTCTGTCTGTCTGTCTGTCTGTCCGTATAAACGCTGAGATCTCGGAAACTATAAAAGCTAGAAGATTGGCATTTTGCATGTAGATTTTAGGAGTTCCTACGCAGCGCAAGTTTGTTTCAAAAAGGTGCCACGCCCCCTTTAACGCCCACAATCGCTTATATACGATTTTAAAAATTTAAATATTTCGGAAAAGTAAAAATGCAGTTTTATTGTGTTTATCAATACCTATCGAAATGTAGAAGAAATTTTTCAAATCGGACCATTCGTTAAAAAGTTATGCGTGATCAAAGTTTCTATCTCCATCTCCCTCGCACTCCCTTTACCTGAGTAACGGGTATCTGATAGTCGGGGCACCAGACTATAGCGTTCTCTCTTGTTTATTTACTGATTTTTCTCCTTTCGGATACTAACAATAAGTGTATCAAATCTTATAGTAATCTAATTAACAGCCATATGACTGGTACTGAGTAATGCGGCCCAGAGAATTATTGCTGGGTTGGAAGGTCTTTCATTTGTTTTTATTTATTGCTTTGTTGTTTATTTATTGAATTTTCTCCTTTCGGATACTAACAATAAGTGCATCAAATCTTATAGTAATCGAACTAACAGTCATATGACTGGTACTGAGTAATGCGGCCCAGAGAATTATTGCTGGGTTGGAAGGTCGTTGCGTTGAAGGCGGGTTCGGCTGGAAACCCGAGACAAGCCTCTTGCGAGATGATTTGGGTGCACGGAGAGTTTTTGTTTGTAAGTCGTCTTTTGTTTGTCAATTTCATCTTTTACTGCAAGAATGCCGAGGTCTCTGTAAATGTTTTGGTTGCGAATATACCACGGTGCCCCAGTGATAGTCCTCAGGATTTTCGATTGTGCGCGCTGTATGATGTCAATGTTGCTGCTGCTCGCGTTCCCCCATAGCTGGCTCCCAGCTAGGCTTAAGAGTAGAGTTGTAGAGCAGGACGTTGTAGTCCAGACGCAGGGGCGATCGAATGTTTAATATCCAGTGGAAGCTGCTGGCTTTTAGTTTTAGATGTTTTTTCTTGCATGCGATGTATCCTCTCCAGGTTCTCAAGGTACGCCGATATACGTTACTTCGTTGTCTTGGGGAATCGGCGTACTATTCA
Source organism: Drosophila carrolli (assembly GCA_018152295.1). Classification (NCBI taxonomy): domain Eukaryota; kingdom Metazoa; phylum Arthropoda; class Insecta; order Diptera; family Drosophilidae; genus Drosophila; species Drosophila carrolli. The sequence continues at coordinate 3,914,643 of JAECXJ010000308.1, forward strand.
ATGATGAGGGCATGTTTGCCTGTCGAGAGTGAACGTTATGTGTTTACATTTTTGTTCATTTATTTTAATACGCCAATCAGTTGTTAGCTGCTCTTTTGTAGGAATATCCGCTGTATATAGGAGGAAGAGAGTAGGCCCAAGTGCGCTTGTTGTGTTGCACCTTGCTGCAAAGACTCTTTTGTACAGATACGACTCAAGTAATTTATGAGTGTATGTAGGCAAGTGTGTTTTAATCTTAAGCATGAGGCTGAGTCTGGCTCGATGACTCGATCGAAAGCTTAAGATACATGGAGGAATATTGCGCTGCAATATTCCCGATTCTCAAAGGCAGTGCGGATTTCTGATGTTGTTCTGTTAACTTGTTCGATTGTACCATGTCTTTGACGGAATTTAAATTGATGTGCCGGGATAACATTGTGTGCTTCCAGATATGGTTTTATGCGTGTAAGAAGGCATTTTTCGAACAATTTAGACAGACACGATAGTAAACTTATTGGTCTGTAGGATGAAGGAATTGTGTGGTCCTTTTCGGCCTTCGGTATCATTATGATGGAATTTTTTCCATTTGCTCGGATAGTAGCCGAGACGTATGATCCCATTGAAAAGTTTACAAATAGCTTCAATAGCAGAGTTTGGAAGTTCAATTATCATTTTTGGTGTTATTAGGTCACTGCCCGGAGGTGTTGAAATAGTGGCCGCTGCCACGAGTACATAGTTCGATGTGGGAACTTACATACATTTTATATGTTAACCAATTTGTTCTGTGCGATGGCAGTCTCTGGGGGTGATCTGTAGTTTCTGGGCTTTGAAGAAGAGTTATTAGCACTGGCGAATGGTCAGATGAAAGGTCCGAAAGCGCTTTGGCGCTTATTATATTGCGTGGAATGTTTTTTGTCACCGCAAAATCTATTAAGTCTGGGACCTTTCTGGGGTCCGCTGGCCAGTATGTGGGGCTACCTAGGGAAACATAGTCCAATTTGTTGCTCAGTTCTTCAAGTAAGTTGTAGAAATCCATGAATTGTCCTTCAGTAATTGTAGACAGCGGCTATGGAAAGGGGTCAGCTATCTGTCTGCACTTTGATAGGCGTGGCCTGGAAGTAATTAGTTGCAAACCTTTCGTGAAAGTGGTGTTTGATGCGTTTCCCGATTAGGATGCCGGTTCCGCCGTGGGCTTTACCGTCTGGATGATCTGTGCTGTAGAAGGTGTAGCCTCTTATTTGTTACTTTGTTGCATAGTAACCATCATAGCTTCCAGTGGGCTTTGTGACTGTCCTGGGACCTGCTAAACGTTTCCTAGATAAGAGTGGGTTTTCCGTTCCTGTTCGAAGGGTATGACCAAATGAGGATCTTGCAGCCGTTCCGAAAAATACTTCCGGCGTCGTTTTTGAGTAATTGTACATGTTTTGAGTGTTTTGGTGGCGCGTTGTTGTAACTCGTCGCATGCGGTCTTTCAACTCCTTGTAGACCACACAGCCCCTGTAGTTTGCCGTGGGATTTCCTCCGCAGTTTCAACATTTCTTCTTCTTGTTCCTTGAAATTGTGAAAGTCTCCACAAACTACACATATTGATCGAAGTGTGCAGTATGTTCTGGTGTGTCCATACTCCTGACAGTTTGTACATTGCACTGGGCCGTTCCTTTTATGTGGTTCTTCCACATATAAATGGTATGCACTTCATTTTTCTTCAAGGCTCTGCTGTCTGGCTCCAGCTCTACTTTGAAGTGTGGTTGCGGCTTTTTGTTCCTGTTTATGAGGTTACTAACGTTCTTTGCAGAAAAACCACTTTCTTTAAGGGCATCGATAACTTCATTGGGGGTTACGTCGGGCTCGATCCTTTTTAGTACAACTTGCAAGCCCTTGCTGCTTTTTAGTTGGTATGTGTAGTAGTTTTTCTTAGCTTCCTCCAGGTATTTAGACACAGCTAGAAAATGTTCTTCAGATTTGGTCTGAAGTTTGGTTTCGTGAATACTCCCTTTAGTGATCGGAACAACATGAAAATTTCCGTCCCCGACCAGCGCAACAATTTTGTTGACCAGGGCGTTCGAGCTTTTCTTCCTAATGTAAATTGGTGGGGGCTTTGGTTTCGGTTGGGTCTCTTTACCCAGTTCTAGTTGAGATTCGGCTAGGAGGGCAAATCTGTTTATTATACCCTTGCAGAGGGTATTATAATTTTGGTCAAAAGTGTGCAACGCCGTGAAGGAGATATTTCCGACCCTATAAAGTATATATATTCTTGATCAGGATCACCTCGTGAGTTGATATAAGCATGTCCGTCTGTCTGTTTCTACGCAAACTAGTCTCTCAGTTTTAAAGATATCGAACTGAAACTTTGCACACACCCTTCTTTCCTTTGCACGCAGTATATATGTCGGAACGGCCGGGATCGGCCGACTATATCCTATAGCTGCCATATAACTGATTGATCGGAAATGCCATAACTTTGGTGTTTGTTAAGTTAGGAAGTTGGGATTTCCTATGGGTTTTATGTTTGGACAATCAATCCGAGCTATCAAATTTCATAAGGATCGGACGACTATATCCTATAGCTGCCATATAACTGAACGATTGGAAATTTGGTGTTTTTAAAGTTAGGAAGTTCGGATTTTTTATGAGTATTAAGAATGCATCATATGAAAAATTTTGGAGAATATAATGTACATAATATTCTGCAAGGGTATATCAACTTCGACTCCGCCCGAAGTTAGCTTTCCTTTCTTGTTTTTGGCTTAATTTGGATGTAGCCATCCATGCCGGTCTGTGTGGCCCGCTTGTTGAATATTTACTTGGTTTTGTTTTGTCATAATTTTAGTTGACGTTATATTTGAAGTTTTTGGTTTTGCTGGCGTTGCTGTTATTTTTGGTGCTATTGCAGAAGTTTTACCACTGCATGTTGCTGATGTGCCAAGGGTCGATTCTGATGGTGGGGGGGTCTTACATTGAGAACTCCACGGCGTTGGAGTGGGAGTAACAGTGAGTAAAGAGGGTGAGGCGTATTTTCGCCAATTTTGTAATACACCAATTTAGTTTTTTAAAATTTGATTTGTCTTTAATGCATCCACTTTCTTCAACGTTTCCCGGAGCTCGCGCAAACTTCCTTTCTTGTAAACATTTTTTTTCGCCCGATCTGTCTCGTTTCGACTTTTGGGAAATTTGTAAGCAGATAGCTTTAAAACTAAGGGACTACTTCGCCTAGAAACGGACGGACACACAGACAGACGGACACGGCTGCGGGTGATAGTTGCAGATCATGTTATAGAGGTTAGTCAGCAAACGCGATATTATGCACGAGGGGTCAATTGCATGTAAGTTAAAGCCGCAAGAACAGCAGTTTCCTTTTTGCCGAATTTGAATTTGCGCAGGTGTTGAAATTGACTAGAGTCCACTGCGTTGGTCTGGAAGTAAAATGGCTGGACGAAGTATTGGACCTCGGGACACTATTGTCGAAAAGAACTATTGACACTATTGAAGAAAAAGAATTTATTTAATTTGAGACACAAGTCTTGAAATATAATAGGAAATTTGGGAAGAAAAAGAAGATATTCTGTATTGTGGGACACAGGTAATGCTAATGCTTCGCTAGAATTAGCTAATGTTAAGGCGACAGAAGTACAAATTAACCCTAAATTTTAGAAATTCACCATAAAACTTATTTTTTTATAAATCCAAGAAAACGTTTATATTTTTAAGCAATTTGTTTCTGAAAACAAGAAAATATTTCTTGAATCAAGAAAGTGTTTCTAAAATGTTTAAATTGTCAAATCACCCTAAATCCAAGAAAAAAATTCAATATTTTAGTAAAAATGGTACTTGTTTTTAGAATTTTTTTCTTAAAATTAATTCTGCCATAAAAATTGAAAAATTTTCTCAAATTAACCCTAAAAAATGGAAACGTTTTCTAAAATATAGAAATATTTTCTTGAATAAAAAAAAAATATGGAAATATTTTCCTTAATATAGAAATATTTTCTATAACATAGAAAACATTTTCTAAAATATCACACCCTGACCATAAATTTCTTTTAACCCTGTCCGAGCTGCCTAGGGGTTAGAACGTCTGACCAGAAATCTGAGCACCGCTAGTTCAATTTCAACTGCCGTCGGGTCATAAGTAATGTTTAGTACGACTTAAAGTTTTACCCTTTTTTTATTTTTTTTTTATAGATTGTTGAACACGCCACACAAGGATGGACCTTGTTTTCGTGTATTGACGAATTATTTCTAAAGATCCCAAAAAAAGCGGGTAGCGGGTGCTCCATTCTTGAGCAAATCAGGTGTGGTCATAGCCGGTCAAAAGTTAACCAAGATGTGTTGTTACAGAAGACGACCGTGTCTGTCACGGCCGAGAATCCATAAGTCTGCCGGGTGTCGTCTTGCTGATCCACAAACTCGATCAATTTGTCCCTTCCAACAAAGGTGACGGTCTAAGGTAACTCCCTTATACGTCACCTTATCTCCGTGCTTGAGCCAATTCCCATCAATGTAAAGGCTACGCGAACGGCCATGGCGGAGAGCAAAAGTGGCATGTTGCGTTTTGTCAACATTAAGCGCAATGTTCCATCAAGAGGCCCAGCACTCAAATTCGTTTAAGAATGTCTGGAAACGTCGCGACGCAGACGTAGTGGTGCTACCAGCTGCAAGAAATGCAGTGTCATCTGCATATGTGGCCAGGAGTGTACCACGAGCAACTGGGTTTGGAAGTTTAGTATACAGGACCGGACCAAGGACGCTTCCCTGCGGGACACCAGTACGAATTGGGCGAAATCCAGAACGGTGTCCACGAATATCTACAGCAAACTCGCTATTATCTAAGAACGATGAGATTCCAGAGCCTTTCAGGCAAAAGCGGCATTAGCTTGTAGAACAGTCCTTTGTGCCAAACCCTGTCAAAAGCCTGTCGAACGTCGAGAAAAACGGCTGAGCAGTATTTGTGGTCTTCGAAAGAACCCAGAACGTGGTTAATTACTCTGTGCACTTGCTCGATAGTACTATTGCGACTACGGAAACCAAACTGGTGGTTCGGAAGTGCGTCTTCAAAGGCGTTAATAGCTAGAAGTCTACCAAGCATGATTCGCTCAAAAATCTTGGAGAAAGTGGACAGCAAACTAATCGGCCTATAAGATCCCGGGCAACATGGGAATTTTTCTATTTTTGCCACCATTGTTTGCAAGGTGATGGATAATTACCAAGGTCCAGGCAAGCATTAAATAGGAGACAGAGCTGTGCAATGACAGAGCTAGAGCATTGCCATCAATCGCGTCCATGCCAGGAGCTTTAGTAGTAACCAGTCGCTTTATATGACCACGTACCTCATCTTCGTCTACTGGACGGACAGTAACAGGAGAAATGAAAGTCCTAACCTAGAGATTGTTGTCTGGACTTCTTTGCTTGATGCAAATTGAAATGGAGTAAAGCGATTTTCAAGATCTTCAGCAAATACTTCAGCAATCTCGGAATCACTGTGGACCCAAGTCCCATCACCACGTTTAAGGGAAAACCTCTGAAGCGGCTGTCTTTTAATGTTGCGGGTGCATTTCCAGAGCGCAAATCCGTGATTCTGGTTAGGATCAATTGCACTGAGCTTGTCCATAAAATATTCTGACTTGGCCGAACGGACCTTGAAGTCCAGGCAGAGGGGGGAGCGCGCGTTTATAAGCCAATGGAGACTGTTTGATTTTAGTTTTAGGTGAATTTTCTTAGCTTTGATATGTCTCCGCCATGCAAGTCTCCTGTCTAAGTGGATGCCAAGGTACGTTACATCGATTGCTTCTGGAAATGGCGTGTTATTCAGGGTTAGCGGGGGACACGTTTGTCTGTTAAGAGTAAACGTTATGTGTTTACATTTTTGCGCATTTATTTTTATACGCCAGTCTGATAACCACCTCTCCACTACAACGAGATGATCAGCTAGTAGTACTGTTGCCTGAATTGGGCACTTGGGCCGACTTATGATCGCGGTATCGTCTGCGAATGTAGAAGTAGTTAGCCGCTCGTTCGTGGGAATATCTGCGGTGTAGAGGAGAAATAGAGTTGGACCAAGGGCGCTATCTTGGGTAACTCCAGCCTCTAAAGCGTAGTCGTCGGATGTTGTAGTGTTGCATCTGTAGTGTTGAATACTGCAGTGCAGTATTCCCGAAGCTCGAATGCAGTCCGTATTTCTGTTGTTAGTCTGTTGACTTGCTCTATTGTTCCATGGCTTTCTCGAAAGCCAAATTGGTGTACTGGAATAACGTTGTGCTCTTCAAAAGGTATTTTTCGAGCAGTTTTGACAGACACGAGAGTAAACTTATCGGTCTGGACGAAGCTGGTATTGTGTGATCTTTTCCTGGCTTTGGGATCATTATGATTACCGATTTTTTTCATTTTTTTGGAAAATATCCAAGTCGTGTAATCCCGTTAAAGAGTTTACAAATAACCTCAACTGCACAGTTTGGAAGTTCAATTAAAATTTTGGGAGTTATTTGATCACCGCATGGGGCCTTTTTTGGTTTCAATTGCTCGCTGATTACTTTTGCAACTTCATTTGGTTGAAACAGAATTGGCTCCGTCTCAGATTCGATTCGAATTGACGGTGACGGTAGTGCAAATGAATTAGTTGCAGGGTTTGGCTGGAAAACATTTCGAAGGTGTAAAGCAATTGTACAAGCTCTGTCTTTGCCGCTTCTGGCCCAGCTGCCTGAAGAGTCTCTTATGGGAATTACTGTTTCGGCCGGCGCACTCTCCACAAGGGATGCTTAGTGCTGGTGGGTGAAAGTTTCACGATGTACTGGCGTTGTGCTTTTACTTCTTCTTGCCTTAGAGCCCTGGTAAGTCTGCGACCAGCTTCCTTAAGATATTGTTTTGAGGATGGCGATCTGCTGGTTTTCCAAGCACGTCTCAAACGTCTTTTCTACAGAACAAGCTGTTCGATTTCAAGGTTAGTTTTGTGTTGGTGTGTGTGCCCATCCCACCCTTGCGGTGTTGAGACTTTGGCTGCTGCGACGAGTACAGACTCCAGTGCATCGGCATAGCAGTCGATGTCCTTCTTGATGTTGAGCTGTGGAGTTAGTTCAATGTGGGAACTTACGTACTTTTTGAACTTCAGCCAGTTGGTTCTATGCGACGTCAGCCTGCGAGGGTGCTCGATTAATTCCGGGCTTTGAAGAAGAGTTATTAGCACAGGTGAGTGGCCCGATGATAGATCCAAAAGCGATTTTGCAGTAAGTTGCGCACTGAATCTTTTTAGATCCGAGCCCCGGGGAAGAAGCCTGGATTTGGTGACGATCGTATAGGCAGCCACCCAAAAATATATCAGGAGCGGAATATGATCAGAGAAAAGTCCCGGGCACTCTGAGTTTGTAAGGTGGTTGCACGGGATGCCTTTGTACACAGCAAATTCAATGGCCGTCGGGAGGTGGTCATTGATCCAAGGAAAATTAGTGGGTCCGCCAGTAGCCAAAATCTGCATATTTGAGTTAGCAATAACTGACATCAGGGTGTTTCCCCGAGGGCATGATCGCCTGCACCCCCAGAAACTGTGGTGCGCATTCCAATCCCCTCCAATGAGAAAGCGGCTACCTACAGAACCAAACAGACGCAGATATTCCTCAGTCGTCCAAGAAAGGCGGTGACCAGGTGGACAGTAGACAGCACCAAATGAAATTCTGCCAAACCCAGAGACCAAACTTATGGCAACTGCTTGCAGGTGAGGCTCCGATATTGTGGCACTTAGGTGATAATCTAAACAGGATTTGATGATGACAGTAGCACCACCACGATGTCGATCATCAGGGTGGTTGGCAGAGTGAACAGCATATCCATTAATGTGGAAGAATGAACGGCTGGTAAAATGTGTCTCTGAGATCAATAAAATGTCAATGTTGCGTTCCTGGAGGAGGTGATCAATCTCGAGTGATTTGCCATCTAAGTTGTTGACATTCCAAATAACCATATTTATACCGTAATTAATCATCCCATTGCGTTGACCCTGATAGATTGGCGTGCTTAGAAATCAAGCTCTGTAGCATTTGTAGCGTGGTCGTCATCACTGATATCATTTGATCATTTGGCTATCGCAGCAGCCTCTTGTCGCTTCCTTAATCCATTAATACATTCCAGAAGCCTTGTTCAATCAAGGAGGTCTTTTTACTTGGATGTGAATTAGCCGTTGGCGAAGTCTGACTTGAGGATGCAGATAGACCAAGCATTTCGAGCCGGGGGCATGGCATGCTTAAAAGTACGTTTTTGAGTGGGTCTACGCTCTACAGAACCAGTGGGCTTACGTCTTTCAATAGCCTCTAAATAGGCAGGACATCGACGGGAAGACGCACTATGATTAGAACCACAGTTAATGCACTTGAGTTGTTCCTCATTTATGGCCAAGCACCTCTCCTTGTCTTTTGTCTCAAGGTCACTCACCAGCACATCTGGCACACCTTGGCAAGAGTGAGCAAAAATTTTTAGAATGTCCAAATTCTTGACATCGGAAACACCTTAAAGGACCCTTTCTCTGAAGCTGCGGTTCCACTTTAACTACCTGGTAGTCCATTATCTGGATATCATATACATTTTTGTTGTTTCTAGCTGGTTCCAGCTCAACAAAAAATATATCCCGTTCCGTCTTCCCATTTTCACCAGGGGGGTTGAATACATTCCGAGGATTGTGTCCCATAGCTTTAAGTTTTGCAGTAGTTTCGACTATTTCAGTGGAAGCGTGAAGTCCCTTGATGACGACTCGAAAGGCTCGTTCATTTTTAAACTGAAAAGTGGTGACAGGAATTCCAATATCCTTGAAAAGCTTCTGGACTACACGGTAAACATTGCCGTCATCCACAGTAACCCTACAGGAAGATTTTCCAGTTGTCTTGAGGCGAAAACCATTGCTCGAAGAAGATAGTAAGGCAATTAGTTGCCTAAAATCAGTGATTCCCCTCAAAAGGAAGGGTGGAGGACGGGGATCACGTTTCTTGGTTTTAGCTTGGGAAGAGGCATTGCGTGGGGACACCGAATGCAAGTTAGCTTCAACAGGCTCAGACAATCCATGACCAAGTTTAGAGGTGCTCGTCAGACCAAATAACAAAGCTATTGTTCTTTCCTAAGTAGGTAGAGTCTTCTCGACTTGAAGAATGTGATTGTATGGTCATGCCAGAAGCTGCAGCTTGAGGACGTTTATGGACGCCAACAGGGCTTGGCAGCGATGATTTATTTATATTACTACCTCCGAGTATGTCAAGATTACGTCTTTTCCTTAGGTTATTTACCTGAGTAAAGCGTTCTTCATCGGCAACATTCTTACTAATCCACTAAAAATGGTCAGAGTCGGGACAGGTGAGGTGTCTGAATAAATGGAATCATTAAATTCATCAGAAGTATCAGAGAGGCACCTATTGGCATCAAAGACAGTCGCCTTGGCATTCCTAGAGGCATTCATAGCAGCTACTTTAGCAGCTTTGTCTGTATTGACTGGTGGTCGCGTGACTTGGTCCTTAGCAAAGACCGAGTGCTTAGCCACATGAAAGTCCTGATTGGTTTCACGAACTACACCAGCATCTGACATTGTACTTGCGTAAGGAAGTAAAGAAAAAGAAATTTTACCAAGCAGCCGGCCAATACGGGAGCTCTGAATTAAACACAACCGGTTAGTCTGACTCATAAGTCGAGACCGTTTTACCTTTTATTGAAAAGTAATTAAAATTTATTTGTCATATGAAAAAGCATCTTAGAAAATTTATTTTAAATATTTTGACTTTGACAGTTGCGACTTTACGAGTTCACACTAATACACAGTTTTGTGACTTTTTCTGAACGAAAAGCAAAGTGCTTAAATCATATATAATATACAGATACATAAATATACATAAGAGCCCATAAATCCTGAATAAAAAATTACATCATCATTTTTATACATTTTTCTTATTTGTAGAAAAAATTAGCCTAAAATGTCTGGTAACATGCCCTACTTTTAAGAAATATTTTTCTATTTTTTAGAAAAGTTTTTCTTGTTATACCCTTGCAGAGGGTATTATAATTTTGGTCAAAAGTGTGCAACGCAGTGAAGGAGACATCTCCGACCCTATAAAGTATATATATTCTTGATCAGGATCACCTCCTGAGTTGATATAGCCATGTCCGTCTGTCCGTCTGTCCGTCTGTCTGTCCGTCTGTCTGTTTCGAGTTGAAACTTTGCACACACCCTTCTTTCCTTTGCACGCAGTATATATGTCGGAACGGCCGGGATCGGCCGACTATATCCTATAGCTGCCATATAACTGATTGATCGGAAATGCCATAACTTTGGTGTTTGTTAAGTTAGGAAGTTGGGATTTTCTATGGGTTTTATTTTTGGCTTCATAATAATCGGCCGACTATATCCTATAGCTGCTATATAACTGAACGATTGGAAATTTGGTGTTTTTAAAGTTAGGAAGTTGGGATTTTTTATGAGTATTAAGAATGCATCATATGAAAAATTTTGGAGAATATAATTTACAGAGTATTCTGCAAGGGTATATCAACTTCGGCTCCGCCCGAAGTTAGCTTTCCTTTCTTGTTTTTAAGTCTTTTTGCCTTAGGTTTAGAAAAGAACGCCCTTAATTTTAGAAAAATGTACCTTAGAATTTATGGTATGATCCCATTGAACACAAATATATGACAAATTTCTTGTTATTAGGGTTAATTTTGGTATGAGTGTCTAAAAACGAGTTCGCTAGCGGAAAAACTTTAATCTTTCCTCAGTATTGAGCGTTCTACGGTCGTGCTGTCAATCAGCTGGGTTTGTTGACCATCAGTAAAAATTCAATAATCTTGTTTGCGGGCAAGAGAAGTCCTCCGCTGTACAAATACAGTGGATCGCAGCTTATTTCGTGCAGTTACCTAAAAAAAGTTCAAGTCGTAATTCCTGCTAAGCTAAGAAAGATAACAGAAAAATTTAAATGCAGTATTTTAAAAGGGAATATTAAAAGAACAACTGTGAAATTTAAATTGTATTTTTTTTAATTTCTTTGTACAGCGGCAGACTTGTCTAGCCAAGGTATTTGATAATACCTTTTAAACTCCTGCGATCGACTTTTGCGAGTTTTTTGAGTTGTTTCCCTCCATTTCTTATAATGTTCAGTTAGAAGCGCACGCCAAAAGATTAAATTTTGTAATCTTTTCGCTAGGGTTCGCCCAAAGTTCATTTCCGCAGACTGGCAACGCTATGCAATTTTCTGGTATTTTTTCGTCGATCTGAGGGCCGAGGTGAAAAAAAAGCCTGACGAAAAGTGAACGCCAGCTGTTTGCCTCTCGCTCTCCCTCATGACTGACGTACAGTTTTCGTCGATCTGATTACTATGCTTATATTACTAAAAACAATGAAGTGATTTCGATTTTGCGGTGCATTTTGTCATCGATTCTATGGCAGCTATATGATATTGTTGTCCGATTTTGACAACACTAAAAGCATAATTCTGATATAGTAAATAATTACTATATCTCAAAGGAATATTTTGATAAACAGAAAAACAGCAAAACAAAAATTAGGACAAAAATTTGGGAGCTATATGATATACATAGATGTCAGATTTTAACTTAGTTAAAACCGTAATTGAGGTAATTGAGGTAATTATATGTACACTCGCCCGCATATCTCTGCGTACACCCCAAAAAATTTCAAAATCTAACTTTAAACCCTAGCTGTTCGGCCATTTATGCATATATTCAACCCATTCTTTTTTTAAACATAATTATAATTTATTGTCTTCATTGACGTATTTTTTTTTAATTATTCAACAGTGTCTTATATTTATTTTTTAATTTTAAACTTAACACACAGCAGTTTTCAACTTCGTGGAATGCAGGATTGTGCGATTACCGTTAATTTTGTTGTCGCCGATCTACTTTAGAATGTCTAAAAATAGACATTACGCAGTTAAAATGAAACTCTTTTATTACAATAAAGAGCATATTGCAAAATGGAACAAAAAGGCAAGGAAATTTCTGTTGAAGAGCGGAAAATTATATAAAAAGGTTTTTTGGATGGAAAATCTTAAAGAGAAATTGGTGCTTTATTTGGTGGAACCCTCTCATCCATCCAAAGTCAAGTATCTTGCCAAAGGCTCGTTCTGGCCGTCCGCCTATACCCTACCAGTTACTAAAAATAATATTATTTATCTTTAAAATAGGTGTACGCAGACTTTTGCGGGTACATTTTATGTTAGTTTTAAGTTTAAAATTAAAAATAAATATAACAAAACAAGAAAGGAAAGCTAACTTCGGGCGGAGCCGAAGTTGATATACCCTTGCAGAATACTCTGTAAATTATATTCTCCAAAATTATTCATATGATGCATTCTAAATACTCATATAAAATCCCAACTTCCTAACTTTAAAAACACCAAAGTTATGGCATTTCCAATCGTTCAGTTATATGGCAGCTATAAGATATAGTCGGCCGATCCTTATGAAGTTTGGTAGGTCGGATTGATTGGCCAAAAATAAAACCCATAGAAAATCCCAACTTCCTAACTTTACAAACACCAAAGTTATGTCATTTCCGATCAATCAGTTATATGGCAGCTATAGGATATAGTCGGCCGATCCTTATAAAATTTGGTACGTCAAATTGATTGGCCAAATGTAAAACCCATAGAAAATCCCAACTTTCTAACTTTACAAACACCAAAGTTGCGGCATTTCCGATCGTTCAGTTATATGGCAGCTATAGGATATAGTCGGCCGATCCTTATAAAATTTGGTACGTAAAATTTATTGGCCAAATGTAAAACCCGTAGAAAATCCCAACTTCCTAACCTTAAAAACACCAAAGTTAAGGCATTTCCGATCGTTCAGTTATATGGCAGCTATAGGATATAGTCGGCCGATCCCGGCCGTTCCGACTTATATACTGCGTGCAAAGGAAAGAAGGGTGTGTGCAAAGTTTCAATTCGATATCTTTAAAACTGAGAGACTAGTTCGCGTAGAAACAGACAGACGGACAGACGGACAGACGGACATGGCTATATCAACTCAGGAGGTGATCCTGATCAAGAATATATATACTTTATATGGTCGGAGATGTCTCCTTCACTGCGTTGCACACTTTTGACCAAAATTATAATACGCTCTGCAAGGGTATAAAAATACGTCAATGAAGACAATAAATTATAATTATGTTTAAAAAAAAATGGGTTGAATATATGCAGCTAGGGTTTAAAGTTAGATTTCGAAAATTTTTTGGGGTGTACGCAGAGGTATGCGGGTCAGTATACACTTCGGCTTGCCAAAGTTTGCTTCCTTTCTTGTGTTTAAATTTCCTACTAAACAGCCATACTCGCCTTGCCAATATACTTGACAATATCCAGCACTGCCATTCAAATATTCTTTTAGGTATTCTGGTTAGGTTTAGCTGAAGTCTTGGGGGCGACCTCGTCAGCAGGGTCGTAAGTAGGCCAGCACAGCACTTTGTATATGCAGGGCTCTTCCGTATCAAAATATTTATGCAAGGCATTCGCCTTCTCTTTTGCCACAATACATGCCGTCATGCCGAAAACAAATTTCACGTTTGCGTCCTTTGTACTCAACATTTTCGTTTAATTTAAAGTTTTTAACCCTAGTACTCAGATCAAAAACGAGTTCGCCAGCGAACTCAGTATTGCGTCGTACTGTCACATAAGAAACACTATGCTCTGACAACAGTGGCATGTCTGTTAATAACTACATTTTTTATTCTTCTCGCTAGGGCCTGACCAACGTTCACCCAAAGCTCATTTCAGCAAGTTTTTATACCCTTGCAGAGGGTATTATAATTTTGGTCAAAAGTGTGCAACGCAGTGAAGGAGACATCTCCGACCATATAAAGTATATATATTCTTGATCAGGATCACCTCCTGAGTTGATATAAGCATGTCCGTCTGTCCGTCTGTCCGTCTGTCTGTCCGTCTGTCTGTCCGTCTGTCTGTTTCTACGCGAACTAGTCTCTCAGTTTTAAAGCTATCGAATTGAAACTTTGCACACACCCTTCTTTCCTTTGCACGCAGTATATAAGTCGGAACGGCCGGGATCGGCCGACTATATCCTATAGCTGCCATATAACTGAACGATCGGAAATGCCATAACTTTGGTGTTTTTAAAGTTAGGAAGCTGGGATTTTCTATGGGTTTTACATTTGGCCAATCAATTTTACGAACCAAATTTTATAAGGATCGGCCGACTATATCCTATAGCTGCCATATAACTGAACGATCGGAAATGCCATAACTTTGGTGTTCTTAAAGTTAGGAAGTTGAGATTTTTTATGAGTATTAAGAATGCATCATATGAATAATTTTGGAGAATATAATTTTCAGAGTATTCTGCAAGGGTATATCAACTTCGGCTCCGCCCGAAGTTAGCTTTCCTTTCTTGTTTTATATTTTTTTCGTACCGGGGTGGAAAAAAGTCCTGACGAAAAGTCAGGAAAAGGCTAACCAGCTGGTTTGCCTCTCGCTCTCTCGCATAACTGATGAACTGATTTCCTCCATCTGAGTACTAGCCTTTAAGTTAAAACGTTTCGAACCCAAATCGGCAACGCAAAATTATGACGGCCTTGTTGGTAGATGAAGGCTTGTCCAATCTAGATTCAGAAGTGACCAATATCTCGAGTATTATTTAGATAATACTTTGATACCCCAGTTAAAATTCCTATAATATGGCAGTTTGAGACTACATTAAAACAATAGAACTTTAGTTTCAAAACTTTTTTGTTTCTTTAAATTTGTCTTTGTTTTTCTAATATTTATTTTTTTCATGTGTTTGTTTTTAAAAGAACGAAAAGTATCTAACAAAATGTGTTTTCTCTTACAAAAATTAAACGTACAATTATTGAAAGGTTTCAGAAGTTTGCGGTTCTCCTTCTTTTATTTGTTGATTTTATACAATTTAATGATTTGCCTTTGTTTGCTGCTTTTATTGTTTAGCTAAATATTTAACTTCTAGGCGAAAGTTTAAATAATTATGTATGTACTTGTAGTTGACTCTGTTAAGTTGTTGGTTGTTTGTTTTGTGGGATGATTTGGCTTCTAGAATAAACTGCTATTGGGCCCATGTGTGTGTGTTTATAGTTTAAATTTTATAACAATAACAAATTATTATACATAGTTATAGCTTTAATAATAGTAATTAAAAATCAATCAATTAATTCAAGCAAATTCACAGAATGGCAGAAGAAGTTTTTGTTGCATGCGTAACTAAAACAGGAAGAAAATGGATATGAGGGAAAAATTTGAGGATTAAAGTCGGGGGCCCAGTTCTTGTGCTTTCTTCTATTCTTCTGCTGCTTCGCTTAAATTTAAAACGTCTTCAATCTTTTTTTTTACAATTTGAAATTGATTTTCTTTTTATTGGTTTAATTTTATGTTTTTCTAATTAAAATTTATTTGTGTGTGTTGGTACTTTATTTACTAATTTAAAGACAGTTGAAGCCAAAATAAGTTGTTTTATGGGAAGGAAGAATTCGCTTTTTGTGTGTTTTAACCATCATATTCCTGATTCTGCTTTTGCTTCTCTTTTGTTTTATTATAAGGCTAAAATTGAAATTTTTTTAAAAATGTGCCTTTTTTTTGCAAAACTCTCTTTGTCTCTCGAGAGGTTGAGTTTTCGTAAATTAGATTTTGGGTTTTTGTTTTGTTTCTCTTAAATTAGATTGGGTTATAAATTTTAAATGTATATAATTTTAAGCTTAAAACTTTACACACAACTTAGTTTCATTAAGTTTGCTGATTCTCTTTTTGTGTTTTACTTTTGGATTTTTCTTTTGTGGGTTTTGCATACAAATAAATTAAATATTTTTAATTTGCTGTTTTTGTTTGATTTTTTTTTGTTTTTGCCATTTGTATATAATTTAAAATTATAAACACCCCCCAAATCCCAATTGTTGTAGATATATGCGTGTGTGAGTGTGTTTGATGGACGTCTCTTCTTAGGGTCCATAGCCATCCGAACTAAAGCCGAATAAGCGATCGATGCCCTCGTTGGCGTTCAGCGCATAAGGATAGTCAATGTCGTCCGGCGGATTGATAGACACAAAGGCAATATCGTTACTGAAGTCTGTAAATAAAAATGACACACGTTATTTGGTTTTCACACAACATTTCATTGAGTTTTTCAGCATAAGACTGTTAAATGTTTTACATTGGATTATGGTCGAAAGCCGTGAACAAACATAGAGGAGGAAGAGAGAGCTGATAGAGCGAGAGATGTTGTGGATGCATGTTTGAAATTCACGCCAGAGCTGAATCTCATGGTGCTACAGAATTTCAATTTCAAAATGAACAATTGGCCCTGGAGCGGTCAGTGTTGTCAGTGCAGACCCACGAGAATTCAGTTCCAAAATGAATTTGACACGAGGACGATTGCTGACGAGGCGACGGGTTGTATGTCGATATATATACATTTATGCACTAAAATAATTATTACATTGTCAAATTATATTGTTAATAAATGGTTAGTATGTTAATGTGAGCACAATGAATGAGTTAATGTTTTGCATGATTTTTTCATTATATTAGTTGTTAAATAAATGTACAGTAGTTTTTTTTAAATTCTTCGATTTTTATTTATATATAGTGGTCACAGAAATCACATCCTCTCAAAATTGTATTTCAATTCCAAATTGCGTTGCCACAGAATAGAGGTGTAAATTGGTCTGATGAGATATGGGCTGTACCCTAAACTATTGACTGAATATTTTTTACAAGTACAAGATATAATTAAATTTGTGACTCTTGGGATTTTTTTTTATTTATTGGGAATTTAAAAATGGCAAGTATTTGTTATTTATCTATCGAACAAATAAAATTTATTAAATAACTGCCTTTCTGTTTTAACATGTGGTCAGGATAACGGGGATTCCCAATTCACTAGGGATTTCTGTGGGACCATGATAAAAACCCAGAATAGGAAAAAATAAAATCAAAACGTCAATATTGAACTGATTCTCGTTGGCCGAAATGTGGCAATAACAAAATAAAACGTGTTAACAAAATATTAGAAATTTTTGTTTCCTTGTTTTTATGTTGCTTTAAGGAATACACACCCAGCAAGAACTCAGACTGTGATGCGGCTTTTGGATACACGCAGGTCACAGAGAAAGTTCTTGACAAGTGCGCCTCATTGAGACCTAGGTACAGTCCCCTGTTAGGTCCATAGTTAAAGGTTAGCTGCGGTTATTTACATACCGACGACAAAGAAACTTTTGCGAAATGATTATGGATTTATGGCGGCGGGCGAAAGCAAGCACGATCAGAATTATTGTTATTTTCAGTTGGGGTCAAAATAATAGATTTAAAAGAAATTGTACATTGATATACAATTGTAAATTACATTTATCGTAATAATACATTTTTTATTATTGAAATTGTTTTTAAATAATTAAAATAAAAAAACGGAAACTTCTGTCTAACCGAAGTATTTTGCAGACATTTTTCAAAGAGACGGGAATAACAAGACATTTCAGGGACATCCATTGGCAAAAGTTATAAAAAATATTAAAATACAAGTTTAAGAATTATTAAATTATTTATAAAACCTGCAACTATTATTTGAACCGCTGGGAGGGGAGGACAACTTAAGGTGGTCACAAATACTTACAGTCCGCGTCCGCGCCAATGTCGCTGAAGAGAGCATCGAGGCCACCATCGCAGTCATCACCGCTGGGCGGCAGGCTGTGGCGACTATGGCTGAATGGTTGAAGGGGATCTGCATTGGCGCCAGCGCCAGCGATGCTGCCATAGCCGCCGTCCCCGCTGCTGATGCTGTTGTTGCTATCCGGCACGGCAGCGTATTGCATCTGCAGCGAGCTTATCGCTGATGATTGCGTTACTGTTGCCGCTCGCGATGTTGCAGCTGCTGCTACAGATGTTGTGGTTGCTTCTTCCATTGCACAATTATACATGGGCACATCGCTGCGTCGCTGTGTACTGCTGTAGCCTAATGTGGGTGGTTGGGAGTTGCTGCTGTTGTGGCTGCTATGATTGCTGTTACTGTTGTTATGACTATTAAGCGTAGTGGTTGCTGCTGTTGCTGTTCCGCTGCCTGCGGCAATTGCTGCGGCTGCTGCCGCCCGACGTCGCTTTGTGGGCGTGGGAGGCGAGGATTCTGTTAAGCTGCTGAACAGCTCCTGGATGGAAGTCTGATGGTGCTGCTGCTGGAACTGATGGCTACGGACCACCGGATTCGTCAGTGTCGGCACCAGCTGACTCAGCTCCGTGTCCACATCGTCCTCCTCCGGCTGCAGCATTTGTTGCTGCTGCTGCTGATTCAGATGATGAGGCTGGGCCATCGCAATATCACAAATGTTATTATATTCAGGATGGGTCTGCTTGGCGGCTTCCTCGATCGATTTGCTGAGGTTACGGGCCGAGCGGTAGGACATCGGAACTGCAATTAAAGATCATATCATTAGTAAATTATTCCAGAGTGAGCAGGAAGGTAATTGTCTTTTATTATTAAATCCAAGAGTTACAAAAAGTATTAAATACAATCTACGCCTTAATTCGCTTTAGGTTGGTTGGTTTTTGTATATATAGAAATCTAGTTTTTTGTTGTTGTTTTTAAAATAGTTTCTTATTCCATCAAACAATATTAATTTGTGATCATAATAAAAAATATAACAATTATATTCATTTTTAATTAGTATTTAATACAAGTATCATATCATAAGATACTCCGGAATACAGTGGCCTTTAACTCACCTTTGGTGCTCAGGGCATCGATATTGTTGAAGAGCGGATCGTTCAGACGCTGGTTGGTCAGTGGATGCAGTCGAGTAGAGGTGGCCGTTCGAACGCATCCTGCTCCGGGAGCTCCCATGTAGCCCGCGCCAGCCGCAATTGGCGAATTCTCCGGCGAGGTGTCATGGCAGAGAAAGACGTTGATCTCTCCGCTGTTCTCCGCCTTCACGTAAATTTCGCGCGGCAGTTTTGTATTGGGGAGCTGAAAAATTAAAAAAATAAAAGGTTTTAACCAAACTGCAAGTTAATATACATCAATTAAATATAGATAAATGGCAACTGCGAAACAAACTAACTTTTAAGTTGAAATTTTTAAGCGGTCGGCGACTGCTCGGCAGCTAGAGACAAACACAAATGAAGCACGCCTGAGGATTTTTTTGCCGCTCGCGTATTTTTAGAAATTATATTTTCTTTTATACTGTTTTTCGCCCCCCATCGGTTTCTTATATTTTATTTTTTATAATATCGCCCCCATTGGTTTCTTATAATTTTTATTTTTTATATTCGCTCTTTTCTATTGTTGTTTCGGATTCGGCTATTGGTGTTATCCGAGGGCTTAAAAGATCCTTGCATTTTATTCTGCAAAAATCAAGATGTCTGCAGTTTTGTCTTCTTGTTCAAATTTCTTGAATACAAGCTCTCGTACATTTCAAGGCTAGCGGAAACATTGAAATAGTTAAAAATAGTACGGCATCTGGAAAACCGCTCAACGACAGCGGTCATTGGAAAACTTCGTTGGACGAGGCCATGAATTTACTTGATATCAATAAGAATATGGCAAGGTGGAGCGGCGAGACTTTCTATTTTGCCTACCGTGTCTGCCGCTGCGATGGGCTTCTATAAATAAGCGCCACGTTTAATGGCATGCAGACAATAAGAGGAAGCACAGCTGACTAGAAGGCAAGGCACAGCTAGGAAAAAACTCTGACGTAGACAAGGGTATTTGGGAACTGCACAATTTAGACAGAGATATGAGCCGTCGGTACATAAATAAAAAGGCCATATCGACCGTTACCGATTAATAGAAAAGGGCAAAAAGTTTTACTTTTTTCTTACTACTTATTACTTATTATGAAAAAACTTATAAATAAAAAACAAGAAAGGAAAGCTAACTTCGGGCGGAGCCGAAATTGATATACCCTTGCAGAATACTCTGTAAATTACATTCTACAAAATTATTCATATGATGCATTCTTAATACTCATAAAAAATCTCAACTTGCTTACTTTAATAACACCAAAGTTATGGCATTTCCAATCGTTCAGTGGCAGCTATAGAATATAGTCGGCCGATCCTTATGAAATTTGGTAGGTCGGATTGATTGGCCAATAATAAAACCCATAGAAAATCCGAACTTCCTAACTTAACAAACACCAAAGTTATGGCATTTCCGATCAATCAGTTAAATGGCGGCTATAGGATATAGTCGGCCGATCCCGGCCGTTCCGACCTATATATACTGCGTGCAAAGGAAAGAAAGGTGTGTGCAAAGTTTCAATTCGATAGCTTTAAAACTGAGAGACTAGTTTGCGTAGAAACAGACAGACGGACAGACGGACATGCTTATATCAACTCAGGAGGTGATCCTGATCAAGAATATATATACTTTATAGGGTTGTCCGATTTTGAAAAAACTTAAAGAGTAATTATGATATAGTAAATAATTACTATATATCAAAGGAATATATTGATAAATATAATAACAGCAAAATACAATTTTTTTCATTTTTATTTTTTATATATGAAATAGATGTCCGATTTGAATTTAATTAAAACCGTAACGGACGGACGGCGGACGGACGGATGCACAGACAGACGGACGGACATGGCTAGATCGACTCTCCTGGTAATGCTGATCAAGAATATATATACTTTATAGGGTCGGAAACGTCTTCTTCACTGCGTTGCAGTCTTTTGACTGAAATTATTATACCCTCTGGAAGAAGGGTCGCCACGGGCGAACAATTAGACGTCTATGGCTAGGATCGATTCCGGTAGTGCTCCTGATCCAGAACTCGTGTTACATAGTTTTCAACCAATACAGTAAACACTTAATTAACGGGAATAATTATTTGTCTTTTTTTCTTTTTACCACCATTAAATGGGCAACTCAACAATCTATCTCTAAAATCACCTAAAATTCACCTAATTATCTTGAAATTCTGGATTCTCTTTTCCCTCTTTATCCCTTAACCTAGTACTCACCACCAGCTTGGCCTCGGGCGGCGCCTTAATCACAATAACGATCTGATCTTTAAAGAGATCCACGTTAAGCAGGTCGTTTTGTGTGACGTAGGCCATGCCACCGGCATTTTCCACCTCATTCGAGATCTCGGTAAGGTTTCCGCGCATCTGGTCGATAGCCATGTTGAGTTCGTTCTCCAGTTGCTCCAGCCTTTCCGATTCCGCCTCGATACGTTGCGATCGCTCCTGGCTGACCATCGACTGTCCGCAACGCCACTGAATGTTGTTCTTCGACTTCTTTTCCAGAATGTTGATGCCTTCAAGGACATTGGTGATGTCATAGATGCGTCGCTTTTGAACGTGCAACCGATTGGAGGCCTCGTTCAGGTCCACCACGCCATCTGGTGACTCTTGCAACATGTCCACAAACTTTTTCGTCAGTATCCCCAGCGAGGTATCAGCCCTATTGCGGTCGCCGCTCGAGGAACTAGCCATTGAAGCGGCAAGCGGCGTCGACAGGACAAAGGAATGATGCGATGCCGGCTTGGACACCCGCTCCACAACATCCTCGTCCAGCTCAGTCCCCACTTCGTGGTGCACCTGGTGTTGGCTGTGTCGCAGCTGCTGGGGCGTGCTGCTGGCCACATGCTTTTGGTAGATTACCGTATGGTGGTGCGCGCTCTGCTTAGCCTGTTTCTTCGGGTGAATCTCGTCATTAACGGCGTGAGGCCGGCGTTTAACCTACGTTGAAGAAGGTTAACAATTATTCAGTCAAAAAGATCAAAAAGGTACTTTTCCTTATCATCAAGGAAAAACTAAAACGCTTTTGATTTCATATTTTCCACATAGTTTTAAACAAAAACTGCAACCCACCTTGTAATAGTTTGTGATATCGTTGGACTTGCCGGTCGCCTTGCGCAGCTGATGATTTTGGTGATGCTGCTGCAATTGCTGCTGCGCATGGCCCGCCGTTGCCGTCGCTGCTGTCGCCACTCCCGCCGTGTCGTGCTTCTTATCCAGACTGATGTAGACATGATCCCGCAGATGTGCTGCCACGCCGCTGTTGCTGTTGCTATTGCTGTTACTGTCGCTGCTGCTCAAACCGTGATCATATTCTAAATCGATGGCTTCGTTCTTAATCACAATATTGTTGTTGATGTTGGTAGTGCCGCCGAGCAGGTCGTAGTTAAGTCTGCGGGCGACCATTGTGTGGCCAGTTGCCCCGCCCGCGCCATAGTGTTGCTGGTGTCGCTGGGTGTTGCTAGCGGTGTTGTTGCTGCTGTTGCTGTTGTTGATGGGGGCAACATTCACAAAGAACTTCGACATTTCGCTGCCGATTCCTCCCCTGATTCTTATGCGACTCTGCGCCGCACTCTCTCTCTTTTCCTCTCTGTCTGTCTATATAAATATATATATGTATATTGTATATATATACATATATATACATATGCGGTTGATTCTGTTAATTTCGCCTCAGTCGGCAATCGCTGGCATTATTTTGTAGCATACTTTTAAGTACTGTCTTCGAAGAGTTGCCACCCAGTCGGAATTCCCAGCTCTTGCATCGGTTGACTTATTGAACTGCCTGTTTATCGTTACTTCTGTTGTTTTTTTGCTTATCAACTAAATTAGCACCTAAGGATTCTTCACATCTGCAAAAGAACAAACAAAGAATAGATAAGGTTACATTTTTATGTGCGATCTTTATTGGCGATTATTTATAGCTAGTTTGACCTGCTTTCTCAATATTTTATGCATTTGGCACATTACACTTTTGATCCGTCTTTCATTTGTTCCAGTCGGGCGAAACAACAAATTAAAATGCGCAAACCGACTAGCGAACGAACGAATGTACATATGTATGTGAAAATGCAAATAAACGCGAAACGAAAGGCAATGGCGAAATAAAACAGTTTCACGACTATAGAAAAAGAGTGATGAAAAAAGAGATAGCTGATAGGAAACAGGTAAATAACCAAACAGACTCTGCGACGGCTATTTATTCCAACCCCAACTAGAAATTTGATAACAAACCGCGAATAATGAACATTTCTCTACAGTAAACACAGCAGTTTAACCATAATTCTTAGATTTTTTTGTAATTTGTAAGGGAGTGTCGTATAAATCTCATATTGATACTTCAAAAGGACACATAATAAACATAAACATAAGAAACAACGAAGTTATAATTTTATTTCCTTTTTTCCCAATTGACATGGCTAGATCGACTCTCCTGGTGATGTTGATCAAAAATAAAGGATCGGAAACGTCTCAGTCACTGAGATGCAAACTTTTTACTGAAATTATAACACCCCCTGCGAGAACTTTAAAACTAGAGATTTCTAAGAAAACCCAAAACTCATCTATATATATAAAACTGTTCATTGAAAACTAAGAATCAACGCACAGCCTAAACTAATTAAATGACCCTATTAAAATTTTTTACCATTCAATTCTTATAACACTAAACTGATTTGCTAAGATTTATTTTGGTCACAAACATGCCCCCATTTTCTTCCAGTGGCAAAAAACCCCCAATTTCTATAAAAAAAATCTGGACGCTAAACGCGTTAATCAATCGATGCGATTTTTGGCCAAATTTTAGTCCTCTACATAATAAAGATTCTATTTAATTTAATATTCGATATTTTAATGTTTACTATTTTTTATCGATCTTTGAAAATCTAAGAATCTTCCTCATTGTTTCCTAACGGCAAAAAAACACTGATCTAAGTCAATTAGCAATATGAAAATTTATCGAGGGAATCCTGATACTTTAAGGATTCATATGGTGGTTTACTGAAGTTCTAGGTCAATTCTAAAAAAAGTTACATTAGCCTAAGTAGGAATAATAATTCCAACAAATTATACACAAGCATTGAACACCGAATGCATTCTCTCGCACTGTCTCTCTCTCTCTCTCTCTCTGACTCTGTGTAGTACAATATTTGTGCGGCTGCTGATCTTGATTTCTTTTTAAAACTTAAAATTAAAAACTTAAAACTAAATTAAACTTAACAATAAATTAACAATAAATTAAAATTAAATTATACCAGCAACACACACGAATAAACCCCGTCAAAGCGTTCAAGCCGCCGGGCTTTGGAAAAAGGGCAGGGGGCAGTCATCTATATATAAAACTGATAATTTCTGTAAACAAAATCTGGACGCTAAACGCGTTAATCAATCGATGCGATTTTTGGTCATTGCATTACATTAGCCTAAAGTAGGAATAATAATTCCAACAAATTATACACAAGCATTGAGCACCGAATGCATTCTCTCGCACTGTCTCTCTCTCTCTGACTCTGTTTACTACAATAATTGAGCGGCGGCTGATCTTGATTTCTTTTTAAAACTTAAAATTAAAAACTTAAAGCTAAATTAAACTTAACAATAAATTAAAATTAAATTATACCAGCAACACACACGAATAAACCCCGTCAAAGCGTTCAAGCCACTGGGTGTTGGGGCAGGGGGGCAGTCATCATCCCTATATATAAGGCTATCAGTAAGAAAACTGGGAATCAACGCACAGCCAAAACCACTGGTTAACAATATTAATATGCATTTTTATTACATTCTAATAACTTTAAACTGATTTATTGGGGCACCCCAAGTGGCCCCCATCGCTTCCAATTGGAAAAAAGGTCAATTTTCCTTTCAAAAATTCTGGACGCTAAACCGTTTCACCAATCGAATCCGTGTTTTCGCCCAAAAATAGTTTAAGACATTATAAATGTTTAAAAAATTTGACCGCTTAGATTTAAGGCTTTTTACTATTTTTAACACCCGTTCTAAAATTACAATTTAGCCAAAAATATCTTCAAACGTCGAAAAATTGAACTTCTAAACTGAGTATCAAAAATTTCTTCGGTAAAGTTTTTCCTTAAGCTTCAACGATTCATTTGATGGCTATTTTCTAAATAAATAAACTAAGCAAAAAGTCGATCTATTATCGAATTTAAGTGCTCTTTACAGGTTTTGCTGCCAGAATACTCAAAAGACGTTTTTTTGGCGAAAATCTTGATAGTTTAGTAAAAATATACCATTCAAATTGTTTTTTGCGGTGTTTATTTTTACAGTGTTCTGCCACGCGCTGTTAGGAAACATAAGAGCGGGAGATCGCAGTAGATAGAGAGAGAGGAAAAAATGTAGCAAGTGCGCAAAAGAAGAAGTTAACGGGGAAACTTTCAATTTGGTCAGAGTCGTATCAAGAAAATTTATTTGCATAACCGTGTATTTTGGTGTATAACCGTATGTGAGCAATAATATTATTATATTAGTTCGCCTTTCTCGGAATTTTAATTTTTTCTATAGAATGTGCAAATTTGTTGATATTTTTGATGTTAACTTAAAAATTTATTGTGATATACCAATTAGCATACTTGCATTTTGTACATATACAGATGCGTTTTTGTAGTTTTTAATCTTATTATTCGATATAAACATTGCATAAATTGCTTTATTTAAAAATATTGTCTTAATACATATTTAAGAGCTTCCTGTATGGAGACAGGTATAATGCAAACATAAGACATCGCAAGCGAAGCTGCGGGCACCCTGCTAGTTGATTAATAAAATGACAAATATTAATTAAAAAATCGTAGAAGCAAACATCAACATCATACAAAAATGTAATTTAACAAAAAGGGAAGCAAACTATAAAACCCATAGAAAATCCCAACTTCCTACTTTACAAACACCAAAGTTATGGCATATCCGATTAATCAGTTATATGGCAGCTATAGGATATAGTCGTCCGATCCCGGCCGTTCTGACATATATACTGCGTGCAAAGGAAAGAACGGTGTGTGCAAAGTTCCAATTCGATAGCTTTAAAACTGAGAGACTAGTTTGCGTAGAAACAGACAGCAGGACAGACGGACATGGCTATATCAACTCAGGAGGTGATCCTGATCAAGAATATATATACTTTATATGGTCGGAGATGTCTCCTTCACTGCGTTGCACACTTTTGACCAAAATTATAATACCCTCTGCAAGGGTATAACAATGAAGCTGTGTCGACTTCGCGATGCATTTTGTCATCATTTCTATGACAGCTTTATAATATTGTTGTCCGATTTTAATTTAATTAAAACCGTAATTCCATAATATTTTATTATTACCAAATCCCAAAGAACAAAAAAAAATTAAAAACAAAAAAGTTATAATTTTATGGAATTTTTTTTTTCGATTGTTCCTATGGGAGCTATATGATATAGTCGCCCGATCGGGATCGTTCCGACATATATACTTCCTGCAAGATAGCTTTAAAACTGAGAGAATAGTTACCGTAGAATCGGACAAACGGACGGACGGACAGTCGGACGGAGTGTATAAAAACACATCCTGATTTTTTCTGTTTTTAAAATCAAACAAGAGAGAATATAGCGAGTGCCTCGACTTTTAGATACCCGTTACTCAGCTAAATAACTTTAGATTTTGCATTAACATAATGTGAATTAGAGTTACCACAGGAAAAAAGGACAAAAAGTTCTTAGAGCTGGCAGCTTTACAGCACGAGCATCAGCACCAGCGCTGCTTTAGCGCAGGCAGCTTTTGTCCTGCATCAGCATACACACATACGCCATTGTTTGACTCTGACCTCCAATTTGGCTAACTTGATTTGATTTGCATAGTTCTTGGGATATAGTTCGGTATTGACAAATGAAAACCATCGCAATTTCCATTAATAGAAATCCTTATCGAGAATTAACGTTGACTCTGTTGTGCACCTTGGCCAGCTGTTCCAAAGTCATCCGTTAGATGGCGCTATTGTATTGCCATGAAAGGCGGAAATGTAGGCGCTAGTCAGGTTTAAGCGTTTAATGAGTTTTTGGGCGTTAGAGTGGGCGTGGCACACTTTTATTAGGCCAATCGATAGGTATTGACGAAACAAATACATATCAATTAAAATTTTCATAATAGCATCAAAACTGTGGGAACAGCTTGTGGCTTGTGGGCGTCAGAGGCGTGGCACCATTTTGAAACAAACTTGCGCTGCGTAGAAACTCCTAAAATCTACATGCAAAATTCCAATCTTCTAGCTTTTATAGTTTCTGAGATCTCAGCGTTCATACGGACGGACAGACAGACGGACAGACGGACATGGCTAGATCGACTCGGCTAGTGATCCTGAACAAGAATATATATACTTTATAGGGTCGGAAACGCTTCCTTCTACCTGTTACATACTTTTGCACGAATACAATATACCCTTTTACTCTACGAGTAACGGGTATAAAAATATAAGTGTACCCCTTCTGAAAAAAATTGGAAAAAAGATTGACTGGGAAAAAGGGTTTAGGATTTGAACGAGATAAAACATTTAACATTGTTGATTTTTTATAGAAGCGTATAATATGCAGCCAAGCCACATAAAACCATACGATAAACAGAAACCTCAAACCTTACTTAGGAAAAAAATCTAAAATGGATAAACAAAAAATGCTAAGTTCAAACGAACCGGATTCAACTGTTAGGAGAAGGGACAAGGGGGAATGATCTAAAGCATGCCGAAACTATTTCTGAATCCAAGAAGAAGACTCGTATAAGTTCGCGCACAAAATGTCAATAAACTCGGCATAAAATATTGAACAATCAATATGTGTGGAAGAATGAGAAAGCAAAGGCAACAAACGAAAAAGAAGACAAAAAGTAGAAACAAGAAAAACCATCGGGTAAAGAAGAAAATAACGTTATTACCGCGACCGGCTTCAACCGCTTTTGGCGAAATACAAGCCACGGCCAGTCTACAGTCTAAACACTGAAAGGAAATCTTGTACATATTTTTCATACATTGGAATTTAAAACACACCAAAAAGGTTTTCATCAGATTTTACAACATTTTTGTATAATGACAATCCTGTTTTGCAAATATTTTAGAGTTATGATATTTAATAGTTTTTATTCACTTGTTTTCTGTGTGCCTACTCTTGTTATTAATACTCATAAAAAATCCATTTGGTAGGTCGGATTAACTGGCCAAAAATAAAACCCATAGAAAATTCCAACTTCCTAACTTCACAAACACCAAAGTTATGGCATCTCCGATCGTTCAGTTATATGGCAGCTATAGGATACAGTCGGCCGATATAATAATAATAATAAAACCCACAGAAAATCCCAACTTCCTAACTTAACAAACACCAAAGTTATGGCATTTCCGATCGTTCAGTTATATGGCGGCTATAGGATATAGTCGGCCGATCCCGGCCGTTCCGACTGCGTGTATACTGCGTGCAAGGGAAAGAAGAGTGTGTGCAAATTTTCAATTCGATATCTTTAAAACTGAGAGACTAGTTTGCGTAGAAATAGACAGGAAAGTAAAGTATATATACCTTTGCAGTTATTGCAAATCGACTACATTTCGATTTCTATGCCTATATTACTAAAATCAATGTAGCTGTGTCGACTTTGCACTGCATTTTGCCATCGTTTCTTTGACAGCTATATGATATTGTTGTCCGATTTTAACTTAATTCCATAATATTTACAAAGTTATAATTAAAAAAAATTTTTTTTCGCATTTTCCTATGGCAGCGCATGATACAGTCGCCATATCTGGCTTGTTCCGACATATATACTACCTACAATAAAAAGCCAACTTTTGGGAAAGTTTCAAGCAGACAGATTTAAAACTGAGGGACTAGTTTGCGTAGAAACGGACGGACGGACAGACGGACATGGCTAGATCGACTCTCCTGGTGATGCTGATTAAGAATATATACTTTATATGGTCGGAAATGTCTCCTTCACTGCGTTGCAAACTTTTGACTGAAATTATAATACTCTCTTGCTAGGGTATAAAAAGGACAGGTAAAATGGCAATTAGCACTGCACGCACTGCAAGCAATGTTAATTTGCATGAATTTAGCAAAATGGTTTGAATTTAGCAAAATGGAACAAACGCGAACATAAGCGGTTTTTCCCTCAACTCCACTAGCTGATAATAGTTCTAAAAGTAGAAAAAAACATAAAAGGTGATAGCGCAAATAAATGTCGCCAAAGTAAAATGAACCACAGACCTTTATAATGCCGTATGGAATTTGCTGAAACTTGCAAGAAATTTGAATGACAAACGCGCCTGACTAGCCATCCAAGATGACATTGCACAGTGGCCTTGAAGGACAAAATTTGCATTTAAAATTTACCCTGATTCAATGAAGCTAAACTTATAATCTACTTTTGAGTATTGACTTTAGTTGTGACATGAAAAAACGAGTAGTAAACAATTTAAAAAAATTGCACATTGTCAATGTGAGGTTAAATTCATGTAATGGATTTCTACAATGTCATGTGTTAGAGTTTTTAAAAAACTAAGGACCACAAGAATTCCAAAAAAAAATAAATAGGCTACAAGTTTTATTTAAAATAGATTATAGAATTTATATAATTGTATCAGTTTTCTAAATCCCAAAACTTATATAAGCTATCACAGAAACACAAACATAAGCAAGAGTAACAAGTATACCACTGCACTTGCTCGAAACGTATTTTTCATTGCCATAGCTTTTATAGTGATTTGGTTCTATGTAGATATCAAATCATAACTCTACTCTACTTTATTAAAGAATTCATATGTATATAATATTTTGGTTCCCCTAACAGTAACAGTGGGGTTTTTAAATTATTGGACAAAGGATGAAAATTACCAAATTACTAATAGAGTTTACATTTTTAGTTTACTCTACAATGTGACACACTTCCTTCTCTTTCTCTCTCCCACTGTCATTGTTCCAATAAATTACAGTCTCGTTGGCAACAACTTAATTCCATTTTTTCGTATCCATTTTTACATTAGCCAAAAGCTTTCCAGAGATTCTTCAAGCATGTGTTAATGCGTTGGTGTGTATTTAAGTTTAAAAAAGCGTTATCCGCTTACAGATGAACGAGCTCAGGTAATTCAAGTCCTATACAATGAAACCGTACACATTCTCTCTCTTTCTCCCTTCAAAATAAAAGTCATGTGGGCAGACAAAAGGCGAATGCAGAAAGAGAAGAGAGAGGAAAAAGGTACTTAAAAAAACCAGGTAGGTTCTTATTTAAGTTTCTTTTGATCGGCACGCAAAATTCGAACAAGTAGGAAATATTTTGCATCTAAAATTACGGTGGGACGTATAAACTTACCCAAACACAATTTAGAAAAAAACGGGTAAAGGGGGGATTGGGAAGCCTTGAACAAATAAAATTCAAACAAGAGAGAACGCTATAGTCGGGTGCCCCGACTATCAGATACCCGTTACTCAGGTAAATGGAGTGCTCTCCCTCGAGGGAGATGGAGATAGAAACTTTGATCACGCATAACTTTTTAACGAATGGACCGATTTGAAAAATTTCTTCTACATTTCGATAGGTATTGATAAACACAATAAAACTGCATTTTTACTTTTCCGAAATATTTAAATTTTAAAAATCGTATATAAGCGATTGTGGGCGTTAAAGGGGGCGTGGCACCTTTTTGAAACAAACTTGCGCTGCGTAGGAACTCCTAGAATCTGCATGCAAAATGCCAGTCTTCTAGCTTTTATAGTTTCCGATATCTCAGCGTTCATACGGACGGACAGACTCGGCTAGTGACCCTGATCAAGAATATATATACTTTATAGAGTCGGAAACGCTTCCTTCTAGCTGTTACATACTTTTGAACGAATACAATACCCTTTTACTCTACGAGTAACGGGTATAAAAACACCAGTCTTTTTTCATAAATCAACATTTTTTGCTGGCCTTTAAATTCAAAAATAAATTTCAAATTCTTAAACAAAAATATTTTAGGTTAAATTAAACTTGTACTTTTATTTAAATATACATACTTTTTAAATATTATATTACTTACAGTTGCGAAAAAATAATAGCACCACTACATCGCGCTGCTTTCTTTGTAAAAAAGTTAGTTTGCTGTTGTTGTTTTTTTCAAAATAATTTTTTTTTAAGGTTTAGTATTGCTCTTGTCTAAAACAAAGTTTCCGTTTTTATTAATCCCGCCTACATATTTTATTTTTAGTTTTGTACTAAAAATTCAGAAAAACAGCGAAAAAAAAATAGCACCACTTGCAAGTTACTTAGAGAATATCTTATATTTCGCCCAACAGCCTTAATAGAAAGTACCTGCTGATAAGATTGAACTATTTTATAACTATTTTGTTAAAAAATTAAAAACAACATTAAAATGGGACGTGGAAAACACTGCACTGCGAAAAAGCGTAAACTTCTTAAAAAATTGATTTTGGAAGGAAATTCTTACATAAAAGTTGGTCGATTGGTAGGATGCTCCAATTAAATGATTAGGATCGACATAAATCATAAAAACAAATCCAAAACACGTGGAAGAAATCGATCTGTAACACTTTGACATGCCAAAAGGTTGATTCATGAGAGTAAGAAGGATCTTTCAAGTCTGCTACTGAGCTTAAAATGAAGCCTAAAATTAATGCGACAGATGAAACAGTTCGCAAGTGTCTCAGACAACATAACTTAAAAGCCTGCAGTCCCAGAAAGGTTACCACTTTTAAATGCCAGGCATATTGCTAAGCGCATGAAGTTTGCAAAGAACATGTTAATTGGCTACTTCAAAAATGGAGGAATATCTTATGGTCAGAAGAGAGTAAGTTCGTTTTAATGGTGGAAAGGATCTCGATCGTACGTCAGGCGTCCCAAAAACTATGATTTTATACCGCAGTACACCACAAAGACCATAAAACATGGAGGGAGTAGTCTGATGGTATGGGCCTGTTTCTCCTATTATGGGTAGGTCCAATACATTGGATTAAAGGACGTGTACGTAAATATTTTGGATACGATTATGCAACCCTTTGCAGAGTACGAACTGACACTCGTATGGGTCTTCCAACAAGATAATGACCCCAAACATACCAGCAGATAGGCAAAGGATTGGTTCGGAAGAAACTCGTCAATGTGTTGGAGTGGCCTGCGCAGTCGCCTGACCTTAATCCAATAGGAAAACTGTGGTCCGATGTCAAGAAGGCAGTTGCTGGATCCAAGCCAACCACCGTAAGATCGCTTTGGAAAGGAGTGGAGGTGTCTTGGACCCATATTCCCACTAAACGGTGCCAGGACTTGGTTGAATCCATGCCAAGACGTTTTGAGGCTGTTCTTGCCAATAATGGATGCACAACCAAATATTAAATGAAGAATCTACACTTTATTTGGATGTATAAATATAGAAAACTCAAGAATTTTTTAATTACTAGTCGTTTTTATAGTTTTAAATCCATTTTTGAAAAGTGGTGCTATTATTTTTTCGTCAAATTTCTTTAGTTTCAATAAAATATCAAACATATCTTAAGAAATTAAATAAATTTGCTAATTTTTTCTCTTTCAGTTGGTTTATTGTCTTTCGATTTCAAAATGGTATTCAACGTTTTCATAGTTTAAAAAGTATAGGTACAGTGACCGTTTAAACATAACTTGAGTAGGTGGTGCTATTATTTTTTTCACAGCTGTATGTATACACCCAAATTTCTTACTTCATTTATACTATATATTGGACCTTAAATAAGTTTGTTTAAATAAGACCTAATTATAGTAAGCTTGTCTATGTCTAGGCAATTAAAATATAATTCGCTCAAGAAATTCTTGATTTTTAACCCTCGAAAAAATGGTATCTTGAAGGTAATGTATCTTTATTTGTATAATAAAACTTCTAAGTGCACTTGTCATTTAACCTAACAGCAGAATGGAAAGCACAAGGCGAAGCAAACAGAAAAAAATAACATTATGCAAACAGGGAAAATACGAAGCGGTGAACGGAAAATCGTGAAAAATGTAGCATGCACGGGAAATAAAATAACAAGTATTTCTTTTTTATCTTTTTCTCTTTCTTTCTCTTTTCGATCAACATTGGCGCAACAGAGCGGATCAACAATAAAAAGTAGAATAGCTTTTCTTTGCTTTGATTTTGGTTCTCATTGAGAGCCGTAAAATATGTATGACTGATAAAGGAAAAGGCTAGTAAATAAAACGTACACATATACAGTATGCAGGAGCCAAGTAAATAATTCCGCTAGGGGTTGTCAGAGGTGGGAGAGGCAGCCAAGCGACTTAACGCACGCAATGCTATTTTTGATTGCGCTTCCTTTCTCTTCCCTCTATTCTATCATGCTCGCCGTTTTAAAATAAAATATAATTTTATAGGCTCTTTATTTTATAATTCAACTTATTTTTAATTAATAACCTGAATATTATACGCTTGATGGTCACAAACAAAATTTTGAAAAATTTCACAACTTGAAAGTTTTTAAAAAATTTGTTAATAACAAATTTAAAATTTAATTAAAACTCTTTTTAATTAGATTTTAATTGGTTCTTTGGTTTTTTATTGATTAATTCTTAATTTCTCGGTTCTACTTATTAAAAAGATATTTTATAAATAGTTCCTCAATATTTCTTGTCAATTAAATTGTATTGCCTAAATTGGTATTTTCTTGAACATACCGATTTATCGTTATTTAACATGAATTTAATTTTTTATGCAGACACTCTCTCAAGCACACGGACCATACACCCACACATACATCACAAGCTTATAAAAAGTTTCGCTTTCTTTTTGCACATCATTTTGCATGCGCAGTAGAAAAGCACGGGACAAGTAAAATAAATAATGTGCGAGTGTGCAAGGTGTTGAGAAACAACAATTGCAATTGAGAAAAAAAGTGAAATAAAACGAAAAACAAGAGGAAGAACACGAATTTTGTGTATTAGCTGAGAGTCTTCCGGTTTGAGTGTGTGTGGGATGCTGCTGGAAAAAGAGAAGGGGTGAGAGAGAGAAGAAGCCGGCCCAAATTCGGATAACAGCTGTTAGTCACAGACACAATCCATATAGAAATTTTCTTTTGTTGTTGTTGGCTAAGAAAAGAAAATGTCCACATGGTTGATTTTTTAGCTGTATTTTTCTATAATTAGGTAATACTAAAATTTTAGATCCTCGACCCAAAAAATTCGGTAAAAAAATAGTCCGCGATTTTTTTTTTTAATTTTCATAAAGAACAAACGTTTTTGTCGCCCATGGTTCTATTGAAAACGATTTAAAAATTGTGTTTCTTATTTTGTTATAAAAATCAAGTACGCTATAGTGTCTACAGTATTACAATTAGCATAAATGATTTTATTATAAATAAAACAAAAGTAAACAGATCAGATTTGTTATTTTTTCGTTTGAGAAAACCATATATAAATACCAACTGTCGAGAAAAAAGAGAATGAGCGAAATGGAAAGCAGCTTTATCCAGGGAGAGGCACACAAAATGCGTCGCAAAATATTTCGCTAATAGCTAATAAAAAGAAAAACCGGAAAACACAAAAGTTTTCGCTTGGGTGTAGAAATTTAATGGCGGCACCCCAAGAATTCTCGGGGAAGTCCTATGCAATTCTAATGCATAAAACTCTATTGCACCTGGTCACTCGAATTCGAAAGATGACACATCTAGAACCAATCGAATATTGTGTATTTAAAAACGTGATAACAGGGGTCATTTATTTTACATTAATACATACATGCATATGTACACATATACACCATATTGAGCAGTGGCTTAATACGTGCAACAGATTAAATCGAGTATTAAATAAGTACGGTCAAATAGGAAAAAAAAAACAACTTCCAATTACAAAACATTATTAAATATGAATTAACATTAAAATAATTAAATAAATAACCTGGTTAATATAAACAACTTTATTAAATAGCTCTTTAATGCAATTAACAAATATATCTTTAATTTGTGAAATGGCAACAAGTCAGTACAATTAAATTTATTTATTTTATTTTATTTCATATCCAAAACGTAATAAGTTTATTTAACATTGGCGGTATTTTTAGGTATTTTAATGTTAAAAGCCATTTACGGTGCCATTTTTAAAATAGTTATATTTTCTATCACACATTTATTGTCTTATATTTACAACGTCATCACATTTTAAGATAAAAAATTGAAATAGCATTTACATACATATATAGTGAATATTTTTTTTTGTTGGGGTTTATTAATTGAAAAGCATATTTTATGATAATTTGAGGATTTTTAGGACAATAAAAACCGTTTTTTAATAAGAAAAAACATGTTACCTGCCATTGTTGCCTTTACATTAAGTACAAATTATTAGTATAGGGGCGCCATAAAGAATTCGCCGTTGACTTTGGGCAAACAGAAATAAAAAGTCAACTGATGGACAACGAATTGGATTCGTTATCTCTTAAAACTGGAGCATGAGGGATTGAATGAGTGAATAAATGACTAGTTTTCACCATATCAGTTTTGGAGGTTATAAGGGGGCTTTAGCGAAGCCCAAAAATGAATTATTAATTGATCATCGGTAAGATAAAACTCCCTTTATTTTTGTTTGAATACGCACCTAAAAATTGGAATTCATGTCGCCTTTTTTTTATATGCTTTTATATGTATCACACGCAACAACAAATGGCTCTGCTTCTTTTTCTTCACCGTCGCCTACTTCTTTCTCTTTGAATATCACACACGTTTCATATTTGCAAATTTGTATTTCTTTTTTGTGGGTGTATTACACTTTTTTCGGCTACCTTTTGTATTCCACGTATTATATACTGCTGCTTCTTCCTCTTTTGACTCAGTCTGTTAGTGTGTTGCGTGTGTGAGAACGTTTTACTTCACTACGCGACGTTTCTCCTCTATATTATTTTCTATATATTATACGATTCTGTGCGTGACGTCAGCAGTTCGAACATTTGATGTAGATATCACATTATTGTTACACGCGCGCACTTTTTATCGGATTTTCTGATGCTTCCCAGGGGTTTTGGAGTTTTTTGCATTTGCAGTCTTTTCGGTCTTGTTTTTCCTCCTCAGTTTTTCCTTTTCACATTTTTGCGGACTGGCGACGAACTTCTTAGGCCACAACATAAACGCAAAATGAGTGTGTGTGTTGGTTGTGCCGTGTCTTTTTTGGAGTAGCGACGTCGCCGGCAAAAACGCAATCCACACCCGGAGAAAGAGAATCGGAGAGAGAGAGAGTTAAAGCAGGGAGTCTCTTTACGTTAAGCGGAGAAAACGTTAGCCCCGACGTAATAGCACATTTTATTACTGAAAACTTTAAATTATTGCTATTTTGTTTAGCTATATTTACTTATTTATACCTCAGTCTTTTACTCTTTTCAGTTAGCTTTTATTTTGTTTTATCTGATTTTTCTGCCGATTCTACTTATCGACCGCTTCTAACGTATTTTCTGTTCGCACATGTGTGTGCGGGCGGCAACAGCAGCGACGTCACGACTCGACAACACCTAGCGAAGTGATTGCGGCGAATCGACGAAAATGTCGAGAAGCCACAAACACAACACGACGGCGAATTTGGGGCGGCAGCAGCTGAGCGCCGGCGACACTGAGAGAGTGGAACGTGGGTTGTGCGAGTGGAGAAAAATTGATCAACGATACGATATTACGATTGGTTTACAAATTAAAAGGTAAGGATTATTTTACTTTTATTTTATATTGAAATTAAACAACAGACAGAATAAGCGAATTTGTTTTCTATAAATGATAAAAAGATTAAAAACTCATTAATTGATTGAGAAATTCATTAAGACCTTGTTCCTAGTTGAACCAAAATTAAATATTAATCGTTTAAGAGTATTCCGTTCATATATTAAAATATTGTACTGCAATTTTCCGGTATTTGGAAACTTTATAAGAAACAACTAAATGAGAAATGAGCATATTTATTTAAAGATCTTCCTATAAAAATTGAATCTTAAAAATGAGAAAATGCCTTGATACTTGTAGCGAATTATCGAAACCAGCTTAGAGTGATTGAGACAGGGCGGAAAGCGAAAGCTTGAGAGAGTGGAACATAAGTGGGGCTGCTACTTCTCTTTCCCATGTGGGATGTGGAAGCCAGACTCGAATGTTCGTAGAGAGCTGCTCTTGGCCCCATCCCTTTTTCCACTCTCTCGCTTGCCGGCTACAAATCGGCTAAAAATCGCTCATTCGGAAGTGGTCGACGTCGCTGTTACCGCACCCCCATCGACAGTGACGCCGGCAGAGGGGAGACAGAGTCCCCCATTCTCGACTACCATCTTTATTTTTATCAGTTGTGTTCCAAGTGTTGCATTGCATTGCAGTGACGACATTGTTGTATATGCTGCGTTGCCGATTTTCAGACCATCAATGGGGTCATTTTTTAAGGCAGGAAATTGCCAATGAATGGGGTCTATCGTAATTTTTGGCACCATTTTAAGCTTGTTTATTACTTTATATTATACAGCTAAAATTTTAACGGGCACTTCTTATGTATTGATAATATTTGGTCAGATGTTAATAGTATATACAGTGACAAACTTAATTATTGGCACAGCTAGCATGTTAAACTTTGAGGCTATTTTTCTTCTTATAATATGCTGATATTAAAATAAAACAAAATATTTTTAGATAGAATCATTAATTTTATGTTAAATACAAGTGACTTCATTAATTTATCTTTTATAAATAATTTATTAAAAATAAAAAACCAAAGAATGGACCAAATTTGCCTGAACAAAATTATTGGCACACTTGGGTTTTAATTAACTATTTTGTTAAAACTTTATTGATTTGGCCACTTTTTTTAATTATCACATTTGCCTCTATAATCTTAATGGTATAATGATTAATTTTATAGCTAAAATTGTTTTAGTGCCTTAAAATAAAGGAAAAGTTGGTTGACTTTACTAGGTAAAAATAAAATCAACCGCATGTGTCCAAATATTAAAATTTAATTAGCAGGATCAATGCAAATCGAAAGTCAACATTGGGGAAAGGATGCCCAGAAGCCATTTTTCCCATTCGGAGTCCTTTGCTACATTTTAAAGGACCCACGCAGTTGCAAAATGCAGGGCACACTGGCTAATCCATGGCTTTGAGAGGCCAGGAAAGCGTAAGGATCGTATAAAAGGACAATGTCAACCCCCAGATCTTCTCAACACGTATCGAAGTTGATGATAAGAAGGACTTTGGTAAGGATATTCACCCAACAGCCTTTTTCAGGCCCTGCATGATGGTTTCTACAAACGAATTGAACCTAGAAAAAATCAATAGATTTTAAAAGTCAAAAACAACCTTTTAGTGCAGCGAAATTTATATCTGAGTATGCCAATCGACTTTTGGGTCCTTTCAACCTTCTCGTATGATTTAATTATCCTTTCCCCAAGCAAAGAGCTTATGTTAGAACCCTTTTCAAGCCGATGGATTTTTTCTAGGTTCAATTCGTTTGTAGAAACCATCATGCAGGGCCTGAAAAAGGCTGTTGGGTGAATATCCTTACCAAAGTCCTTCTTATCATCAACTTCGATACGTGTTGAGAAGATCTGGGGGTTGACATTGTCCTTTTATACGATCCTTACGCTTTCCTTGCCTCTCAAAGCCATGGATTAGCCAGTGTGCCCTGCATTTTGCAACTGCGTGGGTCCTTTAAAATGTAGCAAAGGACTCCGAATGGGAAAATGGCTTCTGGGCATCCTTTCCCAATTTTGACTTTCGATTTGCATTGATCCTGCTAATTAAATTTTAATATTTGGACACATGCGGTTGATTTTATTTTTACCTAGTAAAGTCAACCAACTTTTCCTTTATTTTAAGGCACTAAAACAATTTTAGCTATAAAATTAATCATTATACCATTAAGATTATAGAGGCAAATGTGATAATTAAAAAAAAGTGGCCAAATCAATAAAGTTTTAACAAAATAGTTAATTAAAACCCAAGTGTGCCAATAATTTTGTTCAGGCAAATTTGGTCCATTCTTTGGTTTTTTATTTTTAATAAATTATTTATAAAAGATAAATTAATGAAGTCACTTGTTTTTAACATAAAATTAATGATTCTATCTAAAAATATTTTGGTTTATTTTAATATCAGCATATTATAAGAAGAAAAATAGCCTCAAAGTTTAACATGCTTGCTGTGCCAATAATTAAGTTTGTCACTGTATGTACATACGCTCTTGATCAAAATCACCGTCTGTCCCGAAACTCCCGAAAAATTATTTGAATTCAAATTTTAGCTTCGCAGTTTTTAAAGATGAAATAATTACTATAAATATTTGATTACAATATAATATTTTATATAATATTTTACATATTTAGAAGGAAGCGTTTCCGACCCTATAAAGTATATATATTCTTGTTCAGGATCACTAGCCGAGTCGATTTAGCCATGTCCGCCTGTCCGTCTGTCTGTCCGTCCGTATGAACGCTGAGATCTCGGAAACTATAAAGGCTAGAAGATTGGCATTTTGCATTTAGATTTTAGGAGTTCCTACGCAGCGCAAGTTTGTTTCAAAATGGTGCCACGCCCCCTCAGACGCCCACAAGCCACAAGCTGTGGCCACAGTTTTTATGCTATTATGAAAATTTTAATTGATATGTATTTGTTTTGTCAATACCTATCGATTTGCCTAATAAAAGTTTGCCACGCCCACTCAAACGCCCAAAAACCCATTAAACGCTTAAGCCTGACTAGCGCCTACATTTCCGCCTTTCATGGCCCGTAGCGCCATCTAACGGATGACTTTGGAACAGCTGGCCAAGGTGCTAATTCGAGCGGCGAAAAACATACAAGAAGGCATATTTATATTAAGTTGTTTAGCTGAGTAACGGGTATCTAATAGTCGAGGCACTCGACTATAGCGTTCTCTCTTGTTTTCCTTTGAAATCATCAAATCACTATGTTATTAAAGTTTGTACTATCAAATTAACAAAAACCGCTGTCTTTTTTTTTAACATGAGGATTGTTGTTTAAATTTGTACAATTCACAATCGTCTTTTATTATTATTCCTGAATATCTCAGATACCTCTTCAACTTGCCGGGCGATCTTATCAGTCTTTCCCATACCCACTAAATTTTGACTACGCCGAAAATGTGATCTTTCTAGTTTTAAATCTATTTTACTCTATATTTATACCCTTGAAGAGGGTATTATAATTTTGGTCAAAAGTGTGCAACGCAGTGAAGGAGAAATCTCCCGACCCTATAAAGTATATATATTCTTGATCTGTCCGTCTGTCCGTCTTTCTGTCCGTCTGTCTGTTTCTACGCGAACTAGTCTCTCAGTTTTAAAGCTATCGAATTGAAACTTTGCACACACCCTTCTTTCCTTTGCACGCAGTATATAAGTCGGAACGGCCGGGATCGGCTATATCCTATAGCTGCCATATAACTGATTGATCGGAAATGCAATAACTTTGGTGTTTGTAAAGTTAGAAAGTTGGGATTTTCTATGGGCTTTATTTTTGGCCAATCAATCCGACCTACCAAATTTTATACGGATCGGCCGAATATATCTTATAGCTGCCATATAACTGAACGATTGAAAATGTCATAACTTTGGTGTTTTTAAAGTTTGGAAGTTGGGACTTTTTATGAGTATTAAGAATGCATCATATGAATAATTTTGGAGAATATAATTTACAGAATATTCTGCAAGGGTATATCAACTTCGGCTCCGCCCGAAGTTAGCTTTCCTTTCTTGTTTAGATCATTTTTTGGTACTAATTTATTTTTGTTTGCCTTGAGGACTCGAAACCTTGTCCTTTGGGTTTCTTGGGTAAGTGTGCGAAAACACTCACAAATCCGTGAGTGTGATTTTTTCCTATTTCCCATAAACCAGACCAGACTGCAAGAGGAAGAGTAGGGAGAATCACCCCTCACAGCCGCATAGAAAGGAACTTTAACCTTGCCCCTCCACTTTCCTCTGCATATGCAATTAGAGTATCTTTATGTTTGATTTTTTTCAACCATTTTTTTGCAAGATGTTTTTTGCCATATAGCGACGACAAAAAAGGAACTTCCCACGATCCTTGGGTGGAGTTTCGTACTGTGGAAGACATTTTATGTGCGCAGTGTCATAAATACTTTTAATTAACTGGAAATGCGTGTGTGAGTGCCTGGCTTTTTTTGTTCGCCGTTCGAGAATATCTGTGTATCAGTTTTATGCCCATTCCAGAACCTAAAAGAAGGGCGTGAGTGTTCAGGCATATTTACCATAATTTTGCTTGATTTTTCCAGAATGTCATATCGTAAACTTTTATGGGTGGGCAAAAGGAAAACTGTGAGAGGGTGGAAGACAAAGCAGTGGCATAGATACGTATAACACAAACGTTGTGCACATATTTGAGCAGATGTTTTTTTTGGGCTTAGATCAATGAACTCATTGCCCAAAATTGGGCTTAGACACTTGCGACACATTCGCAACGGGTGCGAGAGTACCAGTGGCAGTGGAAAGATTTTTTATTGGGGGTTTTAAATGCTCCACAGAATCCATTAAATTAAATTATAATTAATAAAGAAAAGAAAGTTATTAACATCTGAATATCATAATTATAGGTATAAGCATTTTTTATGTGAACTTCAAATTGATCTTGGTTTCTTTATTTCGGTAGAAATTGGAGTATTAATGTTATTTTTGGTACTTTTAATGTTTCTTCAATGTAAATCGTACCATTTAATTCTCATTAAAAAATATTAAGAACTAAATGAGATAATGAAAATAAAATATATCAATAATGCAAAATTAATACACTTTAATTAAAAAAAATAGTTTGTACAATATCAGCAAAATTTAGCAACAATCGGTGCGGTGAATTTTAATCTAAATTTTCCGACAATATTTTTAAAATATTGTACGCTTCCAAAAAAAAAAAAAGGCAAACAAAAATCTTAACAAGAAACAATTGAGATGTTTCACAATAATTGCTTTTCCTGAAAAGTATGCAAAATTTTTGAATGTATAAAAAGTTTTACGGCTGCAAAAAAGGCGACTCAAATAGTGTAGGATTCTGTTAGGAATTCGAATACACATTTATTTTTTTTTAATAATTGTTTTATTTTATTTCAAAAATGTTTATCCTAACTGTTTTTGATAAATTAATAATTATTAATCCCAAATACATTAAAATTAATTTGTGATTCACTAAATGTTTAAAAAGTTTAATAACAATAATAAATACGTTTTCTGATACCTGCGTGGCAGCTTGAAGTCAAAGGAATACGAATTGTATAAATTATTAGTTTATTATATTATTAACTATATTAATGTAATTATTATTTATATTATATTATTAATTATTTTATAATATTAATTATTTAGTTTTATAAATTAACTTTTAAGAGGTGGATTAAATTTAAGCAAGAAAAATAAATAAGATTTTCTCTTTGGCTATTTATTCTTTCGATAACTTTAAACCCAGACGCATTTATCCTTAAGCGTTTCGAGCCTGAGAGCCCGAAGGAACTACGTCAGGCAACCTCGTCATCTTTTCTTTTATTTTTGTTATCCATCTCTACTCCCTTGGCCCCCGCGTCACAGCAATTTCTACCTCATCCACGACAGAGCAGCAACCCCTTTGCTTTTAATGGCACTCCGCCAACCCCTTCTCCAGCGAAGAGTCAGACATATGGGAAATAAAAGAGAGTTGTTGGCGGATAAGGGGAAAACAAGAAGAGGAAACCACGACGCCGGCGGGGAATGCAATCAGCAAGAAAACTACTTGAGAATACCAAGCCACGGCGCGATATTCTTATTTAAAATAAAAGTGAAACAAAAAGGGGGTGGTCAGGAGGTAGGTGGAGACGACTGTTGAAGTTGACGTAGACGTCACTGCCTGTTTGACAGAATGTCAGTCAGAATTTTAGGGCCATGGAG
This sequence comes from Drosophila carrolli, assembly GCA_018152295.1. Classification (NCBI taxonomy): domain Eukaryota; kingdom Metazoa; phylum Arthropoda; class Insecta; order Diptera; family Drosophilidae; genus Drosophila; species Drosophila carrolli. The sequence continues at coordinate 3,957,225 of JAECXJ010000308.1, forward strand.
GAGTTTTCATTCAGAGGGCAGCAGTATTGAAAAACTAAACTCCAGCTTTCATGAAATGTTATTGAATTTATTTTATTATTTAAAAAAAATTAAATTTAATAAAAACGGCCAATGTATATACATATAAATTTCTTGCCTTAAACAAATATGTAAATATTTGAAAGAATGTTTTTTTTTATATTGGCTTAAAGAATTAAAAACAACACAGTTATAATTTTTTTGAATTTTGTTTTCCGGTTCTTCCTATGGGAGCTATATGATATAGTCGAACGATCAGGCTCATTCCGACTTATATACTACCTGCAATAGAAAGACAACTTTTGGGAAATTTCAAGCAGATAGCTTTAAACTGAAGCACTAGTTTGGTTGAAACGGACGGACGGACAGACGGACAGCCGGTCGGACGGACGGACAGATGGACAGACGGACATGGCTAGATCGCCTCTCCTGGTGATGCCGATCAAGAATATATATACTTTATTGGGTCGGAAATCTAAAAAGGTTTATTGAGACTTAAAAGTTTTTTTTATTATGTGTTCGAAAAATTAACACAATTTAGGTGGAAAGTGCTTGATAATTACGATAATGGTCAGTGGAAATGTAATTTAATTACTGGTATCTTTAAGTAATTATTTAAAAAAAAGGAATATCAGTAAATATTTAAATGGGACATGGATATGAATTTCGTGTCATAGCTAAAAGATATTTGACTTAAAAATCTATTCTTTTAATTAAAGTTACATCGCATAACAAAAATTACGTTGTCCATGAATTTTAAGAGGTTAGGAAAACTACATAAAAATAAAAATAAAAACAATTACTACGTAGAGACGTGCGCCTCACCGGAACCCGTATTCAATCATTGCGCTTCCATGATTGGGAAAAAGAGAAATACCTAAAGTGGACTAGACTACCTGTCCGCCCTAACTGTGAGTACGATTACTCAAGCAACTTACAGAAACTATGAAAACGCACGCATTGACTTAGCGGCTTTTGTGGCATTCTCGGCTTTGGTTTCGGTTGGCGCTGGTTTCGATGTAACTGAATCGCGTTCAACGAACTTCCGTCTCTCTATCAACAGAACTCAACAGAGTGTTCTCTAGGCCACCAACATTGCTACCAACTGAATGGAATTCCTATTTATGTTTTACTATACATATATATGTAAGTGGAAACTCCAAAAAAATAAGTCTCTGAACTTGAGTCCATTCCACATTTAATTTTGTATAACCATTTAAACCATTTAATTTGTATTATATACTTACGCAATTGAAGCCTTGAGCCTCGGAGCAATTTTAATGTATAATCCAAAGAGTCTTTTTGGCAGTAGCAATTTTGAACGGTATTTTATGTTATCGAATAATTTAGATTTAAAATATGGTAGTTACGAAAATCGTAATTAAATAAAATCAATTTGGCTTTTGTTAAGGTAATACAAAAAAGAATGGAAAATATAACGTAAATAACTTTTTAAACAATTTGGAATTTGAAACCAATTTTAGAATAAAAACGCTTAAATGCTAATGAGATAATATTGAAGAAAAACTTGTTTAACTCGTAAAAAATGTAATATTAAATAACACACGGAAAACTTGAAAAAATGTAAGTATTGCAAATAATTGAAATGGAAATATTGTGATTAATTTTGTTTGCGGTTTTATAATTTTGTAGTTTGTTATAGCATGATTTGAGTATCATCCTCGGTATTTGAAACATTTGTACTTGTTTGTGTGTTATAACATAACAGGACACTTTGTAAGCGGTCGTTTATTTCCGTATCTTGCAGATACGTTCAAAAGAATTTTAGGTACTCTTGAAATTTTGTATGATATTTATTTTTGCTTCACTTGGGTGCATTGTGTTTTTTTTAATATAATTGTTAGCGATAACAAGTTAAAACCAATCAAAGCGCGAAAAACGATCTGAAGATCCGGGCGATCCTCTCATCACTTCCACTTTCTGCTGCGTCCGATTCGAAAATGTTGCGTACTTCTTTCTTGCCACAACAAATTCCGAAAAACAGGGCGAAAAGAAAAAAGAAGAGTCGGTGAGAGAACTAGAGGAGAGAGCACTGAAACAGAAGTGCAATTACGGGGAGATCGGATCATGGTTCATGAGAGCGAGTGCTAAGGGAAACATCGAAGAGAGAGTTCGTCACGTATCGAGGCGTATGAAACGGATTGCAGTAGGGTAACCAAAAGCAATAAGGGAGGAAAATGCATTTAGAACGAAAAGTCTGTGTAAGGGAGAGAACGACAATGCGGAGAATGAGATGGAACAATAATGCGGTAAGCTCTTCTCCGAGGTGCCACGCAGATCAAACAATAGATGTCTGGACAGGGATTTTAAGAGACTTTGTTCCGAATTCCTTTATTGACTAAATGACCCCCAGCTACCAAAACCAGCCCAAAAGCTATAAATATGGTAGGAGGCTGAGGGACAAAAAATATTTTAAAAAAATTGTACCAAGAAGAAACAGCTAAATTACCCTAACATTAAACTAACTTTCGTTACATTTGTTTTTACAGAAATGTTGATAAATAATTTTTTTTAAAGTAATAAAAGTTACGACCTTTTAGTTTCTTGATATTCTTTTCTGATAAAACCGAGTAGGCCAACATCAGTTGTATTTGTACTAATTCAAAATGTTGTTTAGATTGGTGTGAACTCAGCTATAAGATGAAATATTGGGGTGAACTCAGCTATAAGATGAAATCAAGCAATCTTCATTTAATGATTTAAAAACCCTTTTGTGACTCCCTAGAAATATGAATCAAATAACTATAACATAATATGTTTTTCTTGAACTGTTAAAAAATATTTTAATATTTATACCCTTGCAGAAGGTACTCTAATTTCAGTCAAAAGTTTGCAACGCAGTGAAGGAGGCATTTCCGACCCTATAAAGTATATATATTCTTGATCAGCATCGCCAGGAAAGTCGATCTAGCCATGTCTGTCCGTCCGTTTCTACTCAAACTAGTCCCTCAGTTTTAAAGCTATCTGCTTGAAAATTTCCCAAAAGTTGTATTTCTATTGCAGGTAGTATATAGCTCGGAACGGTCCGGATCAGGTGACTATATGATATGGCTCCCATAGGAAACATTCGGAAATAAAAATTCAAAAAAATTATAACTTTTTGTTTTTAATTATTTTTTGTTGTTTTTTGTGATTTGGTAATATTTACATATTATGGAATTACGGTTTTAATTAAATTAAAATCTGTCAACAATATAATATAGCTCCCATAGAACATATAGGACATAGCTTCATTCTTTTTAGTAATATGTGTTAGGCACAGAAATCGAAATGTAGTCGATTTGTAATAACTGCAAGGGTATAATAAACTTCTGCTTGCCGAAATTTGCTTTCTTTCTTGTTACAAATTGATATATATATTTGATATATCAAATATATTTTTTGAATATGGCAAATGAAAAAAATGTATTTTGCTGTTTTTATATTTTTCCTTTAAGATATAGTATTTATTTATTATATCAGAATTACGCTTTAAGTTTTGTCAAAATCGGACAACAATGTCATATAGCTAAAAACGATGGCAAAATTTAAAATCGACATAACTTCATTGTTTTTAGTAATATCGGCATAGAAATCTAAATGTAGTCGTTTTGTAATAACTACAAAAGTTTTTAAACTTCTAAATCGATTTTTTCCTAATTTTCTATTTTCTAAATTTTATGCTGTTTTATCAAATTGTTTAGTTAAATTTTTTATTTGGGCGTGAGTAAAAGAAAGGGAGTAGCAAGGGAACTTCTATGATATTGTATTTACTACCAGGATAATGTGTCTCACCGAAAAATATCTATTTTTGGTGTGTACTACTACCGCGATCATAATAATGATGTTGACAGGGTTCAAATGACTAGATCTTAGAACTACAAGCCAGCTGAAGAGCGAGCAGGAATAACTCTTTATGTTCATGCAAATTCAACAAATGAAGTCAAAATCAGCCGGAAATCAGAGGCGGAGAATCGGAGAAAAAACGAACAATTTGTACGATTGGTACTGACTTAATAACAAGGAGAGCCCAGAACACGTCCCCTTTTTTGATTGCAAACAAAAACGAAATTATACAAAGTTCCTACTACATTAATCAAAATCGATTTTTTTCGAACCATAAGGTTATATATTTGAAAAAGTATACAAATAAAAGTTATGGCTTGAATTCATAATTCTAAATAGCATTTAACACTATTTTTATCTTGAGTTTTTTTAATAACTGTACTGTTTCTAATAGATGAAATATAAAATTAAGCTAATTAACCGACTAGTTGCTGTTAGCAACTTTAATAGCTAATTTGAAAACAAGAATTTCCAAATAAATGGTTTTTGTGCACTTAAAATAGAATAAATATATACTACAAAACGTTTTCCTCTTATTAAAAATTGTTGCATTTAATTACATCGGAGTAAGAAGACCAAGCCCATTTTCAATAGTCCAAGGAAGATTCAAATCACAAAATAAACAATGTCTTATAAGTTATTTTTTGCTGCTCTGGCCGCTTCATAAAAACTGGTTTCGAAAAAAAAGTGTTAAAAATTTCAAGTCGTTTTGTAGAAATAAATATTGAAAATTATTAAAGATAATATATAATATATTTTTCAAAGTTCATATAGACTCGCTAGTGATTCCGATATGTTCACCCATTAAAAATTGATCTAAGAGTGTTTTAAGACAATTATTTGCCAAAATTAAGGAGTTCATTAACATAACTTTTTAGGCCACTTAAAACTTAAAGTTTAGGTATGGCCTGAAAATATTAATATTTTTGAATTTGAGTATATGCGTATATCGCCTAAACGATGCCTGTTACATACTTTTCAACAAATACATCATACCTTTTTACGACTTACGCATCAATAAACATTGAAAAATTATAAAATATAGCTCAACTTTTTAGTCAGAGATTAAAAAGGGAAGCTCATCAGTGAAAAGAGGTAAAGGTAAGAGGAAAGGTATGTTGGCAATTTCAAAATTTAATCACATTATGGATTTTGCAGAAAGAAGAAAAATGGGGAAAAGTTTTCACAGACGCCGTCGGATATGAGGATATGGGACAGGAGATTGACTTGTCGCAGACTAACCCCATTTTGTACCCCAACATTTTAAAGGACCATGAAGTTACAACGCTGAGAAGTCTGTACTGTACATCCTATAGCTGAAAGGTCCTGCAGTATATGGATGAGTAGTACAGACTGCCCAGGACATTGCACTGCAGAAAAGTGAGCGTAGAGCAGGGAACCGAATTGAGCGGCGAGAGGAGAGATTCATGTTTTAGTCTGGGGGCTCGATGAGGTTTGACAGAGGGTTTTGACTGACGTATTGCTGCGATGTATATGCATGAAACATCAAGGAAGAAAGAGGCGAATAGTTTGCAGCTGTCGCTTTATGGTTTTCACTACCGCTGGCACATACAAACAAAAATAAAAACAAACCCTCTTAGCGCATGCCACAAACAAGAAAAGGCGTACGAGGAAAAAATAAACGTTACGAAAGATCTTACATACATATATTCCTACAGGCACAAGGCTTTTAGGAGTCATGCCGATTCCTACAGAACAAGACCCTCAAGTGAAGATCGTATAAGAACTGTACTAGTTAAGGAATCTTTAGGGTCTAAAAGGGTACCGAATTGGAAAAACAATGTAAGGTACTGAAATTTTATGTGTGGATACTACATAACACAAAGCAATTTTAACGATCGCAAAATCTGTCGAGATATTTAAACACCATTTGAATAGACTGAGATTGATATTACATGACACCTGAATAGCAATAAAAAATTCTAATTCACATTACCGAGAAAAAAACAACATAGGATTTTTGTCTTCCAATACCGTATTTTTATACCCTTGCAGAGGGTATTATAATTTTGGTCAAAAGTGTGCAACGCAGTGAAGGAGACATTCCGACCCTATAAAGTATATATATTCTTGATCAGGATCACGTCCTGAGTTGATACAAGCATGTCCGTCTGTCCGTCCGTCCGTCTGTCTGTTTCTACGCAAACTAGTCTCTCAGTTTTAAAGATATCGAATTGAAACTTTGCACACACCCTTCTTTCCTTTGCACGCAGCATATAAGTCGGAACGGCCGGGATCGGCCGACTATATCTATATATATAGCTGCCATACAACTGATTGATCGGAAATGCCAGAACTTTGGTGTTTGAAAGGTTAGAAAGTTGGGATTTTTTATGAGTATTAAGAATGCATCATGTGAATAGTTTTGGAGAATATAATTTACAGAATATTCTGCAAGGGTGTATCAACTCCGAAGCTAGCTCTTCTTTCTTGTTAAATATATTTTACTTGGAATCAAACACCAATCAACAAAATAAACAAATTACAAATATTTAAAATCGTTCGGTTTTACTTTATCTAAAAAGATTTCTGCATGCCTTCGAATCAATTTGTTTTTTTTTATGTTCCTATTATAATATTAATTTATTTCATATTAATTTCTTAAACATATAATAATTTGATCCTCCTTGTTTTATTAATAAAAACCGACTGGAGTAGAGATCAATTTGTTTTTATACCCTTGCAGAGGGTATTATAATTTTGGTCAAAAGTGTGCAACGCAGTGAAGGAGACATCTCCGACCCTATAAAGTATATATATTCTTGATCAGGATCACCTCCTGAGTTGATATAGCCATGTCCGTCTGTCCGTCTGTCCGTCTGTCCGTCTGTCTGTCCGTCTGTCTGTTTCTACGCAAACTAGTCTCTCAGTTTTAAAGCTATCGAATTGAAACTTTGCACACACCCTTCTTTCCTTTGCACGCAGTATATAAGTCGGAACGGCCGGGATCGGCCGACTATATCCTATAGCTGCCATATAACTGATTGATCGGAAATGCCATAACTTTGGTGTTTGTAAAGTTAGGAAGTTGGGATTTTATATGGGTGTTATATTTGGCTAATTAATCCCACCTACCGAATTTCATAAGGATCGGCCGACTATATCCTATAGCTGCCATATAACTGATTGATCGGAAATGCCATAACTTTGGTGTTTGTAAAGTTAGGAAGCTGGGATTTTCTATGGGTTTTATATTTGGCCAATCAATCCGACCTACCAAATATCATAAGGATCGGCCGACTATATCCTATAGCCGCCATATATCTGATTGATCGGAAATGCCATGACTTTGGTGTTTGTTAAGTTAGGAAGTTGGTATTTTCTATGAGTTTTATTTTTGGCCAATCAATCCGACCTATCAAATTTCATAAGGATCGGCCGACTATATCCTATAGCTGCCATATACATAACTGAACGATTGGAAATGCCATAACTTTGGTGTTTTTAAAGTTAGGAAGTTGGGATTTTTTATGAGTATTAAGAATGCATCATATGAATAATTTTGGAGAATATAATGTACATAATATTCTGCAAGGGTATATCAACTTCGGCTCCGCCCGAAGTTAGCTTTCCTTTCTTGTTTTTTTATGTTCTTAATTTCTTAAACATATAATAATTTGATCCTCCTTGTTTTATTAATAAAAACCGACTGGAATAGAGATCATTAAACAAGAGAAATGACGAGAGGGAGAAAAAGGGAGAGAGAGGAAGAGAGAGAGGTGACTACCTGAACAACCTTTGGCCGATCTGATTTAAAGAGATCTGGTCTGGGCCGGGACTTGGACCTAAACCTGAGGCTGGGTTGTGGCTCAGGCTACACCGGTTTTCAAATTTGGGATATGCTCGCCTCACGTTTTCATCGTTCCTTTATTTCAGCTATTTTAAGTAACAATAACGACAGGAGCCGGAGACCAAGAAGTGCGACCAGGACGGGGTTACGTGGAGCGGTACGGCAACAAAAGCTGCCGTTGCCTGTTCCGAAACCTTCGGGCCAAGTACCAAGTACATTCATAAGAGTAGCGGCGTCCTCAAATGTCCCAGCCTGCTATTAAGGTTCAGGCTAAGACCACTGAGGAAAAAATAGTTCCTTACGCCTTACATATGTATGTAAGTTAATTGACTTTTTAACAAGAAAGGAAAGCTAACTTCGGGCGAAGCCGTAGTTGATATACCCTTGCAAAATAATCTGTAAATTATATTCTCCAAATGGCAGCTATAGAATATAGTATATAGAATATATGTATATACTTTATAAGGTCGGAGATGTCTCCTTCACTGCGTTGCACACTTTTGACCAAAATTATTGTACCCTCTGCAAGGTTAAAAAAAATATTAATTTTTTGAAACCATAGACTATGCTTTTTCTCAGTGTAAGTAGTAGTAGGAAGATCTCAGACTTATTTTTCCATTCGTGCTCTTTTCCCCTTATTCTCTTGATGTGCGCTGCGCTTTTGTTTTTCCCATTCACGGAATTCTTGGAAATTTGCTGATCAGTAAATATCTTGCTCCCTTTGTTGTTGCGTTTCTTGCGAAGCAAAAACGGAAAACAGGACGAGATCAGGAAAGGACCCTGCCGGCGGGAGGGATAAGAGTGCAATTAGCCTGGAACGGACTCGTGGAGTGGGCTCCAGTGGATCCCAGGCGTGGGAGCTTCTTTTTTCAGAAAAAAACCCCAGCGGAAGTGCGCCAACACTAAATAAAATCAAATGGTGTGGCAGATGTTCCGCAAAAAAACAATAATCGAATTACATATATGTACATATGTATCAAGAAGTGGAAAAGAATTGAATTGAGTGAAAACAGAAGTAGAGAAGCAAAATGTACCCACACACGCACTATGTCACCTGGTCCGCTTTTCTTGTGCAAAATTAGGTGAAGAACCTGAGCAAAAGAGAGAGACTGAAGAAACACCCTTAAAGAGGAAGACCAAAAGCAAAAAATGTAATTAAGTAGCAGTTGATGGAACACCCTTTCATAGTAACCAACATCTTTCACTTCCCACTTCGTTTTCCATCATCCACTTTAAAAATTTCCTGCTGTTGAAAATGTAGGAAAATGGAGCGAGCTAGGAGTGGAACCCAAACATGGAGGTCAAACGTGAGGTGCACTGCCTAAATTACGTGTTTTTGGCTTCCGTTAGGCCCCGTTTACACTTGTACTGTATTATTTCGTTTGGGGCCTCACATATGTACATAGGTTAAGCATAGGGGCCTAGAGACGGAAAAATGGTAGGGCTTAGACTTACCAATTTTATTTTTCTAGTCAATATTTTGCCTATCGGCCGATCCTTATGAAATTTGGTAGGTCGTATTGATTGGCCAAAAATAAAACCCATAGAAAATTCCAACTTCCTAACTTTAAAAATACTACAGACAGACGGACAGACGGACATGCTTATATCAACTCAGGACGCGATCCTGATCAAGAATATACATATATACTTTATAGGGTCGGAGATGTCTCCTTCACTGCGTTGCACACTTTTGACCAAAACACCCTCTGCAAGGATATAAGAACAGGCAAAAAAGGCGGGAGAAAATGGGAATGTTTTAAGCAAAAAGCTTTAAACCTAAGGGACTAGTTAGCGTAGAAACGGACGGATGGACAGACGGATATGGCTAGATCGACTCTCCTGGTGATGCTGATCAAGAATATATATACTTTATATGTCCGGAAATGTCTCCTTCACTGCGTTGAAAACTTTTGACTGAAATTATAATACCCTCTGCAAGGGTATAAAAAGACAATTTTAACGATTTTGCGGAAGTTATAAGGGTTACAAAATTCAAATTTTTGGCACATGTTTTAACAAGTTGCTTTTCCTATTTCAACAATGTTTAACTATATTGCCTTTTAATATAAATTAAAATTAACAAAAATTTTAATTTTAAAATAAAAACCGATTGATTTGTAAAATTTTAAATATTAAGTTATACGTTTTTTTAGGTAGTGGCCATTTTACATTAAACCATCAATAAAAGAGCAGAAGAAGTGCCATGTAGCCATAAGAAAATTTAACATGCTGAGATATGTATACAATATTCCATATAAATATGTGCACTTTTGTAACTGTTGCTGCCGAAAAGCAACAGAAATTCTCCTTGGAGAAGACTCCTCAAGGATCTAGAATAAGCATATGCCGACTGTCATTTGCTTCCATTCTTTTCGGTTAATTTGTTGTTGTTTTAGGCTTCCTGCAATTCCAACAGGAAGCGAAAAGTAATATCTGCTGCAGTTGCAGACATACAATGGAAAACTTAGCACAAAAAGCAACAGCCTTACACAGTGGAACTTTTGTCACTAGCGTTTTGGTTAGATAATGTTAGTTAAATAACTTTTAATTCTTTTAATGGATTTTGTTTTTCCAATCCAACACTACATACATCAACAATTTTCCAAGCATTAATTAACAATAATTAAAACGAGAATGGAGGCAAACTTCGACAAGCCGAAGTTTATATTCCCTTGCAGTTATTACAAACCGACTACATTTCGATTTCTATGCCTATATTACTTAAAACAAGAAAGGAAAGCTAACTTTGGGCGTAGCCGAAGTTGATATAAGGGAATATTCTGTAAATTATATTGGTTGGCCAAAAATAAAACCCATAAAAAACCCCACCATCCTAACTTTAAAAACACCAAAATTATCGCATTTCCAATCGTTCAGTTATATGGCAGCTATAGGATATTATTTTTGGCCAATCAATTCGACCTACCAAATTTCATAAGGATCGGCCGACTATATTCTACAGCTGCCATACAACTGAACGATTGGAAATTCCATAACTTTGGTGTTTTTTTTTAAAGTTAGGAAGTTGGCATTTTTTATGAGTATTAAGAATGCATCATATGAGTAGTTTTGGAGAATATAATTTACAGAATATTCTGCAAGGGTATATCAACTTCGGCTCCGCCTGAAGTTAGCTTTTCTTTCTTGTTTTGTCCGATTTTGACAAAACTAAAAGCGTAATATATTACTATATCTGAAAGGACTATTTTTATAAAAAGAAAAAACAGCAAAATACAAATTTTTAAATTTTTTTTATTTTCCAATGGGAGCTATATGATAAAGATTTCCAATTTTAATGATATTGCCGCTCGTTTCGAATTATATACTACCTGCAATTGAAAGCAACTTTTGGGAAGGTTTCAAGCAGATAGCTTTAAAACTATGGGACTAGTAGAAACGGACGGACGGACAGAAGGACTCTCCTGGTTATGGTGATCAAGAATATATATACTTTATAAGGTCGGAAATGAATCCTTCACTGCGTTGCAAACTTTTTACTGAAATTTTTATACCCTCTGCAATGATATAATAACACAAATTGGAAGAAATTTTATATAACAAATTGTGTATCTTAAATGGAAAGATGTTCATGCAGCAAATGGGTTCAGAGAAAAAAGTTAGCTGTTTCTTAAATTACTCACAAATAAACATTTAACTACTTAAAATTCATGATAAAAATTAGAAAAATAAAATTTGCAATAGAAAAATATCCAATTGATTTTTGTACAGCAAATAAAAAAAAATCAGAATTAAAAAAGTTGAAGAATACTTTCGTCCATTTTAATTGTTTTACTTTTAACCCCTTCGTCTCTTTAAAGTTTTGTGCGGATAGCCACTGCATTTACAACCACTGTGCTGAAAGAGAAGGAATTCCAAAGAGATATCTGGTTAGACTGCGAAGTCCACTGCAGGCATTGACATGTGCCGGGCCTGAGAACCACGAAAATAGCCCATTCTCGGAGGGTGACGACCAGCAGCACCACCGGCAATCGAGGCATGGATCGTCGCTACTGCAACCCCTAGCCAGCCAGCACTGAGAATAGGGTAAGCAAATTTGTATTTCACTTTTCGGTGGGCAAAAAAAGAGATACATATAAACTCAAGAGGGCAACTAGAAAATCCAATAAGCAACTACTTTTACAGATTGGGGACAAAATATATATAACTTTGTACTTCCAAAGTACTCTGCCTACATTGAATAGTCAGAGACTAACTTCGTTTTTTAAATAGTTTTATTGCAAAGAAACTTCTTTGTATTTGATCTAAAATCTTTCGCTGTGATGGGATAAAGAGTAATAAAATTCGACCATAAATTTTGAAACAGAACGAGGAAATCGTTTTTATACCCGTTACTCGTAGAGTAAAAGGGTATATTGTATTCGTGCAAAAGTATGTAACAGGTAAAAGGAAGCGTTTCTGACCCTATAAAGTATATATATCAGGGCTGTGAACCACTCCGGAGCTGAACCACTCCGAACCGGATTAAATCACATTTTTTAGAAAACGAACCGAACCGTAAACCGGAGCGCCGAATTTTTTATAATTGAACCGGAACCGAGCCGGAACTTTTTTTTTTCATATTCGGTTCGGTTCACGAAAAATGTATTTTTTGTGTTCATGTTTTTTTATTCAACATTGTGGGGGATTTTCTGATCATATTATTTACTAAAGGATATAAAAATGCGCAAATATTTTCTATGCGGAATGTTAAAAATAAAATATTTAACATCTTGAATTAATTATGTGAATGTAACAAAAAAAAAATCGAGGAAAGTGTAAACAAATCGTTTTTAAAAATGTTTTTCGTTTCATTTTATGGTTATGTTTGACAGAAGAAAAGATTCTGTCGGTTGGGAGTTCCAATTCTTCGAAATGTGTTTTTACCAGCAGCAATGGAAAACCAAAAAGTTCACGACTTCTTCATTTATAATGAAGAAAATAACAAAAATAAGTGTAAAGTTTGCGATTTCGCATCATAAAGGTTCGGAAGTAACCTTTATGAAGTCTCGCTCCGACAAATATATACGACGGTGGACAATGGTGCCAATATGGTTTTGGCGTGAAATAAACTAAACCAATTACATAGGGTTGACCTCGATGCAGATCACTCCGAATGCGAATGCATTTCTACAGAAATTGACATAGATCAAATTCAAGTGGATTTACCTCAGGACTCAATCACCACAGTGCGTTGCGCAGCGCACACTTTAAATTTAGTTGTTTCTGATTTTTTAAAAGAAATTAAGATTGATTTATCTAAAATACGAACTTTATGTAAAAAACTAAGAACTCCAACCATTCTAAATCTGCTTTATTTAGAAAATTTAAACAAGCCCATATTAGACTGCGCCACCCGGTGGAATTCCACGTATTTAATGTGCGACCAAGTTCTTACATTAAAAGAATTTTGTCTAAAAAGCTCAAATGACATAAAAGAACTTCGTTTAAAAAACACCGAATGGGACGCAGTGAAAATTTTGTTTAATTTGCTGAAACCTCTTTATGAGTTCTCTTTAAAAAAAAAGCTTGTGATTTTATTAATTCTTTCGATGGCATAGAAAGAATTAGAATGAAAGACGATGGTATTTTGAAGTTTTGGGACGTCTATCAATGTGAAAACTTAAGAAAACTAGCTTATGTTGTTCATGCCGTACCTGCTACACAGGTATCAGTAGAAAGGGCGTTTTCCTCCTTGAAATTTATTTTATCTGATCTCAGGGGTAGCATTGATGAAGATATTTTGGAAGATATTATGTTAGTTAACCTTAACTGATGTTAGTTAACCTTAACTGATGAACACTTTATAAATCATAAATCTTGTAACTTTACTTATAAGTCTTAATGTTATGGGACATATTTGAAGGAAAATACATGGAAATAAATGTTGACTTTATTATTTAATTAAAAAAAATGTATTTATTTGAACCCTGGTTCGAACCTGAACCCTGCTCCGGCTCATCAATGAACCGGTTCGAAAACCGGAACATTATCTATCGATTAGGTTTGAACCCTCAACCGAACCCATGCCAAAACAATATGGGTTCACAGCCCTGATATATATTCTTGTTCAGGATCACTAGCCGAGTCGATCTAGCCATGTCCGGCTGTCCGTCTGTCTGTCTGTCCGTATGAAATCGTATGAGATCTTTCCCAAAAACTCATTAAACGCTTAAGCCTGGCTAGCGCCTACATTTCCGCCTTTCTTGGCCCGTGGTACCAATGTCTTGGGGTAGATGGCGCAATACAATAGCATATTTATATTAAGTTGTTTAGCTGAGTAACGGGTATCTAATAGTCGAGGCACTCGACTATAGCGACCTCTCTTCTTTTTTCTGATAATAGTACAAAGTTTTATTTATTTTTCATTTAAGTACAAAAATATGTTACGATAACAAAGAGGCAATCGAAGCCTCCAAAAACATATGTTTATATTAAGAACCAATGGATTATAAAAACAAAGATATTTTTATTGTTAAAATATAACGTGTTAAAATCTTGGGCCTCGTCGTGTACATTAGTTAATAAATTTAAAAAGGTATTGGACTAATTGCAAAGCCAGTTCGTGAGAGAGGGTTCAATCGGGAAACGAGGGTTGTTCCTTTACAACTTATCAATTGAAGAAATCCTTCCCAGATGCAGTAACAGCTGTCATAATTATTTTTATTTTTACATATTATTTGTGCTCTTGTTTTCTGTTAAGGTAGGGTTATAATTTCAAGGACCTTAAAGAAATAGTCGCGCGTGTCAACCAAATCTTTAAAATTCTTGGTACATATCCTGGACCGAATGCATGGCAACTGTGCGAAATGAATAGAGATTATATATGAGACCGGGCAAAGGCGATAAATATCGCCGCCTTCCTTAAAATAAAGGGTGGGATAACTGATGCAATGTGCATTACATGCATGGGATCGTAAATCAGAGCGGGTTAAAGTTGAGGATCAGGCCAGGTAGAAAACCGTACAGTATGAAAACCATCGGAGCGAAATCAAATCCCTCCCCGAAAAGCCGTGGGATTAATTAGCATTTGGTTTCGGGACAACGATTTTGTTGTGTTCCGCTTTTCTCTTCACTAAAATTTTATAATTTATACATTTGGCGGACTGCAAAGTGTCAAGTCAATGTCAAACAAATCTGTGAAAACAGTGTTCTGAAATCATTAGGCAAGTAAGAAAAATTCAAATTGATTTGTAAGCTTCCGATGGAGTAGAAAGAGGAGATAACCAGTTACTGCTAACCGAATGACATTTGACGTGGTATAGGAAAACCCGTCTACCGATCCTTGTCCACTGGCGGACTTGAAAGTTTGTCTTTTGATGTTTGTATGCGAGTTTGTTCGTCAGTTTATTTCTTCTTATTTCGTTTCGGGGTTAACTTGTTCCATAGTTTTGTTTGCATGGTTATTTATGTTCCTTAAAAAATGTTGGCTGTCGACTTGTTCACGGTTCAGTGGACTTGGGTTCCTTGGGTCGTGTAAACCCTTTATGGTTTCAGTTCACCATAGGTTAAGTGCAAATCGAAGTGAGGACATTTTATTTGCATACAATTTAGTTAAAATAATTTGTTTACACATACGACTTGTCCGGGAATTAAGTTCAAATAAGATGTTGAGATTATCTCAATCTGTGATGGTTGATAGAAATATGAGTTTCCTTATGATTATTTCTATAAATGAGTTTAAGAGAACTACTTTACGAGCAGAAAATTAAAAATAAAATGACACGTGTCAAAAATAATAGTTAAATTTTTGATACGTGTCATTTTATTTTTAAGTTTCTGTTAATATTCTTAAGTTGTTCATATAAACCTTAGCTGATGTTTTCTGAAGTGTAAAACACAGTTATTCATAATAACGATTAATTGTTAATTTTTTCTTATTGATTGTCCACAGTAAAAAGTATTAATTATCATGCAACTTACCAACAATTTAGTTGTATCCGGCAGCCAACTGTAATAAAGTATCATTAATTTGGAAAAATTTAACTGAATTAGGTTACAAAAATTAAACAAAATTTAAACTAATTATACTAATTTAGAGTCTGTCAATATACAATTTAATTGAACAACATTTATTGTTTTTTTATTTTACCAGCCGATTTTCCCCCTAAGCGTAAAGTACAATGCATATCTAGAAAAGTGTACCTAATCATCTTCCAAATATATTTATACCCTTGCAGAGGGTATTATAATTTTGGTCAAAAGTGTGCAACGCAGTGAAGGAGACATCTCCGACCCTATAAAGTATATATATTCTTGATCAGGATCACCTCCTGAGTTGATATAGCCATGTCCGTCTGTCCGTCTGTCTGTCCGTCTGTCTGTCCGTCTGTCTGACCGTCTGTCTGTCCGTCTGTATGTCCGTCTGTCTGTCCGTCTCTCTGTTTCTACGCGAACTAGTCTCTCAGTTTTAAAGATATCGAATTGAAACTTTGCACACACCCTTCTTTCCTTTGCACGCAGTATATATGTCGGAACGGCCGGGATCGGCCTACTATATCCTATAGCTGCCATATAACTGATTGATCGGAAATGCCATAATTTTGGTGTTTGTAAAGTTAGGAAGTTGGGATTTTCTATGGGTGTTATATTTGGCCAATCAATCCGACCTATCTAATTTCATAAGGATCAGCCGACTATATCCTATAGCCGCCATATAACTGATTGATCGGAAATGCCATAACTTTGGTGTTTGTTAAGTTAGGATGTTGGGATTTTCTATGGGTTTTATATTTAGCCAATCAATCCGACCTACCAAATTTCATAAGGATCGGCCGACTATATCCTAACTGAACGATTGGAAATGCCATAACTTTGGTGTTTTTAAAGTTAGGAAGTTGGGATTTTTTTTTATTAAGAATGCAATTTTGGGTATATCAACTTCAGCTCCGCCCGAAGTTAGCTTTCCTTTCTTGTTTTTTAAAAGCATTGATTGAATTTACCGAAAAGTAGTTTAACAAATCTTTAATAAAGACAGTAATTTCAACCAAAATTTGCCCTTCAAATCCCAAAAAAAAAGTAAATTTTTATTCGTACCACAGTAAAATTGGTACTGTTTATTATTGTTATCCCTTAGTTAATGCCAATCCAAGTTAAAAGTGTGGGTGCCAATGCTTGTCAACTAGTGTGAAGACTAACAAAGAAAATCAAATAATACTGATTTTGTAAAGGAGTGCTTGACTTGCAGGTTTTGGTGCACGGAGAGCTTGTATATCTATAAAAATTAGAGTTTTAATAGTTACTTAACAGTATTTTACAATGTGGGATATAACAAACAGATAATTCCCAAAAAAAAAGTAACAATAAAATACATATGTATGCAAAAACGGTTAATGTTCCCGATACCGTTTTGTTTGCAGTAAATTTGCTGTTACAATTGGTACATTAAACCATGCAAAATTGGCCTGTGCACGAGCATATGGATCTGCGAAAACATGGCCCACCTTATGCCAAAAGCCCTAACCTAAATCAACAAATCGGTGTAAAGTTGTTTGCTCTGATTTAGAGGATAAAACTTGGAAAAGTTCGCAGGCAAGCGCGAATTAACAAGCAACGAATGAACAATATTAACATTAGGGAATGGCAACATAGTTGTCAAATCAAACTTGAGATTATATCCCGCTGTGGATCGCTTTGGTTTTGTTCTTAAAAATATGAAAAACATTTAAAACTTTTTTTTTAAGAATTTTTTACCGAGTTGGCATTTAAAGAACTTTAGCGATTTATGCGTCTGTCAGTGGAGGCAGGCGAAACCTGATTTGCTGCTGACGACCAAGAACGAGGACTAAGGCCAGAAAACCCAGCCAAAGTCGCAAGAGTTTAAAGGGCCTGAGTGTAGGTAGGAAATAAAACCAGACCCCAGCTAAAAAGGAGAAGGGGGAGTTACTACGCGATAGACGGTACGAATCGAAGCGGGAGAGTGTGGATTGCAAACTCCAACACTGCCTCTGCTGCATTCCGGTGTCGAATTTGACTCTCAACTTCCAGCGATTCAGCCACATGTTGCACACACTGTGAGAATGAATTTAATTAAAATAAATCGAACCCACGGTAAGAGCCAAGGGACCAATGGAGCGCCACACAACACGACCAGACAGCCACCAGACCCGGTCCTGATCTGCATCAGCGGAGTCAACTAAGTGCAACTAGTCCAAAGTCTAGTCACAGCTAACCGTGGGACAAATTAGAGTGCAGATAATTACGCTGAATTTTTAACTTTAAGAGAAAAGCACTAGGATAAAGCAAGATAGTAAAATTATATTGTTATATACGAGATGATAATACATATAGATGCTGGGCAAGATCCCAATTTAGGTTTAATTCATTTATAACTGAATATTGCAAACAAGCCACACTAATGAATAATTTAGTAAGATTGTGAAATACAATCTGCAGCTAAAAAATAACGGTGCTTGTTTATGTCCTCGAAATATGTTGAAGTATTTTTATAGCAAACAAGAAAGGGAACAAACTTCGGCAAGCCGAAGTTTATATACCCTTGCAGTTATAACAAATCGACTACATTCCGATTTATATTCCTATATTACTAAAAACAATGAAGCCGTGTCGATTTTGCGCTGCATTTTGCCATCGTTTCTATGTTAATTAAAAGCGTGATTCCATAATATTTAAATATTGCCAAATCCCAAAGAACAAAAAAAAAATTAAAAACCACAAAGTTATAATTTTTTTGAATTGTTTTTTCCGATTGTTCATATGGGAGCTATATGATATAGAGTCGGAAATGTCTCCTTCACTGCGTTGCAAACTTTTGACTGAAATTATATTACCTTGCAGAGGGTATAAAAATGGGCAAAGAAAAAGAAAGCTTGAAAAATCAAGAAAACCTATTTAAACACTTTCTGCATTTTATAGCTAATCCTTCGCTTTACTCACCACCATAAATTCAGTAAATAATTAAAATATGCACTGCGAAGCATGTATAGACTATAGTTAAATTTAATTTAATGGAATGTGTTAGTGTTTGACTAACTGCCAAGGAAGCCTGTCAGAATTGGTTTATAATAGAAGCACCCAAAGGTGGGGTTGGTTGACGAATACAAGTGTTTGGTTCCACGGTTTCCAAGTTGTGCACCCCAACAATGCCACTTAAATCTCATTTCAGTTTCACACTTAAAGAAAATAAAACATATTTTGTGTGACTGTGCTTTCAGAGAGAGGCTTTTGCCATTGGAGCGTTAAAAATATTTCATGCCCAATACACAGCCCCACCGCACTCATGGCTCCTGGTTGCACATGCATAGAAAATATAAGACCAGCAAAGCAGAGAAACTACGCGTAGAGATGCTGAAGGGGGCCGGGCGATAAGCTCACAATGAGTCTGGAGTTTTAGAGTTGTACGAATTATGTAGCCTCGTAAACGAAATTCACCGCCGCATATTTAACTCGCATTTCAGCATAATTTGATGTAATTTAAGAAGTCTCCTGCAACATTTTTGTGTGTGCTGCTGATGCCCAACAGCTTCGAATGCCAAAAGCCACGATCGTGGCTGAAAACTGACCACGAAATTATACTCCGGAATATTGATCAATCCCGATCCCAAGGTTATTCCACTCCCTTTGATTCGAACCTGACCAATACTCCCAAAACTTCCAAAACTGCGTGAACGCCCCAAACTTTTATTTTGTTTAATGCTGATATCATCATGGCAATTTCGGAAACTATGAAACTGTATCTATCAATTCAACATAATAACACTAGCTTAAGAATGGGAAAAAACTGAATAGTCAATTTAAGTATGTAAGGTGTGTAATATGTTATAAATTATTTTGTGTTGCAACTTGAAGTGCATTTTCAGGCACTAAATAACTTATGCTCTTCTTTACCACAGGCATTATTGTGACTTTCTACTAAGAATCCTTATCTATGTAAGCAATGTATGGAATTATTATAAGCACCCTTTTTCCCTTCTAAACAGTTGCAGTTTGTCAGACTTTGCTGGCGAAGAAGCTCAGGCGATTAACTGTGCCTCGCGACTTGGCCGACAGGTTGCCACGGTATTGAAACAGACGGACATGGCTATATCTACCTTGACAAACCGCAAACGTACAAAATTTAGCGTGCTTTAATATCTTAACCCGTTTTGACCTCATCCCTATGTTGCCTGCATTGCAATGAAAACGAGGACGGAAGCTAACTTCGGCAAGCCGAAGTTTTAATACCCTTGCAGACTTTGCCGAAATTGCTAAAAGTAAAAAAGAGGCGAAAGGAATAAGGTATACATAAGTAAACTAGATTTGCATCGTTTCAAATCAATTGCTTTTATACTGCAAAAATGTCACATACAAATAGAAAAAAAGGGATACTTTCGCAGCCTGTAACAATTTTTCCTATCTCCTTTAAGATATAGACTACCGAGCGGCAATGATCTGCGTACACTTGTTTTAGGACGACTATGAAAGTTTCAGATCGCTAGCTTTTAAACTGAGCTCGCAAACGTTATTGAAACAGACGGACAGACGGACATGGCTATATCGCCTCCCCTATTGATCCTGATCAAGAATATATATACTTTAAAGGGTCGGAAACGTCTCCTTCACTGCGTTACAAACTTCTGACCAAATTTATAATACCCTCTGCAAGGGTATAGAAATTAAGTTAAGCCAATTTGAAGCTAAAGCCCAAAAATGGAATTAATTATTTTGGTTGGTTTTTTGCGGTTTGTCCTAGTTGTGGAAATCGAATTCTCAAGAAACTTAAGACATACAATAGGCACCTTAAGATAAATATGTAAAATAAATAAATATTTTTATTATCGCAAGATTTTTTTCTGTTAAAAAATGTTTTTTTTTTCGTAAAATATTGTGTTATTGTGCGCGTTTCTTGTAGATTAATATGGTATATGGTTTTATCAAAATGTATTATTTGAGATGAAAAGTATTATTAGCTATGTCGATTTAGAAATGTTAAAATGGTTTCCATTCTTCTAAAGCACCGAGATCTGGAAAACTTTAAAAGCATATACAGTGAAACTCCCATAAATTCAAAAATACATGAGAAAAAAGGTATAGGAATTTTACTCTAAAAAACCAACTACTAACTATATGAGAAAAATAAAAATATATTTTTGTACTATTTTAATAGTATGTAGTAAAATGCATTAATATTTTTTTTTATTTGGTGTGTACACTTTGATTAAAATTTGTCTATATTTTTATACCCTTGCAGAGGGTATAATAATTTCAATCAAAAGTTTGCAAAGCAGTGAAGGAGACATTTCCGGCCCTATAAAGTATATATATTCTTGATCAGCATCACCAGGAGAGTCGATGTCGATCTGCTTGAAACTTTCTTAAAAGTTGTCTTCCTATTGCAGGTAGTATATAAGTCGGAACGAGCAGGATCGGGCGACTATATCATAAAGCTGCCATAGAAACAAACAGAAAAAAATTAAGCAGAACAATATGGAATTACGGTTTTATTAAATTAAAATCGGATATCTATATCATATAGCTCTCAAAGAAAAATCAAAACCACAAAAAAAAAAAATAATAAACAAAAATTTTTATTTTGCGGTTTTTTTATTTATTAAAATATTGACATAGCTTCATTGTTTTTAGTAATATAGGCATAGAAATCGAAATTAGTCGTTTTGTAAAAGCTGCAATGATATATAAACTTCAGCTTGCGGATATCTACTTCCTTTCTGAAGCTTAGTATCCAGATCGACAAACGATTACGCTAGCGTAAAAACTTTAATCTTTCGAGTGTGACCAAAATTTTGCGAGTTCATCAGATTTAAGCGTGCTTCGGTCGTACTGTCAATCAGCTGGGCTTGTTGACAAGCAGTTAAAATTAAAATATCGTATTTGCGGGAAAGAGCCTTTAAAAGATATTATCACATACCTTGGCAAGACAAGTCTGCCGCTGTACAAAGAAATTGAAAAACAATACAATTTAAATTTAACAGTTGTTTTTTTTTTTAATTTACTGATAATTATTTGCTAATTTAAAGTTCATAGCTGCACTTTTATTGTGTTTTTTCGTACATTCTGGACCTAAAAAACATTTTGCTCTGACAAGAGGCACCCCAGATAGTATTAATGTTATTTTGTCCTCACATCGACTTTAGCGAGTTTTTTCAGTTTTTCCCTCAATTTCTTATAATGTTCAGTGAGAAGCGCACGCCAAAAGATTAAATTTTTTAATCTTTTCGCTAGGGTTTTTGAGCGCACGCCAAAAGATTAAATTTTTTAATCTTTTCGCTAGGGTTCACTCAAAGCTAATTTCCGCAGACTGGCAACGCTATGGAATTTTCTGGTATTTTTTTCGTCGATCAGGGGACCGACGTGAAAAAAAGGCCCGACGAAAAGTGAACGCCAGCTGTTTGCCTCTCGCTCTCTCTCATGACTGGCGTACGGTTTTCGTCGATCTGGATACTAGGCTACTAGGCCTCACTGAACATTATAAGAAATGGAGGGAAAAACTCAAAAAACTCACAAAAGTCGATTGCAGGTGTTTACATGTGAGGACAAAATAACATTAATACTATCTGGGGTACCTCTTGTCAGAGGAAAATGCCTTTTAGGTGCAGAATGTACGAAAAAACACAATAAAAGTGCAGCTATGAACTTTAAATTAGCAAATAATTATCAGTAAATTAAAAAAAATAACTGTTAAATTTAAATTGTATTGTTTTTAATTTCTTTGTACAGCGGCAGACTTGTCTTGCCAAGGTATTTGATAATATCTTTTAAAGGCTCTTTCCCGCAAATACGATTTTTGAATTTTAACTGCGTGTCTACAAACCCAGCTGATTGACAGTACGACCGTAGCACGCTTAAATCTGATGAACTCTCAAACTTTTGGTCACACTGGACAGATCGTTTGTCGATCTGGATACTAGGGTTAAATATTGAATTGACCACAAGGGTATTTTATACCCAGCTTTTTAAGAAGAAAGAAAAAACCACAGAAATTCCACAAATGAAACCATAGTTGCAAAAAAATAAGGAAGAAGAGTCAGTGCAAAAACATAAGCCGCAATAAACTTGAGTTGAAACCAAAAAATAAGACGAGGGATAAGATAGGATAAGAGGCCAAGTGCGAAAGAGGCGGCATAAGTTAGGTTAGGACCACATCCATACTGATGGTTTGTGGCAACCTACATTGAATTTGAATTTTGCTGCTGCCGGTGTTGTTAATATTTTTGTTTGCTGTTGGGCGTCAATCTCCAAAAGGGTATCAGAAAAACGTAAACAACATCCCACAAAACAACAACAACGGCTTTCGGAAAATAGGGTTGGAGTACCACCGCCAGAAGCGTCTACATTGAAAACAATGGCACGGAAAAAAAATTTAAAATATGCAAGCCAGGTTGAGGGAGAAACTATATTTTTGAGAGGGATTAGAAATATTAAAACATTTTTTTAAGAAAAGATTTTTAAAAGTCGAAAATATATTTCGAATTACAGGAGTTAATACAATATAACCTAATACTTATTATTAACATTTTTTCAATTTGGAAATACCCCGTAATTTTTAGAAAAATCACTCAAAAAAATAAATTTTAAAATTTACATTATCGGTAAGGTGGCAGTGACTTCTAAAATTATTCCAGCCAATTAAAACAGTTTTTCCATAAATAAAAGCTAAAGAACCGACATAAATTTAGACTGAACAAAAAAAAAAGTTGTATTTGCTTTAAATTAGGAAGCAAAATGGTAAGGTTTATAAAATACGCCTTAAATTTAATAAAATTACTTTCTCATATTAAGAAATTTACACAAATCTGCATTGAAATATTGTTCTCCAACCACTAATAGGGTTTGGAGTAAAACTCTATCAGGGTTGGTTAAAAATATAAATAATAATGCTGTGATAAATTTTCCCACCAGCGACATTGTTATTTTAGGAATAATTTTTAATAAGTCGAATAGCATTTTTAATACCCTTGCAGAGGGTATTAAATTTTTAAGTCAAAAGTTGCAACGCAGTGAAGGAGACATTTCCGACCCCATAAAGTATATATATTCTTGATCAGCATCACCAGGAAAGTCGATCTAGCCATGTCCGTCTGTCCGTCCGTCCGTCTGTCCATCCGTCCGTTTCTACAGTTCAGTCCTCACTTTTAAAGCTATCTGCTTGACACTTTCCCAAAAGTTGTTTTTCTATTGCAGATAGTATACACTAGTCGGCATAATTATTTTGACGAAACCTCTTTTTGACTATTAAACTTAGCGATACTTAAAATCGTCAAATAACGGTTTAAAACGTAAGTGCCAAGCAAACAATATATTTTTAGCATTTTTTGAATGGCATAAGTATTTTGCCAGCATCTTTATGGATATATTTTCACATTTTTGAGCACGCGAGAATCAAACAGCTTTTGTGCTTAGCCTTTATCAAAATTATATGTCGTTATTAAAATACAAAAGTATTAAATAATATTAAATAACATGGGTAAAATGGCTGAGTTGGTTAGATCTTCAATGGTAGCGAAGTTTAAGGCTGGAATTGCAGTCAAAGACATTGCCAAGGAGTTTGATGTGTCGCGTCAGACAGTGCACTACCAAATTAAGAAGTTTGAAAAGCATAACGACTTGCGTAATTTAAGAAGATCAGGTGCCAAGCGCAAAACGAAACCCAGTGAAGACCGAGTGCTAATAAAATGTTTTTTTTTTTTTTTTTTTTATAAATGTTTTTTAAAAAAAATGTTTTTCTGAAGCCTCAGTCTGCTGCCGATCAATTTAATTTAACAGCGAAGACCCCAATTAGTGAGCGCACAGTCCGTCGGCGACTAAAAAAAAGTGATTTTAAGACCTACAAAGCCAAGGACGTGCTATACATACAGTCCCGCACTAAAGTGTTGGCACACTTGCAATTTTTGACTTTAAATGTTATTTTTAGGCTTGTGTATCATTTTAATGATTCCCTTTTTTTTAATTGGTTAAATAAAAGATTTTTTTATTTGAAAGGCACCATTAATTTTTATTTTTTTATAACGTTATTAAAGCTATTTTAATTTTAAATGAAAAGGAACTTTTTTCGTGACACAAAAGTCTTGGCACACTTAACCTAATTATACTATTTTTTACATTTAACTTATAATTTAATATTTGGTTGGTAGTCCTTTTTGTTTAATGACATCTTCGAGACGTCTAGGCATGGAATGTACCAGTTTTTTGGTCACCTCTTGAGAAATTTTCACCCATTCCTCCATCAAAGCTTTTTTGAGATCATTTTTCGATGAAATGTCATGCTTTCTGATATTCCTATCCAATTCCTCCCACAGGTGCTCGATAGGGTTGAGATCAGGTGATTGTGGGGGATGTGGCAGAACGTGTGCGGTATTGTAAGTGAGCCACATGCGAACATCTGTGGCCGTATGCTTTGGATCATTATCGTGCATAAATGTGAACGAGTTCGGCATGTTTAGGTTTGAGGCACTTTTTTTGAGGTTGTCCTTCAAAATATTGAGGTAATAAGCCTTGTCCATGATTCCCTCGATAAATACTAACTCCCCAACACCCGCAGATGACATGCATCCCCACACCATGACTCCTCCGCCGCCGTGTTTCACTGTTGGCGCCAAATTTTTTTTATCCAAAGCAGTGTTTTTCTTTCTCCACACCTGCTGACGGCCATCGGATCGAAAAATATTAAATTTGCTTTCATCGGAAAACAACACCTGATCCCAATATTCAATTGGCTTGCCCAAAAAGTCCTAGCTTCCTTCTAGCTGTACGACTGTGGTAGTTGGCTTCGTGCAGGGCTCTTCGCACAGTCATGGGGTGAACTTCCTTCCCAAACTCATTTTTAACCTCTGCGGCAATCTGGGAAGATGTTATTTTCGGATCCACCTTCACTTTTCGAATCAGCTGGCTGCGTTCCCGATCAGTCAAAATCCTCGGCCGTCCAGGAAGCTCCCTTAAAACGTTGCACGATGCTTCGGATGGAAAATCGGCTCATTTCCATTATGTTGGCTATTTCGCCATAGGAATTTCCTTCATTGTAGAGATGTAGGACAATTTTTCTTTGAGCTACGTTGGATTCCTTGCGCTTATTCTCCATTTTTTAAAAAGTACAAAACAAAATGCATAAAAAAGACCAATAAAGCAAAAATTCTTGAAAACTTTGATCACATGTTATTTAACGGGATAACCGTTATGTATTTCAAAAAAAGTATGACCAGATCCGGGTTAATATAGTAATCGTACCGAAAAATATTTTAACTGTGCCAAGACTTTTGTGTCACGAAAAAAGTTCCTTTTCATTTAAAATTAAAATAGCTTTAATAACGTTATAAAAAATTTAAAATTAATGGTGCCTTTCAAATAAAAAATCTATTATTTAACCAATTAAAAAAAAGGGGAATCATTAAAATGATACACAAGCCTAAAAATAACATTTAAAGTCAAAAATTGCAAGTGTGCCAACACTTTAGTGCGGGACTGTATCTAAAGCAAACAAGCTTAAAAGACTGTCCTTTGCAAAAAAATATATCAATAAGCCAAAGGAATTGTGGAGAAGCGTTTTATGGACAGAATCTTACATTTTATGTATGATTACCAAAGGTACAAAGGCAAAAAAGGCGTTTGCCAAAAGGTAAGCCACGGTGGAGGCTCTGTAACGTTCTGGGGATAATGGCCTATAACGGACTGGGTGACTTCGTTCCTGTCACTGGCTCAATGAACCAACACAAATATTTATCGGCTCTAAACGAAAACGCCTTTACTTCTTTAGACCAGCTTATTGGGATATCCTGCAACAGGATAACGCCCCATGTCACAAAGCCAAGATGATAACAATATTTTTGAAGGATGTTGGTGTTACAACCTTGGATTGGCTACCTTAAAGTCCAGACTTAAATATTATTGAAAACGTCTGGTCTCTTATTAAACGCAAAAGAACAGTATCGTTAAAGAAAACCAGAGAGAAGGCAATTTCTGAAATCCCTTCCCTTTGGGAAGAGATATCTCCAGAGATTCTCCAAAGTTTGATCGATTCTGTTCCACGACGCCTGCAAAAAGTTAAAGAAACTTAAGGAAATTATATATTTTACTAAATTAATTTGTTTCCTTTACTTTTTTTGAGCTAAGGCTATCTTATTAATATTAAAATTTACTTGTCAAAATACTTATGCCACAACATGAAATTCACTTTAGTTTATAAATTACTAAGTTCATATGAAAAAATGTTGATTTCATTATTTTTAAGTTTGTAGTAGCACTGAGTAAAACAGAAAAAAAAATCATTGAGTTACATTAAACCATTATAAAGTTACAGAAAAAAATGCATCATTTGTTTTTCGTCAAAATAATTATGCCGACTAGTGTATAAGTCGGAACGAGACGGATCCAGAGTTGTTACTATTTAAATACTATGGAATAACGGTTTTAATTAAATTAAAATCGGACATCTATATTCTATATCTCCCATACAAAAATCAAAAAATTCAAAAAATATAAAAATGAACAAAAATTGTTTTTTTCGGTTTTTTATTTTTTTATACCCTTGCAGAGGGTATTATAATTTTGGTCAAAAGTGTGCAACGCAGTGAAGGAGACATCTCCGACCCTATAAAGTATATATATTCTTGATCAGGATCACCTCCTGAGTTGATATAGCCATGTCCGTCTGTCCGTCTGTCTGTCCGTCTGTCTGTCCGTCTGTCTGACCGTCTGTCTGTCCGTCTGTCTGTCCGTCTGTCTGTCCGTCTCTCTGTTTCTACGCGAACTAGTCTCTCAGTTTTAAAGATATCGAATTGAAACTTTGCACACACCCTTCTTTCCTTTGCACGCAGTATATATGTCGGAACGGCCGGGATCGGCCTACTATATCCTATAGCTGCCATATAACTGATTGATCGGAAATGCCATAATTTTGGTGTTTGTAAAGTTAGGAAGTTGGGATTTTCTATGGGTGTTATATTTGGCCAATCAATCCGACCTATCTAATTTCATAAGGATCAGCCGACTATATCCTATAGCCGCCATATAACTGATTGATCGGAAATGCCATAACTTTGGTGTTTGTTAAGTTAGGATGTTGGGATTTTCTATGGGTTTTATATTTAGCCAATCAATCCGACCTACCAAATTTCATAAGGATCGGCCGACTATATCCTAACTGAACGATTGGAAATGCCTTAACTTTGGTGTTTTTAAAGTTAGGAAGTTGGGATTTTTTATGAGTATTAAGAATGCATCATATGAATAATTTTGGAGAATATAATGTACATAATATTCTGCAAGGGTATATCAACTTCAGCTCCGCCCGAAGTTAGCTTTCCTTTCTTGTTTTTTATTTATTTCATTGAGATATAGTAATTATTTACTATATCAGAATTACGCTTTTAGTTTTGTCAAAAATCGGACAACAATATCATATAGCTGCCATAGAAACGATGGCAGCGCAAAATCGACATAGCTTCATTGTAATAAATGCAAGGTAATCTAAACTTCGGCTTGCCGAAGTTTTCTTCCTTTCTAGTTTTGCCTTATTTTAAGTCTTATTGTTATTACAATCCCAATAATTGTTGTTGAGTGTATGGATGCTAGAAGCAGACGAAGATGCGTGTCTGGCTCTTAAGACACTCATCTCCCTGCTCGACAGACCTTCTCTACTTCTCAACATCGTTTGGACTCAACGTAAGAATTCCATTGAAAAATGAGCACAATGCAGAACCAACTGTGCTTCAATGGGATGGAGGGGCTTCGAGGGGGATAGTCACGTCTGTCGCCTCTCTTGTAATAAATAAAAGCTGGCCTAGCAGCGACAACAACAATATCATCAAGCAATAAAGCAACCGATGATGACGTTGCAGCAGTTTCTGTACAAAGAAAAACATAACAACTTACTTTTGTTTCTTTTGAAAATACACATGAAGGACGGAATTTTCAAACGGTGGTTCATTATTACAAAAGGGTAAAAATTATGTCTTTTTTCGTCCTTGAATTGAACACCAAGTACATTAAAAGGTTGATAAGTAAGAAAACATAGTATTTCTTTCAGACTTATACCTATAAGGACAATGAAAAAATATTCAAAAATGTTTAAGTATATCTTTATAATAATATATAAATACAAA
Organism: Drosophila carrolli; assembly: GCA_018152295.1. NCBI lineage: Eukaryota > Metazoa > Arthropoda > Insecta > Diptera > Drosophilidae > Drosophila > Drosophila carrolli. The sequence continues at coordinate 3,985,953 of JAECXJ010000308.1, forward strand.
TGTTCCATGAGCAAAAGTTGCGCCAAAAAAAGGAACAATGAGTTATAAATGGGCTGAAGATAGATAAGTTGGGGCATAATAAACCAAAACGCATAAAAATGTGTGTAAAATTGTATCCGCAATGGATTTCGCCTGTAATTGCGCAGACAGACGACAAAAAGGAGTTAAAAGAAGGAGGAATGGCTGGAGGTGGCAACAACAAAGTTGCACTCACGCAGCTCCAGAGCTCTTCACCCCGAATCAGAGTAAAGAAACAGAGAATCGAACCCAGTCTTCAGACCCCACCAGACGAACTGGATTCCGGGAGGGGCAGGGAGAAAGGGAGATATGGGGGAGCAGCTCAGCAAGAAGTAAGACGGCAGATGAAACGGTTACACATAAAAACAACAGCCACATCAGCTGCATCAACAAAACATCCGGCGAGAGCGAAACATAGCAAAAACAACAAATTGGAATGCAACTTAATGGATGCTTACTAACGAACTTACTACCCTGTAAAAGGTTTCAGATAAACGCCTTAAAAATTATTTACAGAGCAAAATTTTTGTTTTTGTTTAATATCTAAACTGTTCTAAATAGTTTATAGAAATATTTTAGGAGCAAATTTTTGAAGCAAGTATTATGTCTTTTTAGTTTTCGATTGAATTTAATCAATTATCAGAAGTAAACAATATTCAAGCACTTAACGTATGCTTTAAAACTAAAGGCTCAAGAAACCTGTAAATTGCGATATTTTTATAAATTTTTTTTATATGCTTATAATTTATTATTAAGTAAGTAATTTTAGACAGAATTTTGGGTTTTTAATCTTAAAAATTGTAAAAGTATTTAAGCACCGTGCGCTTATTTTGAAAGCACTCTACTGGGTATTAAATGGCATGGTCGGGAACACAAGTGTCAGAGCAGAGCGAGCGCCACACGCAGTCATGGACCCGCCCCAACATACGAACGCAAGGAAGAGATATACAGAGAGTCGAGGAGCGCTGCAAAGCAGGACAACCAGCCCGGTGGGAAAGAAGCAGAGTCCGCATTTTTATCCCTCTTTTACTCTCTCCGGCTTTGAAGTACATATGTATGTGTTTGTGAAGCTTGGCGTTGACATCGACGCAGCAAAATTTCATGAATGGAATTTGTAAATTTTATTTGCAACGGATTCGTTTTCTTCTTCTCGTTTTTTTGTTAATCATGTGCAGAGCGAAAGAGAATAACAAAGGGGGAGGGGGTAGAGAAAGGGACTGGGACAGAGAGACCCCAAGTGGGGCAGACAACAACAATAGTGCGACATGTCGTTCAACCTCTTGTGTTGCTTCCCCTCCCCTCATCAAAACGCACTACACATCTCCTTCTGTGTAAGAAACAAGTTTTGTGATCGCTGACAAGTTTTTTCAAATTTGTTGCAGGCAGCGCGCTGCAGCGCCCTGTTTTTTAAACGTCTAATACACCAAAAAATCAAGAAAATAGTGTTTTCCTTGGCTGTTATCAGCAAAAGAAAAACATCGTGGCAGAGATAGAGATATAGAGGGAGAGTAGTGGGCGAGAGACAAATGAGTTTTTAATTGTTGTTGCTGCATGTCTGATGACTTTCCGAAAATTCTGGTTTTGTTCTACTATTATACTAATTTCCCAACCTTCAATTATAATTTTTAAAAAATTGAGTCGGAAAGGAAAAAATTAGGGACTACGAAACTTCGTAATTAAATAAAATATAAAGATATATACCCTTGCAGCTATTACAAAACTAGATCGACTATCCTGATGATGCTGATCAAGTACACATATGTATACATATGTATATACTTTATAGGTCCGGAAATGTTTCCTTTACGCCGTTGCAAACTTTTGACTGAAATTATAATACCCTCTGCAAAAAAAGAATAAATTTCCCTGAACAAAATTATTGTCACATTTGGGTTTTAATTAACTATTTTGTTAAAAATTTATCGATTTGGACACTTTTTCTGCTTAATTGTATTGCCCCTTTACTCTAAATGGTATAATGATAAATTCTAAAGATAATTTATTTTGGTGCCTTAAATTAAAGGAAAAGTTGTTCCTTACAAGGTAAAAAGAAAATCAACGGCATATTTAACAAGAAAGGAAAGCTAACTTCGGGCGGAGCCGAAGTTGATATACCCTTGCAGAATACTCTGTACATTATATTCTCCAAAATTATTCATATGATGCATTCTTAATACTCATAAAAAATCCCAACTTCCTAACTTTAAAAATACCAAAGTTATGGCATTTCCAATCGTTCAGTTATATAGCAGCTATAGGATATAGTCGGCCGATCCCTATGCAGTTTGGTAAGTCGGATTGATTGGCCAAAAATAAAACCCATAGAAAATCCCAACTTCCTAACTTAACAAACAACAAGGTTATGGCATTTCCGATCAATCCGTTATATGGCGGCTATAGGATATAGTCGGCCGATCCCGGCCGTTCCGACATATATACTGCGTGCAAAGGAAAGAAGGGTGTGTGCAAAGTTTCAATTCGATAGCTTTAAAACTGAGAGACTAGTTTGCGTAGAAACAGACAGACGGACATGGCTATATCAACTCAGGAGGTGATCCTGATCAAGAATATATATACTTTATAGGGTCGGAGATGACTCCTTCACTGCGTTGCACACTTTTGACCAAAATTATAATATCCTCTGCAAGGGTATACAAATTACCATTTTTTACCACAAAAAACCACACTTTTTCAGAACTACTCCATTTTGTGAATTCTTAATATTTTTCAAAAATCGTAGGTTATTGTATAGGAAATACCTTGAACTTTAATAACCTTCTTGCATTTTTTTATTTCAGCTATTCATTCGGCCGGAATCATGTTAGCAGTTGGGGAACTTTTTTTTTGGCACCTCAGTGACTCCGTTATTTATCAATATTTTTGTAAAAAAAATTTTAAGATATTCCTTATTATGTGCATAAAACTTCAAACCATTCTATCGATTACTTTCTTTTAAAAAATTGGCCGAAAATCGTCTAATTTTTTATGCGTTACACTGATATGGCCCCTTAAGGGACCCAGACTGATGTAATATACAAGGCACACTAGCTAATTTATGGCTTTGAGTGGCGAGGAGTGCGTAAGGATCGTATAAAAGGATAATGTCAATCTCCAGATCTGCTCAACATAGATCAAAGTTAAGGATTAAAAGGACTTTGGTAAAGCCTAGTATCCACTTCGACGTAAACCGTACGCCAGTCATGAGAGAGAGCGAGAGGCAAACAACTGGCGTTCACTTTTCGTCGGGCCTTTTTTTCACGTCGGTCTCCTGATCGACGAAAAAAATACCAGAAAATTCCATAGCGTTGCCAGTCTGCGGAAACGTGAACCCTAGCGAAAAGATTAAAAAATTTAATCTTTTGGCGTGCGCTTCTCACTGAACATTATAAGAAATGGAGGGAAAAACTCAAAAAACTCACAAAAGTCGATTGCAGGTGTTTACATGTGAGGACAAAATAACATTAATACTATCTGGGGTTCCTCTTGTCAGAGCAAAATGTTTTTAGGTCCAGAATGTACGAAAAAACACAATAAAAGTGCAGCTATGAACTTTAAATTAGCAAATAATTATCAGTAAATTAAAAAAAACAACTGTTAAATTTAAATTGTATTGTTTTTTATTTCTTTGTACAGCGGCAGACTTGTCTTGCCAAGGTATTTGATAATATCTTTTAAAGGCTCTTTCCCGCAAATACGATATTTGAATTTTAACTGCTTGTCAACAAACCCAGCTGATTGACAGTACGACCGTAGCACGCTTAAATCTGATGAACTCTCAAACTTTTGGTCACACTGGAAAGATTAAAGTTTTTACGCTAGCGTAATCGATTGTCGATCAGGATACTAGGCTTAAGGATGTTCAGCAGGCTTTTGCCTGCTAAAAAGCTCTGCATATTGCCGTTAGCTTCTAGAAAAAATCCATCGATTCACTTTTTTAACCCTTTTTTTATCGGCAAATACGTACTGTACGTTAAGTTTCCTGTTAGAATTTATGGGCAATGTAAAATTGTTAATTGTATTACAGCGTAAACAGAGTAAATAACATTTGAAGGGAGCTGGCTGGGCAAAGTCCTGGGGACGCAAAGAGGAGACACGAAATTCCATTATACAAAAATGCGGCGAGACCGCAATTACAGAGCAAGGTAGAAAACGGCCACCACGAGTGGAGCGAGTAGATGATGACGATGATGAACAAGAAGCCGCTGCGAAAAAAGAGCCAACGGGTTTTTGAAAATGAAATACATAAAACGCAAAAAATCGTCAAAAACAGAAATTTTTTTATACCCGTTACTCGTAGAGTAAAAGGGTATATTGTATTCGTGCAAAAGTATGTAACAGGTAGAAGGAAGCGTTTCCGACCCTATAAAGTATATATATTCTTGTTCAGGATCACTAGCCGAGTCGATCTAGACATGTCCGTCTGTCCGTCTGTCTGTCTGTCTGTCCGTCCGTCTGTCTGTCTGTCTGTCTGTCCGTATGAACGCTGAGATCTCGGAAACTATAAAAGCTAGAAGATTGGCATTTTGCATGTAGATTTTAGAAGTTCCTACGCAGCGCAAGTTTGTTTCAAAATGGTGCCACGCCCCCTTTAACGCCCACAATCGCTTATATACGATTTTAAAAATTTAAATATTTCGGAAAAGTAAAAATGCAGTTTTATTGTGTTTATCAATACCTATCGAAATGTAGAAGAAATTTTTTTAAATCGAACCATTCGTTAAAAAGTTATGCGTGATCAAAGTTTCTATCTCCATCTCACTCGCACTCCCTTTACCTGAGTAACGGGTATCTGATAGTCGGGGCACCCGACTATAGTGTTCTCTCTTGTTTTATTATCAAATCGATCTAAAAAGAATGGGTGAAAAATGTTAAAAAAAGGGAAGGGAATATTTTTTTTATTCAATACTTTTTAAAACTAAAGAGTACTTCAAGTTGGAACTTACTCATACACTTTTACAATTTACACTTTTAAGTCATACAATTTTAAAACCTGCTCGATTTGTTTCGTTGGAATTTAACTAATAGTAAGTGCCTGTCGGATATAACTTATTTTTTTAAAAGGCTTTGTAAATAATTGGTAAATACAATGCATGTAATATAAAATCGATTTCAATGTTTGGAAAATTTATGAATTTTTATTTCAGCTTACCTCCTATCAATTCCACTCTCGAAAAAAGATTATCAAACAAGATCCTCAGAGCCAAAGGAACGGAAAAATATCATAAAAACAAATAAGAACAAAAACAACAGAGAAGCTGTAAAAATAGCCATTTGACTTTAAACTTTGCGACTTTTGTGCCGGAGGACAGGGAAAGGATATGGTGCATATGTGCATATGGATGAAGATTGTGCGTGCGAGCACTGCAATTTCTCTGCGTAGAAATATGGATACCATTGCCCATAAAATCCAATGCAACCAGCAGAAGCAACCAAAAACAAGGCTACAAAAATTAGTGTCAGTCAAAAACTAAAATGGGAAAGGTCAGGTTGCGTCCGTTCGTCCGTCCGTTTTTACGCAAACTAGTCTATCAGTTTTAAAGATATCTGCTTTAAACTTTTCCAAAAGTTGTCTTTCTATTGCAGGTAGTATATTTGTATGTCGGAACGAGCCGGATCGGGCGACTATATCATATAGCTCCCATAGGAAGAATTGGAAAAAAAAATGTAAAAAAGTATAACTTTGTGGTTTTTAATTTTTTTTTTTTTGATCTTTCGGATTTGGTAACATTTAAATACTTTGGAATTACAGTTTTAATTAAATTGAAATCAGACATCTATATCATATAGCTCCCATAAGAAAATCAAAAAAATTAAAAAAAAAACATTTTTTGGCTGTTTTTCTATTTATTAAAATTCTAGCTGACCCGGCGAACTTTGTTCTGTCTTAATGTCAATAAATAAGCAGATTATTTTTATTGGAAAAAATACAAAAAAAAATTAATACGTATATTAATCATTCATAATTATTTCTGTATTTTAGTACATAGGTTGCTCTTCATTTAAGTACCTTACTCGTAGAGTAATTGGGTATATTGTATTCGTGCAAAAGTATGTAACAGGTAGAAGGAAGCGTTTCCGACCCTATAAAGTATATATATTCTTGTTCAGGATCACTAGCCGAGTCGATCTAGCCATGCCCGTCTGTCCGTCTGTCCGTATGAACGCTGAGATCTCGGAAACTATAAAAGCTAGAAGATTGGCATTTTGCATGTAGATTTTAGGAGTTCCTACGCAGCTCAAGTTTCAAAATGGTGCCACGCCCCCTCTGACGCCCACAAGCCACAAGCTGTGGTCACAGTTTTGATGCTATTATGAAAATTTTAATTGATATGTATTTGTTTCGTCAATACCTATCGATTGGCCTAATAAAAGTTTGCCACGCCCACTCTAACGCCCAAAAACCCATTAAACGTTTAAGCCTGGCATCTAACGGATGACTTTGGATCAGCTGGCCAAGGTGCTCAACAGAGTCAACGTTAATTCTCGATAAGGATTTCTATTAAAGGAAATTGCGATGGTTTTCATTTGTCAATACCGAACTATATCCCAAGTACTATGCAAATCAAATCAAGTTAGCCAACTTGGAGGTCTGAGTCAAACAATGGCATATGTATGTATGCTGGTGCAGGACAAAAGCTGCCTGCGCTAAAGCTGCGCAGGTGCTGATGCTCGTGCTGTAAAGCTGCCAGCGCTAAGAGATCGCCGAATTCAAATTGATAATTTGAACTTGTTGTCCTTTTTTTCCTGTGGTCACTCTAATTCACATTATGTTAATGCAAAATCTAAAGTTGTTTAGCTGAGTAACGGGTATCTAATAGTCGAGGCACTCGACTATAGCGTTCTCTCTTGTTTGTTTTATTATCAGGCGCAAAAACAAACAACGCAGATGGTCTTCCGACCCGTGAACATGCCACGTATAATTGACCATGGGAAAAACATGAATGTTCTAGATTTAAACCACAAACTTTTAAGGATTGGCCTTGTGATTTGTTGATGGTCATGGCAAATGCAAGACGTATCCGAAATTGAAGTCTTTTAAATTCAAACAGCATATCGGTTGGGATCATCGGTATCCTCGGAATGGGAACTTCCTCACCTTTGAATTTTCCTATCATTATCGTAGCGTAAATTACATTGTTTATTAATTTTCTAACCACCAAACGCGTACCGTTGCACAGTTTTGGTTGGTTTATGTTTCGAAGCATGATTACTACGGAGCCAACCTTTAGGCGTAAATTGTGCTTTGGTAAGCCAGGCACGTCCAAAGAGTTTAAAAATTCAATTGGATAGTTGGTGGCTTCAGCTTCATTTGTGACGCAGTCAATAGATTTGAATGAATCCATTTTTCCAATGATCTTTTTTTGAATTATGTAGTTTAGGTCATCTTTATTCTTAGCCGCTAAAATTGCTCTCTCACTCAACCATTCATTTTTTTTGGAGTTAGAAATAATTTCTGGAAATATTATACATTGTTGATAAGTTCGTCTTTTGATGAGACAAAATTACAGAAATTATTTTGAAATGATATTAATCCGCTCGATTAATCGACAGGTACTTGACCATTACCGATAGTCAGCAATTGCTCCGAGAAATCTTCAGCACATGTATTATTAAGCAATGTAACTCTCATGTTTGTTGTCAGTTGCAGTTTCTTCACATGGCGCCGTAGATTTGACGATTTAAGGCAATCGTTTATTTCGTCGGCAGCCGAAGATCTTGGAATTACTGGCAGTATTTGGCGGAAATCGGCAGAAATCTCGCCAGAACTGTTGCTAAAACTTCCTAACCTGATTAATAAACTACCGCACATGAGGTAACACATATCTTCGATCAAGACTAAAGACGATTATGTATCTCCTCATTTTCAATATCGTGATTTCTGGAACTGACACGAATTTGATGTAAAATATCTGCTGACATATTATCCTTGCACGCGGGAATGCTGTCGAACGGTATAAAATCCTATGTCCTTCTCCTGGCTCTAAACTACCTCCCTGCCAATTTTCAGCTAAATCGGTTTGGCCGTTCTTGAGTTATAAGTGATGTAACTAACACGACTTTCTTTTATATATATAGATCCCTTTGAGATAATTAATAATTATATACTATATCAAAATTACTCTTTTAGTTTTGTCAAAATCGAACAACAATATCATATAGCTGCCATAGAAACGATGGCAAAATGCTACGCAAAATTGACATAGCTTAATGGTTTTTAGTAACATAGGCATAGAAATCGAAATGTGGTCGTTTTGTAATGACTGCAAAAGTATATAAACTTCGGATTGCCAAAGTTTGCTTCCTTTCTTGTTTTTTATAAATTTTTTTTCTCAAAATAAGAACAATTCTGCAATTCTCAATTTCAGAAAAAAATTTCATTTTGAGATAAATTGAATTATTTTTTCTTAAAATAAGTAATAAGTAATAAGTAATTCTGATATTCTATTTTGAAAACAAAAATAAAAAATCTCAAGAAAACCACCTGTTAAGCAACAGAGAACCAATTAACAGAAGGCCAAGGTGAAGAAGTACTCAAACGTTTAAAGACGTCGCTTATTTATAAAACAAGAAATCGAACAAATTCAAGCAGCGCAGCTGTTCTATGAAGAAACAGAAACAGGAGAGTTAGACAGGTGCTTATCTGTATACCATTGAGGCTATTGCACGAGTATACTTTATGAGCACGTACCCGTCTCGGGATGCTGAGGATTATAAAAGATCAACCCAAAGACAAATGAAAAAGTAGGAGGAGGAAGGTTGAGGTTGAGGAATGGGAAAATGCATGTCCGCTTCCTTGCTCATTCAGAAGGTAATGTGAAATGTCCTTGGAATTACCTTACCTTTGTCTTCGGCAGCTGCGATTCTGTGTTTACCGTTTGACTGAAAGTAAAAACAAGAGAGAACGCTATAGTCGGGTGCCCCGACTATTAGATACCCGTTACTCAGGTAAAGGGAGTGCGAGGGAGATGGAGATAGAAACTTTAATCACACATAACTTTTTAACGAATGGTCCGATTTGAAAATTTTCTTCTACATTTCGATAGGTATGGATAAACACAATAAAACTGCATTTTTACTTTTCCGTAATATTTAAATTTTTAAAATCGTATATAAGCGATTGTGGGCGTTAAAGGGGGCGTGGCACCTTTTTGAAACAAACTTGCGCTGCGTAGGATCTCCTAGAATCTGCATGCAAAATGCCAATCTTCTAGCTTTTATAGTTTCCGAAATCTCAGCGTTCATACGGACGGACAGACAGACGGACAGACGGACATGGCTATATCGACTCGGCTAGTGACCCTGATCAAGAATATATATACTTTATAGGGTCGGAAACGCTTCCTTCTATCTGTTACATACTTTTGCACGAATACAATATACCCTTTTACTCTACGAGTAACGGGTATAACTACACCCAGCGACTTTCGCAATCCTCCTATCACACTTTTTTTGTCCTGGGTAATGCAGCTGTATCTCGAGAATCGCCCCGTGTCACATAAATTTCACTCGAGATTTTAACACAGTTTTTCTTTCACCCAGTCCCTTGCTTTTTTTTGGCATTTCTTTGGATTTAAGGGTGAAATGCATTTATCTTTTGCATAATTCTATGTGCATTAGGCAATTAGAGCAGGAAATATCCATAGGCAGCTGCTCGACTGCTGTCCTTAATGTATTATCAAATCAAATCAATTTCGTTTACTTATCTCGCATCTCATTTTTCGGTTCATACGTATAAATATTGGTCAGGAATTATGATTAGGGTGCACCTTTTTTTTAAGTCCTAGGGTGGTAAGGCTTGTGGGTTGCAGCCTGGGAAAAGTTTTGTTTTGGATGATCAACCTAAAATCCTTGGTGGAAAGCTTTCTTTGTAAATGATTAATGAAAAGTAATGGCATTTATCAAAATCCGATTTTAATGATTAACCCGTTTAGCCAAAAGAACATTTTCTTTTTTAACCTTTTTTTTGGAATGACGACTATTTACGACCCAAACATCCTACAGCTTTAAGAACTAATAGGAATTCAAAGCTCAATAGCTTAAATTAAAGCTATATTTTTGTATTTCTTTTAACATTAAAAAGCCAGCAACAAAATTTTTGTACTCAAAAGACAGTTATTAATTAAATGCAGTTTTCTTTTAGATTGGCCGACAGTTAGGCTCGTAAAATGTATTCCTTTTTCTAATTTTTTTTTTTAATTTTTAAGCACCGCTATTTTGCTACAATTTACTATAAATGTGTATAATTACATATATAAGATATAAGTGTCAGCACCAATAATGTCCATTTGCACCCCAGAAGCCTTAAAGATTTTTTGGTATTGCCTGGTCTAAAACCATAGTTATCTTACGGTTAAATCATGGAGATAACTTAAGTAATTTCTGCCACTGATATTGTTGTCACCATATACATTGTTTTGATTAATAGGAAATCGTTACAAACAATTACTTTAAATATCGGTGTCACCGGTCTTCAGACGTTGGTGGTGGTGTTCTGATTGCTGTCAACTCCTCTGTCTTTCGACTATAATATTGATATAGTCTCCGTTTATGTTTAGGTTTATGTTTACTTTTCTTGCCAACATATTTTAAATATATTATAGTTAAAGTCTGAAATATTGACAGTATCTTATTGAAATAAATGAATGGAAACAAACAATGAAGCAAACTTCGGCAAGCCGAAGTTTATATACCCTTGCAGAATATTCTGTAAGTTATGGCATTTCCAATGACGGCAACAGACAGACGGACAGACGGACATGCTTATATCAACCCAGGACGCGATCCTGATCAAGAATATATATACTTTATAGGGTCGGAAATGTCGCCTTCACTGCGTTGCGCACTTTTGACCAAAATTATAATACCCTCTGCAAGGGTATAAAAATTTAACAAAAAGTGAGAAATTTCAACATTTTTTGCAAATTAAAAAAAACATTATTTTTTTAATTCACTTCAGATTGCTTTTAATCTTACCATTTTTAAAAGTTTCTCTACTATTATTTTGAAAGAACAAATTTTTGTAATATTCCACATTTTTTATTTTTTTTTTGAAAAATCTTATGAATTATCTTAAGTTGTCTTGTATTATTATTACCTACTATTAGTTGAGTTTTAATAAAAATTAAAAACATTTTGTAAAAACGTTTCAAAAGTTATTTTTTGCGATTTCTAGAAAACCTCTGCGGTCTCTACTATTATTTTGACCGCAGCTGTAGCTCCCATAGGAATAATCGAAAGCAGGAAATCACGTACAAATTTGTAAAACAAGATAAACTAGAGTTTTAGAAATTAATTTAATTATTATAATTACACCGAATTCAATCAATAGGATAATGAAATGATATGCATTAATAAAGAAATCTTTGTTCACCAATTTGCACACAATCTCGCGTAGAATTTCCATTAATCCAAGCAACAACAAGTGCTGATGCTACTACCCCCAATTCGCGTTGGCTCTACTTTTCATTTCGCTAGGTTCTTTAATTATACCTATTACTCGTACTGTTTTCGATGAAGATTATGTAACAAGAAGAAAGTAGCAGATATATGTATACTCTTGATCAGGATCAGTAGTTGAGTTGATCTAGCAGTGACCGCCTGTCTGTCTATAGATAAATAAAATTGATTTATTTATTTCAAAATGTTGCCACGCCCACTCTAACGCGCACAAAAGTTAGAGGTTAGACTTTGTCTGACATTTTCAAAATCAAACTAGTATTTCGAAGGATATTAAGAAATTTAAGTCAAATATGCCTTCAAGAATGGTTTCTACACCAGAAGACGCTTTGATTTTATGGGTTCCCAAAAGAATGGATGGCGCAAATCTGTCGGAGTCTTATTTATTTTAAAATTGGTAACAATTCCGTTATTCAACGAGAGGCTGATAGTCGTTTTACTTTTTTGTTTGCTATCTCGCAACAATTTTTAAAAATATCCCCCAAACAACAAAATAAGAACGACAAAATATGAACGGCTACAGCTTCCGTTTTTTGTTTTAAAAGATATTTATATTTAAAAATCCCAATCGTCGGGATAACAAACTTTTTAAATAAAAGTAAGAAGTCCATTTTAATACAGATTGCTAAAATGCTTTACGCGAAAGGTGTCACTCACAGCGTTGGTTGTAAAGATCAGATTGAACAAGAATATCCTTGCGGCCTAAATAAAAAAGTAAATCTATAAAATGATTTTATATAAATTAAACTATGCCGATTTTCCGGAAAATCAATCGGTAATATGTCTAATGAGTCCTTAAAATTTAAATTAAATACTCTTAAAATCTTTCCTTCATCTAATAAAAAACAAGAGAGAACGCTATAGTCGGGTGCCCCGACTATCAGATACCCGTTACTCAGGTAAAGGGAGTGCGAGGGAGATGGAGATAGAAATTTGATCACGCATAACTTTTTAACGAATGGTCCGATATGAAAAATTTCTTTTACATTTCGATAGGTATTGATAAACACAATAAAACTGCATTTTTACTTTTCCGAAATATTTAAATTTTTAAAATCGTATATAAGCGATTTTGGGCGTTAAAGGGGGCGTGGCGCCATTTTGACATGCAAAATGCCAATTCTAGCTTTTATAGTTTCCGAGATCTCAGCGTTCATACGGACAGACAGACAGACAGACAGACAGACAGACGGACAGACAGACGGACATGGCTAGATCGACTCGGCTAGTGATCCTGATCAAGAATATATATACTTTATAGGGTCGGAAACGCTTCTTTCTAGCTGTTACATACTTTTGCACGAATACAATATACCCTTTTACTCTACGAGTAACGGGTATAATTACTACAAATGACCTAAATTTTACAATTTATGAAGGCCCTATCGCCGCAGCAACTGATAAAAGAACGAGCTGGAATTGGGGAAAACAAAATGGAATGTACAAATCGCTGCTTCCGTAATGATATATCGAATTTAGTGCAAACTATGGCAGCGCAAAACGATGTGTATACCAAACAGGGCCGAACAGGTAACAGAGGCGCTTAGAGCAACTGGTTCACAAAAGATCCAACCAAGAGACCAAGTCTGCGCCCGAAGGCCAAACGAAACCAAAGTAACCAAATACAACAAAAAAAATTAAAAGAGAAAAACAAAAACTGCAGACCCGAGAAATAGCGTCGCCCAACACATGGGATGAAAAAAGCCATGAGGCAGCTTCGTCTTCGATGGCCGCCATTGCCTGTTTTGGAGCTTGTGTATACGGACGTGCATAATTGTCCGAGTATTGCTGGTCATTTGGAAGTGAGCGTGTGGAGGTCATCAAACTATGACGTCGCCCAAAGCTGCCCAAAGAAAATTTCAATTCTTTCTGGGAATTCCAGTGATTCCTTCGTTTAAACAACGTTCGAACTGCAGTGTTATCACCCGCAACTCAAGTTAATTGTTCTAATATCTGCGTTAATTGATACGCTGATAAGGCCGTTTTTTATTCGTTTTTTAGTTGGTTATGTTTTACAACTATTTCAAAATATAGCAATCTGGCAACTTTAGTTTAGGTTCTCTGCTCCAAATTAATTCTAATCAAAGTTTTTGAGTCCCCGGGGACACATCACTCACATCCCCACAAAAGGTCTCGCTAACATATGAAAACACAACACTCAGAGAACTAAACTTAAATTAGACTTCCAAAATTAAGTAAATATTAGCATCCAATCTATTCTAAAAGCTAAATATTTTAATTTTACTTAAGCTCATACATTTTAATTTTTAAAACAGGGTCGAAAAAAAAGTTTGTCGTAAGCTAAAGTTGATAGGAATTAAAGGGAATTAAAACAAGAAAGGCAAGCTAACTTCGGGCGGAGCCGAAGTTGATATACCCTTGCAGAATACTCTGTAAATTTTATTCTCCAAAATTATTCATATGATGCATTCTTAATACTCATAAAAAATCCCAACATCCTAACTTTAAAAACACCAAAGTTATAGCATTTCCAATCGTTCAGTTATATGGCAGCTATAAGATATAGTCGGCCGATCCTTATGAACTTTGGTAGGTCGGATTGATTAGCCAAAAATAAAACCCATAGAAAATCCCAACTTCCTAACTTAACAAACACCAAAGTTATGGCATTTCAGATCAATCAGTTATATGGCGGCTATAGGATATAGTCGGCCGATCCTTATGAAATTTGGTAGGTCGGATTGATTGACCAAATATAAAACCGATAGAAAATCCCAACTTCCTAACTTTACAAACACCAAAGTTATGGCATTTCCGATCAATCAGTTATATGGCAGCTATAAGATATAGTCGGCCGATCCTTATGAAATTTGGTAGGTCGGATTGATTGGCCAAATATAAAGCCCATAGAAAATTCCAACTTCCTAACTTTACAAACACCAAAGTTATTGCATTTCCGATCAATCAGTTATATGGCAGCTATAGGATATAGTCGGCCGATCCCGGCCGTTCCGACTTATATACTGCGTGCAAAGGAAAGAAGGCTGTGTGCAAAGTTTCAACTCGATAGCTTTAAAACTGAGAGACTAGTTTGCGTAGAAACAGACAGACGGACAGACGGACATGGCTATATCAACTCAGGAGGTGATCCTGATCAAGAATATATATAAAGTATATATATATATAGGGTCGGAGATGTCTCCTTCACTGCGTTGCACACTTTTGACCAAAATTATAATACCCTCTGCAAGGGTATAAAAAGAAGATGAAGAAAACAAATGGATGAAGAAATGTAAAAGGCTTTTTTGATAATTAACTTAAATCGCCTATTTTTCTGTGCAGTTTGACTCTCTGATTTAGAAAATTACACCACATTTTTTTAAACTGTACATTTTTTTGTTGTCCCCAGTTTGGGCAACCGATTTTCTTGTTAAATCGTGACAATTGGATTTAAAAATGTACATAGGGAAACATACAAATTTAAGAATGTAATTTTCTAAAATGGTAGCCTGAATAAATATCTTGTGGCATCAAACAATTTCCAGGGTAAACAACTTATTTTTATTTTGTTTTTAGCTGTTTTGTGTTATTGGGTTCTTTTTTCAGATTAACTAAAGCATTATAGCTGAATAAGTCTTTAATTGCAAACATTTCCTCTTAAATCCAAATGAAAAAAAAGGAAAGCTAACTTTGGGCGGAGCCGAAGTTGAAATACCCTCGCAGAATCTTCTGTAAATTATATTCTCTAAAATTATTCATATGATGCATTCTTAACACTCATAAAAAATCCCAACTTCCTAACTTTAAAAACACCAAAGTTATGGCATTTCAAGTTATATGGCAGCTATAGGAAATATTCGGTCCTTATGAAATTTGGTAGGTCGGAATGATTGGCCAAAAATAAAACCCATTTCCGATCAATCAGTTATATGGCAACTATAGGATATAGTCGGCCGATCCTTATGAAATTTGGTAGGTCGGATTGATTGGCCAAATATAAAACACATAGAAAATCCCAGCAGTATATATGTCGCAACGGCCGGGATTGGCCGACTATATCCTATAGCCACCATATAACTGATTGATTGGAATTGCCATAACGTTTGTAAAGTTACGAACTTGGGATTTTCTATGGGTTTTATTTTTGGCCAGTCAATCCGACATACCAAATTTCCTAAGGATCGGCCGACTATATCCTATAGCTGCCATATAACTGAACGATCGGTGTTTTTAAAGTTAGGAAGTTGGGATTTTTTTTGTCTCCTTCACTGCGTTGCAAACTTTTGACTGAAATTATAATACCCTCTGCAAGGGTATACAAATTTGTTCAGAATAGGATAGTTTTCCCACTATTTTAAAATTACATTTAGTAAAAATTTTTTAAAACAAGTAATAGTTTTTCTTCACGTTGGTTGTGTGGGCAAACCTATTGTCGAATACGGCTTTAACCTTCATTGGTGGAAGTTTTACTTGTTATGATACAAATACAGATTTTTTTCGATTTCTGAGTATTAGAGTGGGCGTGGCAACATTTTGAAATAAACTTCTAGTTTTGTTCTTGTAGTTTCCGAGATCTCTGAATTTACACGGACAGACGAACAGATGGGCTTAATCGACTCGGCTATTGATCCTGATGAAGAATATATATAATAATAAATACCCTTTTATTTACTTTCCAACGAGAACAAAACCCTTTTTCTCTACTAGTCAATGCGATGCTTACTTTTGTGGACTTTTTATACCCTTGCAGAGGGTATTATAATTTCAGTCAAAAGTTTGCAACGCAGTGAAGGAGACATTTCCGACCCTATAAAGTATATATATTCTTGATCAGCATCACCAGGAGAGTCGATCTAGCCATGTCCGTCTGTCTGTCCGTCTGTCCGTCCGTCTGTCCGTCCGTCCGTTTCTACGCAAACTAGTCCCTCAGTTTTAAAGCTATCTGCTTGAAACTTTCCCAAAAGTTGTCTTTCTATTGCAGGTAGTATATAAGTCGGAACGAGCCGGATCGGGCCACTATATCATATAGCTGCCATATAACTGAACGATCGGAAATGCCATAACTTTGGTGTTTTTAAAGTTAGGAAGTTGGGATTTTCTATGGGTTTTATTTTTGGCCAATCAGTCTGACCTACCAAATTTCATAAGGATCGGTCGACTATATCATATAGCCGCCATATAACTGATTAATCGGAAATGCCATAACTTTTGTCTTTGTTAAGTTAGGAAGTTGAGATTTTCTATGGGTTTTATTTTTAGCCAATCAAACCGACCTATCAAATTTCAAAAGGATCGGCCAACTATATCCTATAGCTGCTATATAACTGAACGATTGGAAATACCATAACTTTGGTGTTTTTAAAGTTAGGAAGTTGGGATATTTTATGAGTATTAAGAATGCATCATATGAATAATTTTGGAGAATATAATTTACAGAGTATTCTGCAAGGGTATATCAACTTCGGCTCCGCCCGAAGTTAGCTTTCCTTTCTTGTTGTATATTGTGTATGAACAATTGTGTAAATGGGGGAGGGGTGTCAAAAAATCGACAAAACTATGACAGCCCCCAAGTACATAGACTCCAATTCAATAAAATACTTAATACTCACAGATATAAAAACATACTATGGTTCAAAGTTTATTTCGTGCAGGGATACACAACAACTTTAATTTAATGAAAAAAAAAAATTAAAAGCTCTCTAAAAAAATGTATTCATTCAACAATATAAAAAATTTATGGTCTTATTAGTAGTTGCTTGCTTTGCGAGTGTCCACTTCAGGCCCGGCCTGATGCTTGACCTCCCATTTGAGATAAATCAAATTGGAATGATTGCACGAGTGCAATGAAACTGGAGTGACGTCAACCCATAAATCTCATAAAATGGATTCTGCCAGGAATGCCAAAGCCGCCCACCCGCATAGACACAGAAGGAAACCCTTACCATTATTATTAGTTTACAGGTAGCTGCAATTATATAAAGTGCGCATTATTATGGGCTTTCCTTTTATTTTTCAAAAGATGGTATGCCACCTACCCCTTGCTATCAGCCTTGTTATTGCCGCAGCTGCTGCGTCAGCTGGACCGGCATGCCATTTTTAAGATATATATTTTTAAGCCGGCAGTTTGGGGCGCACGCCCCAAAAACGCTTTTTTTTGGGTTCCCTTTTATAAAGAAAATGCCCAGCGCAACACCCCGCACAGACACACTCACATGTCACATTCTCTACTTCTAGTACTACCTACCACATTTTTTCCGTTTCGTCTTCGTATAAATTTTTCCGCCACGTTTTTCACTGGGTTCCCCTTGGGCTAGATATATGTTTTTGATCGCAAATTACAAGTAGCAACGTCACCTGTCGATTGGTAAGGGCTTAAGGGCGATATCTGCCCGATTTCTGGGTGTAAACGGCAACAAATATCGCACAATGTGCTCTCAGGCTGCTGCTTCCTCTTTTCTTAACACCATGACAATTGGTGGCTGCAGAAAGAATGAGCGGTGTGGCGAGAGCGAGAGAGACGAGGCGAAGCGGCGAATTGAAAAGCAACAGCAAGCAACAACAAACAGTTGGCGAAATGTGGGAATCGATGACGTTTGTTCCATCCACTTCTTTCTCAATATCACCACAAAAAGAAATTATTTGTCTTATATGCTCACATAAGTTTTCCTAGCTTTCAGCCACTTTAATTTCGACGCACTTAAAGAGTCAAAATCAAAATGAACAACTGTCCACTTGTGTATGTGCGACTTGCCTTTCACACTTTGTTTGTTCTTTTACACACTCTTTCGTATCGCAGCGTTGCTTTTTCAATAGCAATCAGCTGTAAAAACATACGCGCGTATTGTGAGTATTTTTTTTCAATTCGCCTTTGCCCGATGTTCCAAGGAAAGCTGGCTACTCACACAGACGGACTGTCACGCACACATTCGTGCGCCCATATGGTTGGTATTGCCCGGCAAATGTTTTTTTGTTGTTTACTTTTTGTTATCGGCAGACAGCTGATTCAAAACAAATCGATTAGTGTTCCCAACTGAGGTTCCTCAAGACACACTAAATAGTGCCCACAGAAAGCCACACTAAAAAATACTAAGTAATTGCGCACAATTTGAAAAAATATTGTTTGTCTAATAGTTTTTGTTAGGCATGTAAATTAATTTATTTTTGGTTACAAGTTTTTTTTGATTGGAAATTCTGTATGGTGTCATTGATCGCTTGCTTACTCATTGGTAAAATTTGGATCTTTCTTAACAATTGTTGGTGCGTAGTGCAGTTATAGTCTACACCTTGTATACACCAGCTGTTCCCAAATAAAAACGATAAAGTCGAGTTTCTTAACTATCAGATCTTTTTAAACAATGTTTGGTACGTAGTGTCTACACCATGTTTAGAAAGAAACTAGACTATTTTTTTTTTATTTGGAAACGTTACGTCCCTACGAATTTAAAAAAAATTTTAGTATTTAAGAATGGTACATTAATATTAACTGAGCTTAATTTTATTGTTTATAAATTGGACAACAGAAGAAAATACAAATTTCTTAAAGTGTTGTTGCTGTTTTTGTCAATGTGGAATCTTAAAAATAGTTTTAAGGCGTTGGTCTTAGTTTACTTATTATAGTTCCGTATCACTTTCGATCCAATCGGTTATATATATTCAAAGAAACAGGAGTTACAGTTTTATATTCAATTCAAGACAAAACAAATCAAGAAGTAAGTTTTGTTTGAGTGGAATGAAAAATAATAAATATTATAATAATTGTTATTATTTTATATTTGAGCAATATATTAAAATCAATAAATAAAACTTAGTATTACGTCCCTTGTTCTAAATAAAAAACCAAGTATTTATATTCATTAATCCTTAAAAAACGCTTATGCCAGCTGAAGGCTGTCCAAATAAAAAAGTGCATTGAACTGCGGTCTGGGAAGGGACAACACATTCGGCGGTTGTCTGGGACTTCAGCACGTTTCCAATTCACAAAGCCGTGCGTAAAAAATGATTAGTACACAAAAAATCCAGTCGCAAAAGGGTAAGTCTTGATTCTGGAATCATACCGGTGAGAAGAGAGCCAGTCCTAAATTAATTTGGAGCCGCACAATCGAGTGGTTTCTTGATAAGTCATCCTTATCGACAAGGGATGCAGTCGCAGCAAATTTTTCGTAGTTTATGCAGTGGTTTTATTATTGGTTTCTTTTTTGGCATTTCGCTTTTGATTAATTGAGTCAGACAAGGGGGTTATAACAGAAAATTCACTTTTGATTCCGATCGGAGCTGAATCAAATGTCAATTATGACAAACACCTCGTAGTTGCAAGCATCTGTGTCCTGAACGATTTGCATGGCCGAGTATGTGATTGCCTTCACCTCGGTGCCTTGTGGATGTTTTCCCAACTCGAAGGGTTCCCCGTAACAACGGCAAGAGATCTCGAAGGTTTCTAAATCGAACTTGGTAATCTTCAGCTTTTTGCATACCAGATATGGTTCTGCGGAGAAGAGGAACAAAAGCTCGTCAAGAAAATGGAAGAGTAATCCCTCCAGATCGTCGCCCTGCGCTTCGATTTCGAAACAGTGTTCTACGGACACATAATCAAGTTCGGTCATGTATCCAAACATGGCCACTCCGCACTGTTCAAACGCTTCTTTCAGACTCGTTCCCCATCCATGGATTCTGTTAGGTAGAAGAGGTACGTTAATTTTTGTTTGTGTATATTCATTAATTATTTATTCATTAATTTAAGTCAAATGATGGAAAAATAGATTTGTTGTGGGCTATTAAGGAAAGGTAAAAACCAATTTTTTTTTAATATATTTTTAAGATATTTTATACCAAAGTTATAAAAGAAAATTGAGACTACCTCATTTCCCCCACATTTCTTTATAGAACGCTTGTAATGAAAATTAGATTGTTTGGAAAGTATATCATTCAAATTTTGAGCCCAAGCAAACAGCCGAACAGAAATTTGGATATGTTTGGACTGACTTGGCTGCTGATTATATTGTACTCAGTTTATCTTCCATCGAACTTTGTTAATTAAAAAACGTGCTGCCTTTTATATCTCTGTTATCTACTTTTGCAAAAATAAAACATAACATTTGATTGTACAAGTAATTATAGTTATACAGTGGCGAGCAAGATATTTGCTTCCATTCCGCTGTTACACGTTCCCAAAGGTTGGCCATGTTGGTTGGGGCTGCTTCGTACTGCCCGATTGACCAAAGATTTTCAATTGGATTGAGGTCGGGACTTTGCGCTGGCCACTCTATCAGCTGAAAATGTTGAATGCCAATCCATTCCCTAACAATTTTTGCTGTGTGCTTTGGATCACCATCTTGTTGAAAAACAATTTCGTCTTCGGGATAAGCACATTTTTCCATAAAATTGGGTAGATTGGTTTTTAAAATTTTAAGGTAGTCCTCTTTTCGCATTATACCTTCTACCAAATGCAGAGGGCCAACATGCCACCATGTGAAGCATCCTTAAACCATTATGTTTCCGCCGCCATATTTTACAGTTTGCTTTACATGGTGCCTTTGAAGACGTTCACCGGGCTTGCGCCAGCAGTATTGCTTTCCATCTGATTGAAAACGGTTAAACTTGGATTCATCAGACCAGATAACACGTTTCCAATCTACATTAGTAAGTCGAACATCTGAGTCTGTCAATAATTTTTTTTGCCCTTTGACTAGCGTTTTGGGAATCACATTTCGCCTTTTTGACCACTACATTCTTGGAAACATCAAATTCGTAAAATTCTGACAAAGTAACAATATACATTTCTGTATTAAGCCTAGTATCCAGATCGACGAAAACCGTACGCCAGTCATGAGAGAGAGCGAGAGGCAAGAAATTGAGGGAAAAACTCAAAAAACTCACAAAAGTCAATTGCAGGAGTTAACATGTGAGGACAAAATAACATTAATACATTTAAATTAGCAAATAATTGTCAGTAAATTAAAAAAAAACAACTGTTAAATTTAAATTGTATTGTTTTTTAATTTCTTTGTACAGCCGCAGACTTGTCTTGCCAAGGTATTTGATAATATCTTTTAAAGGCTCTTTCCCGCAAATACAATATTTGAATTTTAACAGCTTGTCAACAAACCCAGCTGATTGACAGTATGACCGTAGCACTCTTAAATCTGATGAACTCTCAAAATTTTGGTCACCCTGGAAAAATTAAAGTTTTTACGCTAGCGTAATCGTTTGTCGATCTGGATACTAGGCTTATCGATTGAAGATAGCAGATTTTAACGCACGACATATAAATGGCGCTACCAGGGGAGCTAGATTCCAAAAGTCCTGTTTACTTTGGAACGCACCTTATATATACATATAAGCCCGACAAATTTTGGAAAGATTTTTAATTTTTTTTAAGAAAGGCCACCATAAATGGCCCCCTGAAAAATGCACGCATAAAAACAAAAGTAAATAGGTTGGAAACAATAAATTCTACTCGAAGACTTCAATTTGATAAAAACAATTTAATAATCTATACGATCAACGAAATTATTGATTTGATATGAATTCTGTGGGTGTTAAAAGGCAAACGTTAATGAAGACGATAGGAATTATTTTTTAAAAGTTTTTGAAAGAGATTGCACCTAAACTCGAACAATACAAACTTTAGGGCAAATTATTTTCATTTTACAGTGACAAAAATTATAACTCAGTTTTAAAGCTAACTGCTGGAAACTTTCCCAAAAGTTGTCTTTCTTATATCATATAGATTGTAGAAGAATCAGAAAAAAAATTTTTTTTTAAGTATAACTTAGTTTTTTAATTTTTTTTTGTTCTTTGGTATTTGGTAATATTTCGCTTGACGAAGTATGCTTCCTTTTTTGTTTATTAAAGATTAGTACAGCTACATGTAATGTTTTACATTAACATTCAGTTTAAGGGCTTGGTTGACTTTTATTTTCAAATATGTATGTACATTAGATCGCTCCAAGTTTGTATTAACGTTGTAAGGTCCTACTCTCAACCGCTTTTACTATGAGTTTTGGTGCATTTTACGCACACTAGAAAAAAAATTTGTTGGTAAAAATGTGTTTCATTGTCTGGGCATTGGCTATGATCAATATATTTATTTTATCTGACATGAAATGGCAAATGACTAATTTGTACTCCACGCCTAAAACCTAAAATAAAATTGGCAAAATTTTTCCATTCATTTCTTGCACAGCAATAAACACCATATAAAACGGAGAGATGAATTTCTTACCACCCTAATTTCCATATTTAGCGTAGATCTTATAAAAAAGGTACCTTTGCCACCTTTCTAAGGCTAAAGTATTTTTAAGCTTTTGTGTCGCATAAGTAGTTATTGCTGAAACTTGAACTCCTTAAAGGTAAATTGCCAATTACCTATACAGAGTAATGTTACCTCATTTTACCTTATAGACGTCACCCTTAGTATTCAAAGTAAATTTATTCTACAAAGATTTTAAGTTCAACTTTAATTTTTCTAAAACTCAATTTTTTTAATTGTTTTTTTTTACCAAAGTTAAATATACAATAAAGGAACAATTCGTTTAAGGCGATTTTTTTTAGTTTTCACCGACGGAGAAGGACGGAAACGTAGAATGTCACGTTTAACTCAAAAAATATTTAAAATTATATCAATATCAAATACACAGTAAGTTGCAACCCACTGGCCGGTTTTCTTTAAATTTAAATTAAAAAAAAAAGTTTTGGCTAATTTCGTCGCAAAGGCAAAAATTATAACGTCAAAAGCTCAATACTATCGAATTAGTAATTATCCGGGTAAAAAGGCGTCAAAAAAGAAATGCGTCTAAATCTGACAAAATATTGATAGGAATTTTTATCGGAGGGATCGGGGCGAATCACTCTTATACACATTTACTTTTTACGTTTTTTTTAAATGGTTATAGTCCTTATGGTAGCCCTGATTAAGACAAAATGTAAAAATATGTGCCGCTGTGGAATATCTGCAATTACTCACTGCACGTCCGCTGTATGATCCAAGTCTGCAATATGATGAAATACTTATCAACAGGTGGTTTCTATAGAAATTTAGGATCTACTCACACTCGTACTTCACCTCCGGCAGTAGAAAGTTTTCCTTGCTAAACTCCACCTCCATTATTATAAGTTATAAACAAATTAAAGCAACGTTCGCCTCGCAATAACTATAAACACGCCAGCACCCGCACAGTATGACCCTCGATGGGCAGTTCAGAAATACCAATTTACAGCATGTAGATAAAATACCAAATTTTAACTTTAATTGTTTGAAATTAAGCCTAGTACTCAGATCGACAAACGAGTATGCTAGCGTAAAAACTTTAATCTTTCCAGTGTGACCAACATTTCGAGAGTTCATCAGATTTAAGAGTGCTACGGTCATACTGTCAATCAGCTGGGTTTGTTGACAAGCAGTTAAAATTCAAATATCGTATTTGCGGGAAAGAGCCTTTAATAGATATTATCAAATACCTTGGCGAGACAAGTCTGCCGCTGTACAAAGAAATTAAAAAACAATACAATTTAAATTTAACAGTTGTTTTTTTTTTAATTTACTGACAATTATTTGCTAATTTAAAGTTCATAGCTGCAGTTTTATTGTGTTTTTGCGTACATTTTTGACCCAAGAAACATATTGCTCTGACGAGAGGCACCCCAGATAGTATTAATGTTATTTTGTCCTACCATGTTAACTCCTGCAATCGACTTTTGCGAGTTTTTTGAGTTTTTCCCTCCATTTCTTATAATGTTCAGTGAGAAGCGCGCATGCCAAAAAATAAAATTTTTTAAGCCTAGTACTAAAATCGACGAAAACTGTGCGCCAGTCATGAGAGAGAGCGAGAGGCAAACAGCTGGCGTCTCTTTTCGTCAGGCCTTTTTTCACCTCGGTACTCAGATCGAATGAACTTTGGGTGAGCGAAAAGATTAAAAAATTTAATCTTTTGGCGTGCGCTGCTCACTGAACATTTTAAAAAATAGAGGGAAAAAATAAAAAACCCGCAATAGTCGATTGCAGGAGTTTATATGTGAGGACAAAATAACATTAAGACTATCTGGGGTGCTTTATTTGTATATACTAATTTAAATAAAAGTAAAAAATATATAATAAATGATTAACTATCAAGTTTTTTTAGAGTATAGTTGGAATAAAGTAAAGTTATTTAAACAGACATTTAAGAAAAATATCCGGTTTATGATCATTTTTTTTTTGGATTACAAACTTACGAATTGCTGTAGTATCTTTTCAACCCCGTTTTATATATCTGTACAAGCTAACCTTGTCTTTTCATTAAATTTGCAATCAGCTATAACAATTGAAGCTCTGCAACCTTGTGGGATCCATTTGTTAAAAAGCAGTTTACAAAATCTTCTTCTGCCACTCGTAACATTTTAAGCAAGCGTGGTTGTCAATCACGAAGCCCAATTAATTTAATTCCATGAACTTGAGATCTGGCTGTGAGTACTTGTTTTGGTACTTTAAAAAAATTGCCAAATACGGACATGGGCTTGCCTAATTAAATTCAGATCACATTCAGCCAGCGATGATCGTCTATTTGTTAATAATAAAGGGGTAGAGGGGTTAATTTCTAGATTGTTATAATAAATATTAAAGTTAATTTAAAATAACTATTATTATCATAATTTGTATTTTAATCGTTGGAATTGAAAATATCCCCATAAATATTACATTATTTATTAATTCATTTTATTACAATTATTTATGAATTTACTATTGCTTGGATTTGTTTAAGTTTGAATTTTTTTTGGGAACATGAGGAAATGCGACTAGAGGGTGGTAAACTCAAAACTAGATATTTTTTTTTACTTTTTTCTATGACTTATTTGGCTGTTGTTGCCACTTTTAGTGGAAGCTCTTTTCGGCTTTGGGCTTAAGCCGTTGTACAGTCGTTGGTTCAGTTAGCTTCGGCAGTTCGAGATGATCACGTCGCGTATTCGGCTCAACTAACTGTAAAGTTATTATTATTCTCGAGTATTTTTGCGCCTTTGCATACAAAGAAGTTGCCCAAGTTTCAGAGCTTAATAATTGGGAATCATTAAAAAATATGTAAATAGCATACTGTAATACTATGGATTTGTTAAACTCAACTAAATTTAATGAATTTAACTTAACTAAACTAAACGAAGTATCCTACTTGTTGAATAACTGACCATTGGTCAACGCTGCCACTGCAATTGCAACTGAACAGTTGCCAAATATTATCAAAAGCTGTAGCTTTCGTGTTGCATGAGTGACTGCCTAAGTGGGAATAAAAGTTGTTCGCACCCCAAGTTTGTGTCTTTCCCAAGTCTTTTGTTTACTATTGTATTAGAAACACACTAAGGCGCATTATTGTCATGGTCGAACGTAGATTCTGCAGCACTGAGACCTGAAATAATCTGTGTGATACCATAAAAAAGGTCAAGTGCAGACCGCATTCAAAAAGATTACAAAACAAATTACATGATAATGATGAGGAAGTTTGAAAAACAACATTTTTGTAGTTACTACTGTGTTTTTAAGCAAATAACTAAAGTGGTTTTATTTATTATATTGTCAGTATAACAAAAATGTACATTGCAAAATGTTTATTTTTAAAATTATGACTTTAATAAATAAAAAGAAAAACAAGAAAGGAAAGCTAACTTCGGGCGAAGCCGAAGTTGATATACCCTTGCAGAATACTCTGTAAATTATATTCTCCAAAATTATTCATATGATGCATTCTTAATACTCATAAAAAATCCCAACTTAACTTTAAAAACACCAAAGTTATGGCATTTCCAATCGGCCGATCCCGGCCGTTCCGACATATATACTGCGTGCAAAGGAAAGAAGGGTGTGTGCAAAGTTTCAATTCGATATCTTTAAAACTGAGAGATTAGTTTGCGTAGAAACAGACAGACGGACAGACGGACAGACGGACATGGCTATATCAACTCAGGAGGTGATCCTGATCAAGAATATATATACTTTATAGGGTCGGATATGTCTCCTTCACTGCGTTGCACACTTTTGACCAAAATTATAATACCCTCTGCAAGGGTATAATTATACATTGTATTTTATTGAACTGAGCGATTAAATAGAAAAACAGTTGCAACAAAATAAATTCCAATACAGCTGATAAATAATTGTATATACATATAATTTAAAAAGGAAGTGGTTAATTGGCAATTGTTAAAACTTAGCCCACAAAATATGTTAAACTGTAAAAACTATTAGAATACCTAAAATACTGCAAATCCAAAACTTTAAAATCAATTCAATATATATAAATCAAACAAGAAAACTAAATCAAACTGTTCGCAAAAGCCAAGGACAATTTTAATAACAAATCACTACAGAATTATGCTCAAACAAAACACGATATACGTCACACAGTAAATATAAACCTTACCTTATTTACCTTAGCAATTAGCTGTCGCCCACATTAGCATGTCGCAACAGTGGCTCTTAAACTGTGCCAACTATGTGGTCTACCTGGCAGTGATCTTGCTATTTGCCACTAACTTGGGGAACGCATCCAGCCAAATCGATGTGGATGCGGACCTGAAGCACATGTTGGGCCGGTGCCAAAAGAGGGACGAGGATTTTAACGAGTGCATGCGACAGGTGTTTAACGATCTGAGGGCCTACTTTACTACTGGTAAGTGAGATTCGGATTACGGGCGAGCTATTATGGGTTAAATCCTTTAGGTGTGCCCGACTATAACATCAAGCCCTTTGACCCGCATCGCTGTACCTATGTTGAGCTGAGGCGTGGCGATTCACAAGGCCTTGGCAGCTTTAAGCTGATCTTGCGCAATGTCTCCGAGTTCGGATGGGCTCGATCCGAGGTGACTAATTTCCGTGCCGACCCTGAGGATCAACGCATCGTATACGCTCAGTATTTCCCGGAGAAGAGTCTGGAGGGGGATTATGAGTTCTCCGCCAAGATGCTGGGCACGGAGATGAACCGAAAAGGTCACTGGAACCTTACCCTCTACGATTACAGGTGAGAAACGCGTTGTAAGCAATATTTCACAAGCTGTGTTGCCAAGATATGTATTGTTGTAAGTTGTTGCTATAAGTTTAACCTTTTTGTGACTCCACACTCTTATTTTAAATATGTTCCTTTCTCAGTCAAACCAGTAGCGTGCGACGGATCGGAGAACCGGGTTCGCTGATTAAGGTGCACGTAGAGGTGGACCGCATCGGCGGAATGGAGCTCCACATTGAGAATCTGCTGCAAGGACAGCCACTTAACCAACTGGCCGACGGCGTTATTAACAGCATGTGGCAACTGGGATTGCCCTTCATCAAACCGATGATAAACGAGTTGGTCAGCTCAGCATTTACCGACATATTTAATGAATCTTTCCGACACTTTCCCCTCGATAAGTTCCTCTCCACGTGACCTCATCTAGATTCTTATACATGTTTTGTAGTATATTTTATGAAACGTATAACAATGGCTAGTTAATTAAATACTTAGACGACATCTGCCAAAGTACTGGCGATCATTTCGTTGTGGGGCCTGGGTCTGGGCGGTAGGAGGGACATCAGGCCGAGGGTCCGGCCAAAGAGTTTCCTTAGTGAAATAATCACGTAGGAGGAGCTCTGTAGATGTAGATCTACCGTTTCGTAGAGGAGCTGGTAAGCCTGCTCAAGCTCCGGCGTAAGGGTGGCTAAAATGGGAAATATATTAATAGTTAAAAATTTTTTAACTTAAAAATGATCAGAAAGCAGATTTTACTTTCTTATAGGCTATAGTCTTTAAAAATTATTAGGTTGGCTTAAAGTTTGATTATCGTGGCATCCAGCTTTTATAGCTCGAATAGTTCCTGAGATCTTGACGTTTATTTTTTATATTTTGTATGTATTTATATTTGAACATATATTTTTTGTTGAACGCCACACAAGGATGGACCTTGATTTCATGAATTGAAAAATTATTTATAAATTCTTCTTGCTGACCCACAGACTCTATCAATTTGTCCCTTCCAACAAAGGCGACGGTCTAAGGTAAATCCGAGGTACGTCACCTTTTCTTCGTGCTTGAGCCTATTCCCATCAATGTAGAGGCTACGAGAACGGCCAGGGCGGAGACCAATTGTGGCATGCTGCGTTTTGTCAACATTTAGCGCAGTGTTCCATCGATAACCCCAGCACTCAAATTCGTCCAAGAATGTCTGGACACGTCGGGAGACAGACGTAGTCGTGATACCAGCTGCAAGAATCGCAGTGTCATCTGCATATGGGGCTTGGATGTTCCGAAGTGTAAATTGTGTACAGGTCAGCACTAATGACGCTTCCCTGCGGGAGATCAGCACGAATTGGGCGAAGTCCAGAACGATGTCCATAAATATCTACAGCAAACTCCCTATTATCTAATAATCATACAATGAGCTTCCAGAGTCGAACGTCGAAAAAAACGTCTGAGCAGTATTCGTAATCTTCGAAAGCACCCAGAACATGGTTAACTACTCTATGCACTTGCTCGATAGCACAATGGCGACTACGGAAACCAAACTGGTGGTTTGGAAATGCGACTTCAGAGGATTTAATAGCTGGAAGTCTACCAAGCATGATCCGTTCAAAAATCTTGGAGAAAGTGGACAGCAAACTAATCGGCAGCATGGCTCTTTTTTTTGCCACCATTGTGACTAATGAAAATGACTTAAGCGCAAGCAAGCATTTAAAAGGAGACAGAGTTGCGCAATGACTGAGCTAGGCAAGATCATCAGCAAATACTTCAGCGATCTCGGAATCACTGTGGGGTCAAGTGTCATCGCTAAGTTTAAAGGAAAACCTCTAAAGCAGCTGTCTTTTAAGGTGCATTTCCACAGCTCTGACACAGAAGCCTTCCACCTTGCCATATGCCTCGTCCTCATCCAGACACGTCGAAGAGCATGACCTTTTCTGGCCAAGGCAGTTATTTCTGGCTTTGAAGAAGCCGAAGACGGAGGAGTTATAGGATTACTTCTAAAAGGAGAGGTAGCGTGATAGATCTGTTCAACCAAGACCTCGGCAAAAAAATCGACGTGGTCCACAGAAAGAAGAGAAGGTTGTTCCTGAGTCAGAGCAGTAAGAATGAATAAATTTCCTCACTTTTACTTACGTTTATGATGCAGCTGCTGTTTGCCGAGATCGAAGATGAAGCGTAAGTAGCAGAGCTGATTGTACAAGTCCCGCTCTGTATACTGCCGCAGAAGGCTGCCACTCCGGCACTTTTGGCAGAGCGGTCGTCGCATCTCCTTCCTCATTGTATGGGTACGCGTGTTGTAATTGCAATCGGGGTGATCGCAGACCATCCAATTTTTGTAGAACCGCTGCACATAGCTCCGAATGGAAAGCTGCAGCTGATTGCGCACACTAGCCAAATACTGGATAGGTGCAGTTTGGCACTCGGAATTCGCGCATTGCTGGAGCACAGAAATGTGCGAGCTGCTGGGTCCTGGGCGGTACGCACTGGCCATTAACTGCTCCGTTTTGCAGGCCACGCATTGGAAGCGAAAAGGTTCGCAAAGGCGGTACAACTGGAGGGTCGTTTTGAGGAGAGACTCGCCTTCCGATTGTTCGGTGTTCTCACGCTGAGCTCTAAAAAAATGCGAAATGTAATTGGGATTTTGACTTTTAAAATTAATGGTAAGAAGCATGAAATAAAGTTAAATTATGGTTTTGTAAAAGGCAGATTACGAAAAATATGTTTTGCTTAAAAAAAAAGCATATAAAAAATGTTCAGCACTCACAAAAAAAATTAAGTCAAATCAAAATTAAATCGCCAAGAATCCGTTGAAAAAGTATATGTACGACGTACAGACTAAAGTCTAAGCAGGTTTTTGAACGTTAATATACCGTTGCAGAGGGTATTATAATTTCAGTCAAAAGTTTTCAACGCAGTAA
Organism: Drosophila carrolli; assembly: GCA_018152295.1. NCBI lineage: Eukaryota > Metazoa > Arthropoda > Insecta > Diptera > Drosophilidae > Drosophila > Drosophila carrolli. The sequence continues at coordinate 4,016,260 of JAECXJ010000308.1, forward strand.
AGGAGACATTTCCGAAAACAAAAGCCGACCAAGACAAAAGCCACCGACCAAAATACATTTTGAATGCAACTCTCAGCTGATAATGGTTAATTATATACACATAAAGCGCAGCACCAGCAAAACAAAACAAAAAACAAGAGAGAACGCTATAGTCGAGTGCCTCGACTATTAGATACCCGTTACTCAGCTAAACAACTTAATATAAATATGCCTTCTTGTATGTTTTTCGCCGTTCGAATTAGCACCTTGGCCAGCTGTTCCAAAGTCATCCGTTAGATGGCGCCATGAAAGGCGGAAATGTAGGCGCTAGCCAGGCTTAAGCGCTTAATGGGTTTTTGGGCGTTAGAGTGGGCGTGGCAAACTTTTATTAGGCCAATCGATAGGTATTGACGAAACAAATACATATCATATAACATTTTCATAATAGCATCAAAACTGTGGAACAGCTTGTGGCTTGTGGGCGCCAGAGGGGGCGTGGCACCATTTTGAAACAAACTTGCGCTGCGAAGGAACTCCTAAAATCTACATGCAAAATGCCAATCCTCCAGCTTTTATAGTTTCCGAGATCTCAGCGTTCATACGGACAGACAGACGGACATGGCTAGATCGACTCGGCTAGTGATCCTGAACAAGAATATATATACTTTATAGGGTCGGAAACGCTTCCTTCTACCTGTTACATAATTTTGCACGAATACAATATACCCTTTTACTCTACGAGTAACGGGTATAACAAGAAAGGAAAGCTAACTTCGGGCGGAGCCGAAGTTGATATACCCTTGCAAAATACTCTGTAAATTATATTCTCCAAAATTATTTATATGATGCATTCTTAATACTCATAAAAAATGCCAACTTCCTAACTTTAAAAACACCAAAGTTATGGCATTTCCAATGGTTCAGTTAAGCAGCTAAGGATATAGTCGGCCGATCCTTATGAAATTTGATAGGCCGGATTGATTGGCCAAATATAAAACTCATAAAAAATCGCAGCCTCCGAACTTTACAAACACCAAAGTTATGGCATTTCCGATCAATCAGTTATATGGCAGCTATATGATATAGTCACCTGATCCGGATCGTTCCGAGCTATATACTACTTGCAATAAAAAGTCAACTTTTGGGAAAGTTTCAAGCAGATAGCTTTAAAACTGAGGGACTAGTTTGCGTAGAAACGGACGGACGGACAGACGGACGGACAGACGGACGGACAGACGGACGGACATGGCTAGACCGACTCTCCTGGTGATTCTGATCAAGAATATATATACATTATAGGGTCGGAAATGTCTCCTTCACTGCGTTGCAAACTTTTGACGGAAATTATAATACCCTCTGCAAGGATATAAAAATCGAAACGTAGTCGATATATATAAACTGCAAGAGTATATAAACTTCGGCTTGCCGAAGATTGCTTCCTTTCTTGATACCGATTGTTAAAACGGCATCTCTACGATTTAATTGTCCTATCCGGTTCGTTCAGAGATATTTACGCACATTATTATGGCACAAATAAGACCTTTTGAAGTCTTATTCAGAAAGCTATAAAAACTAGTTTGCATAGAGGCTGATGGACAGACAGACATGGCTAGACTGACTTTTTAGGCTAGGAAATATCTCCTTTACTGCGTTTGACTGAATTTGCCATTTGCAGGGTATAAAATACTTACCGCTGTACATTTTGTCGGAACTTAGTGGGATCCATGCCAAGACATTCAGCGATGCGACTCGCATCGGTTCCTTCAAGCACCTCCACCATGCGCGTGACTACCGGATGCACCTGATGTCCGAGATAGTAATTCATGTCCAGTTGGAGCTTCTTATCAGCACTGCTCTTAAGCTCATCCAAATGGTAGGCTCGCTGCATGGCAGCATTTGTGGAGTCATCCAAACATATTACATAGTCCACCATGTCGCCCTTCTTGAACCGCCTGTTGCGCTCTCGATTCATGCGAAGAGCCACCTGGACATGCGGTAATGAGGCACTGTTGGAATATTCTTGAGGAGCCCGAGTGAGCTGCTTGGTAATGACAAAAAGAGGGAGAGGTACTGCACCCTCCTTTATTTGATTTTTTATCTTTTCCAATTGGGCATGCACTGCATCTAGTTTTTCCTCGAGCTGTTTTTCGGACAGCACTTCATCAAGAACAGCTTTTCCCACCATCACAGCTAGCTGAGACCAATCTCGACGAACTATATCCAGTCCCTTGTGCTCCTGTTCGCGCTTTAAGTTACCTTTGGAATCTTTGCTTAACTTAACAGCAGCGTATTTTTTTTTCTTAAGCAATAGCAAACAGGCAAACACTCCATCAATATCCAGCTCAAGCTGTTTGTACATTTTATTCACACTTTGCTTGATGCTGTGACCAATTTTGTAGACCTGATCGTAGTCTGTAATATTAGTATTAATCATCAGGGAATCTGTGTCGCCATACACCACGTCGTAGTTTAATTTTTGCACTAGCTGTTGGGTGTTTGTGAGGATCTCTCTGCCTTTATGAGTAACCAAAGCAGCCAAATGCTGGGCAAAGAACCGGGAATGTGCAAAGCCCAAGCAACCATACATGGAGTTGGCGGTGAGCTTCAGAGCCATCTGTCGAATATGGTACTGCATCTGAAGTTCCGGTGAAAGATCAGGCGTTGCCATTAGCTTCTTCACTTCCTTTCGCGACTCCACCAAACGTTTTAATTGGAGGGGTAAAATACCAGCTTCAGTTTTAGAATTTGGAAGAGTCGGCAACTCATCCGTATCCACAGGCTGTTGGACAGTGGTGAAGCATATGTTGTACTCCTGGATGATACTTGGATACAGCGAGTTGAAATCCATAAGCAAAACAAACTTTTCGTAGAGACCACGCATTGGTTCCAAAACCAAGCCACCAGCATAGGCCGCTTTTTTTTTTGATACCACAGTAGCGTCTGCACCAAAAAGTGTAGCCTCTGGATCTAAAGCTCCACCACGTCTTATATGCGGCTTCTTATCCGGCACTATATAATTCTTTTCATGGAAAGCATGCAGCAATAAGAACTCATTCCGTTCGGAACGACCTCCTTGAAGGGTCCTTGTCATCGTATTGCCACAAATATTTGTGATTTGCAAGGCTAACGGCATGATGTTAAGCTCGCACATTAGCCTTAGTAAATAGGAATTATCTTGCATGGTGAGGGATACAAGCTTGGTGATGCTCTCTCCTTTTTCGTACATCTCCAGAAGATCATCAGCATTCACTTCCATTCTTTCGGATTCCTTTAACTTTAGCACTTGCTTGCATAAGGTTTGAAGATCATAGGATCTGGCTTTTATACACTCCTCCGCGGAACGCTTAACATCGCAGACTATTCTGCCCACAAAATGATCCAGTAAACGCTTGCCAAACGATTGCGTCATCCTAAGGCGCCCCATTCGTGACCATTGTGGTATTTTCAAGGCCACAATTTGATCGGTAATAACATTCAGCTGACAATCCATTGCATCAAAGGTTACTATAAGATCGGCATCTATTTGTTGGTACTGAGCCAAAAACCAACTTAAAAGGGCCCTTTCTGAATCGTGTTTGTATATTTTAGTGGACTTATATTTAGCTACCTCAAAATTTAAGTCCAAAGGCCAACTAACTACCGCGGGACGGGTCAATCCACACATATGGCGATTAAAAGCGGGCTGAGGAGCAGGGCGATCGATATAAAAACGATTGTGAATTAGCATTGAAATCATGCATATTTCATTTCTTGATGTTTTGGGATTCATCGAGGTGCGGACATTTAATGCTATTAGACTTAGAGGTGGTGGTGGCGCTGGTTTGCCCTTATCTTGCAATAATTCCACATTCTTAGGTTCTGACAAGGTGACCTCCGTTTTACACCAACTCATGGGAGCTGGGCTCACCTTAAAGCCACTCACCTGCAGCCAGCAGGGTCCCTTGATTTTGCGTTCGAGGAGGAAGCGCTCCAATGCATTGGTCGTGGAACCGAAAATATGCGCTATGGAGTTGTATTTTTTGCCAGCCGACAAATTGGGAGGTGGTTTCTTGCCATCATAGTGAACCTCCAAGTAATCGCAAGTTTGGGGCACTTCAATACCGATGGCGTGGTGGGCAAAATTCTTGCTGACCTTGCGGGATCTAAAAGATATTAGTTTAAGTTCGCTGGCCACCTCGCTGTCAAACTCCTTGTAGATATCTGCCACGGTCACCTTTTGCTTGGTCGTCTCCTTTGAAATAGGGTCCAGAAGCTGTTCAAATTATAAAGAATAATTTAACAATTTTATATTAAAATAATAAAAATATACAATTTTTTTCATTGACTTGTTATACCCTTGCTGATGGTTTTATAATTTCAGTATAAAGTTTGCAACACACTGAAGGTCACATTTTATAAAGTATAATTATAATTGATCAGCATCATCGTTCGTCCGTCTGCCCGTTTTTACGCAAACTAGTCCCGCAGTTCTAAAGCTATTTGGATAAAACTTAGCAAAAAGTGTTCTTTCTGTTGCAGGTAACAATCGGAAGAAAGAAACATAAAATTCGTTGTTTCTTAACATATATGTATATACTCAGAGATATATTATTTTTTAGCGATTTCAGAAATATGGGTATCACATACCTGCCATAGGCACGACCAAAACACTTTATTGCGAAAAAATATGAAAATTTGTTTTTTAAAAACGAATCGTCACCAACCAATTTTAATTAGTTCTTTGTATTAAAATTGTGAATACCCATTTAACCGAAGTTATAATAAAATGTTGTATTTTTTTGTGATTGTTATTTTTTTTGACAGAATTGTTTTGGGGAAAAATCAAAATACATGTACAAATATAGTTGTTACGAAAACAATTATTTTCAATGCAAAATCATTTTCAATATTTTTAGTAAAGTATTCAAATGCTCCTGGGTCTTATGTCATTGGATTATTTGTTTCATATTCTTGAACAAATCTTACTTTTATATAATTGCAAATAATCGATCAATACTTACAAATTGCCGGGGAAGCAAGTAGAGCACTCGGTTGATATTCTGCACACGTACACAGACAGACTTCCCATCAGCGGTGCGCCCGAAAAGAAAGACCTCGCCGGGCAGCTTTGTTGGATCCTCCCAGGCCTCCCAGTACCAGAATCGCAGCTGTTTATCGGAGGAGATTGGCGATTCCTGATCTGCAGTGAGCACAGATTTCTCAAAGTCATCGTCCATTTGACAGATGGACTCCCAGTTGCTTAGAAGCTTGCTCATGTCTTCAGGATCTGTTTCCTTTGGGGAACCAGTTTGCTCCGTTATGGGAGTGTCTTTTTCGGCGACTTTAGCTTGGCATGTCATTCTTACTTCGGTTTTTGCTTGGGAAATATTATCTTTAGGTTGTTCCTTCTTCACATCGAACTGGTTTTCGTCGTCATCTAGGCAACTTAAATCCATATTATCGGAGAAAGGATCTTTTGATGCTTCCTTGACTGGTGTCGATTCGGGCACCGGTTCCTTTTTAATCGAGGAAGTGGAGAAAAAGGCCACCTTTGTGTTTGGAACTGCTGCCTTGGGTTTCAGGATACGCTCCAGCATCTCGTGATCACTACCAGCCTCCGCCTTTTTTCGTTCCTGCTCTTGAACTTTGATATGGTTGAGAAAACTATTCATGTATTCTTTAGCAGTGGCTGCGTCGGATTTTCGCGAGGCAACTGCTGTTTTTGCCGGAGCTATAGCTTTTCCTGACGGCTCTGCAGGCTCCTCTTTCATTTCTCCCAAAATATCAGCCAGGATATCATCATCTTTCACACTGTTCTTAATATCAGCCTTTTTGGGCACTGCATTGCTAAAGAGATTCTTGATGGAGGCTTTACCCTTGGCGGGTTTTTCTGCTTCCCGACGCCTCTTTTTGTTGTTGGGTGCCACACCCTTCTTCTTTTTTCTATCTTTCTGTTCCTCTTCACCCTCGGAGAACTCGTCTTCATCCTCAAAGAAATCCCGATGATCTTCTGCGTATCCAGTGCCATCTAGAAATTCAGAAAAAACCTAATTTAACCGGAGAATTTTGAATTTTTTGCAGGAGGATATTTTCATATCTAAGTAGCTCTCGAGACATACAAAGTCAGGCCTAATTGCAATACTTTAAAACATTTTTTCATAAAAAGGACAAACTTGAAATATTAGTCTAGATCTTTAGCTTATCTAGTCTTAGCTTTAACAATTTTTAGATTAGGTGGATCTTAAATTTGCACCAGTTCTGCCGGAGCCGCGGACCAACCTCATTTTAAATTTAGATTTCTATTTTTTTGAAATGTCATTCATGTATTTTTATTCCAAATATTTTACCAATATCAAAAACAAGAAAGGAAAGCTAACTTCGGGCGGAGCCGAAGTTGATATTTCCAATCGTTCAGTTATATGGCAGCTGTAAGATATGCCATAACTTTGGTGTTTTTAAAGTTAGGAAGTTGGGATTTATTATGAGTATTAAGAATGCATCATATGAATAGTTTTGGAGAATATAATTTACAGAATATTCTGCAAGGGTATATCAACTTCGGCTCTGCCCGAAGTTAGCTTTTTTTTTCTTGTTATACCCTTGCAGAGGGTATTATAATTTTGGTCAAAAGTGTGCAACGCAGTGAAGGAGACATCTCCGACCCTATAACGTATATATATTCATGATCAGGATCACCTCCTGAGTTGATATATCCATGTCCGTCTGTCCGTCTGTCTGTTTCTACGCAAACTAGTCTCTCAGTTTTAAAGATATCGAACTGAAACTTTGCACACACCCTTCTTTCCTTTGCACGCAGTATAGTGTTTGTTAAGTTAGGAAGTTGGGATTTTCTATGGGTTTTATTTTTGGACAATCAATCCGACCTATCAAATTTCATAAGGATCGACCGACTATATCATATAGCTGCCATATAACTGAACGATTGGAAATGCCATAACTTTGGTGTTTTTAAAGTTAGGAAGTTGGGATTTTTTATGAGTATTAAAATGCATCATATGAATACTTTTGGAGCATATAATGTACATAATATTCTGCAAGGGTATATCAACTTCGGCTCCGCCCGAAGTTAGCTTTCCTTTCTTGTTTTAATTAAATTTGTTGATGATTTGGGGAGCTTAATCATTTTTGAACCCACTTAATGTCATTATAAACTGTCTAAAATACTATGTATAATCTTTTTAATTTAAAATGATATATATTATGTATAGTTGGTTCACAGATGCAGACATACTTCACAATGTCATTAAAAGGTAGTCTCAAAATCGGACATCAAATTTTTAGAGGATGCCCCCCAAGACCATCACTCACCTTCTTCAATCCAATCGTCGCCGTACTTCTCCTGCGCCCGCTTGGCGTACTCCCGCTCATCCACAACATCGTATACATCGTCCACATGGTCTCCCACCTGGCATTTGTTCTTGGTTCCCTTCAGCTGGCGAAGTCGCTCCATGGCGGCGAAACGCCCATTTTTGTCTATTCGCTGGCGCTTGGCCCGCGGACCAGCTGCAAACAGATAATCCAGGATAAAATGATAAATATTAGTGCTGAATAACTTACTTACAAGGTGATTCCGACATGAAAATGGCAGTTGTTTATTGACTTTCCTGTGTTGTGCTGCAGATTTGCCTTATTCTTTTCATTTATGACCAGGGCTGGAGCATGATTGAAGTGAGAATGGCGGGAATATCTTTAGAACGACAAAGCGATGAATTTAAGGTGGCCATACCTGTGCAATGGCAGTGTAATATCGATATAAATAAGCAGAGGATGTAGAATTAATACCTAGGGCTCACTAGGACTAGGACTGCATTATTGCGTTTCGAAAACTATAATGATTAGAGTAAGTAAGTGTAAATCGCGAACTTTTCATGATACATGATGGCATTGCTGCTGTCGTATATCGATGGGTTGAATATCGATATAAATGCCAAGGAAAACAAAATAAAGCCTAGTATCCAGATCGACAAACGATTACGCTAGCGTTAAAACTTGAATCTTTCCAGTGTGACCAAAATTTTGCGAGTTCATCAGATTTAAGCATGCTACGGTCGTACTGTCAATCAGCTGGGTTTGTTGACAAGCAGTTAAAATTCAAATATCGTATTTGCCGGAAAGAGCCTTTAAAATATATTATCAAATACCTTGGCAAGACAAGTCTGCCGGTGTACAAAGAAATTAAAAAACAATACAATTTAAATTTAACAGTTGTTTTTTTTAATTTACTGATAATTATTTGCTAATTTAAAGTTCATAGCTGCACTTTTATTGTGTTTTTTTCGTACATTCTGGACCTAAAAACATTTTGCTCTGACAAGAGGCACCCCAGATAGTATTAATGTTATTTTGTCCTCACATGTAAACACCTGCAATTGACTTTTGCGAGTTTTTTGAGTTTTTCCCTCCATTTCTTATAATGTTCAGTGAGAAGCGCACGCCAAAAGATTAAATTTTTTAATCTTTTCGCTAGGGTTCACCCAAAGTTCATTTCCGCAGACTGGCAACGCTATGGAATTTTCTGGTATTTTTTTCGTCGATCTGTGGACCGACGTGAAAAAAAGGCCCGACGAAAAGTGAACGCCAGCTGTTTGCCTCTCGCTCTCTCTCATGACTGGCGTACGGTTTTCGTCGATCTGGATACTAGGCTTTAATCATATTAGTTAACATTAGTGGTGCAAAATTAAAAGTTAGCAGTGAGAACCGCCGCCAGATATCGTTTTATTCCGGCGCGCTTATCTAAAACTTCAATTAACTTTATTTCGAAACAAATATTTGATAAGTTATACCGAAGTCTCATAGATGGATCAATATTTAGTGATAAAGTTTGTTCTGCTGAACGCTAGTGGTACACTACGCCACCTTAGAAGAGATCCGCCGAATGTACAGAATTGACCACTACATTCTTGGAAACATCAAATTCGTAAAATTCTGACAAAGTAACAATATACATTTCTGTTTTAAGCCTAGTATCCAGATCGACGAAAACCGTACGCCAGTCATGAGAGAGAGCGAGAGGCAAACAGCTGGCGTTCACTTTTCGTCGGGCCTTTTTTTCACGTCGGTCCACAGATCGACGAAAAAAATACCAGAAAATTCCAAAGCGTTGCCAGTCTGCGGAAATGAACTTTGGGTGAACCCTAGCGAAAAGATTAAAAAATTTAATCTTTTGGCGTGCGCTTCTCACTGAACATTATAAGAAATGGAGGGAAAAACTCAAAAAACTCGCAAAAGTCAATTGCAGGTGTTTACATGTGAGGACAAAATAACATTAATACTATCTGGGGTGCCTCTTGTCAGAGCAAAATGTTTTTAGGTCCAGAATGTACGAAAAAACACAATAAAAGTGCAGCTAGGAACTTTAAATTAGCAAATAATTATCAGTAAATTAAAAAAAACAACTGTTAAATTTAAATTGTATTGTTTTTCAATTTCTTTGTACAGCGGCAGACTTGCCTTGCCAAGGTATTTGATAATATCTTCGCAAATAGGATATTTGAATTTTAACTGCTTGTCAACAAACCCAGCTGCTTGACAGTACGACCGTAGCACGCTTAAATCTGATGAACTCTCAAAATTTTGGTCACACTGGTGAGGTTAAAGTTTTTACGCTAGCGTAATCGTTTTCGATCTGGATACTAGGCTTAACAGGGGGTGATACAATTAGCGGCAATTCAAAATTAATAACAACGCTCACGAGATGCCTACAAAGGGTTTCAATTGCTAGTTCTAATTATCACTATAATCAAAAAAAAAAAATTTTTACTGCTAGTGCTAAATTCAACAATTCAACGGTGCTGATGTAGCAATAGCACCATTCAGTTTTGACTATCGGTGACTGCCTTGCGTATTTATCTTTAATAATCGCTGTTTTATTCAAATTGAGCCCTTCTCAAAATGTTTAGACATCCTCTTTTTAATACCCTTGCAGAGGGTATTATAATTTCAGTGAGTCAGGATCGGGCGACTATATGGTATAGCTCCCATAGGAACAATCGGAAAAAATAATTCAAAAAAAGTATTACTTCGTTGTTATTGTATTCGTGCAAAAGTATGTAACAGGTAGAAGGAAGCGTTTCCGACCCTATAAAGTATATATATTCTCGTTCAGGATCACTAGCCGAGTCGATCTAGCCATGTCCGTCTGTCTGTCTGTCCGTATGAACGCTGATATCTCGAAAACTATAAAAGCTAGAAGATTGGCATTTTGCATGTAGGTTTTAGGAGTTCCTACACAGCGCAAGTTTGTTTCAACATGGTGCCACGCCCCCTCTGACGCCCACAAGCTGTGGCCACAGTTTTGATGATATTATGAAAATTTTAATTGATATATATTTGTTTCGTCAATAAATATCGATTGGCCTAATAAAAGTTTGCCACGCCCACTCTAACGCCCAAAAACCCATTAAACGCTTAAGCCTGGCTAGCGCCTACATTTCCGCCTTTCATGGCGCCATCTAACGGATGACTTTGGAACAGCTGGCCAAGGTGCTTAACAGAGTCAACGTTAATTCTCGATAAGGATTTCTGGATAGCTGAGTAACGGGTATCTAATAGTCGAAGCACTCGGCTATAGCGTTCTCTCTTGTTTTCAATTATTTTTCTTTGGGATTTCGTATTATTTAAATATTACGGAATTTCGGTTTTAACTAAATTAAAATCGGACAACAATATCATATAGCTGCCATAGAAGCAATGGCAAAATTGTTTTTCGTAATATAGGCATAGAAATCGCAATGTAGTAGATTTGTAACAACTGCAAGGGTATATAAACTTCAGCTTGCCGAAGTTTGCTTGCTTTCTTGTTTTTATATGCCTTTAATGTTTGCTGTAATTTTATATTCTGTACTTTTTGTTTTAGTTTTTATAGAAGTAGACGCCCAAATTAATATTTTTCCTAGTAGGACATAACATAATAAAATGGATAATATGGCCTTGGTCATAGCATTAACCATACAGTGGTTGTAGTGGTCATACTCACTATAGGAAAATACAATGGCTCACAGCTTATTTCAACCAGTGCACAGTGGTCGCTGCCATAGGCCAAAAAGCCAAAAATTGATTTTGAGGTATTCCAGCGAAAACCGGTTCTACGATCAGCTGATCCAAAACTGGAATAAAAAGAGCAAGGACGTGCTTACTCACTTGCAATTTGTCAACAGTGCAGTGCAACGCAGTGAATTTAAACAGGAAAGAAAAGCTAACTTCGGGCGGATCCGAAGTTGATATACCCTTGCAGAATATTCTGTAAATTATATTCTCCAAAATTATTCATATGATGCATTCTTAATACTCATAAAAAAACACAACTTCCTAACTTTAGAAACACCAAAGTTATGGCATTTCCAATCGTTCAGTTATATGGCAGCTTTAGGATATAGTCGGCCGATCCCGGCAGTTCCGACTTATATACTGCGTGCAAAGTTTCAATTCGATATCTTTAAAACTGAGAGACTAGTTCGCGTAGAAACAGACAAACGGACAGGCAGACGGCCAGAGAGTCGGACGGACGGACATGCTTATATTAACTCAGTACGCGATCCTGATCAAGAATATATATACTTTATAGGGTCGGAGATGTCTCCTTCACTGCGTTGCATACTTTTGACCAAAATTATAATACCCTCTGCAAGGGTATAAATTCTATATATTCTAATAAATTACAAAGCACGGATTAACTCCATTCGAATATAATGGATATTGTTCATAACGGTATATACTTTGTTTATACAGATACAAGAATTAATAACTTGTGCTGTGTTTTGTGCATTACAATGTTTAGGTAATGTTTTAGGTGCTTCCCCCCGGTTGCCCCCCAATGATTTTTATATCCTGTTATTTATTAATATTTCAAGATTATAAAAATGTTTTCTTCAACTGCCGAAACTTGCCAGTAAAAAAATGCAATCTAACCTCATTTATGTTAGCAGGTCTATCTAGGAGGAAGCACTATTTTTTTCTGTGCCTGTGTGTGTTGCTTGTTGCTTTTTGCTGGGTGTTTTATGTTTTTAGATTATTTTTTCGTTCTATTAATGTATTCTTTTATTAGGACCAAATACTTATTACCAGTATTCTCGAAAGCATGTTTTTAGAATTTGGCAGAATAAATTCGGCACCAAAGAATTAAAAATGTGCTAGATGCTTAAATTAAGGAGCTTAAAAACTTAGGATATGAGCCTGATGTGGAAGAATTAAAAAAACAGATATCCTGCATTTGTAAGAAGCTTGCATTATTTTGGCCAGACGTTCTATGGACAGAATCAACGTTTGACATTATAAAACATTCTTTACTTTCGATTGGAAAGCTTTCAGAAGAAGCCGCTGAAGCAAGAATTAAGGACATTCAAAAAATTCCGACTTCCGACATACACCCATGGACAAAATAATAGATGTGTTTTTTTTTTCTTTTTTAACTTTCTGTTTCTAACTCATATTTTCTCTAATCTCAACATATTAAATTTTTTTCATAACTTCTATTAATTGTCTTTAAAAAAAAGTAAAAACAGATTCACAAATCTTTTAATATAACACTTATTTGCATATATTTCCTTAAATCCGCCAATTTTGGCTGGACACAATAATAGGTGTACAAAGATAAATTAAATTAATATTTCACTATGTCTGGTATTTTTTTTATTAAACTAAGTATTTGGCAGCTAATAACCGGTATATCCGCCATTATTTTGCAAGACTTTTTCTATTCGTCTTGGCATAGAGGATATTAACGTACGACAAGTTCCAATTGGAATGTTGTACCATGCCCTTTGGACAATATCCCAAAGTAGATTTTTATTTTGACAAAAAGTCTTTCCGACTTAGCCACTCAAGAACATCCAAATTTTGCTCTCGGAACCAATCCTTTGCTACTCGAGAGGCGTGCTTTGGGTCATTATGCTGCTGAAACTTTCATAAAAGTGGCATATTATCCTGAGCATATGGTAGCATTACCGTCTCCAATAGATCTTTGTATACTAATCTGTCCATTATTCCGTCAATACGATGAATCGGACCAACACCATGCCATGAAAAGCGGCCCATACCATGAGGCTACCACCTCCATGTCTCTCAGTTTAATATGTGTACTTGGGATCAAATTCTTTGCCTTTTGGACGGCGAACAGTCCTTTTGGCATCATTTCCAAATAAATTTATTTTGGTTTCGTCACTCCAGAGGATATTACGCCACTTTTTCTCACCCCCCGGTTCGCACCAGGATCTACGATCTAATGCAAATTTCTTCCTCATCTGTAAATTTGCCGATCGAAGCAAAGGAACCCTGCGAGCAATCCTACCTGGTAGGTTTTCTATTGCCAATCGTCGCCGAACGGTCCGTGATGACACAATATTCCCAATTTCATTTTCAATCGTCCTGGAAGACTTGAACGGGTCGCTGTTAACCAACATATCCATGCGATCGTCGGTCTTAGATGAGGTTTTTCTAGTTGCTCCCCGAGTGTCACCTTTTTTCCGGTTTTAAGGCATTGGTTACGAAATTTTGCGAGCGTTTCATTATCATGGCAATGGATTTATACGTTTTTCCTTCATCTCGGAGCCGACGAATGGGCCTTCTCCGCTGCACTGCTGTGACGCCCACGGCCCATCTAATAAAATTTTTATGGTTGTTAAGTCACCATTTAGGCTTATTTTCCTAATAACTTACCTTCTGCATCCAAATAATTGTATTTATAAACTACAGGTAAATGTTTTCCTTTATACACCTATTTTATTGACCAGCCGATTTTGCAGTCCAAGCAATAAAAAATCCACAAATTTACCCAAAAAGCTTATTAATTCCGGGAATTCATACAATTCGTACCGAAACAGTGTGACCAAATTAAAAAAGTATAGTAGTCTTGATAAATTTTATGTTTATATCGATTTAAATCGTCCATGAGTGTAAACTCGAAATTTCAAGGATCTTCTCAAATACAGACTTATTTAACAGACTGCATTTAAGTTCTGATCCATTTATTAGTGAATACTAGAGTCAACTCTTTTGTTACTTGATGAAACCATTTAATTATTTTTCGTTTTGCTTGTTATAACTTTTTGTTTTCTCTCACGTGAACATTTAAAACGCAGATTTACAGCTCTTTATTTTAACTTTTATTTATTAATATTTATTTTGTTTTTAAGACTAAAATAACAAGTAAAATGAATGTCACAGCTTATTTCAACCAGTCCTTAAAAATTTTTTTTTTTAAGGTTATGAACTAAAAATGATAAATTAATATTTAGTATGACCACCATCCTGGTAAACAATCATTTTAAGGCTTTTTGGGATTGAGGCGGCAAATTTTTGAGTCACTTGGGGCCCATTCTTCGAGTGATGCCCGTCTTATTGAAATTTTTACGCTTTCGAACTATACCCCACAAATTTTCAATAACATTTTTATCTGGAGACTGAGCTGGTGGTTTCATGATTTGCGGGCAATTTCAACAGAGCCATGTCGTAGAGTTCCCGATGTGTTTAGCATAATATTCCTGATAAAATCGGAATTTATCGCGAATCCCCAGATTTTCTGCACTTTGCAGCAAAAGGACTTCAATATGTTTAAATTAAGAGTTTTGTCCATTGTTGTCTCCACCAACTAGAAAAACCCTGCTCCAGCTGCCGACATATGTAGGCCCAAACCATGAAGCTTCTCCCACCATGCTTGCCGTTCAAATGCGCAAAAAAACAAAAGTGCCGTTATAAGTTTGCTTCGGAGCATTTGAACAAGGATTCCAGCTTCTGGAACACTGTTTTACTTGGCGACGATTAAAATTTAATATTTTAGGATCTGATGGGGCTTCTTATGTTTGGCGAAAATCAAACATAGAGCTGCAAACAAAATATTTTAAGGCAACTGTCAACCTGGTGGAGAGAGAGTCATGTCTTGGGCCTCTATTTTAAAATAATTTTTATTATAATTTTTTGATTTTCTTATGTTAGCTATATGATATAGGAGTCCGATTTTAATTTAATTAAAGCCGTAATTCCATAGTATTAATTTATTACCAAAGGACAAGAAAAAACAAGAAAGGAAAGCTAACTTCGGGCGGAGCCGAAGTTGAATACTCCTTGCAGAATACTCTATAAATTATATTCTCCAAAATTATTCATGTGATGCATTCTTAATACTCATAAAAATCCCAACTTTCTAACTTTAAAAACACCAAAGTTATGACATTTCCAATCGTTCAGTTATATGGCAGCTGTAGGATATAGTCGGCCGATCTTTATAAAATTTGGTAGGTCGAATTGATTGGCCAAAGATCAAAACCCATAGAAAATTCCAACTTCCTAACTTTACAAACACCAAAGTTATGGCATTTCCGGTCAATCAGTTGTATGGCAGGTATAGGATATAGTCGGCCGATCCCGGCCGTTCCGACTTATATTCTGCGTGCAAAGGAAAGAAGGGTGTGTGCAAAGTTTCAATTCGGTATCTTTAAAACTGAGAGACTAGTTTGCGTAGAAACAGACAGACGGACAGACGGACATGGCTATATCAACTCAGGAGGTGACCCTGATCAAGAATATATATACTTTATAGGGTCGGAGATGTCTCCTTCACTGCGTTGCACACTTTTGACCAAAATTATAATACCCTCTGCAAGGGTATAAATATCAATGATTTAATGATTAAGTATTCGACTAAATCAAATCAATTCGACTAAATTAATCAAATGCCCCACCCTCCGCAACAGCTTTATTTTTCGAAATTTAAATTTCCATTTTTAAAGTGTTTAACGCAATACTCATTCCAATCGAACCATCACAACAGATTTTTATACCCTTGCAGAGGGTATTATAATTTTGGTCAAAAGTGTGCAACGCAGTGAAGGAGACATCTCCGACCCTATAAAGTATATATATTCTTGATCAGGGTCACCTCCTGAGTTGATATAGCCATGTCCGTCTGTCCGTCTGTCTGTTTCTACGCAAACTAGTCTCTCAGTTTCAAAGCTATCGAGTTGAAACTTTGCACACACCCTTCTTTCCTTTGCACGCAGTATATATGTCGGAACGGCCGGGATCGGCCGACTATATCCTATAGCTGCCATATAACTGATTTATCGGAAATGCCATAACTTTGGTGTTTGTGAAGTTAGGAAGTTGTGATTTTCTATGGGTTTTATATTTGACCAATCAATTCGACCTACCAAATTTCATAAGGATCGGCCGACTATATCTTATAGCCGCCATATAACTGATTGATCGGAAATGCCATAACTTTGGTTTTTGTTAAGTTAGGAAGTTGGGATTTTCTATGGGTTTTATTTTTAGCCAATCAATCCGACCTATCAAATTTCATAAGGATCGGCCGACTATATCCTATAGCTGCCATATAACTGAACGATTGGAAATGCCATAACTTTGGTGTTTTAAAAGTTAGGAAGTTGGGATTTTTTAAGAGTATTAAGAATGCATCTTATGAATAATTTTGGAGAATATACTTTACAGAGTATTCTGCAAGGGTATATCAACTTCGGCTCCGCCCGAAGTTAGCTTTCCTTTCTTGTTTTTGATTTTTTTGTTGAAAGTCACGCTTTTTTTTTACCTCGATATGTATTTGTTTGTTTAGTTCTCGATTAAAAGACAGTTGTTGACTTGGTTTTATTAATTTTTATTTATCATGCATAATATAAGACTTAAATAATATATTTTATTATACTTTAAATACAATAAACATCAGTATCGCTAAGAATTTGAGTGAATTCGAAAGGGGTTTTTCATTTCCTTTAAAATAATTAATGCAAAATCATCGTTTATATATAAACACATACACAAAACAGACTTACATATTATGTAAATATATTTATGACTATATTTTTTGTTAGAGTTGTAATAAGCAAAAATTCATAAATATTAGCAATTTAATAGAAAATATTTAGAATTTCTGCGTTTATGATCTTTATATTTTAGAACGTTTTATTTGGGTATGTTTGTAAGGAAAGTGATTAAAAAATGAAAAAGAGATGGAAAATACTGTTTTAGTAGAGTGTGCTGGAAATTAACTATAGAAGGTAGATGAAAAGTCAGTCTAACAACGGAAAGTGTACTAGTATAGCAAAGATAAGAAAAGGGCGGCTACAAATTTGGGGTCTTGAGGTATTTTGTTCAGCTATGGGGTGAGTTAATCCTTTCTATATGGTTATATTTTTTATTGCAAGCCACAGCCATGGCACAACATTTGTATACCCTTGCAGAAGGTATTTTAATTTTGGTCACACTTTTGCGACCCTATAAAGTACATATATTCTTGATCAGCGCATCATTATCATCACTAGGCGAGTTAATATAGCCATATCCGTCTGTTTCTATACCGTTTGCTAGCTTAGCTTTAAGGCTAGACATTTAAGCATTCTTTGTTTTATATGTGAACGCATGTTTGAAACACCTTGAGTTTTATTAAAATCAAAGCTGTCATATATCTGCCATACTGGCCCTAACAAAAACCCATTTGTATTTTTTTTACGTGTGCACGAATCATGGCAAAATTCGGACGACTATATCCTATAGTCCTTAGAAACGATCGGGTAAAATGATGTTGTTTTCAAAGAAATGTGCGTGTATCTCTCATTCTATTTAATTTCTTAGCTTTCATGTACTTTTTCGCATCATTAATTTTCGGTAAGACTGCAAGGGTATTAAGATTTCGGCTTGCCGAAGCTATCTTCCGTTCTCGTTTCATTAAATCTTTTTAGGAATTGTTCTTCGCTTATCGTTCCTATAGTTTTGGCTAAACATTTAACAACAGCAACAAACATAAAACAACAACAAATAATGGTTAACAAGTGCCAGGTGGAGCTGCAAAGAAAAAGAAAGATAAATTAATTATATATATTCTATAATTAAGAATGTGGAAAAAAAAATATTTTACAAGTTTCTTTTTTGAATTGAAGATTTTATTAAGCTTTAGACATCTCACCTTGCTCTGTGCCTGCACAGATGCTAGACCCACTGCTCCGCCCTTTTATACCACTTGCACAGTGGCAAAAGCACTGAAAGTAACCTTCTTGGGAAATTCCGGTCCGGGGGAGCCGCGCGTTTTGATGACCGGCTTAAGGGGCTGGCGGGGCTTAAGGGAGAGCAGTCCGGCCGAGGCGGCCAGTTCCCTGAGGCGCTGGGAGAAGCCGCTACCGGAGTGTCCGGACGTGGTGGCCGTGCTGTGGTGTTCGAGTCCAGCGCAGTCCAGAACATCCAGGCCGTTGTTGGAGCGGTACACCTGGGCGGTGGCGGTGGGATAAACCGCCAGATTGGTGCCAACGACGCCTCCTGTCGCTGAGGTTGAAGTGGTTGCCGTCGCCGAGGCAGCTGCTGCTGGTGTTATGTATCTGTGAAACGGATAACGGTTCAATTAAAACTAGGAGTTCAAATTTTATTTTAATGCCTTAAACTCGGACACCATTTATGTCATTTAAAACGGCCGATTATAAGGTATTTTAATATTTTAAGGAATACATTTCTGTTTTACCTTATCATTATAAACAGTGTCAGCGGCTTGCCAAAAATTATAAATTAAAATAGTACGAACGAGCGTAAAAATCTGAATATATGGTAGAGAAATGAATTAATATAGTGTTATTACCATCTGGATGAATGAAGAAGATTGGCACGGGCTGGGCGCTGGTATTACTCAGCCTGCTAATTGATTTATTTTTTATTTGACCAAAAACCAAGTAAATATGTACCGGGTGTGAATAGATCACCACATCCAAAGAGGTGTGTCCCAGCAGGTCGCACACAACAGCTAACTCTTGGAAGGATGAGGCCGGCTCATTTGGATACTCGTGCATGGCAACAACCCTGCTCCACAATCAAATCACAGCTATTTATTCATGATCGATCAGCAATTATTTGTGTGCCGAGTGGGCTTTGTTGAGGTTACTCTTGCTGCAGCGCTAAAGACGCTAATCAATTTGTTTACGAGCTAAACTTGTTTGGGCTACTATATAAACTATATCTATATCTATCTATATATAAAAAAGGCATTATATTGTTTGAACTGTTGCGCAAAAATATATATGCAATGATATCACACACAGCAGCCTCGTTTTTTTCGAGATAATTATATTGCTGCGAAAATAAATTGTTGGGTCACTAAATGTGTAATGAAATATGATGGGAGATGATGAGACGTGATTAGACATCAATACGCTAGTAAGGAGATTTCAGAGCTCAATAAATATATATATCCACCAAGTCGAAAGTGAAGCCCAAGCTTGTTGAGATTCAAGTGCCGACTCATGATTCGATTCATCTCAGAAGCAAATATTTACACAATTGTGTAACAAATTTATTTGTTATTTTTCGAAAAACCGAACATGCACGATCGATCTTATGAATCATTAGCGAAAGCTATTTATTTATTCATTTCAATGAGCACGGTAATTAATGACAAAAGTTAGTTCTGAAAAAACATACGGCATGATCAATTTTATACAAATTTTAGTAGAAAACAAGAGAGAACGCTATAGTCGGGTGCCCCGACTATCAGATACCCGTTACTCAGGTAAAGGGAGTGCGAGGGAGATGGAGATAGAAACTTTGATCACGCATAACTTTTTAACGAATGATCCGATTTGAAAAATTTCTTCTACATTTCGATAGGTATTGATAAACACAATAAAACTGCATTTTTACTTTTCCGAAATATTAAAATTTTTAAAATCGTATATAAGCGATTGTGGGCGTTAAAGGGGGCCTTTTTGAAACAAACTTGCGCTGCGTAGGAACTCCTAGAATCTGCATGCAAAATACCAATCTTCTAGCTTTTATAGTTTCCGAGATCTCAGCGTTCATACGGACGGACAGACGGACAGACAGACAGACGGACAGACGGACATGGCTATATCGACTCGGCTAGTGACCCTGATCAAGAATATATATACTTTATAGGGTATTAACCCTTCCTTTTAGCTGTTACATACTTTTGCACGAATACAATATACCCTTTTACTCTACGAGTAACGGGTATAAAAACTTCCAATGGGATATTTTTTATAAGCGATTTGGGTTTGATTTTATAGCCAATGTGTAATCGCAGTTAGAGTAATGTCAATGTGCGTCACAGTCGCAGTCGAAGCCAAAGACCTTAATTACATTCATTAAATTTAATTGCAAAGCTTTCAAATATGGGTCTCATTGCTTGCCTATACATGCCCTTTTCTTAAGTGCTCGAACTGTGTGAATTATCTTCTGGATTCGTTTGAAAATTGTGTTCATATTTTTTGAGGCCATTATTATTGTTATACCCTTGCAGAGGGTATTATAATTTGAAACAAAAGTTTGCAACGCAGTGAAAGAGACATTTCCGACCCTATAAAGTATATATATTCTTGATCAGCATCACCAGGAGAGTCGATCTAGCCATGTCCGTCTGTCCGTCTGTCTGTCCGTCTGTCCGTCCGTCTGTCCGTCCGTCTGTCCGTCCGTCCATTTCTACGCAAACTAGCCCCTCAGTTTTAAAGCTATCTGATTGAAGCTTTTACGAAAATGTCTTTCTATTGCAGGTAGTATATAAGTCGGAACGAGCCAGATCGGCCGACTATATAACATAGCTGCCATACAACTGATTGATCGGAAATGCCATAACTTTGGTGTTTTTAAAGTTAGAACTTTGGGATTTTCTGTGGGTTTTATATTTTGTCAATCAATTCGGCCAACTATATCCTATAGCCGCCATATAACTGATTGATCGGAAATGCCATAACTTTGGTGGTTGTAAAGTTAGGAAGTTGGGATTTCCTATGAGTTTTATTTTTGGGCAATCAATCCGACCTTCCAAATTTCATCAGGATCGGCAAACTATATCCTGTAGCTGCCTTATAACTGAACGATTGGAAAAGCCATAACTTTTGTGTTTTTAAAGTTAGGAAGTTGGTATTTTTTATGAGAATTAAGAATGCATCATATGAATAATTGTGAAGAATATAATTTACAGAATATTCCGGAAGGGTATATCAACTGCGGGTCCGCCCGAAGTTAGCTTTCCTTTCTTGTTAATTTTAAATTCCTTTAAACATTGTTTCTAATACATTGTCATTTTTTCACAATAAAATTAATTAATATCACTGCTGGAATCGCATTTTAAACAAACATCAAATCTTCACATCTCCTTTCCCCAACTACCCCAAATTTATGCCTATAAGCTCAAATCCTGAGACATGGAGGCAAGGGCAACTCTGGTGTCAGACATTTTGCATTAAGACCCCACGGAATTGCAGTTATAGACACGACGGCCTCATCCGTGGCAAGAAAAGATTAGGCGGAGCCATTAAATATTTTTTTGTGTCGCTTGCTTCGCAATTGGTGCGTTGTGCAATTCGAGAGGTGGACGAAAACTGCCGAGGCAACTGCTTTCGATGTGACACATATATAATATTTAGTTGCCACTGTTGCTGTTCGCTAATATTGTTCTATATACACACAAAATATAAATTCCACCGGATTTTTATACCCTTGCAGAGGGTATTATAATTTTGGTCAAAAGTGTGCAACGCAGTGAAGGAGACATCTCCGACCCTATAAAGTATATATATTCTTGATCAGGGTCACCTCCTGAGTTGATATAGCCATGTCCGTCTGTCCGTCTGTCTGTTTCTACGCAAACTAGTCTCTCAGTTTTAAAGATACCGAATTGAAACTTTGCACACACCCTTCTTTCCTTTGCACGCAGTATATAAGTCGGAACGGGATCGGCCGACTATATCCTATAGCTGCCATATAACTGATTGATCGGAAATGCCATAACTTTGGTGTTTGTTAAGTTAGGAAGTTGGGATTTTCTATGGGTTTTATTCTTGGCCAATCAATCCGACCTATCAAATTTCATAAGGTTCGGACGACTATATCCTATAGCTGCCATATAACTGAACGATTGGAAATGCCATAACTTTGGTGTTTTTAAAGTTAGGAAGTTGGGATTTTTATGAGTGTTAAGAATGCATCATATGAATAATTTTGGAGAATATAATTTACAGAATATTCTGCAAGGGTATTTCAACTTCGGCTCCGCCCGAAGTTAGCTTTCCTTTCTTGTTTTTTGTTTTGTTTTGCTGGTGCTGCGCTTTATGTGTATATAATTAACCATTATCAGCTGGGAGTTGCATTCAAAATGTATTTTGGTCGGTGGCTTTTGTCTTGGTCGGCTTTTGTTTTCGCTTTGGCATTGAATTTTTCTTTGACTTTGAGGCTTTGAAGCATTCAGAAAATCATAATTAATTGTATTATTATAAACATCTTCATATTGTCTGACCCATCAACATATGACTGACTGTATCTGCATGTGTATGAGAAAATTGTTTGCCATTTTTTATACAATTTGCAGTTAAAGGGGATTTTTTCGTTGACTTTTTATTTCTGTTTTCTGTGGTATTTGTAGCTTTTTAGTATTTGTTGCAATGTCAGGGCAATGTCAAGGCAATGTCAGAAGCAATGTCAGGTTACAAAAGGCAGTTGCAGAGGGAATGTTTTGAAAAATAAGTTGAAGCTGGAGAGTTTTAATTAAATGAAGACATACTTGTACCTTGCCCTTAATTGCTTAGATTTCAATTTCATTTGGTTTATTTATCCTTTTTTTATGTGGATCAATATTCTTTGTTTATTTTTACATAATAATTACAATTTTACATAATAATTAAGCATCTCCACCCCATTGCCCACCATTAAAACGCATGAAAATAGGTTTAAATATATGCTAATTTTGACCCAATTCTCATCACCTCTCATTTTAGAGGGGAAGTGGGGAAGAAGCTACTTGATGGGGATCAGACCGTTTAACTTGATAAATCATAGCTGATCTCAGCTTGCCGAAAATGTTTTTTGCCTTTCCATTTTATTTTTGTTTATGCAGCTCTGTTCAAGTTCAGCGGTCGCATAAATTTAAAACAAATCGAAAGGGAATGCGCAAACGTTTTTGGTTTTTTGGCCAAACAAATTATGTGATTTTCGGCAAAGGCTGATCAATGAATACCAGACTGGCGGTTAATTTGATGTCGCAATTTTTTACCCGCGTTGCATCCGCGCACATATTTTAATTTCTATGTCAAGATGTTGTCAAACATTTGACAAATGCCCAAACGAGCTTCGCTGGCCAAGTACTCACACGTTAGCCAACAACACGCGGCCATGCTAAATATTAGGCAAATGCCTGGCATCTTAATTTGTCCAATGCTTTCGACATATGTAAATCCATCATATATAGTCAATAAAAGCTCAAAAACATAGCAATAAATATGGTGTTTGAAGAAATAGGTGTAGCACAAGTGTGCTTAAAAAGTTAATATTAATAGTGCTGGCAAAAATTGTTAAAATAATAATATAACCTATGTTTTTTTTTAGAATTACAAAGCACTAATACTTCTTATAAGAAATGTATCAATAGGTTTTAAACAAAGGCAAAAAACAAACTTTAATTACATTTAAAAATTAAATATTTAATTAAATGTTTATCAAAATTCTATCATACAACACGTCACCACATTGGGGTAAGTTACAAACTATACATTTTTCTTCAATCCAAATTATAAACAAACTTAAACAAATAAACTGGTGCTTATAATTTTAATATTGTAGTTTAAGGCTTAAAGTTTTCAAAGCCAAAACAAATCCTAACTCGATAATATCGTTAGTGCAATCTATGCTTTGCCAGCTCTAGACCATATATGGCATAGAATAAGCTGGGGAACTGAGGCAGCAAGCGGCTGTCTTTTAACATAATTACATATTTTTACTGTTGCAGTTGCATTTTCTTTATGCGACCTGTCTGGAGCTTCCCCCTGTCGCTCTCAGCTTGTGTGGCATGTTAGGCAGCTGGCCAGAAAGTGGCAAAAAGAAAATATATAATAACGAAAAAAAATTAAACAAAAGAACTGCCGCACTTGCGCAGTTTCACATCCGCATCGCTCTCCTCCCTTTTATTGGCCCTCCTCATCCATGGTCCAACAATTGCTTTATTTTGAGGCGAATGAAAAGCAATTTTTATGCCACAATTATCCGCCAGTGCCAAAGAGGAAGACGAACGCGAAGTGAGCCAAGTGTCATCCCGCAGTTCGTTTTCGGAGTCTTTTGTTTAGCACACGACACCACAATATTCTAGAAGAGCCAAAGAGAGGGCGAATGGCTGGTAAGGAAAGTGTCGCAATATACACAGATTTAAAGTAAACAAGAAAGAAAAACTGACTTCGGGCGGAGCCGAAGTTGATATACTCTTGCAGAATACTCTGTAAATTATATTCTCCAAAACTATTCATATGATGCATTCTTAATACTCATAAAAAATCCCAACTTCGTAACTTTAAAAACACCAAAGTTATGTCATTTCCAATCGTTCAGTTATATGGCAGCTATAGGATATAGTCGTCCGAACCTTATGAAATTTGATAGGTCGGATTGATTGGCCAAAAATAAAACCCATAGAAAATCCAAACTTCCTAACTTAACAAATACCAAAGTTATGGCATTTCCGATCAATCAGTTATATGGCAGCTATAGGATATAGTCGCCCGATCCCGGCCGTTCCGACATATATACTGCCTGCAAAGGAAAGAAGGGTGTGTGCAAAGTTTCAATTCGATATCTTTAAAACTGAGAGACTAGTTTGCGTAGAAACAGACAGGCGGACAGACAGACAGACGGACATGCTTATATCAACTCAGGAGGTGATCCAGATCAAGAATATATATACTTTATAGGGTCGGAGATGTCTCCTTCACTGCGTTGCACACTTTTGACCAAAATTATAATACCCTCTGCAAGGGTATAAAAATGTTCGATGCACGAGGGTTTTCTACATGTTAAATTTGCAATTTCACAGCTACTTTTTTGCTAAAAGGGTATCCAATGTAAATGCCTATTAATTGGTTAAATCTAGGGTTTCTTAATAAATAATGTGATTACTGGGCAATTCAAGGTTTATAGTAATAGTTCGAGGGAACCGCAAGTCCTGCCATTCTCAATTCAGCACTGTCAAAAAGGGACTAGACAGATCATCCCAACACCATTTGAGGTTTTATGGTTAAATAGTAATTAATGGAGTTAAACACTGAAAATCTAAAAACTGTAACAGACGAATAACTTTTATATGTATTAGAAAATAAAAGAACGTTTTATTACTAGTTGAACGATGACTGTTAACTAGAGGTCAGGATAAAAATAAACAAGAAAGGAAAGCTAACTTCGGGCGGAGCCGATGTTGAAATACCCTTGCAGAATATTCTGCAAATTATATTCTCCAAAATTATTCACATAATGCATTCTTAATACTCATAAAAAATCCTAACTTCCTAACTTTAAAAACACCAAAGTTATGGCATTTCCAATCGTTCAGTTATATGGCAGCTATAGAATATAGTCGGCCGATCCTTATGAAATTTGAGATGTCGAATTGATTGGTCAAAAATAAAACCCATAGAAAATCCCAACTTCCTAACTTTAAAAGACCAAAGTTATGGCATTTCCAATCGTTCAGTTATATGACAGCTATAGGTATAGTCGGCCGATCCTTATAAAATTTGGTACGTCAAATTGATTGGCCAAATGTAAACCCATAGAAAATTCCAACTTTCTAACTTTACAAACACCAAAGTTGTGGCATTTCCGATCGTTCAGTTATATGGCAGCTATAGGATATAGTCGGCCGATCCTTATAAAATTTGGTACGTCAAATTGATTGGCCAAATGTAAAACTCATAGAAAATCCCAACTTTCTAACTTTAAAAACACCAAAGTTATGGCATTTCCGATCGTTCAGTTATATGGCGCTATAGGATATAGTCGGCCGATCCTGGCCGTTCCGACTTATATACTGCGTGCAAAGGAAAGAAGGGTGTATGCAAAGTTTCAATTCGATATCTTTAAAACTGAGAGACTAGTTCGCGTAGAAACAGACAGACGGACAGACAGACGGACAGACGGACATGCTTATATCAACTCAGGAGGTGATCCTGATCAAGAATATATATACTTTATAGGGTCGGAGATGTCTCCTTCACTGCGTTGCACACTTTTGACCAAAATTATAATACCCTCTGCAAGGGTATAAAAATGCATGACAACAAAAGAAAATGATTTTATGTTGTAATTAATAATATAAGTTGGAATTCAAAAAACTTTAACAGCCATTTATAAAAAAATTAATTGGTACACTTGTTAAGCATATAAGAAAATGTTAATCCAATTCTTACTAAAATATTTGTTTTTTACTTTATTGCAGGTAAGCCATGTCTATATTGTTATAAGCTAAATCACTTTTTGGTTTTGTTTCATTTCTTTGTTTTGCCCTGCTTTTTTGGTAATATAATTTATTTGGCATACTTTACCCGACTTTTTATTAGCATCGACTGGTCTTTACACCCCCTTGACTGTTATTCTGCCGCTTGGGCATAAGTAATGTCTATTTTAAAATATATATCGCGTTATTAGGCTCGACTTTTGACATTTTCAACCGTTTAGTGCTATGAGTCGTATCGAATCGAAACACGTTTTGATCGCGTCTGAAAAATTCTAATATTTAGTATGGGCGTCCTCCCTTTTTTTGCGAAAAACGATCACTTGGGGCGCCGCGAAATGTCAAGGCTACATGTGCCACAAGTTTTTTGTGCTCGCTCGTTAAATATCTATTTGAGATTTCGCAACTATGTATGCAAGAGGCAAGAATTTCCAATTACAGTGGCCGAAGGAATAGAAGATGGGCAGCATAAAGCCCAAATGGATCTCTGATTGTTTAGCTAGTCATCGCCCCGAAGAAGCGGAAAGAAAATAATCCCATAGGCTAGCCACAGTACGAAGTGAAGCAAATCTTTTACACGTTCAAAGCGCTTTTAAGAGGAGTATGAGTCGTATTCACCCTGCCTCTTCTGTTGTGCGTCTCTACGCCCCGACCATTGAAATTGTTTATTGAAATCGATGATGAATGATTGAAAGTAACTATTAGTTGCCAGCAGTTGCCGCAGTTGCTGCCGCTGCTGTTGTTATTATTTAATTTGCTGTCGGAAGCAATTTACAAATTGTTTTGCCAGACTTCATTTTCTCTTATTTTGTTTACCTGTTCTCCGTCTGCTTAGCTTTGTTTGATAGCACAAATTTCTTTTTAATTTTTATACCCTCATTTTTATACTCTCCGCAAGGTATTATAATTTTAGTCAAAAGTTTGAAACGAAGTGAAGGAGACATTTTCCGACCCGATAAAGTTCTTGATCAGCATCACCAGGAGAGTCGATCTAGCCATGTCCGTCTGTCTGTCCTTTTTTCGCAAACTAGTCCCTCAGATTTAAGGCTATCTGCTTGAAACTTTCCCAAAAGTTAACTTTCTATTGAAGGTATTATATAATTCGGAACGAGCCGGATCGGACGACTATATCACAATCGGAAAAACATTTTTTTTTTGTTTAATAACTAATAAATTTAAAAAAAGTGAAAAAAAAAATATTTTGCTGTTTTTCTATATATCAAAATATTCCTTACTATATCAGAATTACGCTTTTAGTTTTGTCAAAATCGGAAAACAATGTCATATAGCTGCCATAGAAACGATGTATTTTGCCATCAGCGCAAAATAGACATAGTTTCATTGTTTTTAGTAATACAGGGATAGAAATCTAAATGTAGTCGTTTTGTAATAATTGCAAGGGTATTAAGCTTCGGCTTGCCGAATATTAAAGAAGTAAGAAATACTTAACAATATAAAAATAAACATTTATTCAATATTAACTCGATCCAGTTCGTCGCTTTATTCCTTTGCTTGGAATACAAATAATGTAGAAACACGAGATGGACAGATTTATTTAGATTTCTTAATTTATGTAAAAAAAAAGGTAAGTGTTCATGATATATGTATATAAATGTATGAACTATAAACCAAAAGTGGACAGAACACAATATTAAAATAAACTTACAGGGTTCCTGACGTTTGTTGTTGGCGTAATGTTCGTAGGAATTGAATCTCCACTAAAATTTGTCGACAACAGAAATAACTAACTCCACTTTTCACTCTCTTTCCATTTCACAAAAAAGTTTATCGAACCTTGAAAATAAGTGATTGCCAACAAAATTATGAATCAAATAAAAGGTTGGCGAGCAAAACAAAAAACCTTTAAGTTAGCATTACAGAAGAGCAAAAGAAGAACAAAAACCAACTATCACTACAATAACAAGGTGCAGAGATTAGGCACAACAAAAAATATAAATAATTCAAAGAGCGAAGCCTGTAAGCCATGAAGAACAGTTATTTTTTTACACTGACAAAATGTATTGGAAAATATTAAATTTGCAAATTTTGTTTTTAGAATTAAAAAAAAACGATTTATTTAGAAACAGGGAATAAAGCAAGTTTCAGCAGGTGCTTAAATTTATATAAAAATTTATTATTATGTTAATATAAATTTGTATGAGTATATTTTAATTAAATATTTAAAAAATTTGACTACAAAACGATTATTTATTTATTCCTAAAGATATGTTATATTTAATTATATTAAACTTTCAATCCGAAATTAATGATGAGAATAATATGTATAATATTCAGAAGCAGAGGGTTAAATTCAAAGTCTACTCCGTTGCTCTTTAATGAAGTAATTAAAGCGCATGAATTGGCCAATTGTTCTAAAGTCGGTAGCCGAGGCGTCGTTGATGTGAATTAATTATTGACCCCAAAGCGCTGCCAATTCTCCAGGTGCTAGATGCCGTTAAAAGGCTTCACCGTCGAAGCTCTCCAGCTTGTGCAGTTGACTACTGTTCAGAGGCAGGAGATGCACAGATAGGTTGCCCAAGATGGAGTGCGATTTTTTGCGAGAAAAAGTAACGGTAAGCAACTGGCAAGTGGAAATATCAAATCCTGACTCTTATGAACAGTTCTTTTAGGGCATAGATTAACCCAAATTAAAGATAAGTACGAAACCGTTTTATATGGGTTTCTGATAGCTAATGGAGTTTTCATAAGGGACATTGAACAAAATGAATAGATAGATTTGTACCCTGGCAGAGGGTATTATAATTTCAGTCAAAAGTTTGAAACGCAGTGAAGGAGACATTTCCGACCCTAAAAAGAATATGTATATATCAGAATTACAAGGAGAGTCGATCTAGCCATGTCTGTCTGTTCGTCTGTCGGTCCGTCCGTTTCTACGCAAACTAGTCCATCAGTTCTGATTGAAACTTTCTATTGCAGATAGTACATATATAAGTCGAAACGAGCCGATTTCCGATTGATCCTATGGGAGCTGATATGATATAGTCACCTGATCCGGATCGTTCCGACCTACCTGCAATAGAAAGACAACTTTCGGGAAAGTTTTAAGCAGATAGCTTTAAAACTCAGGGACTAGTTTGCGTAGAAACGGACGGACGGACAGACGGACAGATGGACATGGCTAGATAGACTCTCCTGGTGATGCTGATCAAAAATATATATACCTTATAAGGTCGGAAATGTCTCCTTCACTTCTTTGCAAACTTTTGACTGAAATTATAATACCCTCTGCAAGGGTATAAAAAGGCGTTTGGTGTATTTATTATGTACTGATCATAAGGTTAAAAATAATTGAAAAAAAATTGTATCATTGCTGACGTTATATAATTCACAATATCCCCAAAAATCATTTACTTAAAGTCTTTGGAATCGCAAACTTAACAACCCCAACATTAAAAAAAATAACCCTAAGATCTACAAACTAAGTAAAAACACCAAAAGATTTCAACATTACAAGTCTTTAAAGTGAACGAAAAATTCAAGTTGAAGCATTTTAGCCAAGGGCTTCCTGCTGCACTTTAATTTCCAGAGCAGTTGTAAAAAGCCTTTTCTGTGGTGGTGATTGACCAACGTGAAGTGTTAAAACACTTTTCTCTTTGTCAGTTAACCTGCTATCAAAATAGTATCGAAGAGTGCATTAAAATAGTTTCCGCAAGTGGGTAACACCAGGAGAGTCGATCTAGCCATGTCCGTCTGTCCGTCCGTCCGTTTCTACGCAAACTAGTCCCTCAGTTTTAAAGCTATCTGCTTGAAACTTTCCCAAAAGTTGTCTTTCTATTGCAGGTAGTATATAAGTCAGAACGAATCGGATCGGGCCACTATATCATATAGCTGCCATATAACTGAACGATCGGCAATGCCATAACTTTGATGTTTTTAAAGTAAGGAAGTTAGGATTTTCTACGGGTTTTATTTTTGGCCGATCAGTCTGACCTGCTAAATTTCATAAGGATCGGCAGACTATATCCTATAGCTGCCATATAACTGAACGATTGGAAATGACATAACTTTGGTGTTTTTAAAGTTAGGAAGTTGGGATTTTTTATGAGTATTAATAATGCATCATATGAATAACCGATCCGATTTTGGAGAATATAATTTACAGAATATTCTGCAAGGGTATATCAACTTCGGCTCCGCCCGAAGTTAGCTTTTTTTCTTGTCAAGTTTGATATCTTAACTGACAATCGTGAGCAAAGGAAGTAAAAATTTTTGCTCATGATTAAATATAATATACAAAGGAAAAATAAATATAAGTACGACAATGAAATTGAAACTATAGCAAAACTGCTGTACATTGTTGTACAACATTTAGTCATATATGAAAGCAAATGACAGTTGTCTATATTTTATGGCCATGCGGAAGTAGAAACATAAGGAAGTCCTAAAGAAAATTCATGATTAAAAATCAAAAGTCCATAAAACTCAATTAACTTTTATGCCAGATGACAGTTTTTGATTATTTTATGAGTGAAGCAGATTTCTCGTAGATTTTTTAAGGTTTTTTTTGTGTGGTTGCAATATTGTGTGGGTGTGTTATTTTTTATTAGCCACTTGTTATTTCATAACCATAATAATGCGTTTTAGTGCCGACGCTGTTGTATTCGGCACCAGCCAGCGCAAAGTTCTCTTCTAACGTGATGAGTACAATATTTACTTCTGTAATATATTTTAACAGTTTTGTAATAGTATTATTAGATTAAAACACTTCAATAAATACCTTTACTTTGAGAATAATAAAGATGTTTAAAAAAATGGGTTACGTGACTAATAAATCGGCATATTCATTTCCACTATTATATTATATATTATAAACAATTGCTTGCATTCTCCAACAGCGATAACGCCATTATTTATTAACTCGTATCAGTTGTGTCGACTACACCGAAATGAATCCCGGCTTTTGCACAAGCCAAATCATGACAATATCAATTAAAGGCACCCAACGAGAAAATTGTTAAAACGTTTCACAAATACTTAGCAAAACTTACTCTTGTTACTCGTGGGCAGGGCGTGCCCCTCTCGTTTATCATTTCAAATTGAGGTTTCGCAATGAAAAAAAAAAAAAAAACCTATAGTTTTGTTTCTGTGCTTTGAGACCGTGAAGCAGAATGGAAACCGTATTTGCTCCAATTTGTTTGGGAACTTTTGTCGAAACTTTTAATTATGCAAGTGAACAGCACCCACAAAAGCGTTTCTCCATGCAGATGGATAATTTGCATGAAATAAGCTGCGACGGGAGTTATAAAAGGGTTGGCCCACTTAAAAGATTAGTTGGCAACTTTAATGTTGCTTCCCAGCCGAATAAGGGAATTATTTTTTGTCACACTGACTCAATTTTGCTGCCCACTTGACCAACTGGCATCTCGGTAAAGAAAAGAGCGGTAGGAGGCTATGTGGAGAGACCCAGACTGAGACCTGTATGTTGCGATGCCCTCAAAACATTTCAGCAGAGGCATTCAAGTGTACTTGTCTACCCCTGGAGACTCCCTCTCTACACAGGAAAAATTCCTGTAGCCATTTTATTCATATAATATCACTCACATAAAAATACACAATGTCCTAAAAATGTATACGTTTGCGAATGTGAATTTATTCTGTCCTAAATTTTTTTCACTTTACACTTTAATATCAAAATTTAGAAGATTTTAAATTCAACAAGCAGCATAAAACCGGAAACAAGCATTATTAAATGATCGAAATTGCAAATGAACAATGAATATTTTAATTCTCATTAGCTCATTTATGGCTAAAGACAAGACAATTGTATGGGCCTGAGAAATTCAAAGTCCTACGGAAATTCAAAGGATATTGTCATTTTTATACCCTTGCAGAGGGTGTCATAATTTTGAAAAAGTTTCACTTGCTCTTTATTTAATAACTTGTGATTGGTAAGAATTTTATTTATGATTTTAATAAAAAAAAAATTGTTCTTGGAAATAAAAACAATTCATTTAAAAGAATATTTTTTTTAAATTATAATTAATCATTGAAATTGTCAAGATATCTCTTACCGATCAAAAGTTATTTAAAACGTTATTTAAAGTTTTTTGAAACTTTCTCAAAAAGAATGGTGTAACCATTTGGTGTAACCATTGTAACTTCCGTAAGACGTGACAAGCCCGTTTAAATAGAATTTTTTGTTGTTGTTGTGAACCCAAAAAAACAATAAGTGCCTTGAAATTAGCACCTTCGAAAATGAGGTTGCCGACTTGATTAAATTCAAATATTATTTAACAGAGCAAACTTATTATTTAAATCGAACATATGCCTATCCGAATGTGACATATTTATTGATGCCAGCTGAATTTTCCTAATTGTATAAAGTATTGTATACCACTTTGAGTAGGGGTTTCTGAGGAGTTGGATAGGTAATGCCTTGATTTTCCTGCAGTGTAGCTTATAGATTGCACACGTTGGTGTTGCCTAGGTGCAACCTGAGGACAAAAACGACGCGACAGAGCAGACCCAATGCCACTTGCCGTTGGATGGCTTCCTGCTCAGAATGTCCAAACATGTCATGGACTGACTTCGTCTGCAATTCTCCGACGTACTGGCTTTCCCAAAGACACTTTGCGGTTTTTAGCTCTCCGTAAAGACGGAAAGTGTTTTTCCCTTGCTCCTCGCCCTCTCCCTACCAAGCGCCGTTTGCAAAAACATGTCAGGGCGATACTTTGACCAAGTTGCAGGTTTCTTTTTTTATAGACAACAACTCGTCGTCGACAGCAGAAATAGCAGCCGGAGCAGCAACAACTCAATGCCAAAAGTGCAATGAAGAGTAAAGTCAGGGTAATTCAGGTACAGGTAGTCAGTTAGGTACATGCAGACTTTTCATAGTTGTCAATGTGCTTGTTGCTCAACAAAATTTTAGTCAAGTCGGGCTAAAAGAGTTGGCCAAACATAAATAACCACAAATTGGAGGTGTGGCCGGCAATAAAGCAGTTGAACTTATAGTTTGCTTAAAAAAATTTTAGGACACTTTATATCATTTTCCAACACATTTGAATGCATACAAATTTTGCTTCAGAACTCTGTTAGGCAAGTTAATATGTGATGTGACATATTCCTGACGTTATGTTATTTGCTGTGGGAGACCTCATTAATATGTGTTAAGTTGAGAACCTTTTTATACACTTGCAGAGAGTATTATAATTTCAGTCAAAATTTTGCAACCCAGTGATGGAGACATTTCCGAACCTATAAAGTATATACAGTCAGCACAAAATTTATTCGGACACTGTTTATTATCAAGTTTAACAGCTTATTTGTCGGAATTTTCGTCATTTTAGCAGGTTTTTTTGTACGTATCAGAGAAACAGTGATTTTCAGAAGACATTACACAAACAAAAATGTAATTTTTTAAATTAGCCTTAAAAATATTGAAAGAAAAGCAAAAAAATTGCTAAAATGTTGCACAAAAATTATTCGTACATTTCTCATTTATTGTGTTTATTTCTGAAGTCAACGGTAATCGGCTATTCTTTTTAAAGTAGTTTAGTTGAAATTACTTCGGAGTACTTTTCGACGTGCTTTTTTTTTGTTTTTTGTTAGTTTTTATGTGTTTTTTGATACGATTGGTCAAAATGAAAGGAGTTCAAGATTTGTCACTAGATTTTCGAAAATTATCTTAAATTAATTTTTGAAAAATCGTAGTTATCGCGAAATCGGTCGTATTAATGGAAAATCACCTTCCACAATACATAGTATAATCCAAAAATATTTAAAAACGGAATAATGAGCTTCAAATCACAAGAAAGCTAGAAGGTCTAAGATTCTGTATTCACGTGAGGGACGGAAATTTATGTCTACAGTCCTAAAAATCCAAAAACAACATCTACAACAATTCAAAAGAATGTAGATCAAGCGAAAAAAAAAAGTTTGGGCCCAAACCATCCGAAACTACCTGTACAAGGCTGGTTTACATGGCAGAGTTGCTCGTCGAAAGCAATTAATTTCTGCCATCAACAAAAAAGTTTGGAGTTTGGAAAACTGCATATAACTACCCGGATTCGTTTTGGGAGAACGTAGTTTTTAGCGACGAATCCAAATTTTACATATTTGGACACTATGGGCCCTCGAAAGTGTGGAGGAAACCAAATGAAGCCATGAATGAGAGAACTTAATTCCAACTGTTTAGCATGGTGGCGGGAATGTAATGATTTGGTGGTGTGTATCGGCAGGAGAAGTCGGTCAAATGGTCTTTATTGACGACAAAATTAATAAGAATAATAAGAAAAACATTTTAAGCGAAAATTTCAATTGATATAAAACTTGGTCTAGATCCGAAGACATTGTTGTTTTAACAAGACAACATTCTTCGTCTTTGGTGCAAGAGTGGCTTTTATATCACTGCAAGCAGCTGAAAACACCTCCCCAGTCACCTGATTTAAATCCCATAGAACATGTGTGAGATATTCTTGAGAAAGGATTCGGAAGCACGTCATTTCGTCCAGGGAGTCCTTAAAAACTGCATTGATGTCTGAATGGGGTCAAATTATCGCTAATGGGACAAGAAACTTGGTAAAAAAGCATGGGTCGACGCTTACAAGCTGTCATTGATGTTAGTAGAGGACCCACCAAATATTAAAAATATTAAAACATCAAGAAATATATTTTTTTTAATATTATATGAAGTGTACGAATAATTTCTGTGCGTAAAATTATGACTTTTCAAGTTCATTTAAGAAAATATCTAATTTTACTGTTGAAAGTTCCTTATTTTTTTGTTAAAATATATTCTAAGAATGTTAACCTTTACGATGAAATATAAATTGTTTGTTTTCGTTACGTTTTTGTTGAGTTATTAATGAATCAAATTGAAAATCACGGGTGTCCGAATAAATATTGTGTTGACTGTATATTCTTGGTCAGCATCACCAGGAGAGTCGATCTAGCCATGGCCGTCTATCCGATTCTACGCAAACTAGTCCCTCAGTTTTAAAGATATCTGCTTTAAACTTTCCCAAATGTTTTCAATTGCAGGTAGTATATAAGTCGGAACGAGTCGGATCGGACTATATGGGAGCTATACATAGGAACAATCGGAAAATAGAATTCAAAAAAATTATAACTTTGTTGATTATACCCGTTACTCGTAGAGTAAAAGGGTATATTGTATTCGTGCAAAAGTATGTAACAGCTAGAAGGAAGCGTTTCCGACCCTATAAAGTATATTTATTCTTGTTCAGGATCACTAGCCGAGTCGATCTAGCCATGTCCGTCTGTCTGTCTGTCTGTCCGTATGAACGCTGAGTTCTCGGAAACTATAAAAGCTAGAAGATTGGCATTTTGCATGTAGCGCAGCGCAAGTTTGTTTCAAAATGGTGCCACGGCCCCTTTGACGCCCACAAGCCACAAGCTGTGGCCACAGTTTTGATGCTGTTATGAAAATTTAAATTGATATGTATTTGTTTCGTCAATACCTATCGATTGGCCTAATAAAAGTTTGCTACGCCCACTCTAACGCCCAAAAACCCATTAAACGCTTAAGCCTGGCTAGCGCCTACATTTCCGTCTTTCATGGCCCGTGGTAGCGCCATCTAACGGATGACTTTGGAACAGCTGGCCAAGGTGCTCAACAGAGTCAACGTTAATTCTCGATAAGGATTTCTATTAAAGGAAATTGCGATGGTTTTCATTTGTCAATACCGAACTATATCCCAAGAACTATGCAAAACAAATCAAGTTAGCCAAATTGGAGGTCTGAGTCAAACAATGGCGTATGTGTGTATGTATGTAAGCATATACATATGTATGTATTTACATTGTACACAGTTGCAATTGCCCGGCAAAGATAACCCCTTTCAAAGAAAGCTATTCGCTATACCCGTTACTCGTGTTGTGCAAACATTTAGACTTTAATATACATAATACTATTTAAGAATGTATGTGTTTAGCCAATATAAGTATGTATGTTTAATATTTCTAGTCAATTTATTACAAGAAGGCATATTTATATTAAGTTGTTTTGCTGAGTAACGGATATCTAATAGTCGAGGCACTCGACTATAGCGTTCTCTCCTGTTTTAATTTTTTTTTGTTGTTCTTTGGAATTTAGTAATATTTAAATATTATGGAATTAAAATTGCACAACAATATCATATAGCTGTCATAGAAACGATGGCCAAATGCAGCGCAAAATCAACATAGCTTCATTGATTTTAGTAATATAGGCATAGAAATCGAAATGTAGTCGATTTGTAAAACCTACAAGGGTATATAATCTTCGGCTTGCCGATGTTTGCTTCCTTTCTTGATTTTATTTTAAGACGTCGATAATCTCTCTATTTTTGGAATTGTCCACAAAGTATACACAAAACTAAATTTACTCTGTTCTAGAAATTCCATAAATAAATAAATATAGATAAATAATAAAACGAACATTAAACATGTACGGTCCTCGCTGAAAACACAAAAATTAAAACTGTAATTAGGTGAATACTTTTGTTGCAGTCTATTTAAAAACCTCTCATCCAGGGAAAAACTTTAGCATATCTGATAAAACCAATCGAAGAGCCACGAGAGAAATGTGAGTCACAAGATTCTGGGACCAGAAAACATGGCGTGACTATTAGCCAATCTAAATTAACATTTGAATATTCGCATAGATCACCCATCATTACCCACACGCAACGCCTCTAAAACTGTAAATGTTACTTGCTTAAAGACCGAGCAAAAAACCACCAAGAAATAAACAAAAATAATTACAAGCAAACAAAACGGTTGCCGGTTGCCAACTGTGTTGGCAGTGGAAAAGCGGGTCAAAAAGCAGTTGCAAATGTTAAAGTGATTAGCACAAAGCTGGCGGGCCCGCAAAGCGAGGGCCAAGCGCGGCAATTAGCTAAGCAAAGCGAGGCTCGAAGCTGCCAAAAAAGTTGAACATCATCAATGCGAATAAATAAGACGGCAGACGTTGGATGCTGAATGGCTGGATGGATGCTTTCTAGGCTAATAACGCATGAATGCCCAGGGCAGAAAGGTACCAAGTTCTGCTGAATAAGTGTATGCAAATCAGCAGGGCCGCCTTTTCTTGCGCCAGGTGATGATTGGACAAATTTCGATTGGACCCAATAAAATGGTAATAGAGGAATGTACAACTTATTCCCTCGGTAGCTGACCAGGTCAATGTGATGCTATCAAAATGTGAAAAGCGGCAGAGAAAAGACCGGGCCAACAGAAAAAGCATCAGGAATTGAGCGGAAATTCGATAGAAAAACGGAAAACTAAATCTTTTGATCCAGCCCAACCCCTTCCCAGCTAAATCAAGCCTAATCGAATGAGCCAAATCTATTGTTGCCAGCAAAAAAACAAGCGGCAATATACATTTTTTTTTGTGTATTCGGAGGCAGTTTTTAATGGTTAAGCAGTTTCAGTTTCCTGTAAAAAATTTGAACAAGGAAAATATTTTGTTGTTGAGCAAAAATAGATCTGGCCAACTCTCATCCAACAACCACGGCCAATGCCAAAAGGAATGTAAAGTGAGAGGGGACTGAAACCGTAGCTGGACATGAACCTGAATCCGAGCTCCAACTCCAGCTCGAGGTCCAAGTCGAACCCGAATCCGAACCGTTAAAAGCGTAACAACAAGTGCTGGTTACAATTTATTGGCCAAGCGTGTTGAAAAGCCAAAGCACAAGCCACGGTTTCAGTCGCAGGCGAGTCGACAACATCGTCAATGAGCTTCTCCCCTCCCTTCTTGTCTTTCTCTTTCTCCGATGGGCAATGAATGGAATTTCGCTGCATCGTCGCTGAACTTTGTTGACCTTTCCAACTAGTCAGGAAGCTAGTTATTCATTTCACCTGAATACCCTAACTACTAAAAATTTCGGACAATCCGGATTAAGAAGTATATAGTTTAAAAATATTTATTCGTATAAGATTTTGTTTACTACTTAAGGTTTAATAAGAAAAAATAAAGGACACATTTACTTTTAGAACTTTAAAGAATTTTTTTATTTTAAGTTTAAATTAAAAAAATATTTATTTTCACCTATAAAAAAATTTATTTGAGAGCTCATTAATAGCTTCATTAAATTGGTTTTCCATTAAAAAAAATTATTAATCTATGTTTTCTAACTCTTAGGTTAATTTAATTTATAAAAAAAGATAATAAAAATAAGGCCTTTATTTCCGAGGCCAACTTTATAGAGTATTTAGAATTTTTCTTTGTAAAATTATATTATTTTTTGCCTTACTTACTATCAACGTTAACATTTATCAACTGCTACAGTTCTTCGGCAGCCCCTCCCTTATTCTCCTCTGCTCCGCAACCATTTTACTTGGGCGCAAACTTGTACTAATGATAATGATAATACGGAGTGGGGAGCACAGAGAGGTGCTCTCTCCGGGAAGTTGTTTACTAAGTTGCCAAATGGCCAATTCGCTTAGCTAATTCATATTGGCAGGCCGTTTGTCTT
Organism: Drosophila carrolli; assembly: GCA_018152295.1. Classification (NCBI taxonomy): domain Eukaryota; kingdom Metazoa; phylum Arthropoda; class Insecta; order Diptera; family Drosophilidae; genus Drosophila; species Drosophila carrolli. Next base: position 4,054,885 of record JAECXJ010000308.1, read on the forward strand.
TATCGCCGACTGCCATCGCAGACGGGAATTTATTGATAGCCAGTGAAAGGCTTGGAAAAACTAAACTAGAGTTGAGCCAAAGTGAGCCCAAGCCTGCAATTGAAACATTATAATTCACTTTATTAATAATTTATTCTGACCCACATTTCCCACAAAATCAAACCAGGTAGATCAAATCGGAAAATAAATGTTAAATTAGGTTTTTGGTCAGAAAAGCTACATTTGAGTTATTTTAATTGAACCTATTTTTTGTTTGTATAGAATATAATTATAATTTTTTGCTGGCAAGACAAATAAAAGTTTGTTTACACAGAATTCTACTATTACTTGGTTAGGTTTAATTGTAAGACAAGTTTTAATGTTTTGCTTTAGAAAAATGCTCTCGCTGTTTTTAATAAATTTGTAGGTAACTGAATAAATATTATGTTAGTTCCTTAATATTAAATTAATATTAAATGAACAATTATAACCATCACTAACCATTTTATTTACTCAAACATTCCCATGGCATTGGAGCGTCGAACGGATACAGTTATCTCTTTCTTTTATCTCTTTTTGCTTTGCCAATAATTAAGGCTCATCTTCGGAAACCGTTTTGTGACTAATTTAACGAATAATGAAGCGTGTTCTGTGGTGATTAGAAGTTGCCCAAAAAAAGAACCCCCAAACAAAAATCAGTAAAAACCACTAGAGGAAGGCGGTCGATGGAAAGCGGCCCCAAATTTAACGCTCATTACGCGCACGGCTTGACGTGACCGTCGGCGGTGACGCGAGATTCGTGGGCAGCAGTTTCTTTTTGGGCCCCCGGTTGACTCACCTGCCCCAAAAGCAGGAAAATTGAGATCCATTTTATGAGTGGAAACTCAACAATGTTTTGGCTATTAGTTAAAATGTTTCTAATATACCTCCAAGCATGTGTGTGTCTGCTGCGGGGGAAGCTTAACCAATTGAGGCTACTGTTGCACACGACGCCGCCATGGAGGGAACTTTGCCACTTCACTTCTCAGAACGATCTGTCTGCGGTTCAGTGTAGTTCATGGTTTTTTTTTTCCTTTTTTGGGCCATAATGAGTCCCGGCTATTGAGTTATGATCGTACAATTTGCCGGAGATACTTAAGATACTTGGCGGACCACCCGGGCTAAGACATTTGCCACTCATCAGGTCGCCCAACTGTAACTGTTCTCTGTGGAGAATGCGGCGAAGGAGTGCTCTTGGGCAGTGTTTCTGTCAAGACTATGGATTGCTAAATTGCCGGCCGGAGGTGGATCGTTTGGCCTTTGCTGAGGACCCAATATGTTGTTCTCATTAAAGTTTTAGTTAATTTTTGAGGATTTACGAGTAATTTCGACATTTTATGCCTGGCATTTTTTTTAGATATTTAATAACTATTATTAATAATATTTGGTTAAATACATTTGCATGAGCTACATCAAGCGATTGTTCTTATACAATATTTTATTTCATCCTAAAAATGTCGTAAGACGTTAATTTAAACAAGAGAGAACGCTATAGTCGGGTGCCCCGACTATCAGATACCCGTTACTCAGGTAATGGGAGTGCGAGGGAGATGGAGATAGAAACTTTGATCACGCGTAACTTTTTAACGAATGGTCCGATTTGAAAAATTTCTTCTACATTTCGATAGGTATTGATAAACACAATAAAACTGCATTTTTACTTTTCCGAAATATTTAAATTTTTAAAATCGTATATAAGCGATTGTCGGCGTTAAAGGGGGCGTGGCACCTTTTTGAAACAAACTTGCGCTGCGTAGGAACTCCTAGAATCTGCATGCAAAATGCCAATCTTCTAGCTTTTATAGTTTCCGAGATCTCAGCGTTCATACGGACAGACAGACGGACAGACGGACAGACAGACGTACAGACGGACATGGCTAGATCGACTCGGCTAGTGATCCTGAACAAGAATATACATATATACTTTATAGGGTCGGAAACGCTTCCTTCTACCTGTTACATACTTTTGCACGAATACAATATACCCTTTTACTCTACGAGTAACGGGTATAAAAATATTGGTATCAATTTGATTACAATTTATAAATATTTATACCCGTTACTCGTAGAGTAAAAGTATATTGTATTCGTGCAAAAGTATGTAACAGGTAGAAGGAAGCGTTTCCGACCCTATAAAGTTTATATATTCTTGTTCAGGATCACTAGCCGAGTCGATCTAGCCATGTCCGTCTGTCCGTCTGTCTGTCCGTGTGTCTGTCCGTCTGTCTGTCCGTCTGTCTGTCTGTCCGTATGAACGCTGAGATCTCGGAAACTATAAAAGCTAGAAGATTGGCATTTTGCATGTAGATTTTAGGAGTTCCTACGCAGCGCAAGTTTGTTTCACAATGGTGCCACGCCCCCTCTGACGCGCATAAACCACAAGCTGTGGCCACAGTTTTGATGCTATTATGAACATTTTAATTAATATGTATTTGTTTCGTCAATACCTATCGATTGGCCTAATAAAAGTTTGCCACGCCCACTCTAACGCCCAAAAACCCATTAAACGCTTAAGCCTGGCTAGCGCCTACATTTCCGTCTTTCATGGCCCGTGGTAGCGCCATCTAACGGATGACTTTGGAACAGCTGGCCAAGGTGCTCAACAGAGTCAACGTTAATTCTCGATAAGGATTTCTATTAAAGGAAATTGCGATGGTTTTCATTTGTCAATACCGAACTATATCCCAAGAACTATGCAAAACAAATCAAGTTAGCCAAATTGGAGGTCTGAGTCAAACAATGGCGTATGTGTGTATGTATGTAAGCATATAAATATATTTGTATTTACATTGTACACAGTTGCAATTGCCCGGCAAAGATAACCCCTTTCAAAGAAAGCTATTCGCTATACCCGTTACTCGTTTGGTGCAAACATTTAGACTTTAATATACATAATACTATTTAAGAATGTATGTGTTTAGCCAATATAAGTATGTATGTTTAATATTTCTAGTCAATTTATTACAAGAAGGGATATTTATATTAAGTTGTTTAGCTGAGTAACGGGTATCTAATAGTCGAGGCACTCGACTATAGCGTTCTCTCTTGTTATACCCGTTACTCGTAGAGTAAAAGGGTATATTGTATTCGTGCAAAAGTATGTAACAGCTAGAAGGAAGCGTTTCCGACCCTATAAAGTATATATATTCTTGATCAGGGTCACTAGCCGAGTCGATATAGCCATGTCCGTCTGTCCGTCTGTCTGTCCGTCTGTCCGTCTGTCCGTCTGTCTGTCCGTATGAACGCTGAGATCTCGGAAACTATAGAAGCTAGAAGATTGGCATTTTGCATGCAGATTCTAGGAGTTCCTACGCAGCGCAGGTTTGTTTCAAAAAGGTGCCACGCCCCCTTTAACGCCCACAATCGCTTATATACGATTTTAAAAATTTAAATATTTCGGAAAAGTAAAAATGCAGTTTTATTGTGTTTATCAATACCTATAGAAATGTAGAAGAAATTTTTCAAATTGGACCATTCGTTAAAAAGTTATGCGTGATCAAAGTTTCTATCTCCATCTCCCTCGCACTCCCTTTACCTGAGTAACGGGTATCTGATAGTCGGGGCACCCGACTATAGCGTTCTCTCTTGTTTTTAAATACTATTATATATTTAAAACTCAAATTTTTGGAACATATTTATATTAAAATACAAAAGAAAACGCTCAGTGTGTACTCAACGTAAGTAGAAACATTATAAAAATTAAAATTAAAACTTTGATAGTACGAAAAATATTAAAATAGTTTTATCTTAGTGCAGATTTGTTCTTGTGACTTTCTTTAGAGAACTTCAGAGTGGCATCCGGAATTTTCTAAACATTTCTACCATACTAAACATTGATTATTCTTGGTTGACACCCTTTGAAAATCTTTGGGAGGTTTCCACTAAAACGGATTGGACCTTGTGTGCCTACGGTCACTTCGGCACTTGCTGGGTACACACGGGTAACACGAATTTCGGCAACTGTCATATGTAGCTGCAACCTGCAACTGAGGCGAACGGGAACGCCCCATTGTCCATTAATTGTTGTAAAAATAAAAAAATAAAAAAACTAAAGAAACTGACTCACGCGCGTTTGTGTCAATGCTTTAGTCCAAACCCACCTGCTGTTCAGCACGGAAAAAAATTATTTTACGATAGGCAATCACGGATATTTTTCTGCTAGTATTTATATTTATAAGACTAGCTGTACCCGGCGCGACTTCGTTCGCTTAAAATTAGATTTCAGTTCGGTTGTCAAGACTTTCCCATTTCCACACCACCCCTGAGGTAGAGAAATTGGCGCGTTTTTTTAATGTGGTATCTCCAATTAGACCTATTCCACTGAAACTTTCTAGGTTTAATAATGTTAATTAATATGATTACTTTAAAACCTCTGTGTAAACAACATTTTTAGAAGATCCTTCAGGAGCGAGAATAATAAGGCTACTGGCAGAGCTAACTCTAGAGCATGCGACATAAAATTGTCCATGAGAGAAGCAATCTTCTCTAAGATCTAGTCCAGCCAGCTTCAAAGTCTGCCCCTGCGATTTTTTTATAGTTATTGCAAAGCAAACTTTTAGAGGGAATTGTAGCCTTTTAAACTGAAACGGCAGACTGGATGGTATTAATGGGATCCTGGGTATAAACACTGTTTCCCCCTTCGCGCACCCCGTAAATACATTCTTATGATTACATTCTTATGAAGACCTTTTATCTGCAATCGTGTCCCATTGCATAACTTTGGGGGACTTAAATTTCGCAATAACATTACGGGTGCTCCAATCCTAAGACACAGATTATGCTGAGGAATTCCTGGAGGAACAGCATTATCAGCATCAGGAACAGAGTCGACCGACTTATAGGAGACTTCTTAACCATCAAATGAGTTTAGCAATAAATTATTAATAGTGGTTGCTCTTTCATTTTTCGTTGTCAAAATGGCGCGCTCAGATAGCCAATCTAAGCTTTTACATGATATGTTGGAAATGTCAGGCAATATTTTGGATGTAAGGTCTTGAACGTTTTTGACTACATTTCCTAAGCGTGATGTTATAACTATTTTTCCATCAACTGTTGGATTGGCCCCATTCCCAATTTTTAAAAGAGTTTCGGCAAAAATTTGAGGTGTTTCTAAATTAACTAAATCCAAAGGAAGTTTAAATGTAGAATGAGCAGTTCGACCTCCATTGAGCAGGGTAGCAGCTATACCGGAAGATGCTACAGCTAGGGCTATTTTTTTTTAACTTCGAACTTTTGCCAACAATAAGTTTGTCAAGAAGGTTTTACCTGTCCCTCCAGGTGCATCCAAAAAAATATTTCACCCATCTCAGCCCCAACGCTTTGTAAAATTGTACTGTATACGACTTTTTGCTCGTTCGCTTAATATTAGTTTGGAGTTAGGAAATTGGGTTGTCAGGACTTTCTTATTTCTTATTTGCGCGTTTTTTGAAAACCTTTGTGTAAACAACCTTTGTAGAAGATCCTTCAAGAGAGAGAATCAGAAGGATACTGGCAGAGCTATATAATAAATGAAAGTGAACCAAGTAAAAGTCGTGAGCTTGTATACTTTTTATCAGTTACAATGTTATCAATGCAATTGTAATTTGCGCACAAATATGTATACTTGTTTGTAAATTGGAATTTGTTGTTTTCAAATTTCTTGTTTTGAATGAAACGAAAACCTTTGTACACACAGTAAAAGATTGGCATCCAATACAAAAACAGCAAAGTATCGTATTATTTTCAGATTCCACATTTGATGGATAAACGGGTATAATAAATCATTTTATTTGTATTTAAGCACATTATCTACTTTCGAATAGAAACATACACACACATTGTATGTATGTACATGTATTGTACATATAAGCAAATCAAAACATATCCAAATATACATATGTACATACGTATTTGGTCAAATGTTCGAATCTTAAGATAAATATTTAACTTGGAAACATTTTGGCTTTGCTTACAGAATTTGTAGTAATTTTCTATTTTCTTCCATGGTGGAAATTAAATAAGGCTCTTACTTTTGCTACAAAATGAAAAATAAAACCTAAGCATTTGATCCACAGGACTGACTATTGATCGAAAATCATATTGATCGGAGCAGCAGGCTCCCGCAAAATGCAACGCAATAACTTAGAAAATTTAAATAAATTCGTTAAAAAGACTTTAAAAAATCTTAAAAACTTGAAAAATTAAACTTAAGCATTTGGGCCATAGAATAACTATTGATCGAAAAATCATCTTGATCGGAGCAGCGGTTTAGATTTTTTAAATCGAAAAGTTAATTTTAAATGTAGCCCCCAAATTATGGGGGAAATTTTTTTTAGATTTCTAATTAGGCCTTTTCAAAACCTAAAATTCGGAAAAAACCAAATATCGAAATTCCAACCACTTTAGAAGTTAAGCTTAAATACATTAACTTTTTTTTGCTCAGAATAATGGATGTTGGAGCTGTTTGGGGCCACTGGGGGGACATATCGGATCTTAGTGGGCGCCCACGCCCCCAATGGAATACTGTGAAAAAATTTGGCTGCTCTTGCTCTTACGGTTTGGCCTGTGCCCGTATCCCCTTAAAAATCGGTCTTTCATTTTATAATCTTTAGGGATTACTATGTTTTGAAAAAATCCAACCAAAACAAGAAAGGAAAGCTAACTTCGGGCGGAGCCGAAGTTGAAATACCCTTGCAGAATATTCTGTAAATTATATTCTCCAAAATTATTCATATGATGCATTCTTAACACTCATAAAACTCCCAACTTCCTAACTTTAAAAACACCAAAGCTATGGCATTTCCAATCGTTTAGTTATATGGCAGCTATAGAATATAGTCGGCCGATCCATATGAAATTTGGTAGGTCGGATTAATTGGTCAAAAATAAAACCCATAGGAAATCCCAACTTTCTAACTTTACAAACACCAAAGTTATGGCATTTCCGATCAATCAGTTATATGGCAGCTATAGGATATATTCGGCCGATCCTTATGAAATTTGGTAGGTCGGATTGATTGGCCAAATATAAAACCCATAGAAAATCCCAACTTCCTAACTTTACAAACACCAAAGTTATGGCATTTCCGATCGTTCAGTTATATGGCAGCTATAGGATATAGTCGGCCGATCCCGGCCATTCCGACTTATATACTGAAAGAAGGGTGTGTGCAAAGTTTCAATTCGATATCTTTAAAACTGAGTGACTAGTTCGCGTAGAAACAGACAGACGGACAGACAGACGGACAGACCGACAGACGGACATGGCTATATCAACTCAGGAGGTGATCCTGATCAAGAATATATATACTTTATAGGGTCGGAGATGTCTCCTTCACTGCGTTGCACACTTTTGACCAAAATTATAATACCCTCTGCAAGGGTATAAAAAAGGGTATAAAAATATTCATAGCAGAACAGCAAACCCCATTTGTAAAATATATAATGTAAATATAATAGTCTAAATTCAGAATTTATGTTTTCTGGTTCCGAATATATTTGTATTCTCTTGCAGAGGTGTTAGTACTTTCATATACTTTCAAGTAATTTTAAACAATTTTTATAAAAATCAGACGACTCTATCATATATCATAGGAACGGGCGAAAAATTGATCGGGAAATGACATAGCTGGAAATATAATCGTTTTCTGCAATATTAAATATTTGTAATAGCTTCAAGAGTACAAAAACTTCAGCTTGCTTTGTTTTTATTTTGGTCAGACCCTATACATACATACATTCGATAGCTTTCGAGCTATGTCTCAAGAAATGATACCTTTACCTATGTACTTATTATTTTGGCCAGTAGTGTATATAACATCTGAATCATCTGATTTTCATTTAGTTTCACAATAAACGAAGTATGTATGTATGCAGCTCGTTTTTGATACAGACGTCATTTTTTAAAACTTCGATAATATGGTATGATTTGGCCATTTTGAGGAACATTGACCATTGACCATTTTTTTTTTAAATTTTTTCTTTATTTTGCCAAAATTGTCTCACTTTATTTGATCAGCCTTAGTTGCGTGTTTTGTTATTGACTTTGAGTTGCGTGTTTTAAAATCTTTTAGGCAAATGAGTCAGTCGCCAGTTGGTTTTGTTTGCTTTGCTGTTTTTTCCGCGACCGCCATTACCGATCTTTCTATGGTTCCCTCTCCGTGGATCAGCGCCTTCTTTTGCATAAGTGGCGCATGCGCAATATTGACAGCTAATTGTGCACAGATGGCATCAAATTTGCTCATGCAAGCAGATTTTTTTCCTGCTCACCTTCTATTTTCTTTTTTCATGAGGAAAAACTCAAACGCACCGAGAAAAAAGAGATGGATATAGGCGTAACTGATTTCCATGTTGCAAGACTTTAACCATTTCTCCGCCCCTAAACCGCTCCTTGTTGCGGCACAACGCCTACTGTCTCCTTGGTCAAATCAAGCAGTCAGTTTTTTCGCAGTCTTAACTTTTTTTCCATGCACTCTTGCTAAGGGTACAATAACTGCAATTGAATTTTTAAGCACCACATTTTCCTATAAACTTGATCCTATACAGAATGATCTTAAAATTTTCATACAAATTTAGACCACCAACGTGAACAAATATAATTAATTTTATGTACTCTAGCTTTCTCCGTGTGTAAGAAGTGGGATCTTGCTAACAGTTTAGAACATTTAATTATATTGGTTTGGTGTCTTAAGGGTATTATAACTTCTGCTTGTCAATAATAGCTTTTTGCTTCGTTTTTTGTTCGTTACTAATTTTGCGCTTGATTAAAATGCTCGTTCCTCTCGCACCGCTCCCCACTGACTGCCCACCCCCCGGCAGCCTACTGATGCTGATTAAATTTTGTGAAAGGCGCTCCCGCTGCCGCTCTGCTTTTGCTGCTACTGCACCAAATTTGCCAAAAAAGGGAGCGCACCACATGCTGGGCGGCGGGGATGTGGAAAATCCAAGCAAATCCGTGGGAGAGTGGAAATGCATGATGGGTGGGGATGCTACGCTAGCATCGGACCCCCCAGGGAGGGGTTTACCATACGTGTGCGTTCTCCGTAGCAAGCCAAGCCCCCACTTTCCTCCAACCACGATTTCCACCCCTTTACCACCCGTTTTTCCTTGGCATGCTAACGGTAAGCGTGACGCATTTTTGTATCTCGTTTGCTCTGCTGCCTGTGTTTTGTTGGCTAACATGTCGCATCATTAACCCATGCCGACCGTTATTATTCCACTGGCTTATTTAGACGAAATTGCGCACACAAAACTTATGCAAGCACTGCAGCGGACCACTAAAACGAAAATCGTTTACATTTGGAATCGAAATTGGCTGCAACAGTCGCTGCCTCATTGTTACGGTTTTCGCCATAGTCTTTTTTCTTTTCCTCTGAAGTTCACAGCTAGGGCGTTGGTCCGCTGGGATCTGTCCAATTTTTTGCATTAGCTTAACTTAGTTGTGTAGTTGGCCCAACTTACATAACCGAAAACAGCGTGAATATTTCAAAAGCTTACCTGGAAAGAGAAGAAAAGGGAGAAAATTTAGACAGTGGTTTCTGGGAAAAAGCCATTTGAGCTACTTGAATTCATAAATTGGTTACTTATCCTTTAAGTGCGTCAGTGGAGTATTTATACAGGATTATTACGTTTAAAATTGTCCTAATATATGTATAAATCATAAATATGTATTATTGTAACGCCTAGCGCACTTTTAAAACTGAAAAACCGCAACCACAAGTGTAATAATCTAAATTTTTCGTTAGAGAAAATCCTTATTTAAGTTCGGTTTCTGTAAATATCCATTAAAAAAAAATAATAAACATTAAAAAGAACCAAAACCGTTACATTCACCGATGCCCTAAAGCCGTTTAACTCACCGCACACACTTTCACCCCTCCCAAATCCCAGAATCATTCCTAGCCACCCAACACGCCCCTTTTTCATGCCTCGAACATTGTGACAGTTATGATCGGCGCGGAAGGTCAGGCGGTCAGCGCATAAACTGACGAACTTTACGAGTATGTGAGGAGATCGTTCCGGCGAGGGGCATACATTTCGGTGGTCCCGGTCGGAGATAAGTAACGCCCACAAGGAGATCTCTCTCACCTCCTCCGTGCAATATTTCACCTCCCGCCCGATTCTCTGGTTCTGCCTGTGAACTTTTCGTGCTAAATTGTTAATAAACAAGCGATCAACAAGCAACAGTTACGAAAACTGCGAGTAACAGTTTACAATTAGACTTTCAACTATTGCCGCCATCTTTGGAGAAGATCGCTTGCTATCTGCCTTCCTTTTTCCATGTGTGTGCGTTTTGGCTGACGGTGCGCTTGGCTCACAGAACACCCTCAATACCACAACCGCCCACTCTCACTCCCACTCCCACTTCCCCCAACCGTTGGTCATGGCCAACTGACAAGTGGGCGTGCGCAACGCTTCCGCTTTCCCGAAACTGCAAAAAAAGTAATACCACCATAACAGCAACAATAGCTGCATACACAGTAAGGTCTCGAGCATTAATTGCAAGTCAAAAGATCCAAAGTCAGAGCAAAGTTAACAGTTAAATGCAGAAGCACAGTCAGCGGCTGTGGAGCCATATTCATAGGCTCTTTAACTGGAGATTCACTCAGATAAACATCTACCGTCGTTGGTGGTGATCCCGTGTGGAGAGCGATAGAAGTTCAAAGAAGTGCATAGTATAATAGTAACTGAAAATACCATAATACCTGCCTACTTAGGGCACATTTTTATTTTATTAAGTGACAATGAATTACGTTTTAATATTGCATGTTAAATTCCAGCTCTAACCAGCTCTTATAGTTTGACTCGGCTATTGACTCGGCTATTGATCCCGATCAATCATATATACATATTATTGATGTAAGGACTTCATTCTACTTGTTACCTTATACAAAGGAATACAGTTCACACTTATACCGTACGAGTAAATGTTCAAATGTATAATGCGTTATTTTTGTTACCTATTTATCGTGTAGAAAAATCATTTTGAAGTAAATATACGTATTAGGTTTTCCCAGCCGTAGTAAAGTAAGTAACTCAGCCTACTTAACATACAAAAAGATTTCTGTACAATTTTTAACTTATGAAAGCCATAACAAGACTGACCTCAAAATATCTCTTTCAAGTTAAACAAGAAAGGAAAGCTAACTTCGGGCGGAGCCGAAGTTTATATACCCTTGCAAAATATTCTGTAAATTATATTGGTTTGCCAAAAATAAAACTAATAAAAAATCCCAACTTCCTAACTTTAAAAACACCAAAGTTATGGCATTTTCAATCGTTCAGATATATGGCAGCTATAGAATATGGTTTGCCGATCCCTATGAAATTTGGTAGATCCAAAAATAAAACCCATAGAAAATTCCAACTTCCTAATTTTAAAAACACCAAAGTTATGGCATTTCCGATCGTTCAGTTATATGGCAGCTATATGATACAGTCGCCCAATTCGGCTCGTTCTTACTTATACTACTACCTGCAAAGAAAGACAACTTTTGGGAAAGTTTCAAGCGGATAGCCTTAAAACTGAGGGACTAGTTTGCGTAGAAACGGATGCATTCTTAATACTCATAAAAAATCCCAACTTCATAACTTTAAAAACACCAAAGTTATGGCTATTCCAATCGTTCAGTTTTATGGCAGCTATAGGATATAGACGGCCGATCCTTATGAAATTTGGGACGCCAGATTGATTGGCCAAATATAAGACCCATAGAAAATCCCAACTTCCTAACTTAACAAACACCAAAGTTATGGTATTTCCGAACAATCAGTTATATGGCAGCTATCGATCTAGCCATGTCCGTCTGTCCGTCCGTCCGTTTCTACGCAAACTAGTCCCTGAGTTTTAAAGCTATCTGCTTGAAACTTTCCTAAAAGTTGTGTTTCTATTGCAGGTAGTATATAAGTCGGAACGAGCCGGATCGGGCGACTATATGATGTAGCTGTCATATAACTGAACGATCCGAAAAGCATTAACTTTGGTGTTTTTAAAGTTAGGAAGTTGGGATTTTCTACGGGTTTTATTTTTTGACTAATCAATCCGACCTACCGAATTTCATAAGGATCGGACGACTATATCTTATTGCTGCCATATATCTGAACGATTGGAAATGTCATAACTTTGGTGTTTTTAAAGTTAGGAAGTTGGGACTTTTTTTGAGTATTAAAAATATGAATAATTTTGGAGAATATAATTTACAGAATATTCTGCAAGGGTATATCAACTTCGGCTCCGCCCGAAGTTAGATTTCCTTTCTTGTTTTATATCAAGCGTGACACGGTTTTCACGCTTTCATCTCTGGCACACCGGCAGCTGCTGCCAACAGTGTGTCAAACCAAAGTCCAGGCGTATATGGAATTAGAATGTGTGTTTGGAATGCTCGGCTCTTCTGTCCCCCTGGTAACTGCAACATACACGCTACAATTTTCATGTTCTGTGCTGCCTATTGCCTCCTGGTGTCCCAGCTCTAGCTCCAGCTTTGGCTATAGCTCTAACTCCGATCCCCGTCCAAAATCCCGATCGACGGCAGCAGGAGTTCGGGCCTGGCCAGAGCCAAGCCTGACTGGGCTCTGTTGGTTCTGCTGGCAATTGTACAATAATTATAGACTTTGAATTGTGTTTAACACGCAACGTCGACGTTTTGCCAGGCAGCGTTCAACGTTCAGCATTCGGCATCCAACGGATACCGGGCAACCGGCAATGCGCTTTCACGTTCAGAACTCAACTTAACTCAGCCAAACTATGGCCAACTGCATTCGATTCCTTGGCCTGTCCCGCGATTGCATTGGGAATTTATTTGCGGCAGAGGTCAAATATTTGATTATCGCGAACACTCGCAAAAACCAACCAAGGGAACGAGTGTGAAAAATTTGATGGGAAATTATGGTGCAACAATTGTGGCAATGCCTTCCATAGTCGTTTAATGTCAATTTATTAGCGCAAAGAAAAAGGTTCTCTTTTGCGATTCTCTTTCTTGGGGTCCGGCTTTTGGGCAAGTCAGCAAATGATTGCCACTTGGCAGCAGCAGGAGCAGCATTCGAGGCTGTCGGACAGTCAAATCATCCATCCAGCTGCGAATTCCCGACAAGGAGCCATTGCGAATGCTGGACACCCTGTCTAGTGAATTTCAGGACAACTCATATGTATATGGGTGGAGTCAAAAATTTGTAAATAAAGCCCTTTTGACCATTTAGAAAAAAAGGAAATGCATATATAAGAATAAAAAATGATTTTAAAAACTAATATATATTTAGGTATCTTAAAATAATTTTATTTTGTGTTTTATATTGAAGTCTATAACTATTTACCAAACAATTTTATATTTTTAGTTTATGATAAATGAGCTTTTCGAAAGCAACCCTTTAAAAAAGTATTATTTATATATGTCTTTAAAATACTCCAAATCAGAGTTCTTCATCAGCTGGTGAGAGTACGGAGTCAGGAAAAACTCTTCTTGTTTGCCTGACAATAAAATTATTAATAATGCTGCATAAATATTCCTAGCACTTTGGGAATAGGATTTTCTTTTTTAGGGGATAGGCTGGGAGAAAAGGGAGTGCGGCGCATTATTAGGGATAATAATGTTATTCAATGACTCTGTCCAGAATGAAAAGGTGGAACTGACGGTACCACAAAAACAAAACAAAGCTAGATAAAATTGTGAAAAAAGAGAAATAAATGAGGCACCGTTTGTTGATGCTACAGTCATTGCGGCATTCATTTGTTGTAGTTGTTGTTGCAACGTTTTGGTACTATTAACCTACTCCGAGAAATAACACCACAAACCATGAGGAGAGGATGACGCCGATGCTGATGCAGATGTTGGATGCCGATGCTGACAATGGCCATGAGTCTTGGCTGAGGAAAGGAAAGGAGACAGTCACAAATCAGTCGGCACATAACTGTAATGGACCCCTAATAATATAAATTAAACGCTAGTTCAGCGACTAATTGCAAGAGACACCCGAAAAAACGGTAAAAAAATTCCCACTACTCATGATTTATATGCGCCGCACTTGGCACGCAATTAAAATTGTCAACCCAGCGAAGTAGAGGTAGCACTTTATATATTATTCCACTTTATTTTATTTCTCCGGCTCCATATTGTCTATTGAGGATGGCTTTAAGCTCGGGGAGATGTGCTAAACGAGCTGACCTTCACAGATCTGGTTCCAGCACAGACAACTTAGCCCAACTCGTTTTTGTCTACAATGGTAAATAGATTTCTTTTGCATATGAAAGGCAAGTTTTTATGTGATTTTTTCATTGTTATTTGTTTGTCTTGGCGACGTTCCCCTATGCCTAATTTTTCTTACGCCAGACAAATATTTCACCATTTCATAACAGGCAAAAGTAAATATTCTACAATCAGTTCCGATTGTTTTTTTTTTATTTGTAGGGTGTTGTCTACCTTTAATAATGAATATTATTTAGTTTCCTCATTCTGACTGTCATAATATTTAAATATTTTTGGTTTTGTTAGTTGACCTCTTGGTTTGGAATATGATTTTTTTAAGGTTGTCAAACGATGCAAAAATGTTATTTTTCAGGTTGGGTTTTTAATTAATTTAATAAAACTTAAAATAGTAATAGTTTACACGGGTTTTTAAAAATTAAAGATAAAATAGATTAAAAAAAAACATTAAATAATAATAATAATAATGATTCAACAATCAAGAATTAGTAATTTTAATTGAGTCGAATTAAATCAATGTATATTTATAAACAATTCTAGTCATTTATTAATATTTTCTAGCCAAGAAATAAAGAATAATCATAGTATTCAGATGTAACCACAAAATAATTCAACCATCGTTGACTCCGATTGTCGCCCTACCCAAAATAATAAACACTGAAATACCAAGTAATAAACAGATGAAAAACAGCTTGCAGGCTTTGATTAACGGCATATTACGTCAACGTCTGTTAGTCACTCAACTCATATTTACTTATTATTAAAACAGCAGGATTTCATAAGCGGCAAGTGAGCAAACGAAAATAATATGAACAGACTTCGTATGGACAATAAAAATCGCGCCCGAAACAAAAGACTTAGGCAATGAACTTGCAACAGGGGCAGCGGAGAGTTTAACAGTTAAACGCAATTGGACGCGCCAACAACAACATTAGAGGCCAGAAACAAAAATCAACACAACATAATGTCAGAAAAAAAAACAGCGACAAAAAGAAACAAAAAATGTACAAAAGTTAACAACCATTTGTTCTCACAACATTTTTACGCCAATCACAAAAAAGAAACCAAAAAACGAGCCCCAACGACTGGAGGCAGGAAAATGAGTTAGAAGCTGCGACGACTTCCCATTCATGAGCTGCTGGCGCTCGAGGAGCGGAATGGAATGGAGCGTAGTGGAGTGTAGCGATCCAAACGATTCGAGCCATCCAAACGAGCCGGGGGGTGGGGCAGTGGCAGCCCACACACAGAAATAGCAATATCAAATCCACGAGGCAGCGCCAAAAGCCCCAGAGCCAGGCTCTTTGGCGAATGGTAACCGCAACCAACAACAAAGTAAATGAAATAAAATTGAATTGTGTGTTTGGTTGTGCAGCAGTTGCAGTTGTTTTTTTGTTATTGTGTACTGGCTTCACGACGTTGCCGCCGCTGACGTTTGAGGCCAAGTTTAAGGTCTTCCTGTTGCCAGTTGGCAGTTCGCAGTTTTGCAGTTGTTGCTGTTGTCTTAACTGTTTTTACTCGATCCTCCAGCCGGTGCATATGTATGTGTGCGATAGTGTGATGCATGTGGGCTGGCTCACCTAGCTTCCTGCTGCAACAAGTGGCTACCTTTTGGCATACCCTAACCCAGAAAAGGAGATTACAACGAATCTGGCATCGCAGATATGTCGAAAAGAGCTGGTTGACAAATGGGCCTTACGTAATAAGATGTTAATTTCTTTTTGAAATAGTTCATTAAAATCTATCTAGGAGCTCAAATCTATTAGTTACTTTTGAAGCTAATATTAATATTTTAATATTTTTCATTTTAATATTTTTATAAAGGTAAATCAATGTAATAAAAAAAATATTCACCAGCAATAAATTTATTTATTTAAAATATTTCGTCACCTAACTTTAATCTGTGTAATATTAATAATAATAATATTTTATTTGATGAATACTTTCTGAAATGCCGTTGTAAAAACCAGGTTCAAAAAAAAAATAAGTCTTAGGGTTTTTTAAATGTATGTATGTATGTTTAGAACTTTTACAGAGTGTTTCATCACCGGCTGCCTTTAATCCTAAAATTTCGACCCATTCTCGTTATCTATTTTCGTTGGTACCGCGATCTGCAATCGCCGAAAAAAGAACGAGATGAAGTGGAATTGGCCCCAACTCCTGCCACCCAAACGATTCCAGTTCATTCCGATGATTCTCTGTTCATTTCCTGCATCAATCGCGTACTCCTGGGAGGGCCCCACCCCACTGGCCACCCTCTTGCACCACAGCCACTGCCGGTGGATCCCCCGCAATGCGAGTGCCGCCCATGTGTAACAGATTTAGTCAAATGTGCTTAACGGTTAAAATGGGTTTGGTTTTTCGGTTAGCTTGGCTATTTGCTCTGGGCGCTTATTTTCCTCCTGTTGATTTCTTGTGTTGCTTGAAAAATATTGTTATTATTTATTTATATTTGACTTTGTTTTTTTTTTGTTTTAGCGCTGTAACAGCAAAGGGGAGTTGACCCAGGGCCTGGCAGATTGGAGTTGCAATTTTTCTCCACTTTGTTGCTGTTGTAGGTGCCGTATGCCTAATATTATTACAACTGCCGGGGCAGCACTGTGTTCTAGCAGGGTTCGCGGATCCATGTTTGCGGTCAGGGACCAACCCAAATCCAGGTCCATCGACCATGCCCAAAAACGGAATGGGATGGGGAAAATGCCTGACCAATTGTTAGTCGGTTAGTTAGTGAAATGTGGGTGGGTGTGGAGCAGTGGCCAGAAAAGGCGAAGAAATTGAAGGAGGTAAGACCATGGTGGGGCGTTCACTTTAATTATTTTTCAATTTGGGT
This sequence comes from Drosophila carrolli, assembly GCA_018152295.1. NCBI lineage: Eukaryota > Metazoa > Arthropoda > Insecta > Diptera > Drosophilidae > Drosophila > Drosophila carrolli. Next base: position 4,071,904 of record JAECXJ010000308.1, read on the forward strand.
CACGGGGTAATCTGCCAAAGCTCCGTTGACATTTTCCTTGGCTTTCCCTGTAGCTTACATAAATTAATTAAGAAATCATCAAAAATTATGTATGAACTTGCACAGATTTTAATTACGGCGCGAGGAAAAAGCGAAAATCTTAATTAAAGTTGCGCTATTGCACAAATTTGAAACAAGCTCAATGTCCATAAAATATATGTGATGGATCAAAATCGAGGAGATTTTAAACAGCTTTTCTCAAGCTGTCCCCGTCACAGTTCGTTAAACTGCAACTTAAGATAGTTTTAGTTAACGCTTTGCCAAAGCTTTTTTGTCATTTGCGATTACGTGAATGCCCGTGTGGTAAATAATATTAAACAGCAATTTAATGGACACAAAATGTATGACTCCAGCCGACAACAAAAGGAAAAATATTAAAACTCATCGAAATGTTTAGTGCTTTTTATGAGTAAAATTATATAAATTTAAAATCCTAAATTTATATTGTATTTTCATTTTGAAAGCTCATAATAGGAAGACGGATGTAAACTAAAGAAATAAGTAAAGGGTTACATTTTGATATGTGAGGGAAAATTTGGAACGTGTGGATCGGATGCTAGGTTTTTGCAGTTAAATTAGCTAAAGGTAAATGTTATCTTTCATTTTCGGGTTTCTGCACTTTGCCTACTTAAAATCCAAAATTATTAAATTTAAATATTGATCACATAAATCTTGAATAATTTCAGATTAATTTGCCAGATCATACTTTTCTTCTTTCAACAAAGCAATAAAAATAATTTTAAGTTTCAAATGATTTGTGAGTATCTACAAATCATTTGAATGAGCCATTAACAAAAAATGGAGCATAAAATCTTTTTAATAAATATATAATAATAATATATAATAGGCAAATCTATATTGATGAACAGCTTGAATTGAAATATCTGCATATACATGTACATCAAATCTCAAACTGGCTTTCATAAATTGCAAAAAGCTTAAAGATAAAATTGTGCTAGTTTCCATTCGCTTCGATCTAAAAACGTGTTTGTTTTTTGAAATTAACGTAAAAGTAAAGACAACGCCGGCGAAAAAAAATGATGTAAATTAAAGATCTCGATATAAATACGTCAATTAAAAATTAGTTAAGAGGGACAAAAAAATTCAGCGCTCGTTGTTGGCTTTAACCTTCGCATTTTGCATAAGATTATCGTTTTTTCGGATGATTGCTTGACATGGTTAAAGCTGACGAAGATGATGATGATGCTTGCCATACGATGTGATATGACTTTAAACTTAAATTATCCTAATTTTGCATAGCGACGCTGTTACGACATTCGCTTAAAAAATGTTCGGCAAAAGTGGGGAAACTGGGTGTTACTTGAATGGATAACAGTATGTGTATCTAAGGTAATGATGTTAATTGAGATTGGCATATGTTAATAATGTAAACATTATGCATTTTATGGAATATCTAAATTATTTTATAATTACGCATATTGTGGTTAATTATGTCTTTCAAAATTAAATCCACTTGTTTTAAAGATAAGCGAACGAAGCAGCTAAATAACAGTTAACATATTGCCTTTAGCAGAAGGGTAGAAAAAACAAGAGAGAACGCTATAGTCGGGTGCCCCGACTATCAGATACCCCTTACTCAAGTAAAGGGAGTGCGAGGGAGATGGAGATAGAAACTTTGATCACGCATAACTTTTTAACGAATGGTCCGATTTGAAAAATTTCTTCTACATTTCGATAGGTATTGATAAACACAATAAAACTTCATTTTTACTTTTCCGAAATATTTAAATGTTTAAAATTGTATATAAGCGATTGTGGGCGTTAAAGGGGGCGTGACACCTTTTTGAAACAAACTTGCGCTGCGTTGGAACTCCTAGAATCTGCATGCAAAATGCCAATCTTCTAGCTTTTATAGTTTCCGAGATCTCAGCGTTCATACGGACAGACAGACGGACAGACAGACGGACAGACAGACGGACAGACGGACATGTCTATATCGACTCGGCTAGTGACCCTGATCAAGAATATATATACTTTATAGGGTTGGAAACGCTTCCTTCTAGCTGTTACATACTTTTGCACGAATATAATATACCCTTTTACTCTACGAGTAACGGGTATAAATAGTTTATATGTGAGTGGGGTGCACGAACACTGGGCGGAGCTTAACCCCAGGTTGTGATTTGTGTTTCGTGAGCTTCGCTGGCAATATCTTTGCCTAATTAAGCGACATTGAGATGCGTTTTGCGCGGAGATATTTTGCTGTTTATAGTGTCTTGGCCCTTTTCAGCACTTTCCAAACTGTCAGGCACCAGGCACTGCTCGTAAATTCCCTTGCCAAACCAAATTAGCAAAGCTTCTCTTTGGAAAGTTTGTTTTAGAAACGAAAAAACTTTCTTGGATCTTAACATTTGCCATTTGCCATGCGTCAAGCATTCCGAATCTATTTGGATGCGCGCGCGAATTTCAACTGCAGGCCGCGTTCTGAATATCTAAGCAGCCGCCGACACATCTAGGCAGTTCCCAGTTGCAGTGCTGACAGAATGTGGTTCATTTGGTCACTGGGTTAACTCAGTCTCGGGCCCAGAGCAGCACCCATCTTCCACTGCCCGACCTGCCACCTGTCCCCTGCGAAAATTGAAATGGCAGAGAACGAGAGCCGCAAAAGGCAAATAACAAATTGTTTCCACCCTCTGCCTCCCTCCAGCTCACCGCTTGGCTGCTGTTGGCATGCAAATTGAGCGCCAGACGCCAACGCAACTTTGTCGGCGGCAGCAGCCACAGCTGAATCTTCAGCAACAGCAGCAACAACAACTCCGGCTTCTTTTATTGTTGTGGTGCACAGAAAAAAATGTAAGGAACGTATCGAATAACCAACTGGAAAAGTAAATTGATCTCGAAAATTGTCTTCCTTGTAGTTTTATAAGCGTTATTAAAAAACAATTAGCCAATTAAACTCTTTGATTTAATCAATTAAAAACTTTTTGTTAACATTTCATTAATTCGCAGCCCTCAACTTTAAGAGTAAAAGAGATATTTTGTTTTCGAGCTGTATTTATTTGGTGATAATAAGCTACAGTAAATATTGGTTTTTGATAAAAGTTCAACCTTTATGTATAAGATAGTCCGAAAATTTATAGTATCGTTTCCTCTTGTTTTCTAATAAAGTTTACGCATGACCAATTTCTATTACGAGACTACTTTAACTTAAAGATACAACGGTTTTTTAGGGTGGTTCATCTGGTGTATTACTATTGTTTGGCGCTTTAATAACTCACTGTTGAAGCTAACAAGAAATAATTTCCCCCTGTGTAGGCCAACGCAATTACAAGGCAACGTCGCTGTCCGCTTTTGGCATACCGATACAACAAAAAGAGAATACAAATAGTGGAGATATTTGCCCGGAATTGTCGTTGAGTTGCTGCTGACGATGTTGTGGAGGCTCCCCTTGAAAAAGGTGAAAGCAAAAGTTATGTTCTATTTGTTTCACTTGGATGGCAACAAAAACAAAACGAAAACCGAATAAGAAACTAAGGGAAAAAAACTATGTAATTTTCCAGCGGAAAGTCCCATTCCATTGCCGGCAGTCTGTCAGCCTTTCTGCTTAACGGTTTACGGTTTCGCGCACGACTCAAGAAAAGCAAAAGCTGTTAAAAACCTAAAATTGTTTATGGTTTACTGGCAATCCAAAAAATGACTTTGGGTGGCAAATGCAGATATTGGTCCAAAATGGAGCAGGAATTATTGGGAGTTTGATTTTAAGGTAATAGATTTTTATACCCTTGCAGAGGGTATTATAATTTTGGTCAAAAGTGTGCAACGCAGTGAAGGAGACATCTCCGACCGTATAAACTATATATAATATATTCTTGATCAGGATCACCTCCTGAGTTGATATAGCCATGTCCGTCTGTCTGTCCATCTATCTGTTCATCTGTCTGTCCGTCTGTCTGTTTCTACGCGAACTAGTCTCTCAGTTTTAAAGATATCGAATTGAAACTTTGCACACACCCTTCTTTCCTTTGCAGGCAGTATATATGTCGGAACGGGATCGGGCGACTATATCCTATAGCTGCCATATAACTGATTGATCGGAAATGCCATAACTCTGCTGTTTGTTAAGTTAGGAAGTTGGGACTTTCTATGGGTTTTTATATTTGGCCAATCAATCTGGGGTACCAAATTTCATAAGGATCGGCCGACTACACCCTATAGCTGCTATATAACTGATTGATCGGAAATGCCATAACTTTGGTGTTTGTAAAGTTAGGAAGTTGGGATTTTTTATGAGTATTAAGAATGAATCATATGAATAATTTTGGAGAATATAATTTGCAGAATATTCTGCAAGGGTATTTCAACTTCGGCTCCGCCCGAAGTTAGCTTTCCTTTCTTGTTATTAATTATATTAATACTTATTAATAATTTAAATGATGTTTGCATTAATTTTAAAAAACAATTATATTTAAATAATACTATCTACCCCCGTGTTTACTGTATATACAACCAAAAGTTGATTCTTCAAATTTTAAATTTATAAATTTAAATTTATTTTATATTTTCTATCCCCATGCTTTCTTTGTTGTATCTGATGATAAAAATCTCTAGGATAAAGTCTCAAGCAAAAAGATAAACTGTACCATGGACATCCGTATCCCAATTTATTTCCCCTGTACAATATCTGATCATCGACTGAAATAAAGGCCTTATCCAATTATTAAACTTAAATAAATTATTATGATTACCACAAAGAGACTCGTCCACAATACAATTAAGCAGCAAAAATGTTATCGACAAATCAACAAAAGAGCTAGAGAGACCAAGACAGACCGAGATCAGCATCATTTTTCGAATCACCAATGCAAGAAAACGAGGCATGCAAATCCAATATAATTGCCATACAATTACGCTTACAAGTTTGCGTTTCCTGGCTGCACCCGCGCCGTAAATATATAGATACCCCCGGAATTATTGTGAGTTTTGAAAGTGAAATTTCTTCGTGTTTTCAAGTTGTCTTGATGCTGGGACTCTGACGCTGATGATGAAGTTTATGAACAAACAAACGAGGCAGCAACAAGTTTTCGTCGCATTCCCCTTTTACATTAGTGTCTCCACTTGACCACTTGACGACTTCTGTCAACGGCAAATGAAAGTATTTGCCACAAGCCGATGGCGATGGCTATGAAGATGATCGTGCAGATGATGAAGCTGATGGAAAGAGGGCGAGACGGGTCAGAAAGTGGATTGCGGGTGCCACTCATCAGTTTTTATCAAAGTCTATATGAAAGAGAGAAGAAAGTAAACCCTTCCGAGTTGCTGACCAAACCTACAAAACACCTCTTCCCATCCCACACCCACCAACCTCAGCAGGGAGTTCCACGCTTCAGGTTGGAGATTTCGAGCACAAGCTCGTCCAAAAATTAATTGCCAATTAAGTGCTTTTGATAATCACAATCGATTTGCTCGAAAACGATCAAATCAAAATATTCATACAATATTTGTTTCCTTTGGTACATAAAATTGCCAAATGTATTTCATGGTTAAATGCAAATTTTTGGAAAAGTTTCGCATACACATTTGAACGTGGCAATTAAATACTTCTGAAAATTAAATAATATAGATACAATGTTTTCAAAACTTAACAAAATTTTAAAATCGACGATGCGGAAAGTTTTAACTAAGATTTTATTTCAATGGTCAAAGCAAATAAACTTCGATTTACGTGTCAATCAGCCACATTTATTTACATTAAATAATAAACAATTTTGAATAATTTATGCACTTTTACAAAATTTCCTTAACAATTAAAAACCATAAATTTTTCTAAAAGTTTTTATTGTGTTTAATCAATAGAATTAATTTATTTTTGAGCTTTGTTTTTGAACAATATACTACTCCTCCCAGGCATATCAAAAAACATTATCTCTAATACGTTGAAAGAATTTAAAAATTTCTGAGCCTTACGAAACCTCTAAGTTTACAGATCTATTACCGAAGATCTCGAGTGATTCGCTCACTTGCTCGTCCCGGTAGAGTCCCATCTCAGGTGGTAGTCTTCGCACATCACTGCATGATTGAGCAATGTAATTGATCCGTTCGAGTGAATTTTGATTACATAACACACCAGCCTATGCACTCAACTAACACATCCACATCCAGCAAAAAAGTACATATAGTAACAAAAAATCATAATTTACGGCAGAGTTTTCAATTGAATGGAAGGAAGGTTGGACCTCGCGAACAAAAAATACGTTGACAGTTTGACTTTTACTTTCCAAATTGTTAGTGCGACATTGAGTGGCAAAGTGTGGCAGAGTGCGGCAGGAAATGGAGTATGGAATGGATTTCTTTCTTGCGGTTGACTCTGTAATTATTTCATTGAATCGATTTGCTCGGTGAAGCGTTTCTATAGATCGACTGCCGGCACTTGAGAAAGTTTTTGTTATTTCTCTTCTGAATATTTTAGGTGTTTTTATAAAGGAGTCATCTTGTAATATTATATATCAATGCGTTGGCTCAGTACATCCGGCCGAAAGATTTTTAATGGGGAGGAACTCAAAAGTCAATTGATTTTTAAATGCGGAGTTGCCAATTTTAATTATATAGTTTCCCTTTCTCTTTCACTCTCTCTCTCTCTCTTTTACATAAAGCCTGCAATTAAAAGTTTTTCGTGCTTCAAACATTGTTTGAGAGCTCAAGAGAATCGACAGTAAAAGTAACACAAAACAATGTCTAAAAACAGAAGTGAATGTGAAAAAAATAATCAGAGCAAATTAATTCATGAACTTTGTATCTTGTAAATATAATTGTGTTTGCAAATTGCTGGTGATTAAAAATGTCACAGTGGATCCCAGCGCTATAATGTACTTTTTTATACCCGTTACTCGTAGAGTAAAAGGGTATATTGTATTCGTGCAAAAGTATGTAACAGGTAGAAGGAAGCGTTTCCGAACCTATAAAGTATATATAGTCTTGTTCAGGATCACTAGCCGAGTCGATCTAGCCATGTCCGTCTGTCCGTCTGTCCGTCTCTCCGTCTGTCCGTCTGTCCGTCTGTCTGTCCGTCCGTATGAACGCTGAGATCTCGGAAACTATAAAAGCTAGAAGATTGGCATTTTGCATGTAGATTTTAGGAGTTCCTACGCAGCGCAAGTTTGTTTCAAAATGGTGCCACGCCCCTTCTGATGCCCACAAGCCACAAGCTGTGGCCACAGTTTTGATGCTATTATGAAAATTTTAATTGATATGTATTTGTTTCGTCAATACCTATCGATTTGCCAAATAAAAGTTTGCCACGCCCACTCTAACGCCCAAAAACCTATTAAAGGCTTAAGCCTGGCTAGCGCCTACATTTCCGCCTTTCATGGCCCGTGGTAGCGCCATCTAACGGATGACTTTGGAACAGCTGGCCAAGGTGCTCAACAGAGTCAACGGTAATTCTCGATAAGGATTTCTATTAAAGGAAATTGCGATGGTTTTCATTTGTCAATACCGAACTATATCCCAAGAACAATGCAAATTAAATCAAGTTAGCCAAATTGTACACAGTTGCAAGCTTAAGGTTGAGTCTTTATTATTAAGTTACTTTATCGAATTGAAAAGAAGAGAATGCTACCTTTTGTTTACCTACCTAGGAAGTATAATTAGCTTACCGATGGTAGGTTTTTTAAAGGGAAATTTAAAGCTGATTTTCATACCTGAAAATAAAATGAAAAAACTATTAAAAATTTAATAAAAAACTACCAAAAGTTACTTGGGTAAAAATATTTATAATTCAGATAGGCCAATTAAATAGACAAAATATGTTGGAAACCCCTTAACAGGGGGTTAAAGTGTAACACAATTCTTAATTCAACAGTAGTGTGTTATTAAACATTAAAAAGTTTATCTTTGGATTTGACCGCTCTTATTCTTATTTTTTGTTTTTTTTCTATTCAAAGCTATTATCTCGTCGATCTTTATTATAATCCCCTCATTTAGCCCAGCTACTACTGTAATCCAGTTAACAGACCCCTAAAAGTCACACGCTATTACTCATAATTGGAGTGTAGTCTTGAAGAAAAAGAAAAAATATAATTCAAGGCACCTGTCAATCTCCTCAAAAAATTACCCAAACTTTAGCGAGGTCTCAAGGTAATCAAGTAAAATGCTCCAGTTAGCTAAACTCGAAAAATTTCTGCCGCTCTTCATTCCAACTAGGGTCAACGCGAAGTCCTCTCCCCGCCAAATTACCTCTCAATTAAGCGCCTTTTTGTGTGTCTTGGCCCAGTTTTGAGCTCAACCGAAAGCGCCTTGATAAACAACTAAGGCTAGCAAAAAAGGTGAATAACCACCCACGACACGGTACGGCAACATGTGACGGAAGTGACCTTGTCAATGGATTTTTGGACTGGTTTATGGTGGGGTTCAGCTAACATACACTCCCCACTCCTCTCTAGTTTTGAAGCTAAAACTTACTTGAGGTCGATAAACTTAGAGGAAATTATTTACATTATTATTTTACACCAGCGTCTTTTCGTTCCCTCCAGAAGCTGGAAAAGAGAGGGAGAGTTTAGGAGAAAATTTGCATTTGCTGTGAGGTAATAAATATACAGCTGGTTAGTGGCTTAGTTGGGCCATCGATCGTAGCTCCCCAAACCCCTTCGATTCAGGTGCATTCACATTTGAATTTAAATTTCAAATTGAAGGAAACGAACAGAAGAAACTAAAAATCGCATGCGAGAAAAATAAAATCAAGTCAAAATTATGCGCATAAGTTTTGGTTGAGGAGGGGTGTAATGCACCATGCCCCAATGCACATAGAACAATTTTTTAGAGAAATTACTGCATGTCATATTTTATTTTGTTTTAAATTTAAAACTAAACACAATTCAAAACAAGAAAGGAAAGCTAGCTTCGGGCGGAGCCGAAGTTGAAATACCCTTGCAGAATATTCTGTGAATTATATTCTCCAAAATTATTCATATGATGCATTCTTAACACTCATAAAAATCCCAACTTCCTAACTTTAAAAACACCAAAGTTATGGCATTTCCAACCGTTCAGTTATATGGCAGCTATAAAATATAGTTCGGCCGATCCTTTATGAAATTTGGTATGTCGGATTGATTGGTCAAAAAAACCCTTGAAAAACAACTAAATTTCCAAAACCTTATAACCACACCACAAGTTATGGCATTTCCGAGTCCTTGTCAATGGTTTTTGGACAGCTTTATGTGGGTATATAGTCGGCCGATCCTTATAAATTTTGGTAAGGTTGGACTTGATTGGCCAAATATAAAACCCATAGAAAATCCCAACTTCCTTACTTTTAACACCAGCGTGCTTTTCGTTCGTTCAGCTAGGGGAGTTTAGGAGAAAATTTGCATTTGCTGTGCGTTAATATATATACAGCTGGTTAGTGGCTTACTTGGGCCATCGATCGGTGCTCCGCAAATGATTCAGGTGCATTCATTTGATATCTTTAAATTTCAACTGGAGGAGACTAGTTCGAGTAGAAACAGACACGACGGAAATAAGATCAGACGGACAGACGGACATGTTTTTATCAACTCAGGAGGGTGATCCATGCCCAATGAACTTAAATACTTTATAGGGTCGGAGATGTCTCCTTCACTGCGTTGCACACTTTTGATCAAAATTATAATACCCTCTACAAGGGTATAATTAAACCTTATTAGGAAAAAAACAAATTAATACCATTAGTAAAAGATTCAATTTTGCCGTGTGTACTCTATCCCATATATACATAGCGGCACATACTCAGCAGTGGCCGTTATGGTTGCAAAAATTTATCGTCGCCCCGCTCGTATCGAATTTCGGGGCCAGAGCAAAGGAGAAAGGTGCAACTGCAACAAGTGGCAGCTACAAAGTGGTCGAAACGGCGAATGCTGCACCATCAGCCAAATCAGCAGCAACATTACCAGCTGCTGCCACAAATGCTAGAATACTTTATTGATTTCTTAGCACATTTGCCAGCAATTCCAGTAACACAACTGTGGAGTGCGGCCAACAACAGGGGGGCTAGAAATCGAACTGTTAGAGTTCGGGAAAACTTATAAAATTTATAGGCCCATCGTTTTTGGTTCAGCTAATAAAGTTATTTTCACTATTCCTTAATAAGGGTTCGTTTAAATATCTTAAGTTTGAATTTACTTAATTAAAAGGCCCCGAGTAATAAAATTTCGATAACAGTAAAATAAATTCGAAGAAGAGATAATATATTTATTTATCTTTTTTATCACCTCTTCTTACCACTATTTAATACAACAAGATCCCTTTTCTCAATTCAACTGGCCACTTTATCACAAGCTCTTAATTAAAAAATCGAAAAATCTCAGGCTCTTGCCACTTGCCCAAATAGAGAGGAAAGAGATGAGAAAAATTTGCTTTGCCTTTTTGCCGGTTTTGGCTGCTTTCTTTGCAACATTTCAACATTTTGCGGCAGCTTCGTTAAAGTTTACTTTCTCCTTCGATGTGTACTTTTTCCTGTTATTTTTTTCGGTACGGGTATTTCTTTTTCCCTGGCATTTTTATTCATATTTTTCCGTTTTTTGGCTGGCAACCAGTTGGGTGCACAGGTTCAGGTTCAGGTCTGTTTGCTTGTGGACTTTGCTTATCGCGTCTTTAATTTTTTATGTCTGGGGCCTTTTCCCATTTTTTTTTGGGAAAGCCAAACGGAATCTTCGGGGTCCAGTTAAGGCAGTGGTGGCAAGAGGCGGTGGTAAGTGGCGTTGCAGGCGGAAGGAGATGGTGATAGGCGGAACAAAAAGAGAGGGGCGAATCGTCTCGGCGATTGTTATCAACTAAATGGTGTTAAAGTGCGTGAGAAACACAATATGAAGTCTCGATGGTTAACTCGTAGGATGCAATGGCCCGGAAAAGTATGATTTTTGAGGGGCAAGTGGAAAGGTTTGTTTCTAGGTTGGGGGCACTGCAGCTTTTACCCTGTTATACAACACATTGTAAGGGGTAATGGCAGGGCCTGTATACTATCGTCATCATCGCCTGCGAGTGGATCTTGATGATGGTAAAACTTTTCATTAAGTGCCCTTAACCGCAACACGTAACATGAAGGAAATGCAACCACCACACATACAAAAATGTCAGAATAGCTTTTTTCCCTGGGATTACTTCCAATAATCCGTTTTTATAAAACTGAGGAAAAGAAAAATATTTGGTTATCAAACTTACAAAATTAGAATGAACAAGAAAGGAAAGCTAACTTCGGGCGGAGCCGAAGTTGATATACCCTTGCCGCATACTCTGTAAATTATATTCCCCAAATTTATTCATATGATGCATTCTTAATACTCATAAAAAATCCCAACTTCCTAACTTTAAAAACACCAAAGTTATGGCATTTCCAATCGTTCCGTTATATGGCAGCTATAGGATATAGTCGGCCGATCCTTATGAAGTTTGGTAGGTCAGATTGATTGGCCAAAAATAAAAATCCCAAAGAAAATCTTCCTAACTTTACAAACACCAAAGTTATGGCATTTCCGATTAATCAGTTATATGGCAGCTATAGGATATAGTCGGCCGATCCTTTTAAAATTTGGTACGTCAAATTGATTGGCCAATTGTAAAACCCATAGAAAATCCCAACTTTCTAACTTTAAAAACACCAAAGTTATGGCATTTCCGATCGTTCAGTTATATGGCAGCTATAGGATATAGTCGGCCGATCCCGGCCGTTCCGACTTATATACTGCGTGCAAAGGAAAGAAGGGTGTGTGCAAAGTTTCAGTTCGATATCTTTAAAACTGAGAGACTAGTTCGCGTAGAAACAGACAGACGGACAGACAGACGGACAGACGGACATGGCTATATCAACTCAGGAGGTGATCCTGATCAAGAATACTTTATATGGTCGGAGATGCCTCCTTCACTGCGTTGCACACTTTTGACCAAAATTATAATACCCTCTGCAAGGGTATAAAAACAATAAAATGAGTTTTAAATAATCGGTTAATAACCGTGGATTAATACATAATAGATTTAAGCTGTCTTTGGAGTAAATTTTTTAACAATAACAGTTTATTAAAAAATCTACTACAAAGATATAAGTTTTTTTTCCCTTAGCAGTTGGACTCACTGTATCAGATAATTCCGCTTAAAATTTCTTTAATAAAGTGCTAAATACGTTTTAACCGATTTCGGCCATTGAAGATAAATTTTAAAAGTTATGTTATGTTCTTCAACTTTTTCATACACGTTGTATTAATTTGTTTGGTATAATATTCTTGAGCCTGACTAAATGATAGAAAACTTTGAAATATTATAATGTTTGGAGGATCGGTAAATGCTTTTAAAATTGGAAAAATAAAAAAAAGTGTTAACATTTTTAAGCATTATTTTTTCTAAACACCTTGGATTAGCATAAGGAAATAACGAACTCATTTTAAATAGGTTTAAACTATATGTATATAGGACAGTCGTACACACTTTCATGGCTAGATCGACGTTGCAAGCATTTGACTGAAATTATAATACCCTCTTCAAGGGTATAAAAATAGGTTTAAATCAAGACTTTCTGAATCAAAACCAATTAAAGAAAAAAATAATAAAAATTGAGCAAGCAATTATTAAAATTTAAATATTTTGTATGTTGGTTTTGTACCTCAGCAAATTGCTGCTGTGCCAATTGCATAACTACGCCAACAACAAAAGCAGCACCATAAATGTTGATAAGTATTTAAGCAGCTTAATGAGCAACAAATTGAATTCGTAATTAAAGTGTTTCACGAGCATTGAAGCTTCCCATTCGTTTGATAGATTTTGTCTTTAGTTTCAATTGGCTGATGTTGCTGGCCCGCTGTTTATACCCGTTACTCATAGAGTAAAAGGGTATATTGTATTCGTGCAAAAGTATGTAACAGGTAGAAGGAAGCGTTTCCGACCCTATAAAGTATATATATTCTTGTTCAGGATCACTAGCCGAGTCGATCTAGCCATGTCCGTCTGTCCGTCTGTCTGTCCGTCTGTCTGTCCGTCTGTCTGTCCGTCTGTCTGTCCGTCTGTCTGTCCGTCTGTCTGTCCGTCTGTCTGTCCGTATGAACGCTGAGATCTCGGAAACTAAAAAAGCTAGAAGATTGGCATTTTGCATGTAGATTTTAGGAGTTCCTACGCAGCGCAAGTTTGTTTTAAAATGGTGCCACGCCCGCTCTGATGCCCACAAGCCACAAGCTGTGGCCACAGTTTTGATGCTATTATGAAAATTTTAATTGATATGTATTTGTTTCGTCAATACCTATCGATTGGCCTAATAAAAGTTTGCCACGCCCACTCTAACGCCCAAAAACTCATTAAACGCTTAAGCCTGGCTAGCGCCAACATTTCCGCCTTTCATGGCCCGGGTAGATGGCACAATACAATAGCGCCATCTAACGGATGACTTTGGAACAGCTGGCCAAGGTGCTCAACAGAGTCAACGTTAATTCTCGATAAGGATTTCTATTAAAGGAAATTGCGATGGTTTTCATTTGTCAATACCAAACTATATCCCAAGAACTATGCAAATCAAATCAAGTTAGCCAAATTGGAGGTCTGAGTCAAGCAATGGCGTATGTGTGTATGCTGGTGCAGGACAAAAGCTGCCTGCGCTAAAGCAGCGCTGGTGCTGATGCTCGTGCTGTAAAGCTGCCAGTGCTAAGAGAACGCCTAATTTAAATTGATAATTTGAACTTTTTGTCCTTTTTTCCTGTGGTCACTCTAATTCACATTATGTTAATGCAAAATCTAAAGTTGTTTAGCTGAGTAACGGGTATCTAATAGTCGAAGAACTCGACTATAGCGTTCTCTCTTGTTTTCATTTAACAATTTCCCGCTGCCGTTGCTGCTATGCCACAAAAGAAAATTTGGTGTAAACAGACAGTGTGCAGTCAAGTGGCGCTCCCTCAAGTGGAGCCTACTTTGTGGATAAATATACAACCCACCGAAATTGGATTTTGACGAGTTGGGGATTTGTGCAAGATCGTTAAATGGTTAGTTACATTGGCCTATCATCATATAGCCTTCTGTTGGATGTTATAATGATGCATAAATAAATTGATGAGAGGGCTGATGCAACTCTAGTTACTATAGTAACATTTGCTAAATGATATGGGCATTTGACCAATTTGGTAATAGTGGTGTAGTTTTCATAGTAGCTTTATTACGCACTTTGATTGTGTTAGGCTATTTCATTGCAGTCTTGCTTTATTTTTAAAATATTGGTATAAATTAAATTATATAACTGCTTCTTAATTCCCACAGCCATAGGTTTAATGGAGACGATTCATCGTGTATACCAAATAATTTTCTAAGTCAGAAATTTCCGCCCTTTTAAAATGTATAAATTATTGACCAGCATCCATACCTAGGCAAATCGAAATACACTGACGAGCAAAACTGTAACACGAGTTCAATACTCTAATTTCAAAGGTCTGTACCTTCTGTTCTAATTATGCACGATCCGACAATCCAGTCACCAAGTAATGTGCAGCAAACCGTCAAGCACTGCTCAATGATGGTCTTTTCTACAAACGTAGTGTATGAACAAGACTAAACTTTTTTTTTCGGTTGTTGATGCTATGATCAGCGCAGACAAGTGGCCCTTACGACATCAAGTAGTGCTTGTTACGCGCGGAGCCCTATTCTTAAAAAACGAGATCGGGAGAAGTGAAAAAAGACAATATAGAAACGCACAGACTTAGTTAGAATACATACGAAACCAAAAACTAATACTAATTTTGTGCTAAGTAAGATAAAATTAATGCTTTTACGATTGGCAAAGAGTCGGTAGTAGAAATAACATGGTATAGTCTATCATAGTCATTACACAGTACTCTAAACGGTCATGTCATAGTTAGATTAAAAGTAAGAGGAATATAGTTTCTGGTAATTCTTTTAGGCACAGAGAAGTTTATGCGACCCATTAACTCCCCGTGAATAAGTTTATGAATAAGAGCATCGTTCTACAGTTTAATAAGGATGGTAGGTTACGTAGAAGAGTCTACTAGAGTCGGATGGTAAAATAAGGCTTGCATTCCAGTTAAGGCCCCGTAGGGCAAATAATAAAATAGTTTTTTTGCACAGACTCTATCCGGTCTATATGTACACCATAAGTTTTACAGTGCATAAATTAGAACAGAAGATACAGACCTTTGAAGTTAGAGTCTTAAACTCGTGTTACAGCTTTGTTCGTCAGTCTATGTCTCCCCATTAATCTGTCCCTCTGTCTGATTCAGTTTAATTTCCTCGCTCAGTTGTAAAGATAGAGACTACACTCAAACCAAAATTAACCCTAACAAGAAAGGAAAGCTAACTTCGGGCGGAGCCGAAGTTGATATACCCTTGCAGAATACTCTGTAAATTATATTCTCCAAAATTATTCATATGATGCATTCTTAATACTCATAAAAAATCCCAACTTCCTAACTTTAAAAACACCAAAGTTATGGCATTTCCAATCGTTCAGTTATATGGCAGCTATAGAATATAGTCGGCCGATCCTTATGAAATTTGATAGGTCGGATTGATTGTCCAAAAATAAAACCCATAGAAAATCCCAACTTCCTCACTTAACAAACACCAAAGTTATGGCATTTCCGATCAATCAGTTATATGGCAGCTATAGGATATAGTCGGCCGATCCTTATGAAATTTAATAGGTCGGATTGATTGGCCAAATATAAAACCCATAGAAAATCCCAACTTCCTAAATTTACAAACACCTAAGTTATGGCATTTCCGATCAATCAATTATATGGCAGCTATAGGATATAGTTAATTTCATTGATAATCTTATATAGAGTTCGCCGTCCGTCCACATTTTATTTTGCGAGATGTATCGGCCGCATCCTTATCTTGTCTGCTAAATTTTATAGGTCGGATTGATTGGACAAAAATAAAACCCATAGAAAATCCCAGCTTCCTAACTTTGCAAACATCAAAGTTAAGGCATTTCCGATCATTTCAGAGTATTCTGCAAGGGTATATCAATTTCGGCTCCGCCCGAAGTTAGCTTTCCTTTCTTGTTTTTTAACTAATTCATTTTTGTAAAGTCTTGGTATATACACCATTTTCTATTTCCTGTTGATTGGTGTATTAATCGTATGTTCGGCACATCGTCACTAAAATGATTTTTATATATTTCTATATTGATTTTTGATAGCATTTGACTTTTTATTGGTTCTAACATCTTCTTGAGTATTTACTTTTATATCTTTTTGCCGGGTATTAACAAAAAATGAACAAAATCAGAAGTTGTTGCGCAGTAAAAGGAGACATTTCCGATCCCATATACATGCTTGATCAGAATTAATAGGCCAGTTGATACCGTTTGCGAACTCATTTACCCTGAGAAAAAAACGACTTTATAAATTTATCGTGTTTGATTTTTGATGATTCTTTTTGAAGGAATATATAAATAAGTAAACATAGCCGTCAAAGTTTCTACTTAATTCAAGGAAAATGTATTCTTTGAACCAAACTCTCAAAATATGATAAAAATGTTTAAATCATAAACGATTGGTATACAAAATTGTATACAAATTACTAGCCGGTAAGACGTTATGTTAATTTCATCTAAATATAAATGCATCTATCGATTAAAGCAATACATAATTAAACAAATATTGTATTTTTGCTTAAGTTATTTATTTATTTAGCAATTTATTTCGGCAAGTTTTTAGCACTTGAATGGCACTTGATTCACAGCCAAACATCGTGCGTCATTCTCGGGTAAAGAAACAGACCAAGATCGTGGTCAACGGCTGGCGAAAATCAAAATTTTAAAGTCAAGACTGAAAAGTCGGGCCCGAAACTGGTGTTAATTCAATTACGACGGATTGGATGCTAAATATGTTGGGTATAAATGTATTTTGTAGCGAGCATCTTGTATCTGCAGCGCCTACAGTAACTATGTGCTTGCGTAATTAGCGCCTTCGTCGAGCATAGAGCTAAATTTCGGTATGGGGAAAAAATTATAATGAAAAGAAAGCCAAGGGTATTTTATAGTACGTGGCCAGCACTTGACAATCTTCAGAGCTAAAGTTTGGTGCCTGAAATATATGGCGAGGCAACCAAAATCAAAACACAAAAGAAATAACAAATTATTGTGATTATTATTAGGAGACACAATTGATTTGGCATGCGGTATGAATTGGAGTTCCAGGTGAATTCGAAGACCGATCCAAGCGCTGTAGAAAATTCAATTTCTTGGTTTGAAATACGTAGGTATTGAAATCGGAATTGGAGAAACACAGCCTGGCCGAAGATTTCACTTTGCAGCAGAGAGATGAAAAAAAATATCCCAAACAAACCAACTGAAATAAAGAAAACTTTCCAACAAAGAGAAAAATTAATCAAATGATGACGACGTAGCCACGAGTCACAATCTTAGCCGAGCTTCAAGTTCATCTCCCAAACCATTTGTGCACTACAAACACACATAAATCGCAGAAACTACAACATACTTCTACAACTTCCGCTACAAGTCGGCATTGTTGCAAATCTGCATTGCGATGGATGAACCAAGGGTAACAATTTGGTTTTACTTTTATCTTTGCCTTTGTCAGATGCCTGACACTGCACATTGGATCTGGAAACTTCGAAATCGCAATTCTCTGGTGAAATTCGATTGGATGTAAGTGAAATCTTGTAAGATGTAAGAAGATATGTTTTATTGGGAAGTCAGTTAAACAAGGAAAACCTTATGAATAAGAGAAGGTTATTAAATGCCATTCCGATAAAAGCTTAGAAATTAAATAAAAACTAGATAGGAAAGCTAACTTCGGGCGGAGCCGAAGTTGAAATACCCTTGCAGAATATTCTGTAAATTATATTCTCCAAAATTATTCATATGATGCATTCTTAATACTCATAAAAAATCCCAACTTCCTAACTTTAAAAACACCAAAGTTATGGCATTTCCAATCGTTCAGTTATATGGCAGCTATAGGATATAGTCGGCCGATCCTTATGAAATTTGGTAGGTCGGATTGATTGGGCAAATATAAAACCCATAGAAAATTCCGGGGTATATCAACTTCGGCTCCGCCCGAAGTTAGCTTTTCTTTCTTGTTATAGTCCAAAACTGGATGCCTCTTCCCTTCAGCGCTTGTACAATTAAAAGTTATTCTTGAAAATTTCATTTTTAGTGTTCGATACAGTCTTTAATTGAATAATATAATCTATGAGCTGCAATTTCCTTCATTAATGAACGATAATTTACAAATAATTATTAGTAGAGAGCGCATGTATAGAGTCTTCCGGACACACTTAATCTTCTCGCGGTGTAACACCGAATTCTCAAGTCAATGATTTCTTTTCACCCATTCGTATTTCACCCAGCAATCACCAATTAATTTCCCATGGAAAACAAGTGACCACCAAGAGGGCATCGGCATCGTAGACCAAGGCCCAAAGGGGAGCAGATACTTCTAGGTTTGTTCTGCTCTCTGTTCTTTTATGTTCTGGTTATGCTATTAAATCGTTTAAATGGCTTCCTTGGCACTTCATAATTTACCAATCAGAGCGCCCCAAACTTCAAATTGCCTTCGAAAAATCGTTGCGTGTGGGCGTTGCCCATCGACCCTCCGGAGGTTTCGATCCTCCAGCTAAAGACAGCGGGGAGCGGAATTGGCTGGCTGATCATGGGATACCACAGCCAAGTATTGGCTCTACCGGCCATTTCATCTGAAACCGAGCTGCCAGCTTGATTCCGAGCTGCAATTTTAAGTCCGAGCTGGAATGGCAATTAATTGTATATTATTTGCGCGTCGTTTATTTACAGCAAATTAGCAGAGCTGCAATTTTTCTCTAACAAGAAATTATTGTTATTGCTTGGCGATCACCAAGACCGCTAGTGAAAGAGAGAGTATCGGTTGGATAAATTATGACGCATTTTTCTCGTATTACATCAAGTAAAATTGAAACAAGTGTCTACAAATTTAAACGTTTTCATTGAAAAACAAGAAAGGATGCAAACTTCGGCGAGCCGAAGTTTATGTACCCTTGCAGTTATTACAAAACTACTACATTTCGATTTCTATGCCTATATTACCAAAAACAATGAAACTATGTCGATTTTACGCTGCATTTTGCCACCGTTTCGATATTTTTGTCCGATTTTGAGAAAACTAAAAACGTAATTATGATAAAGTAAATAATTAAATGGAATATTTTGATAAATAGGAAAACAGCAAAATAACATTTTTTTTTATTTTTTTTTATTTTCTTATGGGAGCTATATAATATAGATTTCCAATTATAATTTAAATAAAATCGTAATAGTATAAAAATATTATAAAATCCTCAAGAACAAAAAAAAAAAACCATAAAGTTAAATTTTAAAAAAATTTTTTCCGATTGCTCCAATGGGGGCTGTATGATATAGTCCTATCCAGCGCATTATACTTATAGTGCAGGTTGCAGGCAGTGGAATATAAAGAAAAGCAGATAGATTTAAAACTGAGGAACTAGTTTGCGTAGAAATTTTTTATTAAATACTCTTTTTACTGTTAAGATGCTTCCAAATGTTAAATTGTCAAAAACATTTATTTTAATAGAGCTTATTAAATCTAATACAGACTGGACTTATTGAGAGAACGTGATCGTGCTAACGAGAAATATTAGAACATTTCGTATTGAGTTAGCTCCAACACTAAAATGACAATAATTAAATATTTAATTAAATCGCCGCTGTAAAACTAAATCAACCCGTTAAATTAAATCGGGAAATCATTCCAGTTGACTAAATTTCGGTTTAATTTTCAGCACTTTTCATATTTAATTGAACGTGGTCAACACTCCGTCACAAAATCAGTCTTTGCATTTCCATTTGAAAAATTTCCCTTCACCTAAGTAACGCTCTAATGAACATGGAAAACGGGCGGGAAAACAAAATGTAAGCGGACAGGGCGGCAATGCGGAAATCAAAAGTGTGCTTAAGCCAAAGCAAACGAAAAGGAAAAGAGTCAGGGAAAAGGTCTTTTACTGTTGTCATTCGATTATCGATGGTCTTTCAAGGCATTTTCATTTCACTTAGTTTTCTCCCATTTGCACTTTCGTTTTCAATTAGGTGGCTAGCAAGAGCACCTGAAAACCTGATTCAAAATTTATGTTTAGGCCTAGTTACATTTCCCACTTCCTCCAACTTATTTTTTGTCTTTGCCTTCTGGGCAGTTTCCGTCGTTTTATTTTAAATTGAAGCCAGGTAACAGTTTACTTCCTTATTTACAAAATCATTTTCACTCAAGGGACAATTAGAAGAATGGAATATCCAAGGAATAACTAACGAGGACGGAAGCTAACTTCGGCAAGTTTTAATACCCTTGCAGACTTTGCCGAAATTGCTAAAACTGAAAAAGTAGTGAAAGGAATAAGTATACATAAATACACTAGATTTGCATCGTTTGATGTCAATTGATTTTATACTGCAAAAATGTCATATAACAAGAAAGGAGAATACTCTGTAAATTATATTCTTCAAAATTATTCATATGATGCATTCTTAATACTCATAAAAAATCCCAACTTCCTAACTTTAAAACACCAAAGTTATGGCATTTCCAATTGTTCAGTTACATGGCAGCTATAGGATATAGTCGGCCGATCCTTATGAAGTTTAGTAGGTCGGATTGATTGGCCAAATATAAAGCCCGTAGAAAATTCCAACTTCCTAACTTTACAAACACTAAAGATATGGCATTTTCGATCAATCAGTTATATGGCAGCTATAGGATATAGTCGTTCACACATATATACTGCGTGCAAAGGAAAGAAGGGTGTGTGCAAAGTTTCAGTTCGATATCTTTAAAACTGAGAGACTAGTTTCCATAGAAACAGACAGACGGACAGACAGACGGACAGACAGACGGACAGACGGACATGGTTATATCAACTCAGGAGGTGATCCTGATCAAGAATATATATACTTTATAGGGTCGGAGATGTCTCCTTCACTGCGTTGCACACTTTTGACCAAAATTATAATACCCTCTGCAAGGGTATAAAAATGCAAATAAGCTAACATTTTGCGTGACTTACTTCCAATTACATCATTACCCTGCCATCATTTACACCCAATGTGGACTCGTGGATAGGAAAGTGAACCTTTTCACTATTTTCTTCAACCCGATCATCTTGTTCAGGGGTCTGGAACGAACCTCAGATATTGAGTGTGGTCAGTGCTTGGTTAGCCACTATGATTGCATTTTGCCATCGTTTCTATCGCAGCTATTGACAAAACTAAAAGCGTAATTCTGATATAGTAAATAATTACTATATCTCAAAGAAATATTATAATAAATAGAAAAGCAGCAATATGATATAGTCGCCTGATCCGGCTCGTTCCGACTTATATATATATTATCTGCAATAGAAAGACAACTTTTGGGAAAGTTTCAAGCTTTAAAACTGAGGGACTAGTTTGCGTAGAAACGGACGGACGGACAGACGGGCGGACACGGCTAGATCGACCATGGTGATGCTGATCAAGAAAGGTCTCCTTCATTGCGATGCAAATTTTGTACTGAAAATATAATACCCTCTGCAAGGATATAAAAATATATTATACATTGTTACAAAAGATTGCTGGCTTGAATACTTAGATTAATTTGACTAAAACCAAAATAATTTTCTAACGAACAATTTAATCAAGCATTTAATACTAGTTAATTGAAACCATCCAAATATTAATCGCACTCATTTCTCTTATTCATTTTTTTAGTTGAAGAGCTGAAAAAAATGGTTTTAAAATTCCATTAACATGTTCAACATAACTTTACAATTATGTCAATTAATTTAATTTGTAAAAATAAAATAAGCAAAAAACTTTTTTCAAAAAACAGTGTGTACAACGAAAGGAAAAATATTTGTTTTTAATTACGTTAGCAGCATTTAAGTCAACCGTCGAAAAAGTGTAAATAAATCTTGTTGAGCAACTTTGTGATTTCTTTTTGGCCAATTTAAATGCATTTGGAATTATGATAGAAAAACTCCGATTGAAATAACAGTAAACAAGTCCAACCAGGTGGGCTCTAGGCTAGGTATTTGTAATCATAATAAGACGGGCTGCGTCTCTTGCCATCCCCCTGTGCCAAAAAGCTGTTGGGGGCTTTAGACGAGGAAAGACATCTAGAGTGGCTCGAAAACAACTAGACACCAAGTTGAAGTTCGCACGGCACTTGGAAATCTAAGCTGAAAAAAAACTGAATGGATAATAATAGAAAAAATACAGAAAAATATAATTTTAAATACACTTAAATAAGATTAAGATATTACTTTTTTTTAATAATAAAAATGATATATAAATTTATTAAGTGAAATATTTTAAAATCATGAATTTATAAAGATATATTAATTTTTTTTATGCAAATAAATGTGGTTCAAAATTAAACTATAAAAGTTGCTAAGTAAAAGTTCAAGAATTTAAAGCTGGATGATAAGCTACTTGGAGAATATAAAAAAAAGGGTTAGGACAAAATAAATTAAAAAATATGAATTTGAGTTTCAATTATATTTTATAATTTAAAAATTTCAGAATCTTCTAACTATGCAGATTCATCGCTAACATATCATACATATGATAATGTATAACGCACATTTAGATGATTCACAAAACCATGGCCACCTATTATTTATTTAGCTTTTGTGCACCACTTCCGTTTGTCAACCAAACAACTCCTCAGAAAGTGTATAATTTTATATATACATATATAAGCTTGTGTATAGTAGAAAACAGTCAGCGGCAACAACAACGGACCAACAAACAACAGCTGCCTGACAGAAAGTACTTTCTTTCTTAATAAGATGCGCAGTTCGCATATTTGCGGGCCTGGGGAACTGAAAAGCCAGTGATGCGTCTACCTTCTCCTTCGCCAAGTTAATTTGTTGACTGCCTGCAACTTGCTTCAATGCATGCAGACAAACTTCCCCACTGACTTCATTCACATCCCCCGAGTTCAGTTCCCCTGCAGATGAGGCAACGACAGAATTTGCTGGCAAATAGTGTTTGCATTTATCTCCCAGAGGAACAAAAGCAGCATCAGCAACGCTGCAATGACACAAAAGTGAGTTTTGGGAACTGGCAAAGTGGCACAAAGGTTGACGGGCAAAGTCGAGGCAAGGCAGGTGTTGAAAATATGCCGTCGCCTTCGTCAGTACAATTCTGTGAGGGTGTATGCCACATCACTAGCAGCAACATCTCCAGCAGCAACAACAGCATCCAAGAAAAAATTAAGCAAATGGGTTACTCGGCTGGAAATGTCTTATCGGTGACTGCGCCTCTAAATAAGGTTTTGGTGTAATCTAAACATTGCACTATGGGGTAAATGGCCACTTTATCTGGCATTTAATATTACGAGTAAACGAAAAGAGATTTTTTACTGCAGTTTTTTGGATTATGTTACTATAGACCTAAAGAAACTATCATAAGAAAGTGGGCGTGTCTTGACCACCCACAAACCAAAACCACCCCCCGCAAAAATCGATACAAAATTTTATATTACGGGCATTATTAAAACTAGTAATATTAAATTTGGACACCAATTTTGTGCTTAGAATTCAGAATCTTAGAATTTTTCCACTCCCCTTCTGCCCCCAAAATTATGAAAAATATAATATTGTGACCAATTTTCTACGCAAACTGGTCCCTCAGTTTTAAAGCTATCTGCTTGAAACATTCCCAAAAGTTGTCTTTCTAATGCAGGTGGTATATAAGTCGAAACGAGCCGGATCGGGCGACTATATCATATAGCTCCCATAGGAACAATCAGAAAAAAACAATTCAAAAAAATTATAATTCTGTCGTTTTTAATTTTTTTTGTTCTTTAAAATTTGGTAATATTTAAATATTATGGAATTATGGTTTTAATAAAATTAAAATCGGACAATAATATAATATAGCTGTCATAGAAACTATGGCAAAATGCAGCGCAAAATTGAAATAGCTTCATTGCTTTTAGTATTATAGGCATAGAAATCGAAATGTAGTCGATTTGTAATATCTTTCTCGTTTCTTAATATAATTTCTTGTTTCATTTAAAATTGCATTGTCCACATTGTTTTTTGAATGGCGTTCGAAAAAGCATTGTATTGCCTATTCCATACAGCGAACAAATCCATGTTGGAAAAAGTGAGGTTACCTGAGAAAAATTACATTTCCACCAATAGTGCGGAAAAGTGCAGATTAAGACTAACTGCTATGGATACAGAATTGACAACGCTACAACATACACTTGGCCGCACTGCAAAATAATGCAAAACTCCTTTTTAAAATCCTATCTAAAGTTGAAATTTGTTTCTCAAAATCCAGCTTAAGATGCATTTATAAAATTAAGAAATGTTAGTATAAACACGCATAATTTAAGCAATTAATAACATTAAACATATAGCCCAAACCTGGGAAATCCATATTCAAGAGTTGGTTTTTTTGTTTGTTAAATGAACATCAAAAACCACGGCAATAAATATGCAAACTTGGCGTGCGTGCTTTCGGATAAAACAGCTGACTTTACAGCTGTTATGCTAACATAAAACTGTTAAATATTAACATTTTGAGTTTAAAGCATAATAGTGTTATGTTTTCTTAATACGTTGACACTAATTTTATTCCAATTGGAGCATTTTTAAAAAATGGTTAAATGCTAGATAAAGTGGTCATTTACACCATAGTGCATTGATGCAGGGATGCGATATGGTTTAACATTTTAAGAGTATTTTAGGAACTCTTTAAACGTAAAGGTCGCAAAAATACTGCCAATTTTATTTAACAATTACATGTTCAAAAAATATATATTTCAAATACATTTATACATATATAACATTTTAAATATTTATAGTTTTTGATTTATTTATAAATAACAAATAAAAAATTATATAAAAGAATGTAATATTAATATATTTATTTATTTTTATAATATTAGTTATTATATTAGTTATTCACAATATTTAAAAAAATATATGTATTTAAAATTCAAAAATATATATTTTATTTATTGTCACATTATATTAGTTTTTTATTAGAAAATTACAAACATTTCTTAAAATTAATAGAAATTTTAAATGTTTAATAATTGTTTTTATTAATAAAGTTTTAACAAATCAAACATAAACGAAATGAAAACCGAACGTTAACTGGTGTCTAAGCATTACTCCCACCCGAAAGTAAGCTGACTAAATTGGCCTGTCACTTTGCATACAACAGCCGCGAAAGGCAACCAGAATACACAAAAAAGTATTCATCAAAAGCCAAGTAAGGCCATGCCAAAGAACTAGAATTAGAGTTGCTTGAATTTATTTTAGGCAAGCAACTTTACTAAGAACTTCTGGTGAAAAAACTGCGAAAAACAAATTAAAGTTATGAGTGTTGGTAAACAATTAAGCTGATCTACGCATTTATCTGAAAGTCCGGGAGTCAAGGAACTTGGTTTTACATACTTTCAAATTCCAGATTCAGTTTTGGTATTTCCGTTTAAACTATATGTAAGATTAATTTTCCCATCATTCATTCTTTCCACTCTTATCACCTTTTTTCTTTCGAAAATCGTCTTTGATTTCAGGCTTAAGTGTTTTATCGGGTGTTAAGCTAAGGGGATAAAAAGGTTTATTTAAATACTGGAAATGTTCTAGCAGTTGCTACCTGATGTGAATCTTCTAAAAGATGTCCGTACATTTAATAACGTTACCTCAAGAAATGTTGCTAACCTATTCTCCTTTTTAAAATTTCTTGATTTTACTTTTCACTAAACGGAAATTTCCTTAACATATTTGGTGAATTTGTATAATTAAATCCCAAGCTTTAAAAATATTTTTGAAATTTCGCTAAGCCAACGACAAAACAAATATAACCCAGGAATTTAAGAAGCAAAAAGGAAAGCTAACTTCGGTCGGAGCCGAAGTTGATATACCCTTGCAGAATATTCTGTAAATGATATTCTCAAAAATCGGATCGGTTGGCCACTTTACAAACACCAAAGTTTTCCGATTAATTAGTTATATGGCGGCTATAGGATATTATCGGCCGATCCCGAAAGAAAGGTGTATCCAAAGTTTCGATTTGATATCTTTAAAACTAAGACAGACGGACAGACGGACAGACAGACGGACAGACAGACGAACAGACAGACGGACAGACAGACGGACAGACAGACGGACAGACAGACGGACAGACGGACAGACAGACAGACAGACGGACAGACAGACAGACGGACAGACAGACGGACATGCTTATATCATGAGGCGATCCTGATGTCTCCTTCACTGCGTTGCACACTTTTGACCAAAAATATAATAACCTCCGCAAGGGTATAAAAAAGTAAAATTTGTTCCTATTTTTTTAAATTATACCAAAATTTGTAATGCAAAATATGACTCTAACTACTTTACTCATGATTAAAGAATTTTCAGCACATTTCTTTCTGATAATAAAATCGGAACTTTTTTTATTAATTTGAACAGCAGTTTGCATAAATCTGTTTCGTTCTTTTTACTGAAAAAAAAAGTGTGGTGCACAGTCGCACACTGTAATTTTTTAAATAAATGTGTTTTGCTGAACAGCTTTTTGTCATGTTTATTTTAAAATACGAAAATGCAAATCTCCCATTGAGATTCTCTGATTAAAACGCTAAACGCCAAAAACCGGAATCGATGGTCATAATTTATGAGACATTTATTGATTTCACATACGAATTTTTTGGGGCGTGTTCTCCACGAGCTCCTCAGCAATTTGTAAATCTCATTTCTGGTTTTAATTCGGAGCGTTTCGGGGGATCTCTTGATCAATAGCCAATTACTGAGCAAACAAAATATTTCTCTAATTTGCTGACACGAAGCGGTGAGATCGCATGTCACGAAGAGTTCCAATCAAAACTCTGGACCAAATAACTCTCCGCCGGGCTGCAACTTGCAGTGGTTGGATGCCTTTGTCCTGATAACTCAAGTCAGGCGATGCCTGGTCTAGGCTGGGTTCTGGTACAGTTTGGTTTGGGATTCAGCGATGACTTGGCAGCGAAACATTTTTCTAATTAATAATAGTAAAAATTGATGCCCGAGCCGTTCCATTGCTTACAGCTAACGGAGCTGGCCAAAAAAAATGTGGAGCAAAAATTGTATTTATTTGCCAAGTTCTCAAGTATTGGCACGGACCTCGGCGTTGTGGCTTTCCGTTGGGTCCAACAGCGGTTCATCAAAATTGCTAAAATAGCATTTTGCTTTTCAAGTTAAAAGTGAGGTTCTAGCGGTTTTTATGAGTGTACGTTGGTTGGTGGCTGTGACTTTGTATATCTCGAGAGGATCTTTCTCTTAAATATATTTATTTTCAACTTATTAGATTCATTAGAAGAATTCCCCCAACAACGTGACCATTTTCAAAATTTCATAATTCGAGAACAAATTTTAGCGATATTAGTTACAAAAATTTGTTTTTATACATTTTGTCATTAAATCTTATTAAGTACTTGATTAGAAACTTTGTTTTTGGTGTCAAAAATGAGGTATGTAAAAATTAAGCTGAAAGAAAAAATAGTTCTAAAGCCCCCCCTTCCACACAATATTATTACAAATACTGTCCTCCATAAGCCTTTTAGATGGCACATTAATTATTTAGTTTTGCATACCAGATACACTCCATGCAGTCTGTAGAAAAATGTACTATATTTGTTCAAATGTGTGGGATAATTACCATGAGTCGCTTTCGAACAAAAGCCGCTGCCATAACGCACACGAATTTTATTGCATTTAACAATTTGCCTCGCCACCGACCCTGCTGAATGTCTGAACTAAACCCGACTCTCGCCGACTCTTCACATGTGAGTTCACATGGTTGGCCTGTGACCCAAACGGTCGCAGGTGTCGACAACTGACGCTGGCGGTGACTCACCAGGTCGTATTGTTTTCATTTTCGCATAATTACAAAAGTGGCAAATGCTAAATGGTATAAATGTAACAGAAGTTGAGCGGGAAACCCTATATAGCCTTGGGTAGTTTTTGCACTGCATTTCCGGTTTCTTTAATTTCAGTTTTCGTTTCGGCTATTCATTTTCAGCTGTGTCTGATGTCATTGACAGCGAGGCGGGTGGAAGTGGGCACTTGAGTTAAAATTAACACAGGTCTCCATTAATTAATAGTTCTTTTATCTTCATGACTCGTCCAAAAACGGCGATGAAGCAGACGTCAAAGTTTCGAAACTGAAAGTGTACCAGTGCTGTTAAGTGTGGGTGCCCAAAAATATGTATTTGAAAAAAGCAATTTACCAAACAATTTGACATTGAAAATACTTAAAAAGCGTTAAAATTGAAGCAAGAAAAGTTATCCTATTACCTAAATAACTGGTTCGTTGCAAAGTTATTTAAGTTTTGTGACAACGTTTGGCTTTACGTCAACACAACAATTAAGCAGACGGACTTAAAAATCCCCGCTTGAGAATTATGTGAAAACAAAAACAATTTTCTAGTTTTATTTGTCTGCCTCTCTAGCGGCTTCCTACAATACTTAATCTATTTTACTGCCCTCAGCTCACAGAGATCTCAAATCTGCGCCACAAATATTGACAGACAACATTTATGTGTGTATTTATTTTGCCAAGGCGAATACAAAAGATAGTATTTGGTTATATTTGAGTTTTTATTTATTTTAATTGGGGACCAATTTCGGCGCTGGCGATGAGCTCAATAATGAGCAATTAAAGTCAATGCCTAGCAATACGTTTATCATCTAGCAGAGTGATTGTCAAACAGCAATCAGAACGAAATTTTAGCCACCACACCGTCATAGCAAATAGACAGCAGCCCTCCTGATTAGCTGTTGAGAAGCATTGAGCTGCAATTGATTATCGAATCTCGACGCAAGTGCGAAAACATCGGTGGTTAGCTGACAAATTTATTTGCTTTATAATGGCGTCATTAAAGTATAGCAATGATGTTAATAGGCAAGTACAAGGAACATGGTTGGAAAGCAACATTTATGTACTAAACTGAAAAATTATTAAATAGGTGATTTAAAAAATTTAATAAAAAACAAGAGAGAACGCTATAGTCGGGTGCCCCGACTATCAGATACCCGTTACTCAGGTAAAGGGAGTGCGAGGGAGATGGAGATGAAACTTTGATCACGCATAACTTTTTAACGAATGGTCCGATTTGAAAATTTCTTCTACATTTCGATAGGTATTGATAAACACAATAAAACTGCATTTTTACTTTTCGAAATATTTAAATTTTAAAAATCGTATATAAGCGATTGTGGGCGTTAAAGGGGCGTGGCACCTTTTGAAACAACTTGCGCTGCGTAGGAACTCCTAGAATCTGCATGCATAATGCCAATCTTCTAGCTTTTATAGTTTCCGAGATCTCAGCGTTCATACGGACGGACAGACGACGGAAGACAGACGGACAGACGGACAGACGGACATGGCTATATCGACTCGGCTAGTGACCCTGATCAAGATATATATACTTTATAGGGTCGGAAACGCTTCCTTCTAGCTGTTACATACTTTTGCATTAAATACCCTTTTACTCTACGGTAACGGGTATAATAACTTAAAAAATAAAATATCGGTTATGTAATGTCATTTAAAATAAATGGTAGATTAATTTAAACTTATTTTAGAATTGCAATTATATAATAAAAGGACTAATCATTTTAAATTGTACATTATGTAGCAAAATATTTAACAAAGCTAGATTATCCTTTAACCAATTAAAATTTCTGTATTTAAAAAAAAATTTACTACCACCATTCATGAAAAATCTGGTAAATTTCGAATTATTCCCATAATATAGATAAAGCGGAAGTTTGGCACTATCAAACAGACATCAAAAAACGCTACTTCATGTTCATCTGACAAATAAACTTTCGCACGCCAAAGCCAACCAAATCATCTCTTCAGCAACACTCCATCAAAGTTAAAAAAAACAACATATACATTAAAACACTTTCAAATGCTGGCATCCCAAACACCTACACGTCGTCCATCCCCAAGAAAACAAAAACAAACGGCAACTCATGTCTCATAAAAAGCAAAAGTGTGCAAAGGTATGACACATTGTAAAAATACCAAGAAATGAGCCAAATTTACCCAAAACTATGTAAATAAATTTGCCAAAGCGAAATAAAAAACTTGTACCTTTATTGTTGTTTGTGTTGCTAATGTCGCTATCGAAGCTAAAATATTTGCGCATCATGCAATTTGATTTGCAACAGATCTGTGAGTTGTGTTTTCGAATGCGATATCAATCGAACCTTAAGCTGCAAACGACAACAGTTAAAATAGAGAAATTTCACAAAGCTTTACAATTGCAAACCCAAAAGTACCATCGATTAACGACAACTCCCAGTGCGTTGAACTAATCAAGTTTGTTGCCTAAGTCTTTCGATTGATTGTACACTATTCCGTTGAATACCCTCTGGGACTCTTATCAAAACGTTTGCCGCAGTCACTTTTCCTTTTCTTTCGCTTTTGATTCACTTTGCGTGTCTGCTCCTGCTGATTGAAATGTTTGCAATTTTTTGCTGGACTGTTGCGCCTTACCACCCACTACGACAGATAGTTACGCCATTGAAGTGGGCGTTGTTTAGACAAAGTAAACGACTCTTAATGAACATATTGGCGTGTGCTTATGCAATGAAACATATATTTCTACATCAAAAGTCATTTAAGCATTACACGAAATTTGAAAGTTAAATTCGAAATATTTCCCACTTTCCATAATAATTATAAGTACCTGTAGTACTTCAACCAAGTTATTTTTTGATATCATGACCTTTGAAGGGGTACCAAATCAGTTAAATTTGTATCCCAAGTGTACTTAAAAACAAGATCATTTGCCCAGATGTAAAATTAATTAATATTCCTAACCAGTATGTTATTAATAAACAAGAAAAGAAAGCTAACTTCGGGCGGAGCCGAAGTTGATATACCCTTGCAGGATACTCTGTAAATTATATTATATTATTATATAAAATTATTCATGCATTCTTAATACTCATAAAAAATCCCAATTTCCTAACTTTAAAAACACCAAAGTTATGGCATTTCCAATCGTTCAGTTATATGTCAGCTATAGGATATAGTCGGCCGATCCTTATGAAATTTGATAGGTCGGATTGATTGGCCAAAAATAAAACCCATAGAAAATCCCAACTTCCTAACTTAACAAACACCAAAGTTATGGCATTTCCGATCAATCAGTTATATGGCAGCTATAGGATATAGTCGGCCTTATGACATTTGGTAGGTCGGATTGATTGGCCAAATATAAAACCCAAAGGAAATCCCAGCTTCCTAACTTTACAAACACCAAAGTTATGGCATTTCCGATCAATCAGTTATATGGTCGGCCGATCCCGGCCGTTCCGACATATATACTGCGTGCAAAGGAAAGAAGTGAGCAAAGTTTCAATTCGATATCTTTAAAACTGAGAGACTAGTTTGCGTAGACAGACGGACAGACGGACATGGCTATATCAACTCAGGAGGTGATCCTGATCAAGAATATATATACTTTATAGAGTCGGAGATGTCTCCTTCACTGCGTTGCACACTTTTGACCAACATTATATTACACTCTGCAAGAGTATAAAAAGAAAGGAAGCTAACTTCGGCAAGCCGATTTTTGACAAAAGTAAAAGCGTAAAATCGTTTAATTTTTTTTTTAATTTTATGACTTTCCTATGGGAGCTATATGATAAAGATGTCCAACTTAATTTAATTAAATCCGTAATTCCATAGTATTTAAATACTACCAAATCCCAAAGAACAAAGAACTATTTTAAAAGTTATACATTTTTAATTTTTTTTCCGATTGTTCCAATGAGAGCTATATGATATAGTCGCCCGATCCGGCTCGTTCCGACTTATATACTACCTGCAATAGAAAGACAATACCTTTAAAACTGAGGGACTAGTTTGCGTAGAAACGGACGGACGGACTCTCCAAGAATATATATACTTTATCACTGCTTTGCAAACTTTTGACTGAAATTATAAGACCCTCTTCTGCAAGGGTAAGAATATCAAAGTAAAATTCAATTCACATCTTATTTACCCATAATATTTGCATTTAACTTGAATATTTCAATATATACATTAATCGAACTTTTGCTTCAATTCGTTAGAAAAATAATACAAAATGTAAAAAATTAAATTTCTGTATAAGATTAAAAAGAATCACCTCATGTTATATACACACACACATACCAGGCTATACACAAAGATAATGAATTCGATCTCTTTTTAATAAGATATTTGTTTTTCGAGCCGATGGTAAAATGTTACTATATTTCCTCATTTATTACCAGTGACACGCCCCTTCACCCTGTAATTTCTTCATTTGTGGATAGTCATAAAAGTTAAACGATTTTAAGAGCTATTAAATATTGCAAAGACAGAAAAAAATTGTAACAGTCCCCAAGTTAACAAAATAGACCCAACCCTACACAAATGCAGGCAAAACTTTAAATGTCTTTCGAAATGTTGAGCGCGAAATTGGCAAACTTTATGTGCCTGAATTTCGGTGTGCAATTTGCGTTTAGTTTGGGGTCACACACATTTCGGGCGGACCCCGGGCAATGTAAAGTTATGTAAAGGCTAATTTAACAATCTACTAAGGGACGGAGCAGGTGGTAATCAATGTGAAGCAGTTTTCAAAGGCATTTTAATTGCCACAGCGCAACGTGCAACCTGCCCCGCGGCCAAACTAAATGACACATGTGCCTGCTCCGACCCTCTTTTTTAATCTCCCCAACTTATTCTCTCTGGTGGTCTTTCTCGCTCTTTCTGTATCTCGGCCTGCTTGTTGTTGCTGCTGCCGATGCTGTTAAAAAGACTTTCACTCTGGCCAAGCGCTAAAGATGAAATGTCTATTGACTTCGTTTTTGGCCAAAAATAAAACTCAACCATTAACTAATTAGCTTACATTTTGAGCGATTTATTGAGCTCTAGGCTTAAGCGTAGCTTCCCTAACTAAATATATTAAATAATAACTAAATAATTAAACGATCATTTTTAAATTAGACAACTCAAAATGTTTAAGCAAAGTTTTTAGATGGTTTATTATAACAAATGCTATTTTCTAACTTTCCACGATTTAAAATAATAGTTTAAAATAAGCCAAGTACATTTTAAAACAAGACTTCACAAATTTATATTTCCCATTAACAGTATCGAAGAGCATTGTTTGAAAATTAAATTATGGTAAAACTGGTTAAACAAATTTTAACTACCAACTAGGCTGAAATGCAAATTTACAAGATATATAGATAAATACATTTAAATTTTAGGACACAAATAACAGTATCAAA
Source organism: Drosophila carrolli (assembly GCA_018152295.1). Lineage (NCBI taxonomy): Eukaryota > Metazoa > Arthropoda > Insecta > Diptera > Drosophilidae > Drosophila > Drosophila carrolli. Next base: position 4,105,195 of record JAECXJ010000308.1, read on the forward strand.
AGACTGCAAAAGTTTTAAGTCAGTATTAATATATTAATCAACGTCCCACGGCGCAAACGTGTGAAATTTATTTGTCCTGAAAATGGTTGCCCAAGCGCAGCCGAAATAGATAGAAAATAAAATTTATAAACTTTTATTTAAAATTTTTTTAAGCCCAACCTTGACCTTGAGTCGGAAAAAACATTGAAATAGTTTTAAATTAGCTTTAAAAAGGCTTAAAATTATATATTGATATAAATAAATAAGCTTTCTATCAGCACTTTCACTCCTAGGTTGCACAAAATAATCAAAATCGTATCACTTACCTTCTCGCCTGCCTCGGAATGGACTGCGTCCAGCACACGGGCGCTTTGTGTAGTTGATGCATATTCCGGGACGACTTGTAGGTGAGGTCGCCGCACTCCGTCTGCCACACCTGCAGATTACCCTCCGCCGGATAGAAAGTGTACAGGCTGTGGGTGGCCGAGGCAATCACCGGTGAGGAGCCACCTGCCTCGACCACATCGACGACGCCAGCGGCCACCAGCGGAGATAGGGTGGCACTGGAAATCGGTTGGACGAGTAAAGCCTGTCCGGCTGCTGAGGTTCCGGCTGCACTGCCTCCGCCCGTGGTCTTGTAGTTAAGCATGCGGGTGGTGCCTCCTCCAGCGTTGCTGCTGCTTATATTACCATTTCCGTCGTGTTTCAGGATCAGGCTACTGGGATCGTAGCCATTGCGATTGCTTCGCGATATGGCGTCCACGGAGTGAGAGCGTATCCCGTTTCGAGGGGGATTCATGTGGATCCGGCGTCCACGTCGATAGTTGGCAGTTCCAGTTCCGGTTCCCAGACTGCTTCCCGATCCCGAGGAACCCTGAACCGACGAAGTTAACCGATGATTGTGAACAGTGGAGGCCGCACTGGGCACCATGGGTTGTCGTTGTTTTTGGTACTGGAGGCGTGGCTGTTGCGGGGGCGATGCCTGATGCCGCAGTTTCGCCTGATCCTTGAAGAACTCCCGTCTTTGCAGTTGGGGGGCGGCCAAAGTCAGTGAGCCCCTGACATTTCCGGAATTTGCCATAGAAGTACTGGATACAGTTCCTCCAGCTCCGGCCGTTGTCTTAGTGGCGCCCCCAGTGGCCGCCGAGCTGAGCTGCGCAAGCTTGCTGGCATTGTTGTTGTTGCTGTTGCCTGTATTGTTGTTGCAAGTGCTGCTGCTATTGGTTCCACTTGTCTGATGCTCCGAATCAGTGGAAACCCGATCCGGATCACTTTCGAAACCTTCGTCCAGGGATCGAGTTGGACTCAGAATGGGCTTCGAGTGCTGCTGCTCCAGTTTCGTAGACATGGCTGCTGGCCACTAAGGGGTATTATTTGTGTTTGATTTTTTGCTTTTAATTTTCTTTAGCTTGGGTATTGGATATCGTTACACTTGCTGCACATATATGCACCTTATTTCTCTATTTCTTTTCAACCTGCCATACACACTTGTTTCACATCTAATTTCGCTTAGCTTTCAGATCGTTCACTTCGCGAAAAGTCGCGCCAAAGCTGCAGTCAACAATTGGATTCGGGTTTAGTTCGAATAAAAAAGCGCAGCTCCGTCACACACGTCTGTCTCGCACGAAAGTTTTTTTCAACTATAGAGTCAACGTCGGGGACTATATAGACTTGACTGGCTTTACTCGCAGCTCTAAGACATCTGTTATTGGTCTGTTAAGAAACATAAGATAACATATACAAACTGTACGAGAGCTCGAGAGCGCAAAGAGAGTGGAAAAGCACAACAACACTTGTTGTCGCTGCACCTGCTGTAACGTAAAGAGAGTGCAAGAGAGTAAGACCCCTCAGCTGTTTAAAAAAAGTTATTCGCGACATTACCAAGAGTGAAAGAGAAGAGACGAAGGTAGAGAGGTAGGGCATGATACAATAACATAAGGTAGTCTCGTCGGCTGTCTCATAGAGTAAAAATCTATATAGAGGTTTCATTTGCTATGTACGCGCTCTCGAGTGACTTTGCCAGTGATGCCACGTAGGGGAAAAACGGAAAAAAAGAGAGTTTTTCAATTGTTCGAATCGAGCTTGAATCGATGCCCATGGTGAATTTTTATCGCTGCACTGCTCGCTCTTATTCCTAAGGATAGGTGCGAGAACTCCCCATACTATTGCTTATGCTTCGCACATGTTAGAAGTGGTGAGAAACCGAAGTTAGAAGCAGTTGGCTTCGAACATGGCTCTCAGCAGAGCTTTGGCAGAGGACTGGGCAGAGCAAATGAAACCTCTATATAGTTTCTTACTCTATGGTGTTCGTCTTTCGAAGGGAAAGGTTGTCTGCGGACGAATTTTTTAGGAAATTAACCCTTGAGCAACATGACATTTTGCAATGTGTGCCGCAAACACGTCGATGGCGTAAAGGCACCGAAATGTTTAGAAAAAGAGCGCTGTGGGAGGAATCGCTGTGATACTTTTAAAATAACAAAGAATGTAAACGAAACTTTAATAATCGCAGCGGAAAATATTAGTATAAGTTTTTATGTCTAAACTTATTCTAACATTTTCGGCTGCGATTATTAAAGGTTCGTTTACATTCTTTGTTATTTTAAGATTAGAATATATTTTAGAATTAAGAATCTTAACAAAAGACTCAGTATTCAGAGACAAAAACAACGCCTAATTTCAAATTCAAAATTATTAAAAATTAAATTATAAAAAAAAATTAAACTCCTTTTATTATGAAAGGAAAAAAAAACCCCCTGAACCATCTAAGGGTTAATCCACACATTCTATTGTCGCTCTGCTCGCACTTACTAAACAGTTCCCATCTCACTCGCACTCATTGTTTTAATAGTAGGGTACCAAAATTTGCCGACGAGACTACCTTATGTTATTGTATCATGAGGTAGGGTAGAGAAACAGGAAAAGATCAACAAATGCTTAATATTTTGGTTTACGTTTTTTCTGTTGACATTTTATTTGCAATTAGGTGTAAATTATTCCTCATACTGTTTAAACCTTGATCTTTTAGAAAAAAAAGAGAACATGCCAACAGCTGATCTACATAACTGTATCAATCGGCACATAAAAATTAAGTCTATTTATAAAGTCATTTTTCCAAAATGTCGCTGATATTTCTCCGACTATTTTCTCGGCATTCGTAATTCAGGTATTTTTTGATAATGACAAATTTGTAAGTGTCATTTATTAAAAATCCAATTTATAACCATTTAAAGAAAATTTGTGCGTAAATGTAATACAATCCACTGTATTAAAAATTTTTCGAAATGGAACAGAATTGTAAAAAATACGGTTCTAATATTATATAAATATTATGGAGAAGGTATGTTTATATACATAATGGTTTTAAAAAATAGTATATTTTTGTAAAAAGTTTAATTTTTTATTTTTGAAAAGGTAAATTAGGAAAATTTATTTTTTTAATTTTTGGCTTACCAACATTTCCGACAGCGACTGTAGTTGAGTTTTTGTCTCTCAGTTTTCGCTCTCCATATATCTCACTCTCTTCCGGACGCTCTCCCACACTCGTGCCGAGGAATTTTCATCAATGAATATACCAACTCTCAAGCAACAGAACCAACAACAACCGGCATAAAACCCGCTATCGTAAACCGCGGAAAAACGAAAACTAAATAACTGTTAGAAAAGCTCGCTCAGAGCAAATGAGAGACACCTGCTGCAGAAATGCAACAAAAGGTAAGTGAGCGAGAAGTCGAAGGGGGAGACAGAAACAGCTGTTAACTTTGGGGCTTCGTTACTTTTCTGTTGTGCTTCTCAATTTTTGTTGCAAATGGATAGCTGCCATAAGAACATTTGGAAAATTTAATCTTAATTGGCTTAATTATTTTATAAATGTTACCGATGTGACTGTTCATTGCTATTTACGCACCATGCGTATTATAATTATGCTAGTCATTTTCACAGCTCCTTTCGAACTGATTTTTATCCACTAAATCAGTAATCGTTCTTCCTTTCAGCGCATATGGAACTGACCTCACCCAACACTAGATTTTCCTTTCTGCTAACAAGCAACTTTATACTTTCAACTCAAATGTCGCTTATATCTCTTAAACACTATTACCTGATAGTAAAACCCAAAACAAAAGGCCCACATTATAGTAGCTGCGACATATTTTTATACCCTTGCAGAGGATATTATAATTTTGGTCAAAAGTTTGCAACGCAGTAAAGGAGACATCTCCGACCCTATAAAGTATATATATTCTTGATCAGGATCACCTCCTGAGTTGATATAAGCATGTCCGTCTGTCCGTCCGTCCGTCCGTCCGTCCGTCCGTCTGTCCGTCTGTCTGTTTCTACGCGAACTAGTCTCTCAGTTTTAAAGATATTGAATTGAAACTTTGCACACACCCTTCGTTCCTTTGCATGCAGTATATAAGTCGGAACGTCCGGGATCGGACTATATCCTATAGCTGTCATATAACTGATTGATCAGAAATACCATAACTTTGGTGTTTGTAAAGGTAGGAAGTTGGGATTTTCTATCGGTTTTATTTTAGGCCAATCAATCCGAGCTAACAAATTTCATAAGGATCGGCCGACTATATCCTATAGCTGCCATATAACTGAACGAGCGGAAATGCCATAACTTTGGTAAAGTTAGGAAGTTGGGATTTTTATGAGTGTTAAGGATGCATCATATGAATAATTTTGGAGAATATAATTTAAAGAATATTCTGCAAGGGTATTTCAACTTCGGCTCAGCCCGAAGTTAGCTTTCCTTTCTTGTTTTAAAATTATTTGTTTACACCCAAAAGCGTATCGTTTATAATTTATCCATTCCAAGCTGCCCGGCCATTTACAAATAGTATTTACTATTTGCAAAACAACATCGTACGGTAAACGGAAATGCTTTTTGTAAGATACCTTTGGTAGAATTTAAGTATTCTTAATAATATGGATTATCAAAAAAATATTAAGAATACTAAAGGTACAGCAAATCGATGGTACAGTATTAATAGACACCAGATTTACCTTCTCAGCTCCTGCGAAAACTGTCTTTTAACTAATATGTTTTTTGATATTTAACTGTTATTCTGAGTACATTCTATTCAATCTTTTTTTATTTTAGTTTAATAATAATAATCATTTCATTTTTTGATAATTGTAATTTAATAGTATTATTATAATTTGATGCCATTTTCCGTCGATCGAACGTATTTCACCGATCTGAACATTAGGCTTCAAAAATGTACTCTTCTGAAGCTTCTATTGACAAAGCAGAGTGTTTTTGAATAAAAAATAGGAAAATAAAATAATTAGAAGTAAAGTTGTTTTTACTTAAATAGTTGTTTTATAAAAACAAAAAATTTTGTTATAGTCTTTTCTTGTTATTGGTCTTCTTGGCGTTATCTATTGATTTTCTCTTTTCACTTATTCACTCTCAGTGGAGATTTGATCAAAGCTATATGATAGTTTCGCTAACGTTGGCGTAGCATGTTGGTGGTGCGCAATCCCCGTTGTTGACGTTGCTGCTGTTGGTGTTGCTGGTACGGCTTTGTTGCTGCTGTTAAAGTTATAACTGCAATTTAATTATATGAATTTTAAAGTTTGAACACCATAAAAATGTCGGTCTTAATTGCGTTTTGGCAGTAACTCAGATTCCCCAACTGACGCCGGGTCTTGTGCCTTGTTATCGGCTTACGTGACGGTATTTTGATTTTTATTATTTGAGATCCCCGACTGCCACTTGAAGGTGACCCAAAGTTATAGACCGCTCCGGTTGTTGGACAACTATGAGCCACTATTACCGTTAAGGTTAAGCAACGAGCCCCGATTCCCAAACACTCCATAATGTTCAGCGAACGTACGAGGTGGTGGGTGGAGCGGTAGGATTTGGCGGTAGTGTTTGCGGTTGGCTTGTGTTGGGTTCATTTGGGTTCATTTGGGTTCAAGACTCAAGCGCAGCCATAAACATGCTGTAAAGTCAACAACTTCTCGGTCTTGGAGGCAATCAATCAATCAAAATGCAGTTATAGTTGTTCTCGGGCACCAAGCCACAACGAATGTAAAAAGATTATTTAAAGTAATTTTATTATACAGTTCTCACATGGAAGTTTACTCAGTTCCGATTTGGTCAAGAAGCTGTTGACTTTTCAAAACCAAAGGACAAAAGTATTTTTAATGCCCCTAGTGTTGGACAAAAGTGAAGTTAACTGAAGTTAAATGGAGTTTCGGTCGAAGTTGGTGGACTTATACCATTATCGCCAACAACAATTTCTTGTGGACAAATATATCTTAAAATGTTTCATTTATTTAAATTGGTCAACCACTTACCGAACTTTGAATTCCGATGTAAACGATGAGTAATTTTTGGCTTGTACATATATCTCTATATATAAAGCTATCAGTAAGAAAACTGGGAATCGACACACAGGCAAAACCACTGGTTTACAGTATTAATATGCATTTTTATTACATTCTTATAACTTTAAACTGATTTGCTAAGATTTATTGGGGCTCCCCAAGTGGCTCCAATCGCTTCCAATTGGAAAAAAGGTCAATTTTCCTTTCAAAAATTCTGGACGTTAAGCCGTTTAACCAATCGAATCCGTGTTTTCGCCCAAAAATAGTTTAAGACATTATAAATGTTATAAAAAATTTGACCGCTTAGATTTAAGGCTTTTTACTATTTTTTACACCCGTTCTAAAATTACAATTTAGCCAAAAATATCTTCAAACGTCGAAAAATGGCACTTCTAAACTGAGTATCAAAAATTCCTTCGGTAAAGTTTTTCCTTAAGCTTTAACGATTAATTTCATGGTTTTACCAAAGCTCTAGCTATCTTCTAAACAAAGAAACTAAGCAAAAAGTCGACTTATTATCGAATTTAAGTGCTCTTTTCAGCTTTTTACAGAATACTCAACAGACTTTTTGGCGAAAATTGTTTTTTGCGGTGTTTATTTTTACAGTGTTCTGCCACGCGCTGTTAGGAAACATAAGAGCGAGAGTTCGCAGTAGATAGAGAGAGAGGAAAGAGTGTAGCAAGTGCACAAAAGAAGAAGTTAACGGGGAAACTTTCAATTTGGTCAGAGTCGTATCAAGAAAATTTTGCATAACCGTGTATTTTGGTGTATAACCGTATGTGAGCAATAATATTATTATATTAGTTCGCCTTTCTCAGAATTTTAATTATACCCGTTACTCGTAGAGTAAAAGGGTATATTGTATTCGTGGAAAAGTATGTAACAGGTAGAAGGAAGCGTTTCCGACCCTATAAAGTATATATATTCTTGTTCAGGATCACTAGCCGAGTCGATCTAGCCATGTCCGTCTGTCCGTCTGTCCGTCTGTCTGTCTGTCTGTCTGTCCGTATGAACGCTGAGATCTCGAAAACTATAAAAGCTAGAAGATTGGCATTTGGCATGTAGATTTTAGGAGTTCCTACGCAGCGCAAGTTTGTTTCAAAATGGTGCCACGCCCCCTCTGACGCCCACAAGCCACAAGCTGTGGCCACAGTTTTGATGCTATTATGAAAATTTTAATTGATATGTATTTGTTTCGTCAATACCTATCGATTGGTCGAATAAAAGTTTGCCACGCCCACTCTCACGCCCAAAAACCCATTAAACGCTTAAGCCTGGCTAGCGCCTACATTTCCGCCTTTCATGGCGCCAACTAACGGATGACTTTGGAACAGCTAGCCAAGGTGCTCAACAGAGTCAACGTTAATTCTCGATAAGGATTTCTATTAATTATTATTCTATATCCCAATAACTATGCAAATCAAATCAAGTTAGCCAAGTTGGAGGTCTGAGTCAAACAATGGCGTATGTGTGTATGTATTTAAGCATATACATATGTATGTATTTATATTGTACACAGTTGCAATTGTTTAGATGAGTAACGGGTATCTAATAGTTGAGGCACTCGACTATAGCGTTCTTTCTTGTTTTTTCTATAGAATGTGCAAATATGTTGATATTTTTTATGTTAACTTAAAAATATGGTGAGTTATGCCAGTTAGTTTCGTTTTTTACTATTCTTAATTAGTAAAGTCATAAATGATTTACATTTAAATGAATATGTTGAAAAATCTAAATCAATCAGACTTATTAGTGGAGTCTCCAACTAATTAAAGCTGGCAGCGTTTCCCAGTGAAGTCCCTTTGTAGTTACAAGTCCACGTTCCAATAAATACTTTGTCAGTAAGGTTAAATAAATAATAACACATTTGTCGATTTCAATTGCAGAGAGACTTTTATATTCTTCGAAGGTCCAGAACAAAAGAGGAAGAGGAAGTAAGCTTTTGTAGTAAAGCCTGATCGACAAACGATTACGCTAGTGTAAAAACTTTAATCTTTCCAGTGTGACCAAAAGTTTGAGAGTTCATCAGATTTAAGCGTGCTACGGTCGTACTGTCAATCAGCTGGGTTTGTTGACAAGCAGTTAAAATTCAAATATCGTATTTGCGGGAAAGAGCCTTTAAAAGATATTATCAAATACCTTGGCAAGACAAGTCTGCCGCTGTACAAAGAAATAAAAAACAATACAATTTAAATTTAACAGTTGTTTTTTTAATTTACTGATAATTATTTGCTAATTTAAAGTTCATAGCTGCACTTTTATTGTGTTTTTTCGTACATTCTGGACCTAAAAACATTTTGCTCTGACAAGAGGCACCCCAGATAGTATTAATGTTATTTTGTCCTCACATGTAAACACCTGCAATCGACTTTTGTGAGTTTTTTGAGTTTTTCCCTCCATTTCTTATAATGTTCAGTGAGAAGCGCACGCCAAAAGATTAAATTTTTTAATCTTTTCGCTAGGGTTCACGTTTCCGCAGACTGGCAACGCTATGGAATTTTCTGGTATTTTTTTCGTCGATCAGGAGACCGACGTGAAAAAAAGGCCCGACGAAAAGTGAACGCCAGCTGTTTGCCTCTCGCTCTCTCTCATGACTGGCGTACGGTTTACGTCGAAGTGGATACTAGGCTAAAACTAGGCTAAAACGCAGACTGGCAACGCTATGGAATTTTCTGGTATTTTTTTCGTCGATCAGGAGACCGACGTGAAAAAAAGGCCCGACGAAAAGTGAACGCCAGCTGTTTGTCTCTCGCTCTCTCTCATGACTGGCGTACGGTTTTCGTCGATCAGGATACTAGGCTTAAGGCTGTATACGCCAAAACAATCGATTACTATTTCATATGTATAAATTAGAAAGTATAGGGGGTGCAGGAGATGAATTATCAGAATTCCCTCGCTGTTGTCTCCAATGGATGTTAGCTGGTTACTCCGTGTGCGGCCGGTTGGCCTGGTACCTCCAATGCTGAGATAGGAAGGTTAGGTTGGAAGGTTGACTTCCCTTCAATACTGCTGGCCTAGGGACTCAGTCAGTGTAATAATTAATAAGTGATTTAACGACTAAGTGTCGGAGATTCATATGAGCTTGTGCTCTTGCTTTATTGAATGACAATTATGAACTGAACTTAAGAATGAAACTTAGAGCTAACAAAAGACTCACAGCGGCCACGCAAATATGCAGTGTTTGCCGTCTGTGCACGAGCGTCCGGCCCAAATGCAACATCAGCAATTTCGGCCGGAGTTGGATAAGGGACAGAAATCAATGCTTATGTCATTGACTTCTGTCAGCTTATGTTAACTTGTTAACTACTCCCCCCTCTGGATTAAGGCCGCCCTCGGCCGGCGCTATCTCGGCAATGACTTCCTTCAGTTGGGCTGCCGATCTTCTGGCCTTGAAGAAATGCAGATAGACCATACCGACACAGATCATCGCACAACAGAATACGCCCACGATCAGTGATATGCGGTACGTCTGGTTGGTGTCGATGTTTTTGTCGAACTCCTTAATAAGCTCCACGTTACGTTCGTTTAATCGTTGAAGGTAAGGGAGGCTGAGCACATCTTGTTTGAATGTGATGTTGAGCAATGATGATCTTGCTACCCCTGGAGTTCTCGTGTGGGCCTTATCGTGGTTGACGTAGAGGGTTTCGTTGATGAAGGCATGACTCTCGAAGGTAACGAGGTGCGTACCGTGTACCCAGACTTCAGTACCGTTGTCTACTCTGACCTTAGCTGTTTGGTCATTGATGATGAGGATTCCTTCATCAACTCGAGTGACGGGATGTAGGTCACTTGGCTGGGTTGCGCAGTGTGCCAGTACGCCTGCATGGAGTTCTCTAGCGCATGAACTGTCTGATGACGTTTGACAGAACGTGGCTCCCGGCGATACGGCACAGTTCCTAATCGTATGGACTTCTCCACCACACATGGCCACCACGTTGTCCATTATTCGCAGCATAACATTACGGTGAGTGACAGGGAATATAGTGACCTTTTTGCAAACGTTTTTAATCTTTGGAAATTTAATTATAAAGTGAAGGGCATTGGTAGATTGTAAAATTTTTACGGACGCTACGGACATAAGGTCCCCTATGGGGGTATTAGTGGGTTCCTCAAGCCAAACTGACTTCAGGTCTGTGTGATCGAGTATATTGGGGCTGACAATATTAGCTTTAGCAAGTGTAATGGCAAGCATCAAGTTTTGCAATTCCATCATCAACATTCTATTTCTGGCCAGGAGTGTTTCATATAGATGGCCAGTGTCGACTTGTGAGTCTTTAGAAGTTTTAAGAATTTGATTTACTGTAGTGGTTAATTCATTAATTTTATCTTGAACTTTAGTGTTGATTGCTACCTGTCTATTATTTGCGTTAGTCAGCTGCATCTCTATGAATCTCGTCTTCTCCAAATCACCGGCGTCCGGTGTTCCTGCTACTACCTTAAGAATTGACCCCAGAAAGTCTAAACTTCTAGCGATCCTATGGTGCACGCCCAACGATTCCAGTAGGTCTCGTATGTGCGCGGTGTCTACTTCCAGCAATTTTTTCATATGCGACTGTGGGAACATGTCACTCATGCTTGCTGTTTCGTCAAGTATTCGCATGTATTCCGAAAGATTTGACGTGTGTGTTACGTACGCAAATTCCTCCCATACCAGCACTTCGCCATCAATGATGGGAATGTATTTTGCTTGCGAATAGTCAGCAATGTGCGCCGACGCCAATGACAGGGACAGTAGGATGATAAAACCGCACCTGTGGAATGAACCTTGATTACGTATAGTTCCGAAGATGTTTAAATTTTCCTCCACCAAAATTAATCTAACTTAAACCAGGTATGGCACTGAGGCCTATGTAAGTAAATAACTTGCCAAGTGGCTAAGAGAAGAAAAAGTATAAAAATAATAAAAGGTAAGTAAAAAACTTAAAGGACATCGTTGGTCGTATCATTTAAGATTGTCCTTGTGGACCACCCTCCCCTTAATGAGGACCGTGGTCCCCAGGTCCGCTTCTACGGCTCTCTCCTCACATAAGGGTGTGAGTTTATTTCCTAGCCTTCTGTTGGATTTTACCAATACCTTTTCCCCAACCTCGAAGACTCTATTCTGCCGGGATGCGTTTTCTCGGCTTCTTAACGCGTCCTGGGCGTTTTTTATTTTCTCTCGGATTTTAATTTGTAAGTCCTCCGAGTTCGTCTGTACAACATCAGCTGGCCTTTTGTTAATGACCGAGTGAATTGATTTGTTGTACTTTGCAGTGGCTAGTAAAATCAATTCTATGGTATCGGTTATACCTTTGTCAATCTTAATGCATCTAGCGAGTTCTAGCAGGGTGCTGTGAAAGCGTTCGACCTGTCCGTTAGATACACTGTGTAAGGGTGGTGCATTTGCGATACCAACCCCAAAGTGGTTAGTCAGCATGGCCGAGATCGTATGCGAATTCAACGATGGTTCGTTGTCGCAATAGATCGTTTTGGTTTTTGGAAAATAGTTCATTAGCTGCAACAGCGCTGGTTTCAGGTCCTCAATTGTTCTAGAGGGAATGGGCTGCACGACTGCGAACTTTGAAAATTTGTCGATGCACGTCAGGAAGTATTTCCTGTCCGTTGAGAAGATATCAATGTGTAACATCTCCCCTGCATGGGATGGGATCGGTGACTCGCCGATTTCCTGTTTTCTGGGATGCCTATCATATTTGGCCCTCGCGCAGGTCTTGCAGTTTTGGACAACTTCGTTGGCTAATTTAGTCATTTTAGGAAAATAATATTCAGAGAGCACCTGCTTGACATTCTCCTGTGCCGATCTGTGTGCCCTATTATGCTCGGCAGTAATGATTTCCCGTCTCTCCCCGATTGCAAAAATGTCCGTCACTCGGTTTTTGCAATACCAGAATTTGGTGGCCGGGAATTGCCGGACCAATTCGTCCTGTATCATTGCCAGCGTGTGCAGGTTACAATGGATGGCGTTTACGCCTTTAGGAACGATTATGTCTGCGAGCTCATCAAGTAATGACTCTTAGCAGGAGAAGTTAATCGCATGCCGTCTCTTGTTACCAAAGAGGACGAATTTGCGTTTTAACGGAAAGCGTGCCTCCTCCAGAGTTATCTGGTTCTGGAAACAATTCAAGGGCTTATCCGTTGTTTCAATTGTGTGTGTCAAGGAGAGCTCGCTGTGAATGGTGGCTGCGCACGATTCAGCTTCTTGTCCCTCCATGACGTTAAGTTGTTGCCGTGACAGTGCATCGGCAACAAGATTTTCCTTGCCGGGTTTGTAGAAAATCCGCGCTCCTGACTCATCAATGCGCGCTTTCCACCTTTTAATCTTTGCATTCGGATTGGATTCCGACACTGCAAAGGTTAACGGCTGGTGGTCGGTAAAGATGTTGATATCTTTCACCGCGTACAAATAATGTCGTAACTTAGCCAGTGCCCAGATTATGGCTAAGAGTTCCCTCTCATTGGTGGCATAGTTAACCTCCCTGTCTTTCAATGTCCTTGAGATCATTGTTATTGGTCGTCCCTCTTGGGACAATACTGCGCCAATGCCATAGGCCGAGGCATCTGTCGTTAGATCAAATGCCTTTTTATAGTCGGGGTACCTTAGCATTACGTCGTCGGACGCTAAGATATTTCGTAGTTTCTGGAACGCTTGTTGCTGCGCCTCAGAGAACTGAACCGGAATGTTTCGTGACCTGTGTCTACTAACTGTTCCGTTTTCCCCTTTCAGGATGTCCGATATAGGCCTCGCTATTGCTGCGAAGTCCTTAATGAAACATCGATAGTAGCTGGCTAGGCCTAGAAATGATCGTACCTCAAAAACATTTTTGGGTTCCGGAAATTCTTTTATGGCCTTTACCTTGTCTGGGTCTGTTGTAGCACCGTTACAAGTGACTACAAACCCAAGGAAGCTCACACTTTTCTTAAAAAAGCTGGATTTTTCTATTGATACTCTCATGTTTGCATCGTACAGGCTCTTAAGAACCCAATCTACGTGCTTGATGTGAGAGTCTTCGTCTTCCGAAAAAATGATTACGTCGTCAACGTAAACATAGCAGAACTTGCCGATTTGTTCCCGTAGGATGTCGTCGATGGTCCTCTGAAAAATGCTGCCTGCATTTTTGAGGCCAAACGGTAGTCTGCGGAATTCGTATTTCCCCCCATTTACTGAGAAGGAAGTTTTTTCTCTGTCGCGTTCTGCGAGTATGATTTGGTGATAGCCAGACTTGAGGTCTAGCGTAGAGAAATATTTAGCATTACCTAGGTTGCCTAATATCATGTTTATATTTGGCATAGGATACTTGTCGGACACAGTTCTTTCGTTTAATTTGCGAAAGTCAATAACTAGTCGCATTTTTCGGTTCCCAAGCTCGTAGGTCCCTTTTTTATCCACAACCCATATCGGGTTGTTGTAAGAGGATACCGATTTCTGAATTATCCCGTTTTTAAGCAGATCTTCAATCTCTTTGTTGACGAAATCCGCTGCCCCCATGGGGTACGGGTATAACTTCGCGTATATGGGCTCCTCACTAACTGTTCTGATGGTAGCTACCACCGATGTGTTGTAAGGTAACGCCTCATTAGGGTTTGCAAAGGCCTTTTTCCTGGTCTTTAGCATTTTTAGGAACGCGTTTTTGCCAATGGCGGTGCATCTGAGCAACTCACGTTGGTGAAGTTTACATCAGCGCACGTATGGAAATCGATTTGCTCTACCTCGGTGCCCCAATTTAGGCTACCGGAAGCTAGGCATAGTGTTGCCCCTGCCTGTTTTAATAGGTCAAGGCCGATTATTCCATCAAAGGAGGATAAGTCCGGTAATAGGAAGAACGTGCTCTTCAAATTAAATAATGATACAAAGCATTTCTTGGTGATTGTTGTAACGCCATGGAGTGAGTGAATGGTGAAAGGGGAATCGACGGGGCGAACGCCTTCTAAGCCTTTGTGAGGTCGGATAAAATTTTTCGCCGCACCCGTGTCGATGAGGAATCTCATTTCTTTCCCCGCTACTCTTCGTCTGATGACGGGCAGCAGGGATTTTTCCCTAAAAAATTAATCATGTCCGAATCGTATTCGGAGATGGCGTCATCGTCGACTTTGGCCGCCGCGCTGGAAGCTGCGGCTGCGTATGTATCATCGGCCTGATCTACGCTCTGAGCGATATGATTAACCCTTTGTCTTTTGTGAGGGCCTGAACGACCGGATGTGGCCGGCTTCCCATTTTGGTAAGCCTGTGCCTGGGTAGGTTGTTTCGTCCTGGAAAGGGATGGGTCAACATCCATCGGTTCCTGGGTATTACCCTGCGGTACAGGATGTACCTGTGCCCTGTGCTGTTTGCTAAAGTGCGGGTTTTTACTGGCACCGAACTGCTGATTTGCCTGGGAAGAGGATTTGTCTTGTTGACGATCTTGTGGCTTTGGAGTTTGCCTACGATCTTTTTCCTCTTGGCTTTTAGCAAACGTAGTTGCGAAAATGTACCTTTCGTGGTTTGATTCCACTTCTTGTGCCAGGGCCAGAGCCGATGGCATGTCTCTCGGCTTTGCCGCGAATAGCACATCCGTAAGGCTGCGCTTGAGACCGGAAATGAATACGCGCAAGGCGTCTTCACGGAATTTATCGCACAAGGTTTTAGCCTCTGACGGCTCGTGTGACATATTGACTTTGTTTGTCAACAAGGTTAGTTTTTTTTCGACCTCATCGTAATACTGCAGCAGGGAGAGATTTCCCTGTCTGAGGGTGCCCATCTCCTGCTCTATGACATGCATCGGGCGTTTATCGCTATATGTAAAATCGAGGCGACTTATGATCGCATCGAAGTTGAGTACTGTTCCGAATGACGACAGTACTGCGTCGGCGGGTCCCCTAACCTTGCTTCTGATGATTATTACAGCTTGGTAGTGGCGAGAGCTGCCATCGAATCGTTTAAAAATGTGATAGGCTGCTACAGCCGCCTGCCGCCAGGAGACGTATGTTTCTTGTGCTCCCGCGAATTCTGGCAAGCACTTTACCGCGTCCAGCGGTTCGTTGCATGGAACGGCGTCGTTTATCTCTATGGTTTTATATGTATTTATTTGGGGGTCTGGGCTGGAGCTGACGCGATTCCGACTGTCGCTACCCGCCCGGCCAATTCCTCAATTCGCTGCCTAAGCGCTTGCTCCCTCAGTTCGTTTTGGGCGGCCTGTTCTGCAAGGGCATTAGTAACGGCGGCCTGTATAACGACTCGGAGCTGCTCGGGATCCATTTCTGTAGGGGGGGCTGGGGACCCGAGTGTTGGGGTTGAGGTGTGGAGCTGTCCCTCACTCTCAGACTCTGAGTCGCTCGAGTATTGCTTATTGTTTCTATATTCGAGAAACGGATTACTCATGGGCACCCGGATTTAACTGCACCGAAATTCGTGCGCATAAGCAAAAGCTATACACAACAAAGACGAAGGCAAAAAGCTTGGGGGTCGTATTTCCTTGCGATAAGCGGAGCAACAAAACCAACAACGGTGTCTGCAGGGTGGCGATGTATGCACCGCTGCATAAAATGTATGTTGAGTACACAGCGAGAAATAACTTGAGCTGCTTGGCGAAATAACGATGCGCCGTGACACAGGGCGGAAATTATGAGTGATAAAAGAATTTTTTATGCGCCTCACAAGTCATATATCATTATATATGGTAATTCAAATTTTTCGCAGGGAAAATAATGTGCGATAATATTATAATATTTATTTATTAGATAGTGGGGGGGGGGAACCTGCACTGTCGTTAAGTAGAATAAAGGCACAACACTATGAATGTAGTGGCCAGTGGTTGGCGGGTTGCGGGTAGACTTGCTTCTCCGCTGGTTCAAATACAGATGCAAGTAATATAACGCTGCGTCGCAAATGTATGTGCCGCCGCAACAAAAAAAAATTTTTTTAGCGGAGTGGGGGGTTAAACAGCAGTCATAGAGATGCGAAGCTAACACACGAAAAATATTCTCACAAAACGTATTCGTTGTTAATATTCATATGTAATATTTATTTATTTTGTACCACTTTTATTTGAAACCAAATTCCTAAAATTCAAATTCTCAAGGAATACTCAAACTTAACACTTGATTCAGTTTTTGCTGGTAGCAATTTTTTTCAATTTAAGTTTTTTAATTTACAGACCCAACAAAAAGTTTGACCATCAGTGTCCACTTACATGTTTTTTACTGTCATTTAATTATTTCCAGTTCGGGTCAAGAGGGCCTGTCGAGTGGGTATCTTAAAGTTGAGCGCCAATTAGAATGTATAGGGGGTGCAGGAGATGAATTATCAGAATTCCCTCGCTGTTGTCTCCAATGGATGTTAGCTGGTTACTCCGTGTGCGGCCGGTTGGCCTGGTACCTCCAATGCTGAGATAGGAAGGTTAGGTTGGAAGGTTGACTTCCCTTCAATACTGCTGGCCTAGGGACTCAGTCAGTGTAATAATTAATAAGTGATTTAACGACTAAGTGTCGGAGATTCATATGAGCTTGTGCTCTTGCTTTATTGAATGACAATTATGAACTGAACTTAAGAATGAAACTTAGAGCTAACAAAAGACTCACAGCGGCCACGCAAATATGCAGTGTTTGCCGTCTGTGCACGAGCGTCCGGCCCAAATGCAACATCAGCAATTTCGGCCGGAGTTGGATAAGGGACAGAAATCAATGCTTATGTCATTGACTTCTGTCAGCTTATGTTAACTTGTTAACTTATATATCATTTTTGCTATATTGAAATACTCAGTTTCAACTTATGCAATATTTCAATATCAGAAATACATCATCTCAACTATGAGTGTGATATTTCAACAGAATATTTTGTTATTTATTAATTATGTGCGTTTGCATACCAATTAGCATACTTGCATTTAGTGCATATATAAATGCGTTTTTGTAGTTTTTAATCTTATTATTAATATTGTCTTAATATTTAGGAGCTTCCTGTATGGAGACAGGTATAATGCAAACACAAGACATCGCAAGCGAAGCTGCGGGCACCCTGCTAGTGTATATATACATTTTCATACAAAGCAAACGCTTTTTTGCCATTAGTTTCTTCGCCAATATACCTTAAAATTTTTTAAAGCTTACCTTCTCAGTATATAATAAGCAATGTTGAAATTTCTGATTTGTAACTTCTACCTGCTAAAACGAAACTTTCCGCTTTACCAAAACAGACTCGACCCATCGTAGTCCCCATATCGACCAGCTGCCCCTTCGATTGACTCCTCTATCATCTGCTCTCATGTGTGCGACCGTACTCATAGAGTAAGAAACTATATAGAGGTTTCATTTGCTCTGCCCGCGCTCTCGAGTGACTTTGCCAGTGATGCCACGTAGGGGAAAAACGGAAAAAAAGAGAGTTTTTCATTTGTTCGAATCGAGCTTGAATCGATGCCCATGGTGAATTTTTATCGCTGCACTGCTCGCTCTTATTCCTAAGGATAGGTGCGAGAACTCCCCATACTATTGCTTATGCTTCGCACATGTTAGAAGTGGTGAGAAACCGAAGTTAGAAGCAGTTGGCTTCGAACATGGCTCTCAGCAGAGCTTTGGCAGAGGACTGGGCAGAGCAAATGAAACCTCTATATAGTTTCTTACTCTATGCCGTACTATCATCCATCCAACAACTATCCACCCATACATACATCAATTGGCGGCAATAAACAACCGTAAAATGTTTACAACCAGCCCGAGAAAAACCCACAAATCGCTGTCTCCCCATTCCAGACAATTTCATTAGATGGGCGGCAACGAACGCGATGCAAGAGTTGCCTGATAAGAAGAGGTAAAGAGGGGGTGGTGGTCTCAGCACCAGTTTAATTACAATTTTACCAGTTATGATAGACGTCGGGTCCCCGATCTTCCCGACCCTCTCAGATGCGCCGTCCAAACGCCCAGGAGCATCAACTGCAACATATGTCACATAATGTACACAATTAAAACATAAATTGAAGCCGTGCCGAGTCAGCTGTTGTCATTGGTGGTTGATAAGGGGGCGGACAGAGGCGCTGAGCAGGTACAACAAACATAGTAGCCACATGCACACGTGAAATGGTTGTGGTTGCTGCTGCCCCTGCACCGACAACATCTGCAACGAGCTTACAATTTTTACTGGAAGAGTATACGATTTCGACTGTATGTAACCCCATGTTTTCAAAAATGTCATATCTCTTTAAACTGCATTCAAAATAATCTACTTTCTCTTCAGTAAAAACTTTAGTTACGGGTACGGACAAAATTGCAGGGTACTATAATTTTGGTCAAAAGTGTCAATTGAAACTTTGCACACACCCTTTTTTCCTTTGCACGTAGTATATATGTCGGAACGGCCGGGATAGGCCGACTATATCCTATAGCTGCCATATAACTGATTGATCGGAAATGTCATAATTTTGGTGTTTGTTAAGTTAGGAAGTTGGGATTTCCTATGGGTTTTATTTTTGGCCAATCAATCCGACCTATTAAATTTTATAAGGATCGGCCGACTATATCCTATAGCTGCCATATAACTGAACGATTGGAAATGCCATAACTTTGGTGTTTTTAAAGTTAGGAAGTTGGGATTTTTATGAGCATTAAGAATGCATCATATGAATAATTTTGGAGAATGTAATTTACAGAGAATTCTGCAAGGGTATATCAACTTCGGCTCCGCCCGTAGTTAGCTTTCCTTTCTTGTTTTTCATATGATCTCGCCAACTTGAGCAACATATTTTAAGTAAGTTGTTTTTTGTGTACTATTATTATTTTTTTAACTTGACTTAGCATTGCCCGGTGACTCTTATTGCAAAAGCAGTGCTAGGCTAATATTGTATAACATTAAGTCCATATACATAAATCTTCGTTAAAGTCTTGTGGTCCATATTGTCAAACATGGTGTTTTCCAATGTACTTCTAATAAAATGCATGGTGTGAATCGTGGATAGGTATTGGCTTATATCCAAATTAGGTCGAGAGGACAAGCTGCAACTTCTTTCGATCGCGTCTGAAAGTAGCGCTTTGAATATAAAAGACGTCGCTTTTGATTGCCGCCCCAATGTAAAAAATTTCGATTACAGTTAATAACTTTAAATTCGAATTCGTTTATGCTTGTTAATCTACACTCATACCAAAATGAACCCTAAAAACAAGAAATTCGCACTATCTTTGTCTTTAATGGCATAGCACCATAAATGAAAGGTAAACTTTTTCTAAAATTAGGAGCTAACATTTTAGGGCTAATTATACCCTTGCAGAGGGTATTATAATTTTGTTTAGAAGTTTGTAACGCAGTGAAGGAGACGTTTCCGACCCCATAAAGTATATATATTCTTGATCATATTGGATCACCTCCTGAGTTGATATAGCCATGTCCGTCTGTCCGTCTGTCTGTTTCTACGCAAACTAGTCTCTCAGTTCATATAACTGATTGATCGGAAATGCCATAACTTTGGTGTTTGTAAAGTTAGAATGTTGGGATTTTCTATGGGTTTTATATTTGGCTAATCAATCCGACATGCCGAATTTCATAAGGATCGGCCGACTATATTATATTATTGATCAGGATTAATAGAGGATTCGATTCTGTCCGTCTGTTTCAATACCGTTTGCGTGCTCAGTTTAAAAACTAGCGATCTGAAACAGTCGTCCTAAAACATGTGTACGCAGATCAGGTTTGAAAACCGCCCCGATCGGATGTCTATATCCTATAGCTTCCATAGGAACAATCGGATATAACTTGCAAGAATGGAAGATATTTCGCGCAGTGTAAAAGTGTAAAGTATTAACATAAATCTTTCCAAATCTTATTTTTTTTATGCATACCTTGATCAGGGTAAAAGCGCTTGGCGATCAGACGTCTATATCCTATAGCTCCTATAGTAGCAATAGGGTGAAATCGGTTAAAATTTAATGATTTTTAGGATATTTCGCACAGTATATAAGCAATTGACATGAATCTTTCCAAATCGTATTTTTTTATGCATACCTTGATTGACGATCGGACGTCTATATCCTATAGCTCCCATTGGAACAATAGGGTGAAATCGGTCCAAATTTGATGATTTTCAGAGTTTTTTGACATAAATTTTTCCAAGTCTTATTTATTTAGGGTAAAAGCGCTTGCCGATCGGACGTCTATATCTTATAGCTTCCGTTGGAAAAATTGTTAAAGGCTGCGAAAGTATCCCTTTTTTTCTATTGATTGATATCAAACGATGCAAATCTAGTTTATTTATGTAGACTTTTTTCTTTTCGCTACTTTTTCAAGTTTAGCAATTTCGGCAAAGTCTGCAAGGGTATTAAAACTTCGGCTTGCCGAAGTTACCTTCCGTCCTCTTTTTTTGTAAAAATTAAAAAAATTTATAAAAAAATTAGAATTAATAATTCATTCATTATTTAATTTTTTATTCAGGAGTAATAGAATTATGTATATTTATGTAAGAGTATATGTATATGATTTCAGAATCTCATTTTTTTATTCAGAAAAGTCACAAAGTAGTATATTAGTATTACACTTATGAATTGCCAATATCGATTTAAACAATTACTCGTTCTAAACATTATTTCTCATGTGTGTTTATAACACAAAATTAAAATTTATGGCCCGACGGCAATTGAAATTTAACTGGCGGTGCTAAGATTTCTGGTCAGACGTTCTAACCCTAATATTTATATTTTTAGGGTTAGAAATTTATGGTCAGGTTGAGATATTTTAGAAAATTGTTATTTTTTTTATGGTAAATTATTTTTTAGTACCAGTTTTACTAAAATATATACATTTTTCTTGGATTTGGGGTGGTTTTAGTTTAACTTCTAAATTTGAGAAACACTTTCTTGGTTTAAAAAAGGTTCCTTGTTTTTAGAAAAAAAATCTTTGACAAAAGAAATCTTTTCTTTGATTTATAAAAAAAAGGTTTTATGGCAAAATTTTAAAATTAAGGTTTAATTTAGCTATGAGTGTAGAGCTCAAGAATTCGCGGCTTATTCGTTTGAGTCCAAGAAAGAGTTGAAAAAAATCTACTTCGACTACAACCACTTTTATGGTCTATATTGGTCAGCCATTATTGGCTGACTTTTAGCGAATTTCAACCACTAGATCATAGGGTTTCCATAAAACCAGTCAGATAAACTGTTTTCGCTTTACAAAAAGTGGATATTAGTTAAAACAATTTTAGCAAACATTAAAAGATGTATTACCGTAGAAAATTCAGGCGGGATTCGCTTTTTACTTGCAAAATTTATTAACTTTTATTTTTTACCATGTCATGTTTACACCCTTGCAGAGGGAATCACAATTTCAGTAAAAATATACTTAATATATTTATATAACATTTTTGTTTTATTTTGTTGTCGAAGTTTTCTTCGTTTTGGTTAGGTTCTGAGTTATCCAAAACAAAAACAATTTCTTGCCTTATGTTTATGCTGGAAATATCGATAATAAATTATAATATATATAAAACAATTATGGTCGGCGGTGAGTTTGATCCTGGCCTTTTATTACCTGTTATAAAATCCATTTTTGAAATATATCTATATTAATTTGTTTTTCCGTGTAAGTACATGCACTTTGGCTACTGCTACGGGGAAGTTGAGAGCAGGGACATGAGAAGGCGGATGAAGGAGGATGAAGGAGGCGTGAGCTTATTGAGGAGCACAAAACACTAGCGGCTGCAACCGGGGATACATCATTACCGTTTTGGCCATGGACCGCTTGGCATTGTTATTGATGTTGTATTAGAACATCATTTATGCAATTGCCACAGTTAGTTGTTTTTACTGCTGCTGGCTGATGTTCCTGCTTGGATTTACACAAAAGTACACAAAATAAAACCCATAGAAAATCCCAACTTACTAGCTTTAAAAACACCAAAGTTAAGGCGTTTCCAATCGTTCAGTTATATGGCAGCTATAGGATATAGTCGGCCGATCCCGGCCGTTGCGACTTATATACAATAGAAAGACAACTTTTGGGAAAGTTTCAAACAGATAGCTTTAAAACTGAGGGACTAGTTTGCATAGAAACGGACGGACTGACAGACGGACATGGCTAGATCGACTCTCCTGGTGATGCTGATAAAGAATATATATACTTTATAGGGTCGGAAATGTCTCCTTCACCGCGTTGCAAACTTTTGACTGGAATTATAATACCCAGTGCAAGGGTATTAAAATACTGAACTTCGAGTTAATATTCTTGTTTAAGTAAATTTACTTTGCTTATAAAAATGCTATTTTGCTTTCTAACTTATTAGGTTTGGTGCTGTTATTATATTCGCGCTACATTTGAAAATCGAATCCTCACGGTACTGCAAGGGTTCCGAAACCCAGAGAATTAACCTGTCTGACAAGTTGAGATTGAGTTGGCATTGAGGCCAACATCCTGGATTACCTTGCCTTTGGCCATGAATAAGTGATGAACGTTCAAGGTGCGTCTGTCTTAAGTGGATGTCATCTATTAAAAAAAAGTATAAAACAACTTCTTAAATACAGGGAGGAACGCAAAAAACAACCAACATGCAATCGAGTGAAAGTAAATTAAATCTCCAATTGACTTCCTATTTACTCATTTCACAACCCACTGTGGACTCAAAGAATTTCCCAATCAAAGTCTTGACTAATTCACATAGATGCAGTCCAACCTGTCTGAGCCCCTTCCTAGCTCTTTTAAGCCAACTCTTAAATGTGTTTGCCCGAAAAAGCTTCAACTAGCGCAATGCCGCCGCCCAAGCTGCCGAACAAAAATGCCTGATACTGCAAAGCAAACGCAGAATGGAGAACGCAGCGCCATTGCCAAATCAAATACCCCGAAAAAAATTCAAGCTTGAGCCGGACAAACCAAAAGAGAACCAAAAAGAAAAACTTTGCGGCACGGAACGAGGCAACATTTTTTACGCTTAAATGGCAGATTGTTAAAATAACAGAGGCGGCAACGGCACGCAAAATTGAACAACGGCATCACCATTGCTCCCAGTACAAAGTATTCACGAGGAAAAGGGTCCAACCCACAGAGGAGCAGACGAAAGAACCGACCATCTAACAGGTGCAGGCCAAGATTAACGCAAAATAAAAGCGGAAAAGTCTGACGCGCGTCCAGAAATCAGGGGCGTCGAAGAAGGGGAAGAAACATTAGAACATTTCAGTTAACCCACTTATTGTTCCAAGGGTTTTTTTGTTGTGTTCCTTGTATACTGAAACCACCTTCTTTTCGAAATTGGTACGCGTATACAAATTCGTAGTCTAAACAAGAGAGAACGCTATAGTCGGGTGCCCCGACTATCAGATACCCGTTACTCAGGTAAAGGGAGTGCGAGGGAGATGGAAATAGAAACTTTGATCACGCATAACTTTTTAACGAATGGTCCGATTTGAAAAATTTCTTCAACATTTCGATAGGTATTGATAAACACAATAAAACTGCATTTTTACTTTTCCGAAATATTTAAATTTTTAAAATCGTATATAAGCGATTGTGGGCGTTAAAGGGGCGTGGCACCTTTTTGAAACAAACTTGCGCTGCGTAGGAACTCCTAGAATCTGCATGCAAATGCCAATCTTCTAGCTTTTATAGTTTCCGAGATCTCAGCGTTCATACGGACAGACAGACGGACAGACAGACGGACAGACAGACGGACAGACGGACAGACGGACATGGCTATATCAACTCGGCTAGTGACCCTGATCAAGAATATATATACTTTATAGGGTCGGAAACGCTTCCTTCTAGCTGTTACATACTTTTGCACGAATACAATATACCCTTTTACTTTACGAGTAACGGGTATAAAAATGTTGCAAAGATATCTAGTTTTATTTGCCGAGAGACGTTTTTCATATTCGAAGAATTCCTTTTAAATTGTTCACTTAACCGAATTTTTGAGGGAAGCCCCCTTCCCTATATTATTAAACAACACTTTTCTGGACTATTATTGATATAAATATTTATATTAAATATAATACAATTTTAAAATTATCATACAATTAGAATAATTTAAAATTATATATTTGAATCAGGTAACAGAGATCTGTTTTACTATTTATTTTATAACTTATTTTGTTACATTTTTGACTGAATTAAGGGTAAATCTAGGGATTATGAAATGCCCAATATTAGGTAAATATTAATTGATCCAAGTAATTATACTATATTGTGGAGAGGGGATGGCAACAGCTTTTGTGATAGAAATGGAGTTAAAACCGATTACATGGAGATAAGAAAAAAAAAGCCATTGGAGCCCAAGGGTTAAAGCCAGACGTCGGTTCCCCCAAATGGCTAACCGAATGCAATTGCTTCCGACTCCGTGCCCCTCGCCGATGAAAGCGCGATGCCAGAAAATCAGACGCGGGCCACATGCGGCAACTGGCAAGTCTCTAACTTGCAAGTTGCTACGTCCAACTGGCAACTGGCAACTGGCAACCAGCAACCTGCAACCTGCAACTCGCAACTACTGCGAGTCGCGCTTCGCTTTTGACTATATCATTAGAAGCATCATTAGAATCACTTGGCAGCGACTTGGCTGCGGGCAACGCCTCGAGTGGATTTTTGTTGCTGCATAATAATTGTTGAGCTCTCCTCATCGCGCGATGGCAGGCTGAATGTTGCAGGTTGCCGGTTGCAGATTTTTTTTTTCGGTTTGCTGGCTGTCGATTTTAAGTTGTTTGCCTTTTTTGCTGTGTTCCCTTGGCTTTTGATTAGCGCTTTCCGAGAACAGCAAAAATTAGCCAGAGACCACGAGTGAGATTTCCCACCTTCAAACTCTAGGGCTTAAGTTGTGGATATAATTTACTTTGGACTTCTGTTTGCTTTACTTGTAGGTGTTTGTAGGGTATATCAATATTTACCATAAAACTACAAGTTCAGAAACAATAAGAACTTACTTTTAAAAATTTTGTTTTTCAGTTACAAATTTGTAAATTTCAACAAATTAAACTTAATTTAATTAAATGAAACTCATTAAAAACTGATGAAGTTATTCATTAAATTCTGTAGCTAAGACTTATTTGTTTTATTACATTTTTGTAAGATTTTAGTTTTATTGGTATTGCAAGGCAATTTTTTTAACTAAGTTTCTACTGAATTTTTGGAATGATTTTTTTCCCAAGCTTATTTAAACATTTTGCAGTTATTTGCTTTCTCTTATATCTGAATGTGATAGTTAAGAAAAGACAGTGCGAGGTATCATCGAGTTGGGAAAATCATTTATAGCGTGCCAGCAGTGTTTTTTCTTTTCCATTGTTAAGCCCTGTCTTCCGCAGTATCATTTTAACACGTTCGAAATGAGTCTAGGACTTGCATTTATTGCTTATTATACTGCGCTTTTCTTTTCTAAACTACATCGTGGTTTGCTGTGTTTTAGACGTCGCTGGAGACTCTGTATTAGGATTTATATCTTCTTCTACATTAACTAAATCTGCGTTATGGGAATAGGTATAAATTGCGATAGCCAGCTGCCATTTAGCTGACTGATATCAGGCAATTCACAACTGCTGTATTATAAAACAAAAGCTACAGCTTTATAGCAAATCACTTATATATTTATTTATAGATATATTTTTTTAATCGTTTCCATGGCCACAATAGGAAATATTTGTTCGATTTATATAAAATTGTGATTAAAACAACGAGTTGTCGATTTTAATTTACTGATAAAAAATATTTGTACTTCCGTAACTTCGGCAAGTCGAAGTTTTAATACCCTGCAGACTTTGCCGAAATTGCTAAAAGTGAAAAAGTAGCGAAAGGAATAAGGTATACATAAGTAAACTAGATTTGCATCGTTTCAAGTCAATTGCTTTTATACTGCAAAAATGTCATATACAAACAGAAAAAAGGGATACTTTCGCAGCCTTTAACAATTTTTCCTATCTCCTTTAAGATATAGACTTCCGAGCGGCAAGCGCTTTTACCTTGATCAATGTATGCATAAAACAAGAAAGGAAAGCTAACTTCGGGCGGAGCCGAAGTTGATATACCCTTGCAGAATACTCTGTAAATTATATTCTCCAAAATTATTCATATGATGCATTCTTAATACTCATAAAAAATCCCAACTTCCTAGTTATGACACCAAAGTTATGACATTTCCAATCGTTCAGTTATATGGCAGCTATAGGATATAGTCCGCCGATCCTTATGAAATTTGGTAGGTCGGATTGGCTGGCCAAATATAACACCCATAGAAAATGCCAACTTCCTAACTTTACAAACACCAAAGTTATGGCATTTCCGATCAATCAGTTATATAGCAGCTATAGGATATAGTCGGCCGATCCTTATGAAATTCGGCATGTCGGATTGATTAGCCAAATATAAAACCCATAGAAAATCCCAACATTCTAACTTTACAAACACCAAAGTTATGGCATTTCCGATCAATCAGTTATATGAACTAGTTTGCGTAGAAACAGACAGACGGACAGACGGACAGACGGACATGGCTATATCAACTCAGGAGGTGATCCTGATCAAGAATATATATACTTTATAGGGTCGGAGATTTCTCCTTCACTGCGTTGCACACTTTTGACCAAAATTATAATACCCTCTGCAAGGGTATAAAAATACGATTTGGAAAGATTCATGTCAATAGCTTGTATACTGCGCGAAATATCCTAAAAATCATTACATTTTAACCGATTTTACCCTTTTGTTCCTATGTGAGCTATAGGATATAGACGTCCGATCGTCACGCGCTTTTACCCTGATCAAGGTATACATAAAACAAGAAAGGAAAGCTAACTTCGGGCGGAGCCGAAGTTGATATACCCTTGCAGAATACTCTGTATATTATATTCTCCAAAATTATTCATATGATGCATTCTTAATACTTATAAAATATCCCAACTTCCTAACTTTAAGAACACCAAAGTTATGGCATTTCCGATCGTTCAGTTATATGGCAGCTATAGGATATAGTCGGCCGATCCTTATGAAATTTGGTAGGTCGGATTGAATGGCCAAATATAAAACCCATAGGAAATTCCAGCTTCCTAACTTTAAAAACACCAAAGTTATGGCATATCCGATCAATCAGTTATATGGCAGCTATAGGATATAGTCGGCCGATCCTTATGAAATTTGGTAGGTCGAACTGATTGGGCAAATATAAAAGCCGTAAAAAAAACCCAGCTTCCTAACTTTACAAACACCAAAATTATGGCATTTCCGATCAATCAGTTATATGGCAGTTATAGGATATAGTCGGCCGATCCCGGCCGTTCTGACATATGTACTGCGTGCAAAGGAAAGAAGGGTGTGTTCAAAGTTTCAATTCGATATCTTTAAAACTGAGCGACTAGTTTGCGTAGAAACAGACAGACGGACATGGCTATATCAACTCAGAAGGTGATCCTGATCAAGAATATATATACTTTATAGGGTCGGAGATGTCTCCTTCACTGCGTTACACACTTTTTACCAAAATTATAATACCCTCTGCAAGGGTATAAAAATACGATTTGGAAAGATTCATGTCAATAGCTTTTACACTGCGCGAAATATCATCAATTCTTGCAAGATATATCCGATTGTTCCTATGGAAGCTATAGGATATAGACATCCGATCGGGGCGATTTTCAAACTTGATCTGCGTACACATGTTTTAGGACGAGTGTGAAAGTTTCAGATCGCTAGCTTTTAAACTGAGCTCGCAAACGGTATTGAAACAGACGAACAGACGGACAGACGGACAGACGGACAGGCGGACGGACGGACAGACGGACAGATGGACATGGCTATATTGACTCCCCTATTGATCCTGATCAAGAATATATATACTTTATAGGGTCGGAATCGTCTCCTTCACTGCGTTACAAACTTCTGACCAAAATTATAATACCCTCTGAAAAGTTGGAAGTTTTCATGTTTTTACAAAATTGGATTTATTAAAATTGGAAAATGGTATGTTTTGTTGGGGCTTGCTCAAAAGAATACCGAAAAGTTCCCCGAATAAATAAATTCGCAACGAAAGAGAGTTTGTTACATTTGTAGATGAGAACAATTGCATAAGATTGCTTAAACCAGTGGGATGACTGGTGGTGGGGAGGTGAAGAACGGGAGCTACTTCTGGAGATTTAAGTCTGGGAGAGCGGAGAGAGTTTGAGAAACTACCCGTCCTACAGTGCCGCTAAAAATAAAAAGCATACCACCAAGTAACATTGTTTATTCTGTATTTGGTGTCTCATTTTTGTTGTCTTAGTTTTGAATTCATTAGCTTTTAAATGCTTTTCATTGGCATACAGTTCTTCGAATTTTAATTTTCGCTTATTGGTTGTTGCATTACTTTTATACAGTGAACAATTAAGTATTTATTATTGTTAATATTATTATTATTTTGTATTGATTTTAAATTCATTTAATAACAATTGATGGTTTTATGTTCATCTAACAGACATGCCTTGGAATTGAGCCCCATTAGACTTGAGGCTTGAACTTCATTAATTGGCGGTAATGAGGTGAGTCTGGGAACCGCATTCAAAAGCGAGTGCCGAGTGCAATGACTTTCAGCACAGCTGCAGATTTTCTTTATGCGGTTTCGCCTATCGAGCGCCCAACCGCCAACGCATTTGACAACATTTGTTTCCTCATTACAGCAGAGGTTTCACCAGCCGAGTTGAATGTTAATTGCGCGATGCTGCTAGGAAGCATCTCTGCGGCATTTCGTCGTGAAAAAGAAAGTGAAATGGAAATGGGAAACGTGGAGCCGTGGAAAGTCGACAAAAGGTGAGATGTCTGCTCAACTTCCACCGGGTTCACAATCGGTCAGCTGGTGCTGTTTTCAGTTTTTTCGCATTTAGGTATTCGGCAGGAGCCGCCTTGGGGTCAAGCGAATAATTTAAACGGTCAACAAGTGTGGATGAGTTGAAAACGATTGCTGAAGACGTTGATGAACGGAAGAGAAAATCGGCGATGTCGATTTGTCGCGAGTGCTACCTCAAAACAGAGGTGTATGCTATGCAAATAGGCAGCAGGAAAAAATATATAAAGATAACTTATTTTGTAAGCCCACCGGTAGCAATTTATCCATCAATATAACTTATTGAGTATAATAAAACAGACTAAGGTCCACGAAATAATTAAATTTAACAGCTTATTTTTGGGACAACAAATTGGTGTTTTATTGCAGCACCAAGAAATATTTGTCTTTTCAGACTTTATGTAATTGCCAACAAAATAAATGTAACAGAATTAAAGTTAAAAATTAAGGCAAATATTTCCACTTGAAATAATTTCAAAAGTAATTTAAATGTAATGGCTTATTAAATTACATTTCCGCAGATAATCAACGTTAACTTTAAATTGAACATTCTTCATTGTTTAAGTCCTTAGGGATTCGTGCAATTTCTGCCATTCTTTAATAATGGCCTTACCTCTTTCAGAATTACTGCCATTCTTTAATAATGGCCTTACCTCTTTCAGAATTCAAAATTATCTTGGTTAAAATAGACTTTCTGAGCTTCGCACAGTGAATAGGTGCATTGTCTTGTGGGAAAATCCATATTTATTTGACAAATTCTTCTCCAAAGTGCTTCAAAGGAACATTTTTAAGAAGGTGTATTTTTTTTTAACTTTGATTTTTTTTGATGCTAAAAATAATATTTTTCCATTCTGAGTCCCAAAATTAGAATTTATAGGCAAAGTGCAATCGAGCTGTTTGGTGCCTTCGCATTAGCTTGCTCCTAAGCAGTTTTACTCATATATGTATGTAAAACGTTATCAGATTTTTTTGAAATTTGTTGAACACGGGTGAAATTTTCATTGACATTTAAAAATGTAATACTTCTCTGGTATCGGTTGTTAAATAAAAGAGGGAGACCAAATCGCTTTTCTTACCATGATTTTCTGGATCTATAGGTAATTTTTCCACCGTCCGTCCGTTTGTCCGCCCTTCCGTCCGTCCAAGCTAATCCCTTAGTTTTAAGCCTATCTGCTTGCTATATATCCCAAAAGTTGCCAATCTATGGCAGGTTGTATCTAAGACGGATCGGATGACTATATCCTATAACTCCCATAGAAATAATAGTAAAAAAAATTTAAACGAGGACGGAAGCTAACTTCGGCAAGCCGAAGTTTTAATACCCTTGCAGACTTTGCCGAAATTGCTAAAACTGAAAAAGTAGCGATAGGAATAAGGTATACATAAATAAACTAGATTTGCGTCGTTTGATGTCAATTGCTTTTATACTGCAAAAATGTCATATAAAATAGAAAAAAGGGATACTTTCGCAGCCTTTAACTATTTTTCCTACGTAAGCTATAAGAAATAGACGTCCGATCGGCAAGCGCTTTTACCCTAATCAAGATATGCGTAAATAAATAAGACTTGGAAAAATTTATGTCAGTAGCTTACACACTACGTGAAAAATTCAGAAAACCAACAAATTTGGACCGATTTCACCGAATTGTTCCTATGGGAGCTATAGGATATAGACGTCTGAACGGTACGCCCATTTACCCTGATCAAGGTATGCATAAAAAATAAGATTTGGAAAGATTTATGTTAAATGCTTTTACACTGCGCGAAATATCTTCCATTCTTGAAAGTTATATCCGATTGTTCCTATGGGAGCTATAGGATATAGACGTCCGATCAGCACGCGCTTTTACCTTGATGAAGGAATGCATAAAAAATACGATTTGAAAAATGTATGGCAATAGCTTTTACACATCGCGAAATATTCTGAAAAACATCAAATTTGGACCGATTTTACCCTATTGTTCCTATGGGAGCTATAGGATATAGACGTCCGATCGTCACGCGCTTTTACCCTGATCAAGGTACGCATAAAAAAATAAGATTTGGAAAGATTTATGTCAATAGCTTGTATACTGCGCGAAATATCCTAAAAATCATTACATTTTAACCGATTTTACCCTTTTGTTCCTATGTGAGCTATAGGATATAGACGTCCGATCGTCACGCGCTTTTACCCTGATCAAGGTATGCATAAAACAAGAAAGGAAAGCTAACTTCGGGCGGAGCCGAAGTTGATATACCCTTGCAGAATACTCTGTATATTATATTCTCCAAAATTATTCATATGATGCATTCTTAATACTTATAAAATATCCCAACTTCCTAACTTTAAGAACACCAAAGTTATGGCATTTCCGATCGTTCAGTTATATGGCAGCTATAGGATATAGTCGGCCGATCCTTATGAAATTTGGTAGGTCGAACTGATTGGGCAAATATAAAAGCCGTAAAAAAAACCCAGCTTCCTAACTTTACAAACACCAAAATTATGGCATTTCCGATCAATCAGTTATATGGCAGTTATAGGATATAGTCGGCCGATCCCGGCCGTTCTGACATATGTACTGCGTGCAAAGGAAAGAAGGGTGTGTTCAAAGTTTCAATTCGATATCTTTAAAACTGAGCGACTAGTTTGCGTAGAAACAGACAGACGGACATGGCTATATCAACTCAGAAGGTGATCCTGATCAAGAATATATATACTTTATAGGGTCGGAGATGTCTCCTTCACTGCGTTACACACTTTTTACCAAAATTATAATACCCTCTGCAAGGGTATAAAAATACGATTTGGAAAGATTCATGTCAATAGCTTTTACACTGCGCGAAATATCATAAATTCTTGCAAGATATATCCAATTGTTCCTATGGGAGCTATAGGATATAGACGTCCGATCGGGGCGATTTTCAAACTTGATCTGCGTACACATGTTTTAGGACGATTGTGAAAGTTTCAGATCGCTAGTTTTTAAACTGAGCTCGCAAACGGTATTGAAACAGACGGACAGACGGACAGACGGACAGACGGACATGGCTATATCGACTCAGGAGGTGATCCTGATCAAGAATATATATACTTTATAGGGTCGGAAACGTCTACTTCACTGCGTTACAAACTTCTGACCAAAATTATAATACCCTCTGCAAGGGTATAAAAAGTATAACTTTGCTGTTTTTAATTTTTTGTTTAGTTCTTTGAGATTTAGTAATATTTAAATACTAAGGAATTACGGTTAGTTAGCGTTGCACACTTTTGACCAAAATCATAATACCCTCTGCAAGGGTATAATTAAGAACCTAGAAACTTTTACAAACCACATTTTATACCCTTGCAGAGGGTATTATAATTTTGGTCAAAAGTGTGAAACACAGTGAAGGAGACATCTCCGACCCTATAAAGTATATATATTCTTGATCTGTTTCTACGCAAACTAGTCTCTCATTTTTTAAAATATCGAATTGAAACTTTGCACACACCCTTCTTTTCCTTGCACGCAGTATATATGCCGGAACGTCCGGGATCGGGCGACTATATCCTATAGCTGCCATATAACTGATTGATCGGAAATGCCATAACTTTGGTGTCTTTAAAGTTAGGAAGTTGGGATTTTTTATGAGTATTGAGAATGCATCATATGAATAATTTTGGAGAATATAATGTACATAATATTCTGCAAGGGTATATCAACTTCGGCTCCGCCCGAAGTTAGCTTTCCTTTCTTGTTAAATTTAGTGTTTATGTGTAGCAACCCGCCCTAGAGAGTATCATAGTTAATAAAAGAAAAAAAAATTTGCATTTATTTCTTTTCCTTTTTTTGAAAATTTCCTTTTTACTGGAAAATTGTTGTTTATCGTTTAATACTTTTGTTTTACTTTTTTATGGCCTGAAGCCATTGTAAAGAGATTGGTTTGGGCATATGACAGATACACGCACGTAACCATGTTTGGATACATAAACAATAAAAAAACTACTGCCGAATTGCCTCCCACTCTGTTTACGCTATTAAGAAGAAGGTTGGTCAAAATAAATCAGCCAACAAAACCGAACACCAATTAACGCAAATCAAAATCATATTTTTAAAACCCTTGCAGACCGAACACCAATTAACGCAAATTAAAATCATATTTTTAATACCCTTGCAGAGAGTATTATTAATAAAATCAGACATTTTAAGGAGGCATTTTATTATATATTATTGCTTGGTATCGGAATATATATTATTAATGTAACGTCAAGTGGGTTAAATTCGCAATCGTGCCGTGTTTTTTCTGTATGAATGTTATTTAAATATTTTATATTTGTATAGAATCTGAAAGAGTATAATAACATTGTTTGCCGAATTTTGTTTATTTTATGATTTTTTTAACATTTCATATATATTTTAATAAAGAATCTGCAACTGTATAAAAAAATAGACTTTTCGAAATGATTTAATTTTCTTTGTCGGTAAATATTCGTGGGCTGCTTGATCTGCGAAGGGGATATGTCCATTTAGCTGCCTCTGATAGTTACGCTAAATTTGTTTGTGATTTATTTTCTTTGTATCTTTTGGTGTCAAGGATGAGCGGAACCACTGGCGTATAATGGGGTTTTCGCTAGATGTGCTTTGATTGATTGATCCATCTACGGGGACTTAACCAAAACAAGACTCGAAAAAACAAATGTCTTAATAGGCGTTTAATGTGTCTTTTGATTGGTGTGCTGTTTTTATACCTTTGCAGAGGGTATTATAATTTTGGTCAAAAGTGTGAAACGCAGTGAAGGAGACATCTCCGACCCTATAAAGTATATATATTCTTCATCAGGATCACCTTCTGAGTTGATATAGCCATGTCCGTCTGTCCGTCTGTCTGTTTCTACGCAAACTAGTCGCTCAGTTTTAAAGATATCGAATTGAAACTTTGAACACACCCTTCTTTCCTTTCAACGCAGTATATATGTCGGAACGGCCGGGATCGGCCGACTATATCCTTTAGCCGCCATATAAGTGATTGATCGGAAATGCCATAACTTTGGTGTTTGTAAAGTTAGGAAGTTGGGATTTTCTATGGGTTTTATATTTGGCCAATCAATCCGACCTACCAAATGTCATAAGGATCGGCCGACTATATCCTTTAGCCGCCATATAAGTGATTGATCGGAAATGCCATAACTTTGGTGTTTGTAAAGTTAGGAAGTTGGGATTTTCTATGGGTTTTATATTTGGCCAATCAATCCGACCTACCAAATGTCATAAGGATCGGCCGACTATATCCTTTAGCCGCCATATAAGTGATTGATCGGAAACGCCTTAACTTTGGTGTTTGCTAAGTTAGGAAGTTGGGATTTTCAATGGGGTTTATTTTTGGCCAATCAAGCCGACCTATCAAATTTCATAAGGATCGGCCGACTATATCCTATAGCTGCCATATAACTGAACGATTGGAAATGCCATAACTTTGGTGTTTTTAAAATTAGGAAGTTGGGATTTTTTATGAGTATTAAGAATGCATCATATGAATAATTTTGGAGAATATAATTTACAGAGTATTCTGCAAGGGTATATCAACTTCGGCTCCGCCCGAAGTTAGCTTTCCTTTCTTGTTTAATACAATGATTTGCCACCATCCACGCTTAGACTTAATGTTTCCACAACGAACTGATAAAGGTCTTATCCGAAAAATACCATTTTTTAATCAGAGGTAAGATAAACAATCAGAAAGGGTTACAAAAATTTAGAATAGTTTATTGTGTTTTTTTTAGTTTAGTTTATGAAAAAATAGTACGGAATCGAAAATAGTGGGTATATGTACGTACATATGTATGTGCAAACATACACTATATGTACATATGTACATACATATCAGTGATAGCCAAGGGCCTATCTGAAGAGCATAGGGAAGTGTTTTTTTGGCAGAGAGAAGAGCTGAAGGCAACACGCACAGTATAAAACCGTGGTCGGCACACACACAAATAAACTGCTAACATGTCAAAGTATGTGCGCTGCCCACTGTTTTAGAACGCAGTGGAAATTGTGGCAAGACAGCCAGGGAGCAATTACCACGTGGAACCTTTCGCTTAACCCTCCCCTGTCATCCTTCGGTATTCGCCGGTGGAATTGCGGGGTAATTTACAAACGCACCAAAAGTCCGAACCCAAGTCGCTGGTCAGCTATGACGACCTTAATTAGCAGGCAGAAGACATTCGAAGAGGAATCAAATCCGAGGCAACAGAGCAAGTAATAGGCAAAATGCACATTGGAGGTTGTGGGCTGTGGACAGGAGTGCGGAGAGGTTAGTAAAGCGTTCATCGAGCAAAAGGGCGCAACGCGAATTCTAGGAATCCAATTAGGGCGCCACTCAAAGTCACACTGGTTGAAGATCAATAGAAATTGGTTTGAAAATATATGGAAGGGTACCTTAATTAGATGTACCTTTATAAAAGCCGTGTGTATGAATTAGTTTTTGAACATTTACACTTAACATTATACACTTAACCCTTAAAACTGTCCCAACATTAAAAAAATGTTTGCTTCAGAATATACTTAATGTACTTAAAACTAAAAAGAGCATTTAATAGACACTTTTATTACTGTTTTTCCAATATATTTTAAACCCCGTCAAGGTCTGTCTTCAGGGATGGATAACTCAGCGTCCGATCATTCCCCTGCGTAGTTACATACAAACTTTACAAAAAAGGGGCAAAAAAAGGCTGTTTGAACACCAAGCCTTGAGCCGGAAAAAATCCACCATAATAAATCTAACAGGTCACCAACAATTACAAATAATAAAAGGATTTATATTTCAGTAATCTAACTTTCTCTATTTTTGAGGGGGCTTATCAAATTTATTTTAAAACAGTTTCTCGCCTTGAATTCTGCATTCAACATCTTAAAAAAAATTACAGAAATATGCTCTATATAATGCAAAACAGACGATGACTTGTTATTTGGTTTTCTAGTCTGTACTTTTAAGTACTCTCCACTCTCTCTAGAGTTTGCTAACGAGATTAATTAGATTATCTACAAGATAACTGTGTACACACAGTGGGCTAACTTTATAACTCGAATTACGAAGAGCTTTTTCTTGTTTACCTTTTCTTTGTCTTTTTCTCTTGATAGTGACGGCACAGAAACATCGATGGTTGAATAAAAACATCGATGATTTAGAAAATTTCAAAACATCGATGCATCGATGTTTTCATCGATGTTGCTGCACCTCTACTTAAAGCCCAAACCAAAATAAGAATAGTTATTTACAGAAACTTTAAATGGTCATATCTCAGGAACGAATAATCGTATTTATTTATTTTATTAACGAATATATAGCTTCTTGAAATATGCCAAAAACGTCCATTTTCACACTTTTAGGTTAGAATATCTGTGGGTGCTGGACCAATTTTGGCACGGGATTTGGATTCAGCGCGAAAAATTGCATAAGAAAAAGTGTTTTGGGTCTAAAAATTGTTGGCCTGTGTAATTCTTAACAAAATGGACGTTCAGTAAAGTAAGCTTTGGTCGGTGAGGCGTCAAATTATTTCAACATAACTATCTAGGATTTAAAAAAGTTGAGCATTTAAAAAAATTAAGCGCCCTTGAGTAAAAGTTTCGATGACCGAAGTCATTTAGCTTAAATCACGATTTTTATACCTTTGCAGAAGGTATTATAATTTTGGTCAAAAGTGTGCAACGCAGGGAAGGAGACATCTCCGACCCTATAAAGTATATATATTCTTGATCAGGATCACCTCCTGAGTTGATATAGCCATGTCCGCCTGTCCGTCTGTCTGTTTCTACGCAAAC
The DNA here is from genome assembly GCA_018152295.1 of Drosophila carrolli. Taxonomy (NCBI): domain Eukaryota; kingdom Metazoa; phylum Arthropoda; class Insecta; order Diptera; family Drosophilidae; genus Drosophila; species Drosophila carrolli. The sequence continues at coordinate 4,142,021 of JAECXJ010000308.1, forward strand.
TAGTCTCTCAGTTTTAAAGCTATCGAATTGAAACTTTGCACACACCCTTCTTTCCTTTGCACGCAGTATATATGTATGTCGGAACGGCCGGGATCGGCCGACTATATCCTATAGCTGCCATATAACTGATTGATCGGAAATGCCATAACTTTGGTGTTTGTAAAGTTAGGCAGTTGGGATTTTCTATGGGTTTTATATTTGGCTAATTAATCCGACCTACCAAACTTCATAAGGATCAGCCGACTATATCCTATAGCCGCCATATAACTGATTGATCGGAAATGCCATAACTTTGGTGTTTGTTAAGTTAGGAAGTTGGGATTTTCTACGCGTTTTATTTTTGGCCAATTTCAATCCGACATATCAAATTTTATAAGGATCGGCCGACTATATTCTATAGCCGCCATATAATTGATTGATCGAAAATGCCATAACTTTGGTGTTTGTTAAGTTAGGAAGTTGGGATTTTTATGAGTGTTAAGAATGCATCATATTAATAATTTTGGAGAATATAATTTACAGAGGGTATATCAACTTCGGCTCCGCCCGAAGTTAGCTTTCCTTTCTTGTTTGGAATAAATTTTGTAAACTCGAATGAATTGATCTAGAATTTATTTATTTTATTGTCGGAAATGATCCCGTTACAGGGTTTCATACTTCTGAAAATACGCTGCGCATAACAGCTATATGTATCTTAATAAATAATGTAATAAAAGGCAGAACAAATAAAACCACATCCATGTATGTATACAAAAAAAATGTTATAAAATCAACTTAACTTAAACACAATTAAAATCGTAATAAAACTGTTTTTCTTTTGTACATATATTTTGTTGTTTTATTTTTTTGGCAGCCAAATCGTAACATCATAAATGACAATCATCAAGTAATTTTGAACATTTGAGGGGCCGTGGCTTATTTGCTAGAGTGTCAAGCTTATAATCTGTGCGTCGTGAGCTCAAGTCCTGCATTGTGCAAAAAAACAGCGATTTCAATTCTTGATGTGCAATTTTTTAGGACAGTCGGATCCAGCCCGTTTCGACTTATGTATTTCGACTACAAACAATAGATGCAGATATCTTTAAAACTGAGAGACTAGTTTGCTAGATATATAATATATTAAAGTACGTTTTAAAGAATATTAATTGTTAAATTGGTTAACAGGGTATTAGGTATCTGAAAACCGTGGCACTCGATTGTAATGTTCCCCATTTTTTTTTCTCCTACAACTTATTATTTTTTCAGTTTAGGGCGCTTAGTTTACCACTGTGCACAGGAACTTGATGGACCCCGCTCATCAATTGAGATATTATGAAATCCACTGCGCTGCCTTCTTCTTTCCACCTGCAAATGCGTGCGGTCCGCATTCACTAATAGAGACGCATCCATATATACATACATCCTTCTGGACCTCGCGCGGAGCTCAATGGATCCAAACTGGGGAAAGTAAACTGATCTGTGCAGAACTGAGCCGGCATCACATAGCATTTGCCTTGTTAATGATGTGCCCTGCGCGTATTTAAATAAAGTGCCTCCTATTATAATGAGCCAAGCGCACCACATCTCAGTCCGCCTCTAAAGCTTCTTCACCGCCTGTCATTACACTGGAGAAAACTATTTTACGAAAAGAATGAGTTCTTAATTCCAAAAAAAACGAAGCCCTTAAATACAAAAAAGGAAACAAACTCCTGCAAGCCGAAGTTTATATACCCTTGCAGTTATTACAAAACGACTACATTACGATTTGAATGCCTATATTACTAAAAACAATAAAGCTATGTCGATTTTGCGCTGGATTTTGTCATCGTTTCTATGGCAGCTATATGATATTGTTGTCCCATTTTGACAAAACTAAAATAGTAATTTTGATATTGTAAATAATTACTATATCTCAATATTTTGATAAATAGAAAAACAGAAAAATTAATACATTTTTTGATTTTCCTATGGGAGCTTTAAAATATATATGTCCAAATTTAATTTAATTAAAACCGTAATTCCAAAGTTTTTAAATATTACCAAATCCCAAAGAAGAAAAATTAAAAACAACAAAGTTATATTTTTTAAATTGTCTATTATACTAATCATATCATATCATTACTTAAATGATATCTATCTATTATACTAATCATATCATATCATTACTTAAATGATGGTATGTACTCTTTCTAGGTAAAGCGATACCTTTCGATCGGTATATCATTTGTTTCGCCCGGATCAACACATCAATTCTATACATATATCTAATAGTCCGCCTTGCAAACTTTGACGGTGCGCATTGTCAATAGGCGTACTGCTATCCACAGTTTAATGAGATTTGCATATATGCAATATGTTATAACATCCGCAAGTCATAAGAATTCTTAACCCATTTCTTATGTAATGTCATTAAACCAAAATTAAAATAATTTGATTTTCTATTAAAAGCCTAAGAAAAAATTCAGACGCAAATAAATGGAAATGAACTTGGTTGCCTTTTCATTGGGTCTGTCTATAAGTTCGTGTCAAAAACCAAAACTAAATCTTCTTGTTTTTATGTATTACCCCAATTTAGTTGGTTGTTTTTAACAAATCAAATGCCGAGCTCCAAAATATTAATAATGAATTATTTGCCAAAGTTCTGGCAGTGTATTCCCCTACCAACCTATTGCAGCCATATTTGTCGACATCTCCACGTCATAAAGGAGCGGCAGTCAGCGCCCCCAAGACCCTTTCCTGCCAATTTCTTACCTACGCATTTGTGTTCGTTTCTTGGTCCTGTTCGGGTTCTAATGAGTGTGTCATAAAACGCGCTAAATTTTGCACATAAAAAAGGTCGTTCTTGACCATGGCTGGAGCCAATATGAAGCGCATAATTAAGGCTGTGAAACTCGCTCAACTTCAGACAGCATTTAAACAAGGGTATCATTCAAACGACATTTAAAAAGGTATTTTTAATCAGTGAACGTAAGCGTTAAAGGCCATATTTTTTTAAATCAAGGATCTGAATTTTTCATCTTTATTATACATTATTCTGAGTAATAAATAAAAAAATGATTATAATTATTGTAATTGTAATAATTGTTTTTTTTAACAGGGTATCGGGTATTAGAAGTCTTGTCAGTCGACTATAGCGTTCCTTTTAGTTTTTAGTTTACTGTGTTTTGTCATTTTTATTCATTCTAAACTGTTTTTTTCTTGAAATGTTCGAAAACAGTGTTCGACATACTATATTATTCTTTATTGGATAAGCCTATTATAGGAAATTTATTAATATGAATTGAGGCCTGATGGGTCATCGTTTAATATATTTTGTTGATTTACTTAATTCAAGTTAGTTGCTCTGACATGTGAAATTAAATACATATCTAGAGGGTACCCCTGTAAGGTGGCAGCTGTGACACATCACAATCAGACGGAAAATAAATATTTTTCTTACCTACTGCTGTTGATGTCTTAATTTGCATATTCAATATGCTGACGATATAATTCTATTACCAAGCATGTTTTAGCCAATTTCTACAAAAAAAGAAAATGCTCAAATAGAAAGCGTCTCTCTCACCCGCAGAGTGCAATAAAACAATTAAGGTAAGGTAAGAGAACAGTGGGGTGGATAGGTGGAACACTGAGGAAAACTGCAAGCTCAGCGAAAAGAAAGCAAAGTGGCGCAACCTTAATGACAGTAAGCAGCACACAGTTTTGCGAGCACTGAGCCTCTGCCTCCCATCTTTGTCCCTCCCATCTTTTTTCTTGTGAGGTCTACAATTGACATAACATAAACATTTGCACTTGGGCACTTGCCCACAAGCACACGCAATCGCTAATCGCCTAATTATGTCTTTGTGGCTCTTCTTCTTCAAGTTCCTTTAACCCATTCAATCGATTCAAATGTCCGACAATCTTTTAAATTACTTCTTATCACCTACGGGGCCAAGGCAAATGCAGTACACTGGCAAAAAGTTTTTCAGGAAATATTTAAAATAAATTGAAATTGAGAATATTGTCCTAATAAGTTTTATTTTCAATCTTTGCAAAGGGTTTTCAAATTTATTATCCAAATATACTCATGTTAGTTTTTGTAATATCTGATAAATGCTAATGCATCCTTTGCAAGATACGTTTTATACCCTTGCAGAGATATTTTCAGTCAAATGCAGTGAAGGAGACATTTCCGACCCTACAAAGTATATATATTCTTGATCAGCATGACCAGGAGAGTCGATCGAGCCATTTCCGTCTGTCTGTCCGTAAAAATGTATATCTTTGTTTTTTTTTTATTTTTTTGATTGTTCTTTGGTAATATTATTATACAATTTAAGTTGAAAAACAAAAAATTAAAAAAAATAATTATTTTTTTATTTATTAAAATATTCCTTTGCAATTTAGTAATTATTTACTATATCAGAATTAAGATTTTAGTATTGTTAAAATCGGACAACAATATTATATAGCTGCCATAGAAACGATGGCAAAATGCAGCGCAAAATCGACATAGCTTCATTGTTTTTAGTAATATAGGTAAAGAAATCGAAATGTAACGATTTGTAATAACTGTGGCTCGCAGAAGTTTGCTTCCTTTGTGTATTACTGTCGATTACTAAATCGATTTTTCACTGCATTTTGCCTTCCTTTCTATGGCAGCTATATGATATTGTTGTCCAAATTTTGACAAAACTAAAAGCGTAGTTCTGATATAGTAAATAATTACTATATCTCAAAGGAAAAAATTATCAATTACATTGATAAATAGAAAATATGCAAAATACATTTTTTTCATTTTTATTTTTTTCATTTGTTGATTATCTTATGGGAGCTATTAAATATGATATAGATGTTCGATTTTAATTTAATTAAAACCATAATAATAATAATAAAATATTACAAAATTCAAAAGAACAAAAAATTAAAAACAAGAAAGGAAAGCTAAATTCGGACGGAGCCGAAGATATAGCCTTGCAGAATATTCTACAAATTATATTCTCCAAAATTATTCATATGATGCATTCTTAATACTCATAAAAAATTCCAACTTCTTAACTTTAAAAACACCAAAGTTATGGCATTTTCGATCAATCAGTCATATGGCAGCTATAGGATATAGTCAGCCGATCCCGGCTTCTATAAAGCGTATTTCCTGTTTCAAACACTTTTATAGGTTGAATAATTGTCTCTTTGTTTTTTTATACCCTTGCACAGGGTATTATAATTCCAGTCAAAAGTTTGCAACGCGGTGAAGGAGACATTTCCGACCCTATAAAGTATATATATTCTTGATCAGCATCACCAGGAGAGTCGATCTAGCCATGTCCGTCTGTCCGTCCGTCTGTCCGTCCGTCTCCCCGTCCGTCCGTCTGTCCGTCCGTCTGTCCGCCCGTCTGTCCGTCCGTCCGTTTCTACGCAAACTAGTCCCTCAGTTTTAAAGCTATCTGCCTGAAACTTTCCCAAAAGTTGTCTTTCTACTGCAGGTAGTATATAAGTCGGAACGAGCCGGATCGGGCAACTATATCATATAGCTAAAGTTAGGAAGTTGGGATTTTCTATGAGGTTTATATTTGGCCAGACTGATTGGCCAAATTTCATAAGGATCGGACGACTATATCCTATAGCCGCCATATAACTGATTGATCGGAAATGCCATAACTTTGGTGTTTGTAAAGTTAGGAAGCTGGGATTATCTACGGGTTTTATTTTTGGACAATCAATCCGACCTACCAAATTTCATAAGGATCGGCCGAATATATCCTATAGCTGCCATATAACTTTGGTGTTTTTAAAGTTAGGAAGTTGGGATTTTTCATGAGTATTAAAAATGCATCATATGAATAACGGATCCGATTTTGGAGAATATAATTTACAGAATATTCTGCAAGGGTATATCAACTTCGGCTCCGCCCGAAGTTAGCTTTCCTTTCTTGTTTTTTTTTTTAATTTTTGTATATATGTATTTTTTGACTTGTTAATTATACATCAAACAATATATTTTTTAAAATTGCACTGTTTCTTGCCTACGTAAAAAATATATATTACAATAGTTAAGATTTTTACAGTGTAAGTACATGGTACATGACTCGCTGACAACATTGTTGCAACTTTCCGACCAAGTTGCTAATGGCATCCGTTGACTTTGTTGTTAGTGTTTTTATTCTTTCTCTGCTGGAGACGGTAAGCATATTTCGCAATGGGAGTACGTCGATCGAACTATTATCTCGAGTGTCCCGACCAACGACATTCGGTTGATACAAGCTAAAACAAATTTTCTGACTATCACCACATTATTCCGTATGTACTTGAATTGGTTGGTTGCTGCCTGTAAGCATATATTCGGCTTTCTGATAATTTTTCACGTTTATCCATCGTCACCAACGTTTTTCGGCGGATGGTAGTTTTTTGATTAATTGCCATTACCAATACGAGAGAAAACCGCTCTACGAGTTTCGTTCAGCGGGGCTTTTGCAAATTGTCTACCAGTTCCGGCCAAAAGAAAAAACTGTTAACAAATGTTTGGCTGGGGAAAGGGGATAGGAAAAGGCTCAAGTTATTTGCCGTCCGTTGTAATGCAAAGCTTTAAATTGGGAAAGTTAACCGGTTGTGTATTAAGAGTTGTAAAAGTGTTCAGGACTTAATCAATTATATGATAAAGAACAACCCTTGTGTACGTGTAAAATAAAACAAATATTATTAACGTTTGAACGATGGAGCAAATGAACAATGATTTTGGTGTGTTTTTTTATGTTGTGATTTGAGTTAAAAATCATATATCTATCTCCAAAAATTTGTTTGCTAAAGAATTTCTCGGTCTTTCAGGTCAGTAAGGGACGATTTGATACGCAATTACTAATGCACACTTATACAGTTCTTACATATGTCAACAATTTAATCATGTAAATCATAAATGATTATTCATTCTGTTCGCTAGGTGGAACCACTCTCACAACCTGAGATGACAGCTGAACATATATGATGTCTCCATAACCATCTTACATCGATCGATCGGTTCGCTGAGCCACTTGCACTTTCAGCATCGTCATTCTACACTTGGACAACTTTCATTTTTCATCCAGTATCTTTTGCTGCATGCACTTTCGTTCAATCGGTGAACGCAACTCGAATGCCGGTATATCTGAATCTGTGTTTTGTGCTCCACCTTTTCCAGTACACTCAAAATAATGAATCCTCCAAAATTTGGAATATTCGTTTGATTTGGAAAATGTAAAAATAGTAAAATATTTTATAACATTTATGACATAATTATATTATTGTTTTGCGTTAAACTATTATTGATTGAGAAAATTTAATAACTAGGGAATGTTAAAACAGTCTAAGATTAAGATTTATAAATAGTTAAGGGTTCATTATCCAATTTTTTTTTTGTGGACGTTTGATGCGTGGCTATGCCTTCGGGGCACCTTATGAAGCCCGCCGATGGTATTTTGCATATTTTCCGCATGCACAGACGACTCGAGTCGGCCAATTTATTTAACAAAATTATTGACATAAAAATCGGCTTTCGATTTCCACGGGACAAATTGTGCGGCGGAGTTGCACCACACTAAGCCGCACCGCATCACCGAAACGAGATTAAATGGAAAGTGAAGTTGCACATGCGTCGCCCATCAAGCCGATGAAGCTCTAAGCCTCCAGTCCGGAGTCTGTCATCTGGGAAACTAGGACAAAATGACTATTGTTGACCAATACCGAAAAAGTAAATACCACTTGGTCCAGTTTGGTTTCGTTTCACGCACCTTATGATCATCTAACGTACATTGTTGATGTCCATTTAGTCGGAGCGGCTTTAAACCTAACAATCTGGCTGCAGCTTTTACTCCACATGGGAAAGTTCTTTCTTTATTTTGACTGAAGTTTTCGCTTTTCGGAATGTGAGCCAAAATGGAATGGGGTATTCACTTTTTTTCGGAAATTCAGTTTCTCTTTAAAAATCGTTCTAGAATAAAAAAATATTTTTGTATGCTTTCTTAATATTTGATTTATAAGATTATGATGTTACTTTTTCATACTTAACATATTTTACATATTCACATCCATACATGAAAATTAACTTGACACGTAACACTCAGAAGAAATAATGTTAAAACAAGAAAGGAAAGCTAACTTCGGGCGAAGCCGAAGTTGATATACCCTTGCAGAATATTATGTAAATTATATTGATTGGCCAAAAATAAACCAATAAAAAATCCCAACTTCCTAACTTTAAAATCACCAAAGTTATGGCAGCAAAGGAACGAAGGGTGTGTGCATAGTTTCATTTCGATATCTTTAAAACTGAGAGACTAGTTCGCGTAGAAGACGGACATCAACTCAGGACACGATCCTGATTAAGAATATATATACTTTATAGGGTCGGAGATATCTCCTTCACTGCTTTGCACACTTTTGACCAAAATTATAATATAAAACAAGAAAGGAAAGCTAACTTCGGGCGGAGCCGATGTTGATATACCCTTGCAGAATACTCTGTAAATTATATTCCCCAAATTTATTCATATGATGCATTCTTAATACTCATAAAAAATCCCAACTTCCTAACTTTAAAAACACCAAAGTTATGGCATTTCCAATCGTTCAGTTATATGGCAGCTATAGGATATAGTCGGCCGATCCTTATGAAGTTTGATAGGTCGGATTGATTGGCCAAAAATAAAACCCATAGAAAATCCCAACTTCCTAACTTTACAAACACCAAAGTTATGGCATTTCCGATTAATCAGTTATATGGCAGCTATAGGATATAGTCGGCCGATCCTTTTAAAATTTGGTACGTCAAATTAATTGGCCAAATGCAAAACCCATAGAAAATCCCAACTTCCTAACTTTACAAACACCAAAGTTGTGGCATTTCCGATCGTTCAGTTATATGGCAGCTATAGGATATAGTCGGCCGATCCTTATAAAATTTGGTACGTCAAATTGATTGGCCAAATGTAAAACCCATAGAAAATCCCAACTTTCTAACTTTAAAAACACCAAAGTTATGGCATTTCCGATCGTTCAGTTATATGGCAGCTATAGGATATAGTCGGCCGATCCCGGCCGTTCCGACTTATATACTGCGTGCAAAGGAAAGAAGGGTGTGTGCAAAGTTTCAATTCGATATCTTTAAAACTGAGAGACTAGTTCGCGTAGAAACAGACAGACGGACAGACGGACATGCTTTTATCAACTCAGGAGGTGATCCTGATCAAGAATATATATACTTTATATGGTCGGAGATGTCTCCTTCACTGCGTTGCACACTTTTGACCAAAATTATAATACCCTCTGCAAGGGTATAAAAATGGATCACCGACAGATTCAAAATAATATTTAATAAATCTATTTCTATATTGGCATTACCATTAAGGAAAAGTTCGTGGGGGTTGAATTTTATTGATTGATTTTATTGATGATGATAGCTATGATAGCCATATTCTATGACATCTTCTATGACTAAGTACAAATTTTCTTATATGTACCAGAAGCTCAATAACAATTCTAAATTAGGTTTAAAGGTAAATCTGAAAAGATCCTGACGAAATTTGGTATGTCGGATTGATTGGCCAAATAAAAAACCCATACAAAATCCCAATTTCCTAACTTTAAAAACACCAATGTTATGACATTTCCGATTGTTCCCTTATATGGCAGCTATAGGATATAGTCGGCCGATCCTTATGAAATTTGGTAACCATAGAAAATCCCAACTTCCTAATATTACAAACACCAAAGTTATGGCATTTCCGATCGTTCAGTTATATTGCAGCTATAGGATATAGTCTGCCGATCCTTATGAAATTTGGTAGGTCGAATTGATTGGCCAAAAAAGTGTGCAACGCAGTGAAGGAGACATCTCCGACCATATAAAGTATATATATTCTTGATCAGGATCGCCTCCTGAGTTGATATAAGCATGTCCGTCTGTCCGTCTGTCCGTCTGTCTGTTTCTACGAGAACTAGTCTCTCAGTTTTAAAGATATCGAATTGAAACTTTGCACACACCCTTCTTCCCTTTGCACGCAGTATATAAGTCGGAACGGCCGGGATCGGCCGACTATATCCTATAGCTGCCATACAACTGATTGATAGGAAATGCCATAACTTTGGTGTTTGTACAGTTAGGTAGTTGGGATTTTCTATGGGTTTTACATTTGGCCAATCAAATTTTTATCGGCCGACTATATCCTATAGCTGCCATATAACTGAACGATCGGAAATGCCACAACTTTGGTGTTTGTAAAGTTAGGAAGTTGGGATTTTCTATGGGGTTTATTTTTGACCAATCAATCCGACCTACCAAATTTCATAAGGATCGGCTGACTATATCCTATAGCTGCCATATAACTGAACGATCGGAAATGCCATAACTTTGGTGTTTGTAATATTAGGAAGAGATACCCGTTACTCAGGTAATGGGAGTGCGAGGGAGATGGAGATAGAAACTTTGATCACGCATAACTTTTTAACGAATGGTCCGATTTGAAAAATTTCTTCTACATTTCCATAGGTATTGATAAACACAATAAAACTGCATTTGTACTTTTCCGAAATATGTAAATTTTTAAAATCGTATATAAGCGATTGTGGGCGTTAAAGGGGGCGTGGCAACTTGCGCTGCGTATGAACTCCTAGAATCTGCATGCAAAATGCCTATCTTCTAGCTTTTATAGTTTCCGAGATCTCAGCGTTCATACGGACAGACAGACGGACATGGCTAGATCGACTCGGCTAGTGATCCTAAACAAGAATATATATACTTTATAGGGTCGGAAACGCTTCCTTCTACCTGTTACATACTTTTGCACGAATACAATATACCCTTTTACTCTACGAGTATACAAAAAAGGTCCCGACACGACCTGGAGGTGGTCCTTCCGAATTTCTGTTGGTTGCTTCCCTGCCTAAATCTAAGTAATCATGACTAATTAGTTTTTAAGAGCGTAAGTTCGTAAATTTTGTAGAAGGCCCGGGACAAAAAAATGTTAAAGTACTTTTGTACAATAATAAATAAATATTACTACATTTCTCTAGCTGTATGTTTAAACTTAGCTTAACAACAAGTAGTCTAAGACTGACCAAAATTAAAAATTCACTAGAAAAGATCTCCTTATATTGTATAATTTATTTCAGAAAGTTTCCCTTGTGAAGCTGCTTGTTCCTCACGATATTATTTGAATTTTCAGATAGACCAAGTTACAGCTAAGTACACACTAAATAATTGGAGCATAAATTCAAATAATTTTGTTTTCTCGTCCATACTTTAATAAAACTCTTAAAATACATAAATTATGGAAACCATTCGGGAACTCTATAGAACCCTTTTCTGGCGTTACGTGACGGACGATACGTGACGGACGTTACGTGAAGCACGCACTCGTATTCACAATATTTATGTTGTGTTTCTTACCTTAGCCTCGTAGCAAATGTAACTTGTTGGAAAGTAGTTAAAAGGTAGGAAAGCGTTTCCGACCCTATAAAGTCAGATTAATTTTAACCATTCCATGAACGTCGAGATCTTGGAAACTACAAGAGTTAATTATGACTTCATTACTTATTTGAAAAACGGAGTTCATACACTCATAGCAAAATTAACCCCAAATTTTAGAAATTCGCCTTGAAACTTTATTTTTCTAAATCCAAGAAAAGATTTCTATTTTCAAGGAATTTTTTTCTCAAAACAAGAAAACTTTTCTTGAATCAAGAAAGTGTTTCTCAAATGTAGAAATTGTCGCCATAAACTAAACTCACCTTAAATCCAAGAAAGAATTTCTATATTTTAGGAAAAAAGTTACTTGTTTTTAGAAATTTTTTTCTTCAAATTAGAAATTCTGCCCTAAAAAATTATTTACCCTAAGAAATAGAAAAATTATCTCAAATTAACTTAAAAAATTCGATAACCCTAAAAAATACACTCATAGCCAAATTAACCCTACATTTTAGAAATTCGCCTTAAAAATTTTGTTTTTTCTAAATCCAAGAAAAGATTTATAATTTCAAGGAAATTTTATCTCAAAACAAGAAAACTTTTCTTAAATCAAGAAAGTGTTTCTCAAATGTAGAAATTGTCGCCATAAACTAAACTCACCCTAAATCCAAGAAAGAATTTCTATATTTTAGTAAAAATGGTACTTGTTTTTGGAAATTTTTTTCTTCAAATTAGAAATTCTGCCCTAAAAAAATTTTTTATTCTAAAAATAGAAAAATGTTCTCAAATTAACCTTAAAAATTCGATAACCCTAAAAAATAGAAACGCTTTCTTAAATATAGAAATATTTTCTTAAATATAGAAATATTTTCTAAAAAATAGAAATTAATAATTAGGAAACATTTTCTAAAATGACCATAAAATTGTTCTAACCCTGTCCGAGTAGCCTAGGGGCTAGAACGACTGACCAGAAATCTAAGCACCGCAAGTTCAATTTCAGCTGCCGACACATCTTTCTTTTTTTCTTCTATACCCTTGCAGAGGGTATTATAATTTTGGTCAAAAGTGTGCAACGCAGTGAAGGAGACATCTCCGACCCTATAAAGTATATATATTCTTGATCAGGATCACCTCCTGAGTTGATATAGCCATGTCCGTCTGTCTGTTTCTACGCGAACTAGTCTCTCAGTTTTAACAAGAAAGGAAAGCTAACTTCGGGCGGAGCCGAAGTTGATATACCCTTGCAGAATATTCTGTAAATTATATTCTCCAAAATTATTTATATGATGCATTCTTAATACTCATAAAAAATCCCAACTTCCTAACTCTAAAAACACCAAAGTTATGGCATTTCCAATCGTTCAGTTATATGGCAGCTATAAGATATAGGCTGCCGATCCTTATGAAATTTGATAGGTCGGATTAATAGGCTATAGGATATAGTCGTCCGATCCTTATGAAATTTGGTAGGTGAGACTGATTAGCCAAACATAAAACCCATAGAACTTTCCAACTTCCTAACTTTAAAAACACCAAAGTTATGGCATTTCCGATCGTTCAGTTATATGGCAGCTATATGATATAGTGGCCCGATCCGGCTCGTTCCGACTTATATACTACCTGCAATAGAAAGACAACTTTCGGGAAAGTTTCAAGCAGATAGCTTTAAAACTGAGGGACTAGTTTGCGTAGAAACGGACGGACGGACGGACAGACGGACAGACGGACATAGCTAGATCGACTCTCCTGGTGATGCTGATCAAGAATATATATACTTTATAGGGTCGGAAATGTCTCCTTCACTGCGTTGCAAACTTTTGACTGAAATTATAATACCCTCTGCAAGGGTATAAAAATATCGAACTGAAACTTTGCACACACCCTTCTTTTCTTTGCACGCAGTATATATGTCGGAACGGCCGGGATCGGCCGACTATATATGATTGATCGGAAATGTCATAACTTTGATGTTTGTAAAGTTTGGTGGGATTTTCTATGGGTTTTATATTTGGTTAGTCAATCCGACCTACCAAATTTCATAAGGATCGGCCGACTTTATCCTATAGCTGCCATATAACTGATTTATCGGAAATGCCATAACTTTGGTGAAGTTGGAAGTTTAGGAAGTTGGGATTTTCTATGGGTTTTATTTTTGGCCAATCAATCCGATTTATTAAATTTCATAAGGATCGGCCGACCTTATCCCATAGCTGCCATATAACTGAACGATTGGAAATGCCATAACTTTGGTGTTTTTAAAGTTAGGAAGTTGGGATTTTTTTTGAGTATTAAGAATGCATCATATAAATAATTTTGGAGAATATAATGTACATAATATTCTGCAAGGGTATATCAACTTCGGCTCCGCCCGAAGTTAGATTTCCTTTCTTGTTATACCCGTTACTCGTAGAGTAAAAGGGTATATTGTATTCGTGCAAAAGTATGTAACAGCTAGAAGGAAGCGTTTCCGACCCTATAAAGTATATATATTCTTGATCAGGGTCACTAGCCGAGTCGATATAGCCATGTCCGTCTGTCCGTCTGTCCGTCCGTATGAACGCTGAGATCTCGGAAACTATAAAAGCTAGAAGATTGGCATTTTGCATGCAGATTCTAGGGGTTCCTACGCAGCGCAAGTTTGTTTCAAAAAGGTGCCACGCCCCCTTTAACGCCCACAATCGCTTAGATACGATTTTAAAAATTTAAATATATCGTAAAAGTAAAAATGCAGTTTTATTGTGTTTATCAATACCTATCGAAATGTAGAAGAAATTTTTCAAATCGGACCGTTCGTTAAAAAGTTATGCGTGATTAAAGTTTCTATCTCTATCTCCCTCGCACTCCCTTTACCAGAGTAACGGGTATCTGATAGACGGGGCACCCGACTATAGCGTTCTCTCTTGTTTTTACTTGTCATATGTGACATATGAGAAGTAATGCTTAGAACGACTAAAGGTTTTACCCTTATGGAAAAGTAATTAAAATATTTTTTGTCATATGAAATATCATCTTAGAAAATTTATTTTAAATATTTCGACTTTCACAGTTGCGAAACGAGTTGCGGACGAATAAAATTATAAGTTTTTTCGGATAGATACTAATCGGATTTTACTTGTAAAGCCTAGTATCCAGATCGACGAAAACCGTACGCCAGTCATGAGAGAGAGCGAGAGGCAAACAGCTGGCGTTCACTTTTCGTCGGGCCTTTTTTTTCACGTCGGTCCCCTGATCGACGAAAAAATTACCAGAAAATTCCATAGCGTTGCCAGTCTGCGGAAATGAACTTTGAGTGAACCCTAGCGAAAAGATTAAAAAATTTAATCTTTGGTCGTGCGCTTCTCACTGAACATTATGAGTAATGGAGGGAAAAGCCTAGTATCCTGATCGACAAACGATTACGCTAGCGTAAAAACGTTAATCTTTCCAGTGTGACCAAAAGTTTGAGAGTTCATCAGATTTAAGCGTGCTACGGTCGTACTGTCAATCAGCTGGGTTTGTTGACAAGCAGTTAAAATTCAAATATCGTATTTGCGGGAAAGAGCCTTTAAAAGATATTATCAAATACCTTGGGAAGACAAGTCTGCCGCTGTACAAAGAAATTAAAAAACAAGAAAGGAAAGCTAACTTCGGGCGGAGCCGAAGTTGATATACCCTTGCAGAATACTCTGTAAATTATATTCCCCAAATTTATTCATATGATGCATTCTTAATACTCATAAAAAATCCCAACTTCCTAACTTTAAAAACACCAAAGTTGAGGCATTTCCAATCGTTCAGTTATATTGCAGCTATAGGATATAGTCGGCCGATAAAAATTTGATTGGCCAAATGTAAAACCCATAGAAAATCCCAACTACCTAACTGTACAAACACCAAAGTTATGGCATTTCCTATCAATCAGTTGTATGGCAGCTATAGGATATAGTCGGCCGATCCCGGCCGTTCCGACTTATATACTGCGTGCAAAGGGAAGAAGGGTGTGTGCAAAGTTTCAATTCGATATCTTTAAAACTGAGAGACTAGTTCTCGTAGAAACAGACAGACGGACAGACGGACAGACGGACAGACGGACATGGCTATATCAACTCAGTTCAAAGTACATATGTAATTATTTATTACGTTAAAATAGGATAATCAAAAAATGTTTCAAAATTGCAAAATGGTAACTGTTTAATCTGGAGAATTTTATATTTTTGATACCTACTTGGTACGTAGGTACTTTAAAGAAAATAAAAGTTAAATAAATATTCCGTCTTAAATTATTGTTACGAGAATAAAATTTATCCCCATTAACTGTAAAATTTATTACCTCCAAAAACGAAAAACTTTCTTTTAAAATTAATTAAAAATTCGTACAATATTTATAAAACAATTTGGGTGTACTTGATATTTTGCTGAAAATAAATTAAGTTGCGGGATGACACGGTGAGTATATCAAAGAAGAAAAATGAGGGAGAAACAAAAGGCTCAGAATGGTTAGAGTGCAAAACAATATTCGTTCAGTCATCGATAATCTCAGTTATCTTGGCACTCTCGGCGAACACGTCGGGGATCTCTACATCGTCGGACCGCTCGATGATCCGATAACGCTCCGCTGCCGCCAGACACTGGATGGCCACCTCCCGGGCTTTGGCTCGCGTTTCATCCGGCAACTGGCCCAAGCCGCTCAGCAGCTCCATGATGTCCGTCTCGAAAAGCTTTTTGGCGATTTCCTCGCCAGAATTTATCATGTTTAGGATCACCACAATGCCACGGTGCTGAACTGCCGGACTGGGGTTAGCGATTAGAGTGTGCAAAATGTCCAGGCAGCTAGCAATGCCCAAGATTTTCTCACAGCACTTAACGGACACCGATGTAAGCATGGCCAGAGCACCTGCACAGGCCGTGGCCGTCTCCTCGTCCTCATCCTCGGAGAGCAGTGCCAAGAACTTCACCCGATCGTTCTCACCCTCAAACATTTTCACCACGTCTTCGCTCATCACCAAATTACACAGACATTGGGCAGCTGCCCGTGTAAGGTAAAGATGATCCTCCATTAAATAGAATTCAATCTTGGACACGCCCTGCTCCTTGATGATCCTCTGGCGCACACTTTCGTTCATGCTGGCCAGATTAGTAAGTGCCATTAGGGATTCAAAGTTTTCCAACGCCGTGCAGTCCTGCTGGAGCAGGTTTAACAAAGGACGAATTACATCAAGGGATCTTTGACCGCTGAAAGCCACCTCAGGGTTGATCGTTATGCCAATCCTGGCCAATGCCTGACTGGCATGGCGTTTGCCCTTTTCTGTACCTTCCAGCGCCATGCGAAGAAGCGCCTTAGTTCCTCCTTCTTGAACCACTTTTCCACGTAGCTCTTTCAATCCACAAATTGCATTCAAGACTCTGGCAATCAGCTCCTGGGAATTATGACTCTCTGTTTTGGCTAAAGCACACAAAGCAGTTGTTATGCCCTCATTTGCCAGCACTGTAATACGCTTGTTGATAAAATCCACATCATCAAGCTCGTGCTCCTCCGGTATGTGTTGTTTAGCAAATTTGGCCAGCTCAACCATCTCTGGCAATAGCTCCTGCTTCTCATAAGCATTGCACAGATTTACAAAAGTGGTGACCACACCATAAAGACAGGACTGGTCTCCAGCGCGGGCCAAGTCCCTAAGTGCGTGAATGGAAGCCGTGTCCTCAATTAGCTTTTCCTTACATTCAGCATCGAGTGTCAAATAAGCCAGACCATCCGCTGCCCATCGACGGATATCCCTGTCCTTTCCAGGCTTAATCAGAAACCGACGACATGCCTCCGCCAATTTTAGAGCGGCTCCATCGCCAAATGGACGGATGGCCGCATCCTGGCCACCATAACTCCCCAGCTTGCAAAGGCCCACCAAGGCGCGAACTCGAACCGCATCG
Organism: Drosophila carrolli; assembly: GCA_018152295.1. NCBI lineage: Eukaryota > Metazoa > Arthropoda > Insecta > Diptera > Drosophilidae > Drosophila > Drosophila carrolli. The sequence goes on from JAECXJ010000308.1 coordinate 4,159,320, forward strand.
TTCTTAGAGTGGTAGAGCCTCTTCAGGATTTCAACACCCTGTTCGCAAAGAGCCTTGGCCTTGTCCTTTTTAGAAGAAGCGGCGATAAGACATTCGCAGGCCACTCGCTGCTGCAGCTCATCGTCGGTGGTGGCCATGGCTAGTATCATTTGGAGGATGCCTGTTAAGACGGAATAATATTATTCATATACCAAAAAAGATTTCCTTTTTTTAAAGGCTTTTTTGAATAGGCTTATAAAATGGGATCGGTAAATTACACCCCCGCATTGTGGATTAAAACTTTCCAGTGCACTTTATAATTTACTACTCACCATCTCTGGCCACAACCTGATTGCCCACATCCAAAGGACCGTTCAGCAGAGCAGTAATCGCAACAGTGACCCGTACTTTGGACTCCATGTCGGGCGCCATAAGCTTGTCCTTAATGTACTCATCGATCTGGTCCGTAAACTTCAGCTTAGCCTCATCGTAGTACATGTTCTCATAGATGCGGGCCAGACAAACTGAAGCAATCGTGGATGAGGAACCGGTGATGTCCATGGCACTTTCATATTTATAGTCCGCTAGTTCCGAACACACGTCTAAAAGGCGGCATAGACCCCTGATCTCTACCAGGCGCTCTGCCCACTCTAGAGCAGTGTAATGAACATTTCTGGTGATCAGCTCAATTACAGCATCCCTAGCCGATCCGGAAATGGTGCGATCTGTAATGCTATAAACCAGACACGTGAGAAGTGTGTCAATTTCGCGATTGTTCTTGGAGCACAACTCCTTGTCTGGCTTGGATTCTGTTTTGTTTTTCAGTCCGGACAAAGCATTTAGAATTGTTTGCAAGCAAAACTGGGCGGTGGCAACACATTCCTCGTGTTTCTGGTCGAGAACCCTCATAAACCAGGGTACACCCAGTTCCGCTAGAACGCCTTTGGTTCGCTCCACGCTATTTTCGCAAAGAGCTGCTACCACGCGCACCATGTTCACATAGATGTCCTGATCCTTTTCTACCTTTGTTAGGGAGGCTATTTTGTTGATACAGTGATCCTTATAGAGCAGCTCGGCGCCAGTCTGCTCCTTGGCCAAAACTACTAGGTTATTGGCTGCGGAACGGCGCTTGTCGATGGGAGTGTCCAAGTTAAAGGTAAGGTCCATCATCTGCTTGACTTTCGTGGAAGTCTTGGCATTACGGGCCACTCGCTCCTCCACGATGATATGAAGTCTCTGGAGCATGGGCTGTACGGTCTTGTTGCTGGGATCCGCCTTAAACAAAGCGGTGGCATCTTTGTAGGCCTCTTCAAACTTTTCTAGAGCCTCATAGGCTTGCGCCCTGCGAAATAGAGCTTTGGGATCCCCAGGAGCCGCGTTCAACGATTCCGTGCAGTCCTCCACGGCTTTTTCATACTTTTCCAACTTCAAATAAGCAGCAGCACGATTTTTGTAGAAAACTGGCAGCTCCTTGTGCTTGGAGCCTGTCCTTATGGCACTCCCATAGTGCTGCACGGCCTCCTCCCAGCGGGAGGCCTTGAAAGCCTCGTTGCCCTTATTTTTGTAGCTGCCGGCATCGGATACTTCCTCGCTGATGGTATTCGTCATGGTTGCACAATTTTTTGTCTAGAAATACACAAACTTTAGCTGCAACTTCCTATTAACCACAGATGACTCACAAAATTTCGGTTGCCAGAAACTTCTCGATCGCTTTCGAACACACACAGAAATAAATACAGATACAGATGGTTAGCGGAAAAATGGGCACTCTTAGTGAGAAAATTCAACGTGCGGTGTTCTATATATAAATAAGATCGGAAAAGAACCAAACCAAAATAGTTGCAACAGCTGCCATTCGAAGCGAATCGGCCACACAGCTGTTCGAGGCAAAGCTGAAATGTATGTATGGCTAATTTTGACTTTAAAGTCAAAAAATGTAAGTCAATGTTTATACCGTACAAGAAAGGCAATAAACACTGCAAGCCAAAAAATATATACCATTGCCGTTATATGATATTGTTTTTAATTTTTTAAAAATCAATAATGAATTTTTGAAATCATAAAATTAACGTACATATATTTGTATCTCTAATTACTGACTGTTAATGTTCTGCTCTATCCTTCAACATATATGATAAAGCCGTCCGATTAATATAAGCTTTCGAAAAGCCCTGCGATCTCAGATAATGCGAATAATTAATCGAAGTTTGCGACAAGAGCGATTTCTTGGAAAAAACACCAAACAGCTTGATATATTTATATTTCAATCGATTTTGTTAAATTTGTCTATATAACAATATATATTCACTAAGCATAGGAAAAGTAAATTTAAGTAGAGTTTAGGTCGACTTGTTGAACTTTTTTAAACCCTTTCCGAATTATTTAGTTCCTGCATTCCTTTTATTGGGTCCAGACTGATCTAACTGATGACAATTCTTCTGACATCGATGTTTCCCAATATTTCTAATATCATTTTTAGTATGCGAAAAACATTTAATTTGTCTATTCCTCGCAGACCAATTATCTGTGATAATGAGTCGCAACAATTTTTCACAACAAATATTTAAATCTGCTTTTCTAAGGTTTAGTCGTTTAGGGAAAATCCTATCTAATTATAATGTACATTGTACAATTCAAAAAATTATTAAATGAGCTTCTCCATTCAAGTTGTATTCCAAAAACCTGAATTTGATATATTTTTTCCATTAATAGTTTAAAATAATGTAGCTTTTGCCAACCATAAAGAGAATTTTCAGGTGTGCGCACAAATTAATAAATTTCTTGCATGCATGCGCTGCAATGCAAAACATACCAATAACTGCTAGAAACACAAGAGTTGTTTAAAAACAGCAAAGCTAACAGCATTTTCCCGATCGTTTTTATGGAAGCTTCTATAATAATACTAATTATGAAAATATAATTAAATATGTTTTTAGGACAAGCCAAAACTAGCCATTTTGAACATTTTCTTTAAAAATTCTACAACTCGTAACCGTTCATAGAACAAGATAATTATTTTCATTGCTTCATATATCATTTAGATTATAATTATAATTATCTTTTAGTTTTCTTTGGGAACTCGCTGTATATATCTTTTAGTCTCCTGCACCACTGGTTCCGACATCCAATTAGTCTATCGATAACAACGCAGGCGAATGTGAAAAAGTTCAAGTTCAAACAGCTGATCCGGTTTGTTTTGGGTTTTCAAGTGATATAACGAAGCCAAAACAAGCAATTTGGCCTTTAGCCCGACTCATCCAGGATGTTCCAGGTGTGGCGTCCGCTGCTTCTTATTCGCAGCATGCACCTGGGCCAGCGCCGGCAAATGAGTCACTACGATGCCCTTGGAATTGCACAAAAATGCACGCAGAACGAGATCAAGGCAGCATACTACAAGCTTTCAATGCTCTATCATCCGGACAGAAATCAGGGCAGCGAGAGTGCTGCCAAGAAGTTTCGGGAGATCAATCAGGCGTACGAGATCTTAGGAAACTACCGCCTGCGCCGCCTTTACGATAAAGGGATCGTGCATACAGCGGGCGCCCAATATGCCCAGGATATCCATGATGTGGCAGAGCCCGTGGTGGAAGACGACCCAGAGACGAAGTTTTACAAGTCGCGTTTCCAGAAATCCCGGGTGGCGGACTCTGAGGGTCGAACACCAATCTATGATTTTGACGAGTGGTCTCGAAATCATTACGGGAAGTCCTTTGACCGGAGACAGGCTGCTCAGGCCAAATACGATCGAATAAAGGTCCAAAAGGAGACGAACAAAATGTCCGGCCAGACGGACTTGGTAATGCTAGCCTTTATTTTCGCAGGAGTTGCCATATACCTGATGTTTCTCGCCGAGAGCTCCTACGACACGCCCAAACAGAGGGCGGAGGAACGACACAGACAGCTTCGGGAGGAGATGAAGCTGCATGCAAACAAGAAGCAACCCTAGAGTACTCTAGTCTACAGTGTACATAGTTAAGTTTAATCAATTTAATTAAAAGGCTATTTTTTGAGAATAAGAAACGTTGTTTTACTTTGAGTTACGGGTTAAGTTGATGAAGTGTTTAGAGCGTATTTCGATATACTCTAAATTAAATCTTCCTAATATTTTTAGATCGGCAAATGTCAAATTATAGTAAAATTCTTAAACTTGAAAGCAAGTTCCTGGCCCTATTTAGATACATTACAATATGAAAACATTTAAATAAGTTTATAAAATTAAATTATTCCCATTTGTAAATGTTTTTTTTTTTCGCCTTTAAAAAATCTCATGTTTTAGTATTTAAATATGTTTTATAAAATTAAATAATGTTTGAGAACCATAATTAAAGTATGTGCTTTACATTAGGAAATAATTGTTTATGGATGCGACGCCGAACAATCAACTGATCTCTAAATAAATTAAAAATCTTTGTGTGATTAACTACGTTAACTTTATTCAAAATTTCCCACTGCGCTTGCGGGCTGTGTACTTTGTATCAGGACGGGTTTCCAATCCCTGGCGCCTTCGACGCTCCTTTTTTGCTAGAATCCAATCTCGAGATTTCTTAGGGGCCTTGCCCCGTGCCTCACGGCAGGCATCACGTTTCTTGATGTAGTTTACGCGACGCTCCTCCTCAGGGGAACCTTAAAAAGCAAAAGTAAAGGTTAAAAATTATTATTTCTTAAAGATTTAAAGTGGACTCACCCAAAGCCTTTGGCAGCTCAGCCGATCCTCCAGTCATCAGCACCAGATAGTACTTCTTGGCCTTGGCGGAGTTGGGATAGTCCACAACCAATCCTCCGTAAAAGCCCGCCTTCATGGCCTGCGAGGTGACCATTTCAATTTGGTCTGAGTTCTCCGGATAAAATTGGAAGACAGCACGGGCGGTACGCGTCAGACAGGAAAACAATGTGGAAAAGAACTTCAGCAGGCGCTTGTGCGGGTTGTGGTACGACTTATCGGCATTGCAGAGCCACTGGAGGGCAGAGATCGAGATGGCGCCGTCAAAGGTGCCTGGCTTGAATGGCAAACCCTCGCCCATGTCGCCCAGGATCACATCTCCAGCCACTTCCCGCTCCACCGCAATATCTAGCATGGATTTTGATATGTCAATGCCGATCCACATGTGATCGCTGTCCTCGAGAACGCTACCCGAGAGCCCAGAACCACAGCCAATATCCAAAATCAAGCGTGTTTCATCGCCGTCTTCGGGAAAAGCCAGCAGTTCCAAGGCACGCTCGGCCATTTCCACTTGGATCTCAATGATGCGGGTGCTTAAATAACAATTTTTGTATTGAGACCTGATTTTTTAAGAAATTTACTTACTTAGTAGAATATTTTTTGGCCTCATCATCGTTGTAAAACTATAAAAAGAGTAAAAAATCAGATAACTGACTTAATTTTATCAAGAACATCCTCACAATTTCCGGTGGTGCTGCATGCTCTGGTCTTCTGGCCATTTTTCCTCTTAATAATTTACAAAATTCAAGAGCGTTTTTACATAAACAAAAAAAACAACTACACGTGCAGTCTGCAAGCAGCTGTTTGCCATTCGCAGCGCAAGTTTGGTTTATCGACTCGAATATCGCTATCTGCCAAGCTATCGAACTAGCCTACACCAACACATCACAGCATAGTGAAAATTTTTGATAAATTAAATTTTTCATTTAAAATAAAAACAATAACCATGTGAAAAGCGGGACTTGAAGTGAAAACCTGTCAGTGCACCAAGTAAAACGGTGAGTTGCGCATAAAAACGCCCACGGTTTGATAACAAAGAAACCATTTGCATGGAGCCCCTTGGGTGTGGGAGTGAGCCTGTGCAAGTTGTTACCTGTGTGTGTGTGTGTAATGGGTCTGACGCGTCAACAAATATACATGACAGTTGTTGTGCAGCCGGAAATGCAAAAAAAACAGGTGTTTGTGTGTGAATCCGTTAGTTGTCCGCCAAATAACTAATGGCACGATTTATGTAGGAAACCCGTTTTGCTGGCCCGTTTACCTTGCTCCAATTTACTCAACAAAAAGCGAAAACTCTTCTACCGAGCAAACATAATAACAACAACAGGTTAATGCTTCACAGGTAGAATTTATGCTCGTTTCCTTTCTAGCTCTCCTTTCCAACTGTTTGGCGAAATGCTTTCGGCTCTCCCGCTCTCATTATTGATCAATAACGGCTATCAGTGCCTCTGAAAATGTATCGTAAGGAAGTGCACTTTTAACTTTCATTACGTTTGATGTAAGTTCCTTGTGCTTTGTCCAAATAAATAAAGCACCCAAATTCAGGTTTATAAGCTGCTCATCGGTTTTTAGTCTGTGCTTTTTTTCCTTTTGCATATTTATGAGCAAACAGGTTTTTTGGCAACGGAACTTCTTTCACTCTTTCCAAGAACAACATTCCCTCCTCCGATCGCCGACGGTTACAAATTTTACGCAACAAGGCGCGATCGCGGTCGCTGGCCTCTCCACTCAACAAGTTTGCCAAAACCCCAAGCAAAAAAAAAACGGGTCTTCACCCGTTGAAACCAAAACCGATGCTTTAAATACACTCAGAAATTGGTGTTTTAAAGGTGTTCAATGTAAAATATTTTATGCGAGGAAAATGTAAAATGTAAATTCTTTGCACCCTAAACTTATTTTCAACATTATATTACAATAGGTTTGCCACAGTTTTTACAATATTATTCATTTGAAAAAAATTTTAACGGCTTTAGCCTTTTATTTACTTTAAAAACATCTTTCAATTAAAGATTCTATACAAAATTGAACACACATAAATTGTGACCTGAACTTATTTCAAAAAGATTTAATGTATTTTAAAAGGTCTTTGATAAAAGTCATTATAAGGCTTAGCACGAAAACATCGTTACGAAATTAAACGGCCTTACCTTATTTAAACAGATACAATTATCTCTACCAAGTACTTTGCAAGTCCAGAAAATTTGAACAAATCTAACAACAAAATCGTGTACATAACTCAATTTTCAATCTGCTTAATTATGTTTTGAATATGATATATTTAAATTATTTATTCATTTAAAATCTGACAGCTTATACATCTGACATATATACATAATAATGTAAAAGTAAATTTAAAAAACTTAAAATTTTTTCTTGAAAACGTTACCCAAAAAATATTATTCTGTTTTATATAAGATCCAGCTTTAAAATAAATTCTATAAATTAAATATTAAATCATACAACTTTTGTAAGCTTTAAAATCTTTCTCAAATTAGAGAGGGTTTTCTAAGTGTAGTGGTAGTGGTAGTGTATAAACTTAAAGCCAAGCCGCTGTCATCCATTTTGGAAACCAGATACAGATACGGGAACAAAGACAGATACAGGGCCAACTACAGATGCTCGATGGCTGCTGGGAAGAGTCGCATCAGTTGCGTGCGTCTATTCCCCCAGAGCCAACCGTACCCTCCGGAAGAAAGTTAAAAAATCAAGAAATGCGCAGTGGGTTATCGCTTTGTCCACTGCTCGTGGTGCTACTGGTAGATCACCTAGTGGCTCCAGTGGCGCCGGCTAACCTACTGACCAGCTATCTGCCCGCTTCCATGCAGGCCTTGGCATATTATATAGATCTGCTACAGTATGAACCACTGTCCAGCACGACAGTGGAACCACCATTCAGTGCGGATGATGGGGTGGAATATACAACTGCGAATCCACTGACATCCACAGCATTGCCCACAAGAATGAGGAGCACTACGACCAGGAGACCGAGTGGAGCAGGAGGTTCGGACTCAGCCTGGTGGCAGCCACCAAGTTGGTGGGAGACTCCACATAGAACTTCTACTACTGAGAAACCCACTTCACCACCCACGTTACCGCATCATCCGGGGATTTTCGCTCCAGCTTCCAAGCGGGCAAATGAGTTTGAAGGCCATGCTCTTTTTGAAGAAATCGGAGATGATGCGGACTTTGACAAGCTTCCTTTGTCTCTTATCCGCGATATACAAAGCGAACACGACGACTTTACAAATGATGTGGAGTCGCTGGACAACTTTTTGCGTCTCTACGACGACAATTACGGAAGGGCTGCCTTTGATTTTGAGTCCGCCATGGATCGGTGGAGCAGCTCCTCGATAGCAGGGAAGAAGAGGGTTCCACCCACAAAGCCCTATGTCGATTTCCTATTGGTTTACGACCTTCTAAAGCGCGATGCCAAGGCGGCTAGTCTAAGCAAGTACGAAGGATATTCTGAAGATCTGCTCGAGCAGCTGCATGAATTGTCACAGGCCTCTTCGGCCAGGCAATTGTATACTCTGTTTAAAAGGATGCTGGACCGGGGCGATGTTCAGCGAAGTGACGTGGTGGCCCGCGTCCAGGGAATCGTCAAAGATTTGGGGAATCCCAAAAGCGCCACATCCAAGGCATTGGCTTTTATTCCTAGTATGCAGTTTCTACCTTAAGCTCCTAGATAAGTCGCAATAAAGTCGAGGGACCAGTTTTTCTACGATAATCAATGAATCGAAACCAAGTTAAAGGAGGCAAACCTGAATTATTTCTTTAAACATTCTTTATTGGAAAATTTGGTGAAAAAAAGTTATGCTCGGCTTGGAGAGGGTTTTTCAATTTTGGCAAGAAGTTTCAAACGAAATTAAGTAGACATCTTAATCCTAATCCATTAGAAGAGTAAATATTTTTAGATATTAACAAGAAAGGAAAGCTAACTTCGGGCGGAGCCGAATATTCTGTAAATTATATTCTCCAAATTATTCATATGATGCATTTTTAATACTCATAAAAATTCCAACTTCCTAACTTTAAAAACAAAGGTATGGCATTTCCAATCGTTCAGTTAAATTGCAGCTATAGGATATAGTCGGCCGATCCTTATGACATTTGGTAGGTTGGATTGATTGGCCAAAAATAAAACCCATAGAAAATCCCAACTTCATAACTTTACAACCACCAAAGTTATGGCATTTCCGATCAATCAGTTATATGGCGGCTATAGGATATAGTCGGCCGATCTTTATGACATTTGGTAGGTCGGAAATTAATGGCCAAATATAAAACCCATAGAAAATCCCAACTTTCTAACTTTACAAACACCAAAGTTATGGCATTTCCAATCAATCAGTTTTATGGCAGCTATAGGATATAGTCGGCCGATCCCGGCTGCCATATAACTAAACGATTGGGAATGCCATAACTTTGATGTTTTCAAATTGACCGGCAAAGTGGCTGATCTATGAACATTGTAATAATTGTAATGCACTTTAATTTGAAAACAAGTGTTCACATTAAATGAAGTTAAATAAAAGAGTTCGCAGTTCTTTATAATTCAAATGGTTAAAAAACTTTGTAAAATACTAAGAAAATAACGAAATTTTGGGAATACAACTTTTTTTGCTGTTGTCTAAGTTTGCCGTGTTCGCCCTACAATTATTTATTACTGCAATGGAATGTGCTATCGCAGCTTCAACTATTCGTTGAAAAACACAAAAAATCGTATACTTGGGTGAGTAAATAAAAATGTTGAAAAAGAATTAATTCAAATCAAACCTTTTTTCGTTAACAGAACTAAAATGTTGTCTGTTGGAGGTAGTATATAAGTCGGAACGTAGCTACAGTGACAAACTTAATTATTGGCACAGCAAGCATGTTAAACTTTGAGGCTATTTTTATACCCTTGCAGAGGGTATTATAATTTTGGTCAGAAGTTTGTAACGCAGTGAAGGAGACGTTTCCGACCCTATAAAGTATATATATTCTTGATCAGGATCAATAGGGGAGTCGATATAGCCAAGCCGTCTGTCCGTCTGTTTCAATACCGTTTGCGAGCTCAGTTTAAAAGCTAGCGATCTGAAACTTTCACACTCGTCCTAAAACATGTGTACGCAGATCAAGTTTGAAAATCGCCCCGATCGGACGTCTATATCCTATAGCTCCCATAGGAACAATTGGATATATCTTGCAAGAATTGATGATATTTCGCGCAGTGTAAAAGCTATTGACATAAATCTTTCCAAATCTTATTTTTTTATGCATACCTTGATCAGGATAAAAGCGCTTGGCGATCGGACGTCTATATCCTATAGCTCCCATTGGAACAATAGGGTGAAATCGGTTACAATTTAATGATTTTTAGGATATTTCGCACAGTATATAAGCAATTGACATGAATCTTTCCAAATCGTATTTTTTTATGCATACCTTGATTAGGGTAAAAGCACGTGACGATCGGACGTCTATATCCTACAGCTCCCATAGGAACAACAGGGTGAAATCGGTCCAAATTTGATGATTTTCTGAATTTTTCGCGTAGTGTGTAAGCTACTGACATACATTTTTCCAAGTCTTATTTAATTACGCATATCTTGATTAGGGTAAAAGCGCTTGCCGATCGGACGTCTATTTCTTATAGCTTCCGTAGGAAATATAGTTAAAGGCTGCGAAAGTATCCCTTTTTTCTATTTTTATATGACATTTTTGCAGAGCTTTTGTTAGAACCCTTTTTAAGCCGATGGATTTTTTCTAGGAGCAATTCATTTGTAGAAACCATCATGCAGGGCCTGAAAAAAGGCTGTTGGGTGAATATCCTTAGCAAAGTCCTTCTTATCATCAACTTCGATACGTGTGGAAGAGATCTGGGGGTTGACATTGTCCTTTTATACGATCCTTACGCTTTCTTGGCCTCTCACAGCCATGGATAAGCCAGTGTGCCCTGCATTTTGCAACTGCATTGGTCCTTTAAAATGTAGCAAAGGACTCCGAATGGGAAAAATGGCTTCTGGGCATCCTTTCCCCAATGTTGACTTTCGATTTGCATTGATCCTGCTTATTAAATTTTAATATTTGGACACTTGCGGTTGATTTTATTTTGACCTTGTAAAGTCAAACAACTTTTCCTTTATTTTAAGGCACTAAAACAATTTTAGCTATACAATTAATCATTATACCATTAAGATTATAGAGGCAAATGTGATAATAAAAAAAAAGTGGACAAATCGATAAAGTTTTAACAAAATAGTTATTTAAAACCGAAGTGTGCCAATAATTTTGTTCAGGCAAATTTGGTCCATTCTTTGGTTTTTTATTTTTAATAAATTATTTATAAAAGATAAATTAATGAAGTCACTTGTTTTTAACATAAAATTAATGATTCTATCTAAAAATATTTTGGTTTATTTTAATATCAGCATATTATAAGAAGAAAACAAGAGAGAACGCTATAGTCGGGTGCCCCGACTATCAGATACCCGTTACTCAGGTAAAGGGAGTGCGAGGGAGATGGAGATAGAAACTTTGTTCACGCATAACTTTTTAACGAATGGTCCGATTTGAAAAATTTCTTCTACATTTCGATAGGTATTGATAAACACAATAAAACTGCATTTTTACTTTTCCGAAATATTTAAATGTATCGTATATAAGCGATTGTGGGCGTTAAAGGGGGCGTGGCACCTTTTTGAAACAAACTTGCGCTGCGTAGGAACTCCTAGAATCTGCATGCAAAATGCCAATCTTCTAGCTTTTATAGTTTCCGAGATCTCAGCGTTCATACGGACGGACAGACAGACGGACAGACGGACATGGCTATATCGACTCGGCTAGTGACCCTGATCAAGAATATATATACTTTATAGGGTCGGAAACGCTTCCTTCTAGCTGTTACATACTTTTGCACGAATACAATATACCCTTTTACTCTACGAGTAACGGGTATAAATAGCCTCAAAGTTTAACATGCTTGCTGTGCCAATAATTAAGTTTGTCACTGTATATGTTATAGACAACTTTTGGGAAAGTTTTAAGCAGATAGCTTTAAAACTGAGGAACTAGTTTGCGTAAAAACGGACTGTCGTACAGACGGAAGGGCGTACGGACGGACAGGCGGACATGGCTAGATCGACTCTCCTGGTGCGTTCGAATCTGCTTCCTTTATCGATTGTCCAGTGAGAATTTGATGGCAATTCATCGATTGGAAGTTAAGTTATTGCGTATTTTGTTATGGGTGCGAAAATAAACTTCGAAAAATTGGTAAACCTTTTAAGAACACGTTTCAATTGATGAAAAGGCGATGATTGCATATCACGTAGCAGAGTGCACAAGTGGTTTCAACATTTTCAAAGTGATCGTGACGATCAACATGTGGGTCAATAAAAATTCTTGATCACCGAAAATACCATCGAAACTGTTCGTGAATCCATCAAAAATCAGCCGAAATCATCATTGAAATTCATGGAAATTGAATTGAACATGGCGATCAACATGTGTGCCAATAAAAATTCTTGATCACCGAAAATACCATCGAAACTGTGCGTGAATTCATAAAAAATCAGCCGAAATCATCATATTCATGGAAATGAAATTGAACATCTGCAATACATCGATTTATCGCATTTTTACTAAACATTTGGGCTAACGAAAGGTGTGTGCACAATTTGTCCCGCACAAATTGACTGACGACCAAAAATTGCTTAGAATCCAACATTCAAAGGACATCATTAAAGAGGTCAAAAAGGACAAAAACTTCCTTTACAATTTTGTGACTGGTGACGAAGCGTGGTGTTTCCAAATTGATCCCGAAACAAAACGGCAGAGTGCTGAATGGAAGGCACCGGACGAGCCGAAATCCCAAAAATCCCGATTTGGGAATTCGAAAGTTTCTGATTCCACAAAGAATTTCTTCCACCTGGCCAAAACGTAATGCCGTATTCTACCTTGAAGTTTTGAAGCGTTGGTGACCGAATATCGCGAAGATGAAAGTTATCGTTTGTTGCACGATAATGCCCCGTCTCATCGATGGAAGCTTGTGACCGATTATTTGACCAAAAATCACATTTTAACCATTAACCACTCCCCGTATTCACCTGATATGGCAAAAATGCATTTGCCCATTAAATGAAAGCGTTATGCAGACGTAGAGGCCATTCAAAAGACTTGGCATTCTGGCGGCCATACCGAAAAACACTAGTTCGACATGCTTTGGGACCGTGTAAAAAGCTGTATTGAAGCAGAAGAAGACTATTTTGAATAAAATAAATTGATTTGGCCGAAAAAAACCATTTGTTCTGATTTGTTTTTAAGTTTGTTTTTTTTGGAACGCAAAAAAATTGATTCTGGTATGCTTAATACTGTCGCTTGAGAATAAAAATAAATTAAAAATATTTTATTTGGAAAAACCATTGCAACTAATACTTTTGTGACTAACAGCGACGGCTCGACAATTCGTTTGCTGTCACAAGAGGTGGCCTTATAGAACAAAGGAAACAGGACATTAGGCACTTCCATTCCCTCTTTAACCCATGTTGACACAATGACACAGTTCACGGCTATGCTCGTGTGTGTGCATAGGTGTTAATGGGTTATCGATAACAGGACAGCCGGCTGCGATTTGTTTCTTTTTTTTGCATCAGCTGCGTTGCTGACGCGCGACGCATCACCCACTCTCTTTCTCTCTAGCCACCCACTTATGATCTCTGCCGTGCTTCCCTTTTGGTTTCTCTTTGCTGACGCTTACGCTCTTTGCCACATCGCTCTTTGCTTATATTATATTGTTCTTCCATTTACATTCACGCCGCACCTAACATACATCAAAGATTTATATAATTGCTTTTCATTATGATAAAAAAAAGAAAACATTAAAAACATTTTTTTGGATAAATTTAATATAGTCGATTTTTATAAGTTTACGGATACTGTGTTACAATATTAAAATATAAATATGTATGTTTTTGTGCTAAAAAAAATTTATAATATTCCAACAAAACACTTTTAGCTGTCAAGGAAAATAACACTCGTCTCTTAATTGATGCTGAGAAAGAATAGGTGTTGTTCCGAACTTTTTGTTAAAGTTATAGTTGTCTCACCCTCTGTAAGGGTATAAAAAAGAGCGCACTTTACCACTTGGTGGGTTTTCATTTTGCCAGCTCTTTGATTTCATTTTGTTTTTGTACTCGGTGCGCATAGCAAGTGTAAGCGGCTCTTGCTCTGGTTTTTGTTTAAAGTTCCGGTCGCATTATAGCTTCTTCAAGTGACCAATTATTAAAGTTTTATTGTGTAAATGAAATTGATTGCAAAAAAATTTATTTGTAGCAGCTAAAAGCTTTGCCTGAAAGTGCTGTTGTGGAAAAGTTATCGATTTGTGTGAAAGTTTGCAGGCTGCTGCAGATTAGCAAAAGAAAAGGCGAAGAAAGTTTTCTGGAAATGTAAAGACACTACAAATACAGAAATGGAAAACATAAACTTTGCACGCACGCCGCAATTTCTGCGCAAAGTTATCTCCGAGGCGCGCAGGTAAATGCAGAAAATAACAAAAACAATGAAGAGAGTGGACAAGAGCGTGAGGAGAGAAGTCAATCCACCACCGAGAAATCACCACCCACCGGCGAACCCTGGTATTCCATTTCATGGGTCAATTTTAGATGGGATTTGAATTCGTGGCTGGTTCTTGGCTTCTTGATTCTGGTTTGATGCACCTTTCAGGTTTTACTTGTTTTCCTTTTGCGGACGGGAAGTGGGCGAAAAGGAAGGGCAGCCCGAGTGCGGCTTATGTAACTGGAGTCCGTAGACGTCATTGGTTTAGTGTTCTTACTCCAAAGGATTATTTCACCTTGCATATATATAAAACTTCGGCAAAATAAAAGCACTGAAGAACTATATTACCTTTTTTTTACACAAAATCATAAATTCACCGGTTGTTAAGGCTGAAATTGCTCAGTTTTATTCTTACTTAACACACTAAAAATCGGGGTTTTTGAATACCTTAATTATGACTATTGCTACTCTATATATGTTTCAAAAAAAACCTTGTGCAGTATGAAAAAATGTATCTTTGCGCAACATGCTCCACACGACAGTTGGGGCACAAACCGCAAACAAATGCAAAAAACAACAAAGAAGCAGATAGAAGGAGCTGCAACCAGACAAAGCTTCTTGACAGCTAGAACCCCTAAGCCCAGGAAAGCCCCACAATTAATCATTGCAAATTTCCATTTTGAATGCAATTGCATATACTTTAAAGTATTTCCACAAAAAGTGTGAAATCATCTTGCACCAAGGCTAAGACTCTTTCAAATTCTCTACAACAACCAAATATTCGGATTTTACATTTATGATTGCTATTAACTCAGCGTTGCTTGATCTAGTACCATGCGGGCCTCTGGCTGGGCACATTGTTTGATTGAGCTTATAGATATTAGAAAACAATATATTAAAGTTGTTTAAATAAGTCCAAAGTATTTGACTTATCCTCAAATCCTAGCATATTTAATTTAAACATCTTATTAACAAAGTAAAATTATTATACCCGTTACTCGTAGAGTGAAAGGGTATATTGTATTCGTGCAAAAGTATGTAACAGCTAGAAGGAAGCGTTTCCGACCCTATAAAGTATATATATTCTTGATCAGGATCACTAGCCGAGTCGATCTAGCCATGTCCGTCTGTCCGTCTGTCCGTCTGTCTGTCCGTCTGTCTGTCTGTCCGTATGAACGCTGAGATCTCAGAAACTATAAAAGCTAGAAGATTGGCATTTTGCATGTAGATTTTAGAAGTTCCTACGCAGCGCAAGTTTGTTTCAAAATGGTGCCACGCCCCCTTTAACGCCCACAATCGCTTATATACGATTTTAAAAATTTAAATATTTCGGAAAAGTAAAAATGCAGTTTTATTGTGTTTATCAATACGTATCGAAATGTTGAAGAAATTTTCAAATCGGACCATTCGTTAAAAAGTTATGCGTGATCAAAGTTTCTATTTCCATCTCCTGCCTCCCTTTACTTGAGTAACGGTATCTGATAGTCGGGCACCCGACTATAGCGTTCTCTCTTGTATTATATTAAGAATTGTATTATTCTCTTTTGAATATGATAAAATCGATTTAAAGTCCCATTTTCTTGTTTTCATGATTAACTAAAAGTTGTGTTTTTTTTTATGAAAATCTCCACAGGCCAGAAAAAGTATGTGTACAAACATGTCCCGCAACTTTAGAGTTTCTCTTGACTTTGCTGCAATCTGTGTCAATGGGCGCTGCTATCGAGCCCAAGGAGAAAGCTCTTTCTCGCACTTATCAAAGCTGAATGCAATGGGATGTTTGTGTAGAAACACAAAAATATCTAGATTTACTTGTTAGAGATTTTCAGCTTCCGTTTAAGGCATGGCAAGCGTATCCTTGAATTAAATATGCTTTTGGCTTGACTTCGTAATAGTCATCAGCGTCATCATCGCCGTATATACATACATATATGTCGAATGAGGAATGCCTTTTCACACGGTGCCCCGGCCCTATTCTTGTTTAAACCCTTTGCTTATATATACTGTTAAGTGATTGTTTTAAAAATTTCGAATTCCGAAAAAGATTCGTATCCATAATCAAATTAATAATCAAAAATAATCGGGAGTAGAATGCTGTAGGTGGCTTTTTTCATATCGTGCCGATACCATTTTGTTTTAGATATTATTTCGTAAGAAATAAAAAAATGATTTTATATTTTCCCGTATTGCTTTTTTTTATTTACTTATTCTTCTAATATAACATTTAATTTAATTTGAACACAATATTAAAGTATTTATAATATTCAAAACACTAGTCCTCGCTTACATTTGGATGACCTTTGTACTCAAATATTTACCACAAAAACACTTAAATATGATAAATAATTTTAATCGATAATGCAGCTGTCAGTATCAGTAGAATCAAATGACACAAGGTCAAAGTTTTTTTACGAACAGCCAAATACACACTATTCAACCATATGTTGAGATTAATTAATGAATCATTCCGCAATTTATTTTATTTTTTCTCGCTCTCTTTGCAGATCGTTTATAAACAGCGATACATTTGCCGCCTCATCCGTGAGGGGCCGTTCGGGAACTGAGGAGGATTCATCATCCGAAATGGATCTCGCCCACGCTTTGACCCTCAATGAGGAAGCTCTCAAGCAGTTACCCGAGCACAAGCGACCGGTGTTTGAATTGGAATGGCTGCGGTATTTGGAGAAGGCTCTGCCGCTGGTGCCCAAGACGGAGATCAAAGCCAGCCAGAAGAAGCTGGTACAGCAACTCTCTGAAAGAATTCAGGGTGCTCCGGGACCGCCTATTCGCAAGCTCATCGCCAACGCCCTAGCTACGCTCTTTTCTGTCGGTGACACCTTTATGCTCTTTGACACCGTCAATGCTTGCAACGACATCCTGAAGAACAAAGATGATTCGCCCAGCTACCTGCCCACCAAGCTGTTAGTGTACTTTGTATATTCTATCTATAAATTTACATTTATTTCTTTCATGTCTTAGCGCTGCCATCTGCGTGCTGGGTTCAATGTACGAGAAGCTGGGTCGTATGATGGGCCGCACCTACGAGGATACGGTACAGATTCTTATTCGTACCCTACGCAACGCGGAGTCGCAGACACGGATCGAGATCATGCACACGTTAGAGAAGGTGAGCGCCGGCATGGGGACCGCCATCGCCAACGTGCACAAGGATATTTACAAGGCGGCGAAGCACTGCCTCTTAGATCGAGTGATGGCCGTTCGAGTGGCCGCCGCCCGCTGCATCCTCAAGATGATCTACAGTGCTCCGTTCCTGTACCAGACTGAGCTAGAGAGCCTGGGAACACTGTGTTTCCGTGCCTTTGATGGGAGTAATTACGAAGTGCGTTGTGCGGTGGCTCAGTTGCTGGGTACGCTTCTGGCCTACACCCAACAACTAGCCGAAGCAGCAAACGGCAAAAAGAAACAGGGTCAAGCGCTAGCTATACAAACCGCCAAGGGAGCTACTCAACGTTTGGTTTCCCTGGATGAAGCACTTGGCATTCTGATGTCGGGTTTCCTAAGAGGAGGAGCCTCTTTTCTCAAGGGTACCGGAGAGATTATTAAAGGCAGCTCAGGAGTCAACAGAGAAGTTCGAGTGGGTGTAACCCATGCATATGTGATCTTTGTACAATTCATGGGCAGCGTCTGGCTGGAGCGACAGTTGAGCGCTTTTTTGGCACATGTTTTGGACCTGGTGGCCAATCCCAAGGCAGCCTGTTCCCACGTGGATGCGGTGTACTCGCGGAAGTGCATAAACTTTATACTTCGCTCCACCATTGGAAAGATGCTGGGAGAGAAGGCGCAGAGCGCCGCTTGCAAGGAGCTCGTTCATCTAGTGGCCAAACAGATGAACTCCATCGACTTTAATCCCGAGAATGCCAAGGATTCTAATCAGGAGACGCTTTTTAGTCAGCACTTGTTGGTGTGTGCCCTCCAGGAATTAAGTTCTCTGCTCATTGGATTAGGAACCACGGCTCAGAACTTGTTGGGAGATCAGTCCCTGCAAGCAATCGATGCCACCTGCGCTGTTTTGGTGCATCCTTGTGCTGCTGCTCGTTTGGCTGCCGCTTGGTCTTTGAGATGCGCTTGTGTGGCGGTTCCTGGACAGATAACGCCACTGATCGATCGCTTTGTGGAGGCCATAGAGCAGATGCGATCCTTGCCAGAAGCAGTTGCCGGATATAGCTGCGCCTTAGCGGCCATTTTGGGAAGCGTTCGATACTCGCCGTTGGGCATCCCCCACACCAAAGGCAAGGTCGTGTTCAACTGTGCGGAGGAGCTGCTCCGATCTGCTTCCCAGAATAGTCGCATGTCGCTGCATCGCACCCAGGCTGGCTGGCTGTTAATCGGAGCCATAATGACTTTAGGATCTCCAGTAGTGAAGGGACTTTTGCCACGGATGCTGCTACTGTGGCGGAACTCGTTTCCGCGATCCAACAAGGAGCTGGAGTCGGAAAAGGCGCGCGGCGATGCCTTTACATGGCAGGTGACTTTGGAGGGCAGAGCAGGGGCGCTATCCGTGATGCACAGCTTTTTGCTGAATTGCACAGATCTGGTCAACGAAGACATAACTAAACGGTTGCTCACGCCCATCGAGAGCGCCCTGGCCATGCTAGTCAAGTAAGTAGCATCATCATTAACTTAGCATAAACTTCAAACTTTTGATTTATACTTACCTATTTTTTTTCTAGCTTGGCCTCTGTCCTAAAGAGCTATGGAACCCAACTGAAGGCTCCGGCGGCCATGGTGCGTCTGCGTCTCTTCGAAACTTTGACTCTGCTTCCGGCGAATGCCCTAGAGGCCTCCTATACTCATCTGCTTCGTATGCTCGTCTCGGAGTTTACCCTATCGGATAATGCAGCGAACACAACAAACTCGCTGCTTCGGACGCTCTGTCATGGAGACGATTCCATCATTCTGGGTACCTGGCTGCAGGAAATTAACCATCGCACAATCGAGGATCAGGTGGGTTATCATATTGGAAATATGATTCGTAATATCCAATATATACTTATGTGTGACCTCTTAATCTGTTTGTGAATCCCTCCGTATTATCCACCCTTCTCTATAAAATTGTGCATTCCTAAAGATGGAGCCCAATCGCAAAGTCGATGGCGAGCATGTAAGTGGAGTGCAATAATTGCTAAAAGAGTTTGAACTTTAAACAGTTTGTTTTGCGTTTATATATTATTTGAAAACAAAAATTAGTTTTTTGGCCCAATTTGCATGAGTTCGGGGGAACCAGTTGTTTAAAACCTTCAAATTACCATTTTGGGATTATAATTTAAAAAAAACAAAGCTTTTTTAGATATTTTTTGTAAAAAATGTGTAAAGTCTATGTTAATTCTGAATTGGCAGTAAATTAAGATTCGATTTCTAAAATTTAATACCAAGGACATTTTTTTTTAAAGTGCTTTCTTTTTTTTACATTTTGTTACTTGAGTCTTTTTTTGTATTGCATGACCACTGAGGATGCAGCTCTTCGTTTATTACTGATGTTTTCAGTGTGTTCAATTTCTAATATCAACTTTATTTTTCTTTAGCTGCAGCCCAATAGCGCCGCGGGATCTGGCGCATTGGAGCATGATCCATGCTGCCTGTACCGTCCCAATTGGTTCACCCAAGGTGGCGGATCCAGTTCTGGAGGCCCTGCATCAGCAACATCCTCTGGTGGAAGCAGTGGCGGTGGAACCATACACATCCAACTGATCAGCAAATCGCAACAGTGTCCAGGACCTTTACCACTCGGAGTGGCAGTGATCGATATGGCAGTAACTCTTTACGGAACTATCTTCCCTAAGGTGGCCAATAAGCATAGGCTTCAGATGCTAGAGCATTTTGCAGAATGCATCCGGCAGGCGAAAAGCAGCCGCCAAGAGGCCGTCCAAATGAACATATTTACGGCTCTGCTTTGTGCTCTGAAAAATCTGACGGATAGCAAGACGAGTTTGGGTCAGGAAGATGTTAGAAAAAGTGCCACGGCATTAGTAGTTGCCTCGCTGACAAGTTCAAATTCCACCATTCGATGTGCTGCTGGAGAAGCTTTGGGAAGGTTAGCCCAAGTGGTTGGAGATTCTCATTTCACGGCAGAGTTAGCTCAAAATAGCTTTGATAAATTGAAATCTGCCAGAGATGTGGTTACAAGGACCGGACATTCGCATGCTTTGGGCTGCTTGCATCGCTATGTGGGTGGCATGGGGTCATCGCAGCATCTGAGCACCAGTGTATCCATTCTGCTTGCTTTGGGACAAGATAGTGCGTCGCCCGTGGTGCAGGCTTGGTCGCTGTATGCCCTGGCGCAGATTGCCGACTCTGGAGGACCCATGTTCCGTGGGTATGTGGAGGCCACGTTGACACTGTGCCTTAAACTCCTTCTTAGCGTTCCCCATGCACATGTGGATGTGCATCAGTGTGTGGGACGCGTGGTCAATGCTTTGATTACAACCGTGGGGCCGGAGTTACAAGGAGGAGGTGGAGCAGTGGCCAGCATGAGAGGATCCTTTCTCTGCTCAGCAGCTCTTCTTCAAGGCCACGCGGATCCCCTAGTGCAAGCAGAGGCAATTGGTTGCCTGCAACAACTTCATCTGTTTGCCAACAAATCTCTGCAATTGGAGGAACTGGTGCCTACGCTGGTTGGAATGCTGGCCTGCAATTATTTCATTTTGCGAAAGGCTTCTGTTTCCTGTCTCCGGCAGTTGGCCCATCGGGAAGCTAAGGAAGTGTGTGATCTAGCACTAACCATCAACGCTGACCAGCTCCCAGACTTAATTCTCACAGAGTACGGATTGCCAGGATTGCTATTTTCTTTGCTAGACACAGAAACGGATACTGAGATGCTAAGGAATATCCACGACACGCTCACTTCAATGCTACAAATGCTGGCTGCGGATAATCTCAGTTCCTGGTTGAGTCTCTGCAAGAATGTTTTAACGGTAGCTGTAGAAGGTGGACTAAATGATGATCTTGGTCCCGGAGAACAGGGGAAGAGCAAAGATGCCGGAGAAGAACAAGAGGAAGAGGATGAGGAGGAGGAGTATGCTGATGATGTAACAGAGTACCGAGCTGAGGAAAACACTTCAACCCATCCTGCGGTTCAGCCGAGGTGGCCCACGCGTGTTTTTGCAGCCCAATGCGTTCGGCGTATCATCGCTAGTTGCGAGGCTGCCAGCTCGGTCCACTTTGATCTCCTGCAGGCAAAGGAACAGCAACTAATACGCTCCCGCGGGGATTATCTTATCTTACATTTGGCGGAACTTATTCGAATGTCCTTCATGGCCGCCACATCGGATTCTGATCAACTGAGACTAGAAGGTTTGCGCACTCTGCAAGAAATAATCGATAGATTTGCTAACGTTCCAGAACCAGAGTTCCCTGGACATCTGCTTTTGGAGCAGTTTCAGGCTCAAGTGGGAGCCGCTTTGCGTCCGGCTTTTGCTCAGGATACGCCTTCACATGTCACGGCCGCCGCTTGTGAAGTTTGCTCCGCTTGGATTGGCTCTGGAGTGGCTCGCGATATTGGAGATCTAAGAAGAGTTCACCAGTTACTTGTGAGTTCCCTTAGTAAGCTCTCCTTAAAAACCAACAGCACTCAGTTGTACAATGAA
Organism: Drosophila carrolli; assembly: GCA_018152295.1. Taxonomy (NCBI): domain Eukaryota; kingdom Metazoa; phylum Arthropoda; class Insecta; order Diptera; family Drosophilidae; genus Drosophila; species Drosophila carrolli. The sequence goes on from JAECXJ010000308.1 coordinate 4,181,154, forward strand.
TCCATGGCCACGCTGGAGAAGCTGAGCATCCTGAAGGCCTGGGCTGAGGTCTATATTGTGGCCATGTTAGGAAATGGAAGGGCTCCCGCCTCCCTCCTGAATCTCCAATCTCAACAGTCTGGGTTACAATCCCTAACCAATATCGAAACGGATCAGGATGTTCCTGATAGTCGAGGAGAGAGTCTTTTAGGACTAGTGCAACCGGAGCTTCACAATCTATCCACACACTGGCTGAGTGCCATGAAGGATCACGCCTTGCTGTTGCTCCCGTCGGAATTCCAATCCCAACTCCCTCATGACGGAGGCGCCTTCTACACCACGGATACAATTAACTCCTCAAAACCACATTATATGACTAGTTGGCCCCCAATTCTCTACGCCTCCGCATTGTGGCTGAGGGATGAGGGTTTTGCACGCCATCAAGATACAAGTGAAACTACAGCGGAATCGAACAATAACCAGATAACACATGGTTCTTTGTCGGCAGATCGCTTCCACATGATTTTTGGCATATGCATGGAGGCTCTCTGCAGCATGAGGAGCTCTGAGAGACCGAAAAACATTGTGAGTTGTCTTAGATCGTTGCACAGCATTTTTGATTCGGAATGGGCAAGAAAGCAGTTGGTCAAGGATCGAGCCCTAACTATTGAACTCTGTCACGTTCTTCACCGTCAGATTCTGACAAGAGACGAGTTGCTGGTGCAACTGCTGTGCGTAGAGATTTTGAAGCAAACGATTCGAGCTGCGACGGAAAATTTGGAGACGCAACGAGACGATAACGCTAATTCTGAAGATGACAAGGAGGGAGAGCAGCTGGGTGAAGATGACTCTATGCAGCCAGGGAGTTCTCATGTCTATGCCGTTCTGGAGGTTTGTCTTTGCTTGTTTGTCCGCCAAATACCTAGCATGAACCCTACGAGGCAAGGAACTGGTGGCTCCAGCCTGCAGTTAGACTTTGCCTACGCCAAAATGGTCACGGGAACCTCCTTCTTCTCAGTGCTGGGTGATGACAACGGCCTGCTGGTGGCCAGCGGTCTGCAGTGCGTCGAACAGTTGTTGGATCTGTGTACTCCTAAAGGTGCCCTATCTATCCTGCCCACCGTCCTGTACATGACTACCAGTATTGTTAAGGAAATAGCCAATAAGTCGGCTATAGATAGTACTATATTGGCAAATACAAGTGCCATGAAGGCTGCCCTGCAGTGCTTGCGATCCGTGTGCGTCCACAAGTGGGGGAAAATGGAGGAAACTTCCGAGGAATGGCAGCAGTTGCTTCAGAGTGCCCTGGCCACTATTGTGGACCTTACCAAAACGGCCGGAGATAACGAGGAAAGGAAAGTCGATGAGGTCACCATGCTGCTGGCAATCACGGTTTTTATCCTACACACGCCCGCTTCCGTCGTAACCACACCCTCACTGCAATATCCCTGCATCAATCACTTTCGGCAGTGCCTGCAGTCGGAGCATCTCTCCGTAAAGCTGCGCTGCATCGAGACTACGCGATCGATTTTCGCGCGGGCGGAACTCAAGACGGCCACTCCTTACATACACGCACTCGCGCCTCGGTTGATCGAATCTTTGTATGCTGAGTCCAGCAAGCTGCCCACAAGCGAGCTGGAGCTGCAGGTCACCCTCGAGAGCATCGTCACCGTGGAGCAGCTTATCGACTTGTCGGAGCCCCAGCATCGTAAGTAAATGATTATAATTCAGAAACCTTTTTTTGGTTTTTTAGTTCCTGGATACTCTGTGGGTGTCTTAAAGTTGATAGTTGTGACAGTATAGTCAGTTTTTTAGTTCCGGGGTACTCCTGTGGGTGTCTTAAATCTTTTTTTATTTGTTTCTTATTTTTAATCCATGATCTTAACAGGTTAATTAATCATTTTATAACTGCAAAGCAAAAAATGATTCAACCTAAATATAAATATTTTTATTATACTGTCCACCTTTTTCAAAGACAAATTTTGAGTAGACCTTCTTAGAATAAATTTTGTTTTAAATTGGAACGCGATAACCTTATCCCCGACTTCCTATTTGGCAGCCATCCTTTACCTTCTCGACAAAAAAAGCATTTGCATTTTCCATTGGGTTTCTTTGTAATATCTTCCATTTTTTCAAATGTCCGTCGAACGCAGCTGAAATATTGACTAAGTAACACACATAAAATAAGAACTGCACACTTTTCAAAACAGAAAAGAAATTACGGTATTATATATTTGCTCTTTTCTCTGTCTTCTATTTTAATCAACTCACAAATCATTTACAAAACACTAATCCTAAAAACAAATAATCAACCGTTAGGAAACTTGAACCTACTACAAGGTAAATAGAAGAGCTTGTCCAAAAATTCACACTTTTCATGTTTCAGAAATATAACACTGTTTATCTAAAAATTGCAACAGTTTTAATTATTTATTTAAAACTTGAATTCTTATGGTATTTTTCCGTTTTGCAATAAATTATGAACGTTAATACGTCGACTACTGATTATAACAATTCAAGAATTGAATGTATATATTTTGAAGTAACCTTATTCAACGGTTACAAAAAGTATAAAATCTAATTTTGAAGCGGTTCTTTCAAAAAATTTCTTACGCTTCAAAATAAAAATTTTAATTATACCTTGAATACTGTCTTGCAGTTTGGAATGCAACGTATATTGCACACGTGATGTTCCTTTATGCACAAATTCCATCGAATAGCTAAACGACTAGTTCTCAATGCCTAACAAAAAATAAAGCTTTAAATGTTGCATGTATGATGTATCTGAATGGCGCAATATGACTATCTCAGTGAATGGGTGTTCAAAGTGTTCCGCTTTAAGCTGATTTACGTATTAATAAATACCTCGCTTCCTTTTCACAGACATACAAATGCTGACGCTATTGGTGCCTGTCCTCATTGGATTCCTAGCAGAGCCCAGTCGTCTTCGGGCGCTGCCCAAGTACCAAAGGCTGCTGCACGACCAGGCGCTGCAGTGGCTTCTGAAAATCGGACCTAAATATTCGCAGGAGTTTAAGGCCTTAATGAGTAAATCGCCGGAACTGCGACAAAAACTAGAAGCGGCCATACGCAGCCAACAGCAGTTCATAAACATTGCCCAAAAAGCAACTGAGGCGCAGAGAATCCTGCTGGCCAAGCCACAAAAGCCCACAATCAAGCTGAAAACGGATTTCAGTAACTTCCAATGAGAGGTGCTGAAAAATAGAAAACCAAATAAGTCCACAACCTGCTAGTGCTATCATAAAAAAGCTTTGCAATGAATTGTTCACATGTACAATAAATAGGATAGAGATAATATCGAAACAATTCTGGGCAATTTTTCTTTTGTTTAATTTTAAAATCAGTCAACGTAATATTGCGAAAACAAAAGGTATTTTCTTCTTCTTTCCAATTAAGTTTTCATTTTTGTAAATTTTTTAACCAGAATGACATGTTGCAAGAAATTATGCAATAAGAATAATAAGGACCTTTTTTTTCATACGTTTTCTCATTTAGAATTTACTTTTACTTTCGCATGACGACGAGAAAAGCAGTCTCCACATAATATTTGACCTTTACCAACCGAAACAATAATTGGTTAAAACACTTTCAGAAGCTCGAGCCACCCAGTTGCAATTCGCACTTCGGACTCATGCGGTCCTGTTTTTGATTTTGAGATATGTGAAACATAATGAAAGTACCTACAAGTTTATAAATTATTTGTTAATTATTGTAAAACGCGATAACTTAATAATAAAAACATATAAAGCTTATCTATAAAACTATTTAATTATTCTTATGGAACTATGTACTCCAACTCCACCTCCTGCTTTACGGTACCTATAAACTCGTCGTCACTGAGCGGCTCCGATTTGAGACTCTTCTTCAGTTCCGGCTCGGGATTGGTCAAGGTAATATTAGTACCCATTTTTACAAAATCTGGAGTCGGTCGTGGCAGGGCCACTAAGGCTGCAGGCAGATCCGAAAAGAGGTGCGACTCCAAGCGACTGAGAAGAGTGGTGCGGTAAAAGAGAGCTCGCAGCCGCTGACGGAAAAGCTGAATGGGAGGTGCAGATTTATTATACTCGAAAGCTTGAGCTTCCGGACCGTGCTTGCGGCAATCTCCCGAGAGAATGCACATAGCCCGAAAACCTATCATCGTCGACCAGTTAGGAGACAGAAGTGGACTCTTTGAATCACACTTCTCTTCGGGTAGTTTCCTTATCATAATATTGTAAAATTTGAGCAGTTCGTTTGGCATTGAGATGTTCTGTAAGGCCGAGGAACGGATCAGTGGCTTATATGCAAGGGCCCTGACCGCGAAGGCGAGATTGTAAGCATCTTTCGGAAGTGGGAAGATTGTCGGAAGTGTCAGCGGCAGATTATAACCGTACATGAAGAACTTGCAGAACTCTATATCGACTTTTGACAGCTTGGATGAGTTCTCTGCCTGAAGATCGAGTTTAGCCTTTTTAGAAGTGAGTCTTCTCTTCCAAGAGCCTTTAATCTGTTCAGCTATAACTAATGATTCCGGGTCCTCTTGCCATTCCTGCAAACGCTGCGCCCAGTTTTCGGAAGTAATTACGGACATCTTCTTCGATCGTCGACGAGGCAAATCTTCTACTTTTGCGTTTGGATTTTTTTCTAGGAATTTTTTTATAACTAGAAAGCGGGTTCGACAACTGGTCCGCGAATGATTGCCCAAAAACGTTGCGCAGTTTAACCACTGCGAGGCGCCATGCTCGGTGACAAAGCTCATCAACTGGGTGTCGTCCTGAACCGACCAGGAGTCTGTCTTGTTGCGCTGCGCCAAGACATTGTGGTAGCGCGTACGCAACTGCGTCAAAGATCGATTTGGGAAGAGGGTACGCGGAAAGCAGTGGAACTTACCATTGTACTCCTCTACGGCGGCGAAAAGCATCATATCCTCTTTGGTACTGAAGGCTTCTGCAATAATAATAGAAATATTAAAATCTTGGGAAGAAAAAAATAGGCTTACAGTGGAAATCTATCGATGTAAATGTCTTTAAATAGGTAGTAGTACGTTTTTAAAAGAGCAGAATAACATTTAGCTAATTCGAGAACGTTAAGGATACCCACCGTGACTGATGCTAGGATGGAGGACGTAGTAGTAACGGCCAATCAACGTCGACTTGCACCTGCCCGGAAAGTATTCCACTACTTTCTTCCAATTAATTACGCCGTTTGCCGTATTTCTCTCTGCCAGCTCACGGAGTCTTTTGTTGTCCTCTTCACTCCAGCGGGAGCTGTACTTTGGCTCCCGCAGATGACGTAGGGCCGTGTGGAACCGAGTGAAGCACTGGTAGTCGGATCGCCGGTCAAGCGACGCTGCTATCAGCTCCCAGTTTTGCATACGGTTCGCAGAGGCCGCCGTTAGCAGGGTCTCGTCTTCCTCCGCCGACCAATCGTCGCGCTTCAGATCAGGGTGCAGGTATACCCTCCACATGGCCTCGCAGGCATACGAAGAGTGTCGATACTCAACGTCCAGGGTGCTTATCTGGTTCCAATCGATCCTAAAACTGCTGTCGGCCGCCGCCAGCAGACTAACCAGAGTGTTTTGGTGCCGCTCGATTGGCTTCCGCTTTCGGCTGCCGCTGGCCAGAGTGCTCTTCTTGTGGGTGCTGTGGTCAACTAACTGTCGGAAATTACAAAAATGTAATTTACGTTAAACAAAAAGGAAGTAAACTTCGGGAAGCCGAATTTATACCCTTGCAGTTATTACAAAACGACTGCATTTTGATTTCAATGCCTGCTCTGCATTTCTCAATCGCTTCTATAGTAGATATATGATATTATTGTCAGATTTTGACAAAACTAAAATTGTAATTCTGAAATAGTAAATAATTACTATATCTCAAAGGAATATTTTCAAAAGTAGAAAATCAGCAAAATACAATTTGTTAATTTTTTTTTTGATTTTCTTATTGGAGCTATAGATATAGATGTCCGATTTTTAAATTAAAACCGTAATTCAATATTTAAATTTAAAAATTACCAAATCTCAAAGAACAAAAAAAAATTAAAAACAAAAAACTTTTTCAATTTTTTTTTTCCTATTGTCCCTATGGGAGCTATATGATATAGTGGTAGATCCGGCTCGATAAATTTGAAATTGAGGAACTAGATTTCGTAGAATCTGACGGAAGAACAGACGGATCTAGATCGACTCTCCTGGTGATGCTGATCACGTATAGGGTCGGAAATGTCTCCTTCACAGCGTTAAAAACTTTTGACTGAAATTATAATATCCTCTGCAAGGGTATACAAATTAAGTATAAGTATATATGAAACATGTAAATACATTATGAAACACAGATTTTTTTTACATTTGGATTACATTTTTTTATGGAGAAAGTGCAAATTATGTTACCACTACGGAATGAAATATTATGAAATTAGCATGAACAACTTGGCGTTTGGTTATGGTTATCTTGAAATCTTCTGTGTTTAATGGAAGTCTTAAATCCAGAATGGCTTCGGCAAACTAATGTGAATGCGAACTTTAGGATGTACTTCTTCATTTTGAGGAAAAGTTAGGAATCCGATGTAAGCATATTAGGCAGCCGTGTGATCTTCTAAGTTGATCTGGGTCCGCATAAAAATAAATAACTGTCACTAGCTTTTAAAGAATAAAATTTAAAATGAGCAAAGAAATTTTACGGACAGACAGGTATGGTATAAAATAGTATACAAAACTGAATAATTTTTAAATACTTCGCAAGCTCCGAAACCCACATTCTTTCAAAAGGCCTGCTCACCTGTTGTTTGATCCCCATGATCACGTTTTTCTTGTCTAGCAATGTCCATACGTGGCGAGAGTGCATGTCGAAGTCGGTGGGAAACATTTCCGTGTGGCAGCGCTTCTCGTAATCTTCGTTGTTTGGACAGCTCCTGCCATCGATGTCCCGAAAGAATAGGTTTCCTTTAAAGCGGAACGTACCCTTCCGCAGGATTGCCCCACTCAGATTGATGGAATCCAGTCCGAATTGGGATTGAGAGCGTGGCCTCAGACGGCGCACCAGGATCTCCTCGTTCCGGGCGAAACGGGCCCGCACTATTTGGAGAATAGCCAGGATTTTAGCACGGACTTGCAGGAGGTGTCGCTGCATCTCCTGATTCAGCACCAATGCGTTGGCGTCACTTGGTTCCACGGTGGTCTGCAGCAGGGTGGCGATCTCAGCCAGCACTCGCTGCTGGTTCAACCTTATATCCTCTACATCGTCCATTCCACTTCCTTTGTTTTGTTTATTCTGCCTGGGAATGCGAATCCGTCATTTAGCGATGGACTAATAGCCCCGCGCACTACCGCAAGTTTCCTATCGATAACTATAGAAACGTTTTTTCACACATAAGCTCATCGCATCTGCATTACCGATCAAGAGGCTCATTAGATTCTTTCTATTCAGTAACAAATGCACGTGATAAAAAGTAGAGATTAAATTGAAAATATGTAATTGGAACTTGGACACAACTTTTAATATCAAAAATGTTGTATCTCGTTAAAAGGTGTTTATATTAAATTCATTCAAATCAGAATGTTCTTATTTTCTTAGTTTATTTACCGTTATTTTTACGGCACTTGAAATCAAAATTCCATGACTGTTTGAATTCCATTCTGTAACAGCGATAAAATTGCGCAAAACTCTAGACTAGAATAACAGATGTCAGCGGCTGTTCGAAACAATATACCGATGGAAAGGAACTTTAAAATGGGACAACAGCGCTATAAATGATACTTGGTAACAGACTGCAAGTGATCTACACGGACAACGAAATCGGTCTAATGTCTGCAAAATTTTGACAGCCTCAAAAAAAACAATTAACAGCTATTGCCCAATAATGTCTTAATGGTAACAAATCAAGGTCATTAAATATAAATATGTTAGTTTTTTGTTTTATTATATTTTTTTTATTTTATTTTTAATGTCAAGACAGCCAAGCTCAATTCAATGACATGATCTCGGTCTGCGCTTGCTGCTCCTCCAGCCTTTCTCGAGCTCTATCTCCACAAGCTCGGCCTTATGGTCCATCTTTGCACGCTTTGCAGGAGCCGCAGAGCAGACTGACCGTAGACTTCCGCTACAGAGGCTTACATGTCTTCGGGTTCCAGTTTGGCCGTCTTCCCACAGAGATCCATCCACTATCCGTTGAACGAATGGTCCATACGGTTTTGCCGTTCCGAAAATGCACAGATAGTTCCCTATTCAAATTTCACGGACTTTTTTATGCGGTAGTTAGGTGATGTTTTTTCGGTGCAACTTGAGTTCTTCTTTTTGACAGTGAAAATTGAAACGTTCACTACGAAAACCTAAACAATAATGACGGGGAACTTTTGAAAATGGAAGGCGCCAAATCAATAAATGCTGTTTAATTAATTAATTACTGCTCCATCCGTGTGGCAGAGTTGCTCCACTTTTTCCTAGGCGCATCCCGTAATCACAGCATGGAGCAGAACACCTTGGAGAACGAGAGTATGTCCCAAGACTTTTATTTGTAGCTTACAATTAACTTATAAAATATATTTATTGCAGGTACAAGGGTATACTTTGTAAAGGTCTTAGAGGTGGACCCCAAAGACATGGACGCCTCTGCAGCGGAAGTCAACGCTCAGGAAGCTCTGCGGCCCACGCAAAGCGCAAAAAGGTGGACCACAAGGCCGAGCTTGTAGAGATAGCGCTCGAGAAAAGATGGAGGAGCAGCGAGCGCAGGCCGAGATCATGTCATTGAATTGAGCCTGGCTGTCTGCAATCCTTAACATTAATAATAAAATGAAATTATATTTTATGAACATGATTTGTTACCATTTAGACAATATTGGGGAAACGCTGTTCATATTATACCCTTGCAGAGGGTAATATAATATTGGTCAAAAGTTTGTAGTGAAGAACACATTTCCGACCCCATAAAGTATATATATTCTTGATCAGGATCAATAGGGGAGTCGATATAGCCATGTCCGTCTGTTTCAATACCGTTTGCAAGCTCAGTTTAAAAGCTAACAATCTGAAACTTTCACAGTCGTCCGAAAACATGTATACGCAGATCAAGGTTAAAAATGAATCGGATGTCTATATCCTATAGCTCCCATAGGAACAATCGGATATAACTTTCAAGAATGGAAGATATTTCGCGCAGTGTAAAAGCTATTGACTTGCGTCTTTCCAAATCTTATTTTTTTATGCATCCCTTGATCAGGGTTAAAGCGCGTGCCGATCGGACGTCTATATCCTATAGCTCCCATAGGAACAATAGGGTAAAATCGGTTAAAATTTGATATTTTTTAGGATATTACGCGCAGTATATAAGCTATTGACACGAATCTATTCAAATCGAATTTTTTTATGCGTACCTTAATCAGGGTTAAAGCGCGTGCCGATCGGATGTCTATATCCTATAGCTCATATAGAAACAATAAGGTAAACTCGCTTAAAATTTTATACTTTTCAGGATATTTCAAGCAGTATATGAGCTACTGACATAAATCTTTCCAAATCTTATTATACCCGTTACTCGTAGAGGGTATATTGTATTCGTGCAAAAGTATGTAACAGGTAGAAGGAAGCGTTTCCGACCCTATAAAGTATATAAATTCTTGTTCAGGATCACTAGCCGAGTCGATCTAGCCATGTCCGTCTGTCCGTCTGTCTGTCCGTCTGTCTGTCCGTATGAACGCTGAGATCTCGGAAACTATAAAAGCTAGAAGATTGGCATTTTGCATGTAGATTTTAGGAGTTCCTACGCAGCGCAAGTTTGTTTCAAAATGGTGCCACGCCCCCTCTGATGCCCACAAGCCACAAGCTGTGGCCACAGTTTCGATGCTATTATGAAAATTTTAATTGATATGTATTTGTTTCGTCAATACCTATCGATTGGCCTAATAAAAGTTTGCTTGTTTTTGTATGTAAACCATAGGAATAATTGTTAAAGGCTGTGAAAATATCCCTTAGTCCGATTTGGTTGTTGGCGTAGATCACTTGCAGTCTGTTACCAAGTATCATTTATAGCGCTATTGTGCTCATTTTAAATGTTGTGCAAAATGCAACAGGATAGAATGATTAGCCACAGCTGTTCAGATCAGCTGTTATCGGATGGTGGATGTGCTCTGTGGGAATCGGAGTTTCACATTTGTCTAAAATCCCAACCGTTTCGAACGGTTTCCCGTTTCCTGGGAAAAGGGCTTATTAAAAGGGCCAAAAAGAAACTGGCTCACTAACATGTGACACTAAAAAAGACAGCTCAAGATTTATAGTTCTATTATATAGATTTCTGTATATTGACTTAACGAGTTGTTGTAGCTAGAATTCATTCAAACCAAAAGTAAGGCCCACAGCTGATAATAAAGCCAAACGAAGACACCATTGTTGCGTTAGCATTAATGGAACTAGACCATATTAAGCGGGATATAATAGCTGAAGAGAATAATATAGGATAGGATAATTTATCCAAAGGGCCAAAGGAAGCAATATTTGAATTATGCTGGAGCAAATTAGCTATTTAAAAACCGATAATAATGAGTGGTGAACGATTAATTTTATTAGTACTCAATCCAAATCAAATAAGGGGCAAAGACACCAAATTCTGCAGATAAGCTATTCAAACCTTGATCCTTAATCCCTTCAAAAAACTAATTTTACATTGGCAACATAAATCTTGAAGTTATAAAAATTTAATTAATCACAGCTTATCGGACAGACTGACTCAAGCTGTACAGGCACAAGCAGAGAAAATTAAAATTTAGCCTGTACCACCCAAATACTCCAAAACTTTTAGATATTAATACGACTGAATTGAGCAGCAAACTAATTTATATAACTTTTTAAAACTAAGAAATGAGCACATATAGAACATAGGATATTGTCATCCTATTTGGATAAAATTGATAATATTTGTCCAACAGCAAGAAATACAAAAAGGGAGGAAGTTCGTCACTGTACACTTTCTAAAATAGTCTTATTTGGCATGCTGCAATAAAAAACAAGAAAGGAAAGCTAACTTCGGGCGGAGCCGAAGTTGATATACCCTTGCAGAATATTCTGTAAACTATATTGGTTGGCCAAAAATAAAACCCATAAAAGCCCCACCAAAATTATGGCATTTCCAATCGTTTAGTTATATGGCAGCTATAGGATATAGTGGGCCGATGATTTGAAATTTTATAGGTCGGATTGATTGGCCAAATACAACCACCAAAGTTATGGCATTTCCTAGCAATATATATACTTTATAGGGTCGGAGATGTCTCCTTCACTGCGTTCCACACTTTTGACCAATATGCTCTTTGCAAGGGTATACAAATTATCTGAGTGAAAAGGCTTTTAAAGGATATTCTAAAGTACCTTGGCAAGACGAGTCTGCTGGTGTACAAAGAATTTAAAAAACAATACAATGTTAATTTTAGTTTTTTTTTTAATTAATTATAATTATTCGGTAATTTAAAGTTTCATCCATCCATCATCCGACTCAATAGATTACATTTTTAAGCCTAGTACTCAGAGTGACTAAATCTGTTCGTCAGCTATGAGAGAGAGCGAGAGGCAAACAGCTGGCGACACATTTCGTTAGATCACAACATGTTGTATGGTTAGTCGTTAGATCGATGAAAAAATATCAGAAAATTACATAGCGTTGCCAGTCATTCTGCTGAAATTAACTTATAAGCCTAGTACTCAGATCGACAAACGAGTATGCTAGCGTAAAATCTTTAATCTTTCCAGTGTGACCAAATTTCGAGAGTTTATCATATTTAAGCGTGCTACGGTCGTACTGTCAATCAGCTGGGTTTGTTGACAAGCAGTTAAAATTCAAATATCGTATTTGCGGGAAAGAGCCTTTAAAAGATATTATCAAATACCTTGGGAAGACAAGTCTGCCGCTGTACAAAGAAATTAAAAAACAAGAAAGGAAAGCTAACTTCGGGCGGAGCCGAAGTTGATATACCCTTGCAGAATACTCTGTAAATTATATTCCCCAAATTTATTCATATGATGCATTCTTAATACTCATAAAAAATCCCAACTTCCTAACTTTAAAAACACCAAAGTTGAGGCATTTCCAATCGTTCAGTTATATTGCAGCTATAGGATATAGTCGGCCGATCCTTATGAAGTTTGGTAGGTCGGATTGATTGGCCAAAAATGAAACCCATAGAAAATCCCAACTTCCTAACTTTACAAACACCAAAGTTGTGGCATTTCCGATCGTTCAGTTATATGGCAGCTATAGGATATAGTCGGCCGATCCTTATAAAATTTGGTACGTCAAATTGATTGGCCAAATGTAAAACCCATAGAAAATACCAACTTTCTAACTTTACAAACACCAAAGTTTCGGCATTTCCGATCGTTAAGTTATATGGCAGCTATAGGATATAGTCGGCCGATCCTTATAAAATTTGGTACGTAAAATTGATTGGCCAAATGTAAAACCCATAGAAAATCCCAACTTCCTAACTTTAAAAACACCAAAGTTATGGCATTTCCGATCGTTCAGTTATATGGCAGCTATAGGATATAGTCGGCCGATCCCGGCCGTTCCGACTTATATACTGCGTGCAAAGGAAAGAAGGGTGTGTGCAAAGTTTCAATTCGATATCTTTAAAACTGAGAGACTAGTTCGCGTAGAAACAGACAGACGGACAGACAGACGGACAGACGGACAGACGGACATGCTTATATCAACTCAGGAGGTGATCCTGATCAAGAATATATATACTTTATATGGTCGGAGATGTCTCCTTCACTGCGTTGCACACTTTTGACCAAAATTTTTTAATCTTTTCGCTAGTTCATTTCAGCTGGCAACGCTATGGAATTTTCTGTGGTATTTTTATCGTCGATCTGTGGACCGACGTGAAAAAAGGCCCGACGAAAAGTGAACGCCAGCTGTTTGCCTCTCGCTCTCTCTCATGACTGGCGTACGGTTTTCGTCGCTCTGGATACTAGGCTTTACTGAGTTGGGCTAAGGCCAGCGTCTTGATTTTGTTTTCGTGTCGATTATTTAGCCTATCGCTTCACCACTAACAACTACAAGCAATAACAAAGAACATCTGGGAAACGAAGGCTGGAAATGGGTGAAATATGATAACAAATTATGTACATCATGCACAGCTCTTGTTATACAGCCAAAAGCATATATGTACATGAATCTGCTAAGCTTGAAGATAGTTCTGTGTAATTGCATAAACTCCGATAAACATTGAGTAGAAAAACGTAAATCGGCGGTTCTATATTAGTTTTTCATCTCTAGAAACCAATGGTCCCCCTGTCTTAAAAAGCTAACTTTGGCCCGAAACTAAATAACGCCGCAAATGTGTAAACGGGACCTTGGTCGAGCACCCCTAACTAACACGATAAGCGGAAGAAAAAAGAAACCCAGCAGACACCGATGACACTGTCTATCGCTAATCGCCTATCGCTGCCTCTTGGGGAAACAACAAAAGAGAACAGAGAGCGAAAAATCGCGTAGTAGCAACTTAATTAACAAAATTCGTGGTAAATGCGCTAGCATAACATGGACGATGTCCCGGTCAAGATAGTCGAGCGTTACAAACCCCCGCCGGCCATTTTTCACCTCCCGCAGTCGACCCTTAATCGACTGTCGCAGTTCAAAAAGGATTTCTACGTTGATCATCCGGATTACCAGTATGAAGGTCAGCTGGAGCGGGCTGTGGTGAGTCAGGCGCATCGATGGCGGCAACTGCGTCGCCAGCAACTTGAGGAGCGCACTAGTCGCCAGGAGCGCCGCAAGGAGGCCGGGCAACGTGCGTGGGAGGCCAAACAGAGAGAAATGCTCGGAGCAGTCGACTACCCCAGTACGGACGACCTGTCGTCGGATACGGAGGAGGAGAAGGAGCAGCCACCTCCGACCACAGAGACCCGCCACTGCTCACATGACCCAAAGTCAATTGGCGTGTGCAATTTCCACAACATCTTGCAACCCACAATATTAAGCACCACGCCGGTGGCCAGTCCTCAGACGCTGCACAAGCGAAACAGCAGCTTAAACTACGCAGACTTCGAGTACAACATGAACTCCACGCCCTTCGACAACATCGAGCTAAAGACCATCAACGATCTGGACATACTCGCTCAAGTGTTGCACCAGACCCAACTCGAGGAGCGCAAGGATCAGCAGCAGCAAGAAAATCACCCCAAGGAGGAGCAGACGCTTCAAGATGTGCCAGTTCCTGTGGAGCTAACGATGACTACGCTGGCGGAGACCAAAGCGACGCTTGACAGCGTCAATTTCCACGTTCACTGTGATGATGAAGGCAGGTGCGAGCCAAGCCACATTCCAGCCACGCCTTTACACCTGACGCCCATGTACAGCGCTTCCGCTCAGCAGCAGCTGAATAAACCGGATCACTTCCAGGTGGGACCCTATTAAGTTGTGCTCCAAAAAAATTCCTGGCTAGATATTTTCTGTTAAGAACGAATGCCCATAATCTGTTAACCTGTTTGCATTCGCAATTTTGTTAGTAATTCAAAAATAGTTTGCATTAAACGTTTAGCTAAATCCATATTACCATTATTTATTTAAATAAAAGAGGAAATCCTCTATTCATACACTGTTCATATTTTATATTAATAATTCCGGATAACAAATCCAGATTTTGTGACTACGTTTATATAGACTATTCTAAGCACTCGTGCATACTCCGATTTAGTTTTCGAAGTAGTGCCAAAGAGCATAAGAGCTAAAGTCAGATGGTCGAATTATTTGAAAAATCTATTTAGCGTTTTTCAAAGGAACTATATGAAAAATTAAAAATTGTTTAATTTCTTTTTTTTCTGTTCACAACAGTTTTACAAAATATATAAAATTAATTGCAAATCTAACTAATGGCATCGAAGCTACCGGAAATGTTGTGATAGCACCAATGACATTGTTGTTCAATGCAACATAATTTAATACAGTTGTAATGTGAAAAAAATGATTGGTTTTTTAGCTTTGATAGAGCAATGGTAGGACCGCATTATTTAGTTAAATCAACAAATAATTTAAAATATAATAAACATTAAAAAAAAATTTTTAATTAATCCCAGTGTTTCACAAAGTATAGCAAGTCGATATTTATACCCTTGCAGAGGGTATTATAATTTTGGTCAAAAGTGTGCAACGCAGGGAAGGAGTCATCTCCGACCCTAAAAAGTATATATATTCTTGATCAGGATCTCCTCCTGAGTTTATATAAGCATGTCCGTGTGTCCGTCTGTCTGTTTCTACGGAAACTAGTCTCTCAGTTTTAAAGATATCGAATTGAAACTTTGCACACCCTTCTTTCCTTGGCACGCAGCATATAAGTCGGAACGGCCGCGATCGGCCGACTATAACTGATTGATCGGAAATGCCGTAACTTTGGTGTTTGTAAAGTTAGGAAGGGATTTTCTATGGGTTTTAGTTTTAGCCAATCAATCCGACCTACCAAATTTCATAAGGATCGGCCGACTATATCCTATAGCTGCCATATAACTCAACGATCGGAAATGCCATTACCTTGATGTTTTTAAAGTTAGGAAGTTGGAATTTTTTATAAGTATTAAGAATGCATCATATGAATAATTTTGAAAAATATAATTTACAGAATATTCTGCAAGGGTATATCAACTTCGGCTCCGCCCGAAGTTAGCTTTCCTTTCTTGTTTGATTTCAATTTGAATTCGAAATATATCCTCTACTGCGACTGCTGTTTATATAACCTGCCATATAAACTATTTTAAAGTAAAAGATCGAACAACCTTCTGGACATATATGTTTACGCTAATCCGATCGTCTGATTTGACATAATAAATGGTTATCATTGCAGGTATACCATAAGCAGGGGTATAGCCATCAGCCTTTCTACTCCCCCCAGCAGCAAAATAATACCACAGACAACTTATACGTCAATGGATTCGGCACGTCCAACCATTTGATGGCGCCTCCAGCGCCTTCCGCCGTGCTGGCTCTTAGTCAAGCGGAGGACGAGGTGACCACCAAGTCGCGCAGTGTGCCCGACATCCTGCGGGAGCTTAAGGCAGAGTTGCAAAGGGCGGAGAAACGACGCACGCGCCTGCACAGTCATAACGAGGAGCAGCATCCAAAGATTGAGGTGGCTGTGGGCAGAAACTCCTACAGGGAGCTGGCAGGTCCTGCGCAGACGACGGCGGTACGAATCAGCACCATGGGTTTTCCCCTGGAGCGGGTGGCCAAGGTAGTTAGCCTCTGCGGAATTGATGATAAAAAGGTAAGCCTTCTTAAGGAACTCTGACAAAAGGCGGTCCCTGGAAATTTGTTTTCTTCTTACAGATTATCGAACACCTCATCCCACTCGGCGAGCTTATAGACTTGGGCTTTGACGAATCGAAAATCTCAGCGGCGCTTCTTAGGTTCAACAATAACAAGGACAAGGCGCTGGACTACCTAATCAACTAGTTATATACAGGGCAAATCTTTTATACAGCCAGCTTTTACCCAACGCCCGCATCCTTCGCCCGATTAGCTTACCAAGATGCTCCTTAAAATGTATTTTTAATTATAACAAGTTCTCGTGAGATATTCCTTACTTAAGTTGGGAGCTTAATGCTTCAGAATCCTCAGCAGCAGAATAAATATAAGTCCGTAAAGTTAGCACAACAACGTTTCAACAAATTATTTTCTTTTTTCTTTCTTTAATTAAAGCTAAAAGTAGGCTCTAAAAAAAGGAAACCCTAGGAAGATTGCTGGTTTCTGAATTGATTAAGTTAACACGGATAAAATTATGAATGCATATTTTTTCATAGGTGAACTTAAAATCAAAAGGGGAGAATGAAATTTACGAAATGGAATAGGTTATAATCAAATTCAATAATACGATTTTTTTTCGCAAGGTTGAGGTAAGCATCATTTCTAATATCCATTAGCTAACAAGCGTCTGTCAAGAGGGATAAGACTGTAAGCTAAAAAATCTTTCCGATCTTGATCTAGCGGAACTCTCTCGAGCTTTCGTTTTAATTATACCCTTCCAGAGGATATTATAATTTTGGTCCAAAGTGTGCAACGCAGTGAAGGAGACATCTCCGACCCTATAAAGTATATATATTCTTGATCAGGATCACCTCCTGAGTTGATATAGCCATGTCCGTCTGTCTGTTTCTAGGCAAACTAGTCTCTCAGTTTTAAAGATATCGAACTGAAACTTTGCACACACTCTTCTTTCCTTTGCACGCAGTATATGTCGGAACGGCCGGGATCGGCCGACTATATCCTATAGCTGCCTTATAACTGATTGATCGAAAATGCCATAACTTTGATGTTTGTAAAGTTAGGAAGCTGGAATTTCCTATGGGTTTTATATTTGGCCAATCAATCCGACCTACCAAATTACATAAGGATCGGCCGACTATATCCTATAGCTGCCATATAACTGATTGATCGGAAATGCCATAACTTTGGTGTTTGTAAAGTTAGGAAGTTGGGATTTTCTACCTACCAATTGGAAAGCTAACTTCGGGCGGAGCCGAAGTTGATATACCCTTGCATAATACTCTGTAAATTATATTCTCCAAAATTATTCATATGATGCATTCTTAATACTCATAAAAAATCCCAACTTCCTAACTTTAAAAACACCATAGTTATGGCATTTCCAATCGTTCAGTTATATGGCAGCTATAGGATATAGTCGTCCGATCCTTATGAAATTTGATAGATCAGATTGATTGGCCAAAAATAAAACCCATAGATATACCCTTTCAGAATATTCTGTAAATTATATTCTCCAAAATTATTCATATGATGCATTATTAACACTCATAAAAAATCCCAACTTCCTAACTTTAAAAACACCAAAGTTATGGCAATTCCGATTAATCAGTTATATGGCGGCTATAGGATATAGTCGGCCGATCCTTATGGAATTTTATAGGTCGGATTGATTGGCCAAATATAAAACCCAGCTTCCTAACTTTACAAACACCAAAGTTATGGCATTTCCGATCAATCAGTTATATGGCATATATATGACATATATACTGCAAAGGAAAGAAGGGTGTGTGCAAAGCTTCAATTCGATATCTTTAAAACTGAGATCCTAGTTTGCGTAGAAACAGAAAGACAGACAGACGGACATGCTTATATCAACTCAGGAGGTGATCCTGATCAAGAATATATATACTTTATAGGGTCGGAGATGTCTCTTTCACTGCGTTGCACACTTTTGACTAATATTATAATACCCTCTCGAAGGGTATAAAAATAGGTAGGATGTTTCTTTGTGTAAACATATGTTGTAGATTGCGGGACAGAGCACGTACAGTAAACATTCATCCCGACATAAGCCCTGCCGTTGTTATCATTTTTAATATTATACTTAATCCGTACTTCAAACAACTACCAGTAGTGCCTACTTCATCATTTCTATCCTTAAAGTTAGTCAATAATTTTAAAGTTTATTGATGTAATTTATTTTTAGTTCATGCCCATCATTAGGAGATTAATGGCGTGTTCTACGTTCCCATCGGAAATTTCCAAAAAATTTACGTTTTGTGTGTGATTGATAAAGCCCATGGCAGCCATGGTGCGCAGTTGTTCGGTGAAGCGATGTCGACGGTAGCAGCGTGGTAGCACATCGCTGTCATCGCCACCATCATCTTCGTCATCCACATCGTCGGCAGTTGCTGACTCAAGGACTGGGGCTACTGCTGACTCCACATCCATGTTCTCCACCGGTGACGGCTGCTGCTGTGCCAGAGATTGAAATGCGCGAGCCAGTTCATTGCGGAAAAGCTCTGATGAGATGGAACCGCTGCTACTCGCTCCGCTGCTGCCTCCTGCTCCGGTTCCCAACACTCCTCCAACACCTGCCTGTGGCGCAGAAGTGGTCCTTGGCCTCTCATCACCTTGCAGCGCCTCGTCCGCATTTCGCTGGGCAATATTTGATAGTGAGTTGAACGAAGTAACGTTTGCCAAAGCATTAGCCAGCTGCTGTCGGCTGATCTGCCGGATATTGGCTATTTCATCGCGTCGATTGGCGGCAGCCGCAGCTGCCACGGCGCTGCTGCTTCCACCACTGCTGCTACTACCTGCTCCCAGGGAGTTCTCTTCTTCTGACGAAGTGGTGGACTCTGAGGCAGCCTGTTCTTGGACTAGAAAGTTGCAAAATAGGTTGTAAATAAAACTAGAAAGAAAGTTTGCTTCGGCAAGCCGAAATTAATGTTGAGTTTGGCTAAATTTTACACATTGCAGCTAATCGATAAAGACTTCCTATCCGACTGATTTTGATTAAATTCAAGAATGGGACTAAAATCGTATAAAACAAAATATTATAACAAAAACTGCGAGATAAAAAATATATCAATACATAATATTTAAATATCCTTTACCTGGGTATAAAAACTGAGGGATAGTTTAAGTTCTTTACGAACACTATTGTAGAGCACAAAATACTCATTGTAAGACTACGATGAACTACAAAAAAACAGTTTCTATTCTCACATTGGGTGGCAGAGCTGTTCCTGGCCAGCTCCTTGCGAATGGTGTCTACAATAAAGGGAGCCGCCTCGCAGATGAGTGGATAATCCTTTACCAGATTCTGGACAACCTCCGGCTCGTGCAACATGTTGAAAAGGACCGAATCCCGAATAAGTGCCTGCGCGCCCAGATTGCGTCTGAATTCCGGATACTCCGCGAGTATCTTCTGCAGGATGTTAAAACGCGAGGTCACGCTGATCTGAAGGTGCGAGGTCAGCGAGAACAGCTCCTGGATGTGTTTGGTGTTGACCTCTGAGGCCGCTGGCGGCACATAAGGGGAATAGCGTTTAGTTTTCCGAAAGCAGTGGATCACGGCGTTGGGCTGCAGCGAACGGCTGAGGGTGTCGGCATTCTCCAGCACGCGTCCGTGGTGGATGATCTCTGCAAGTGCGCAGAAGGTGACTTAGCACAATGGAGACAATGGGAAGCTGTTTAAATCGGAGGTTTACTCACCCAGTTCACTGGCGTCGAATTGGAGCTGCATCTCTTTGGTCACCAGTGCTTTTAAGTAGGCCACATCTCGCTCCAAATCAATGTTGTGCAGAGGGTGCACATCGCTTAGCTTATTTTTGAGCAGCGCGTATAGGGTATGCATAGTGCGATTAAATAGCTTCCGTGTAATATTCGCTCTATTCTATATTGTGTCGGAAATTTTTTGTTTTGTTCAAAGGCAGGCCGGAACTGGTTCCAAACGAATCGCCACAGGGTGACCCTTCAAAGCACCGATAACCAAAACACGACACACATAGCAGTTTTAAATCAAGCACCAAAATCCATTATTCCTTTTTATATATGCTTATTTGCCAGTGCAGCACGTTTATAAGTAAGATTAAAACCTGTTAAATGCGCCGAAAAAAAATCATAAAAGAAATTATTTTAATCGTATATCATGCCTTTTTTTTAGCATTTACCCTGCTTATTTAAATACAACTTTTACTTAGTTTATACGCCTGCTCTTTGAAATATACAACTATTTGCAATTAAGAACTTGTTTCTTATTCCTATCAGGTTGGTGGGATTAAAACAATCAAACTAATAATAAACATTTTATTCATTATTATTATCTTCAAACTAGTTTTACAAATTTGTATCTTGGTATTCTTTTTTAATTACATTTTTTTACGACGGTAATGCAATATGGTCTGCACAAACATGTGGCCCTTACGACACCAAGCATTGATAGTTAAAGCCTAGTATCCAGATCGACGAAAACCGTACGCCAGTCATGAGAGATAGCGAGAGGCAAACAGCTGGCGTTCACTTTTCGTCGGGCCTTTTTTTCACGTCGATCTCCTGATCGACGAAAAAAATACCAGAAAATTCCATAGCGTTGCCAGTCTGCGGAAATGAACTTTGGGTGAACCCTGGCGAAAAGATTAAAAATTTAATATTTTGGCGTGCGCTTTTCACTGAACATTATAAGAAATGGAGGGAAAAACTCAAAAAAACTCAAAAAGTCGATTGCAGGTGTTTACATGTGAGGACAAAATAACATTAATACTATCTGAGGTGCCTCTTGTCAGAGCAAAATGTTTTTAGGTCCAGAATGTACGAAAAACACAATAAAAATGCAGCTATGAACTTTAAATTAGCAAATAATTATCAGTAAATTAAAAAAAAAACAACTGTTAAATTTATATTGTATTGTTTTTTAATTTCTTTGTACAGCGGCAGACTTGTCTTGCCAAGGTATTTGATAATATCTTTTAAAGGCTCTTTCCCGCAAATACGATATTTGAATTTTAACTGCTTGTCAACAAACCCAGCTGATTGACAGTACGACGGTAGCACGCTTAAATTTGATGAACTCTCAAACTTTTGGTCACACTGGAAAGATTAAAGTTTCTACGCTAGCGTAATCGTTTGTCGATCTGGATACTAGGCTTTACGCTCGGAGACCTATACCCCATGGGGCGTAAAAAACAATATCGCGAGAAGTGGAAAACGGAAAATACTAAGTTAAAATATATACGAAACAAAATACTAATGCTTATTTTGTGCGAAATAGGATAAAATTAATGCTTTTAGGCCTAGTAAGAAACTTTACTCTATGTTTTGGGTCCAGAAGGACGCCAACATGCATGATTCTAGTCAATGCACAAGCACCAAGCGTGTATGGAAGGGTCTTTTAATTAAAAATTTCACAACACTATGTTTGAAAACCATTTAGGTCCGATTGTAAGTCTTAACTTCGGGAAATTTCGCTTTATGCAGGCATAACTTAACGTCATCTGCGTACATGAGGACTCGCAACTTTGTCAAGACTAGAGGGAGATCGTTAAAAAAGGTTTAAAAAGGGATAATAATAATTATATTCTGATTTTTAAAACTTAAATCCGAAACGGTCCCTGGCTTATAATAAATAAAAGTGTTCATCAAAAAATTTCTATTATTCTTAAATTACAAAGCTCTTCTCTTCTGCTTGAATTGTGCTGGCGGAAAACTATGCATTAAAAAAAAATTCGAACAAAAAAAAAGCCGTACAAAATATAGGGTGGGTAAATAACAGCATAATATTTAATTCCGTCTATCGACCTATCGCTTTTTGACAGTTTAGCGCTTTATATATCTTAAACATACAAGTAGTAAAATTTTAATTGATTATGACATCCACCGAAACGCAGACAGAAAAAAAGCGTAGAGTAACGCTTCCCGCTTCAACAACACCAGATAAAAGTAAAGACACAAAAAAAATTTCTCAGAACGAAAATAATGAGGACCCCAAAAGAATTTCTGAAAGCGAGTTCCAAAAAAAAGAAACCACAACAGATAGATCTGATGAACCGGTGCTCAGATGCCAATTTGAAGTGTTCGGGATAGTGCAAGGTTGGTGCCCCCTTTTACGAATTTGTCCAATCATAATAATTGTTTTTAACACCCCTTGCAGGCGTTTCCTTTCGAATGGTAAGAAATAATGTATGAAATTAATGTAAAGCCTTTAACAAGAAACGGTAGATTGGAATTTTGTTGGAAGAGATTTCTTCAGCACCAGGTCGTTTATATTTGGAATGAATGTAGCTTATAAAATCTGGAAAAAGCTTCATTATATATGTACATACAAGGTCGTCGAGAGCCACACCGGGACACGGGCCCTTTTTCGATTCTTATTTGAGTTATACACAAGTTTTATACTTCAGAAACTAAATGCGTTTAGTCACAGAACAAAAGTCGACTTTCTGATTTATATTAATCCTTCTCAATTTTTCTTAACATCTAAATTTTCGATAAAAAATTCTCGCTGCCGGGCCCCTGACCAATGCGGGCGGGAAAATAACACGACTGCCTACCCTCTCATCGGGCCTGCAATTCACTTTTATCTGCAATTCGTTTCCACTTTTCTAGTACACTTTACGAAGAGCTCAGAAGCTGGGAGTTCGGGGCTGGTGCAAGAACACCACTGAAAACACGGTAAAGGGCGAAATTCAAGCACATCGACATGCCTTTGAGTCCATGTAAATAGTTGGTTTTCTCTTTATCAATTAACGTTGGTTAATACACGGCTTATTCGCAGGCGCCTATGGCTAAAGCACACCGGCAGCCCAACCAGCAGAATCGACAAGTGCATCTTCAGTGACACCACTGAAATCCCAGAGTTCACTTACAGCAACTTCTCAATTGTGGTGGATTAGTTTGTTATATATGAAAATAAATCAATTATTTTTATCATGTATTATCTACGTTTACTTTTTGTTTGGATGTGAATAAAAAATTGTTCTCTAATATGACGCTTTTTCGAATAATAAATAAATCAGTTTTATTACAATTTTCTTACAAATATTAATAACTTAAATTATTATTATTATTAAAAATATTATTATTATTATCTTTTTTTTCTTAGGAGATTATTTGAAAATCATAATTTCCTTGAGATATCAGTAAACAAACCTTTAAATGGTAAAACTAATAATTTAAGGTCAAAGTGTCGTTATAATTTTCTATTTTTCAATTAATTTAAATTATAATTTAATTTTTTGTCTCTTTTTTTAGTTTTTTGAATTGTTTGTATAATTATTCATTTCTTGCGAAATCAATAAACTTGCGCTAAATTTAAATTTTTAATTAATGCTAACTTATATAGTAAATCTAATAAATTAAGCTCAAACTGTCGTTTTTCTAATAGTTTTCCCAATCCTTTTTTTAAATTCATATTTTTTAATTGTTTGTTCAAATAAATATCGACAAGTAGGACCGTATATTGTAAAATATAAAATCTGTTCGGTTTAGGTGGAACGGCCATCATACTATAACATATGTTATTGTATCTATTGGACCGGCATACAGAATGGGGCGTGAATCTATTTTTATTCCTAATTTAATCGTCGAAGCAACAGGTTGTAACCCAGCATCTTCACTTATTCTGTTAAGCAAGTTCGTCTCATCAAAAATCTACCATAAATGGCCTGCAAAAAGTTCTTAACCTTTAACAATGGCGAGAAGATGCCCGTGATAGGCATTGGCACCTGGCAGGTAGTTATAATCACGATTTTATTAAATTATATTTTTAAAGAGTATTAGTAGTGGTTAATGGATATTTACTATTATTGTTGCAACTAATAAATGCCCTGAAAACAGAGAGCTGACACGACATTTAAATCTTTTGAAGCTTCCAATGCAATTAACCAAAATGTGTTTGTTTTGGGTTCTTAGACCGGTTTTTAACTCAAACAACTTGTATTTATATGTGACTGGGTTAGTGTATTTGACTTTCTCTCCTTGGGAAACAATAGTAGCTTTAAAAAAACTGGAGGTGGCTCACATACAGTGTAGATACTATGTAGTCTATACATACTTACGACCACTAAACCACATGTTCATCACCACACCATAGGCATCCGATGAGGAAATTGAATCAGCCATCGACGAGGCTCTGGAGGCAGGTTATCGTCATATAGATACGGCTCCAGTTTACAGAAATGAGAAGGCCATCGGAAGGGTTCTCAAACGCTGGCTGGACTCTGGAAAGGTCAAGCGGGAGGAGCTTTTCATTGTGACGAAGGTGCCACCTGTTTGTTAATAAAACATTCCTAGGTAAATGTAAGATCTATTAAGCTATTAAACTTCTTTAAATTCATACAAAAATGTCTCCCATTTAATTACTCAAAAATATTTCACCATGGCTGGCAATATTATTATAATAATTAGGATTCTAGACGAACCAAAAACGAACGGCTTCAGATAAGATAAGATTATGCTTGTTTTCCCAAATTTCATAAAAAAAATGAAATTGGTTTCCTACCAACATGTTGCTACTTAATGTGATGGATGAATCAAATTGGTAACGATTTTAAAACCAATTACTACTTGTCTATTAAATTAAAGCCAACCGACCTCATGAGGTGGAGCCCACAATTAGTCGCTGGCTGATTTGGAGTTGGAATACGTGGATCTATATTTAGTGCACACTCCCTTTACCATCAATATCAACGAGGATGGCAGCTTTAAGGTAGAGGAACGAATTTTATTTTATCTATTTGATACATATATATATCTTTATCAACTTTAAGCTTGACAAGAATGGCCTGATGGAGGTGGACGTGACCACCGACCACGCCGCTATCTGGGTGGCAATGGAGGTGCTGGTGGAAAAGGGTCTTACCAAGTCCATTGGCATATCTAACTTCAGCAAGGACCAGTTGGCCCGCCTACTGAAAAACTGTAAGATCAGGCCGGCCAACAACCAGATCGAACACCATGTTTACTTGCAGCAGCGTGATCTGGTCGACTTCTGCAAGTCTGAGAACGTAACCGTAACCGCCTACTCCCCGCTGGGGTCCAAGGGCATTGCCAAGTTCAATTCGGGTGCCGGCATCGTGAGGGATCTGCCCGATCTAATGGACATCCCCGAAGTCAAGGAGGTTGCAGCCGCTCATGGCAAAACACCTGCTCAGGTACTGCTTCGCTGGATCATCGACACTGGTGTGAGCGCCATTCCCAAAAGCACAAATCCCGATCGGCTGAAGCAGAATTTAAATGTATTCGACTTCGAACTAACCGCGAAGGAGGTGGCCAAGTTATCCAGCCTGGATCAGAACATTCGCATCTGTGACTTCGCATTCTTCCATGGGTATAAAAATTGAACTTTTATTTAATGACTTTATTTTAATATATATTTAATTTTTGTTGCAGTGTGGAACGGCATCCCGAGTTTACCTTTAAAAATCAGTACACCAATTAAACATAAACTCATATATATATCTAAAGACTTAAAAAACTGGAAACAAATATTTGATGTAAACTTTATTACACGATATAAAAAGTTTGATTTATTAATGTTTATTCATAAAAATTTTACATTTTATCCACATTTTAATAATTGTTTTTAGAGTTGTCGTTATTTGCATAAATTATTATTGACCCATTTACTGGTTTTCTTTGGCATTCAATTTCATTACAAATTTCAGCTTAACAAGTTTTCCCCCGGATTCAGTTTTTCCATCTTGAGGATCCTTCGTTTTTATTCTGCCATTCCTAACGGTTTCGTTGATCTTGCGAGCGTCCGTCTGTCCGTTTCTTCGCAAACTAGTCTCTCAGTTTTAAAGCTATCAGCTTGAAACTTTCCCAAAATTTGTCTTTCTATTGCAGGTATTAAGTAAGTTGGAACGAGCCGGATCGGGGCGACTATATCATATAGCTCCCATAGGAACAATCATAAAAAAAATTCTCAAAAATTATAACTTTGTTGTTTTTAATTTTTTTTTTGTTCTTTGGCATTCGGTATTATTTTAATATTATGGAATTACGGCTTTAATTAAATTAAAATCTGACAACAATATCAAAAAGCTACCATAGAAGCTATGGCAAAATTCAGCGCAAAATCGAAATAGCTTCATTGTTTTTAGTAATATAGGCATAGAAATCAAAATGTAGTTGATTTGTAATAACTGCAAGGGTATATAAACTTCGTCTTGCCGAAGTTTGCTTCATTTCTTGTTATACCCTTGCAGAGGGTATTATAATTTTGGTCAGAAGTGTGCAACGCAGTGAAGGAGACATCTCCGACCCTATAAAGTATATATATTCTTGATCAGGATCACCTCCTGAGTTGATATAGCCATGTCCGTCTGTCCGTCTGTCTGTTTCTACGCAAACTAGTCTCTCAGTTTTAAAGATATCAACTGAAACTTTGCACACACTCTTCTTTCCTTTGCACGCAGTATATGTCGGAACGGCCGGGATCAGCCGACTATATCCTATAGCTGCCATATAACTGATTGATCGGAAATGCCATAACTTTGATGTTTGTAAAGTTTGGAAGATGGAATTTCCTATGGGTTTTATATTTGGCCAATCAATCCGACCTATCAAATTTTATAAGGATCGACCGACTATATCCCATAGCTGCCATTTAACTGAACGATCGGAAATGCCATAACTTTGGTGTTTGTAAAGTTAGGAAGCTGGGATTTCCCATGGGTTTTATTTTTGGCCAATCAATCCTATCAAATTTCATAAGGATCGGCCGACTATATCCTATAGCTGCCATTTAACGGAACGATTGGAAATGCCATAACTTTGGTGTTTTTAAAGTTAGGAAGTTGGGATTTTTTATGAGTATTAAGAATGCATCATATGAATTTTGGAGAATATAATGTACATAATATTCTGCAAGGGTATATCAGCTTCGGCTCCGCCCGAAGTTAGCTTTCCTTTCTTGTTTTTATCATGTCTTATCTATGATGTGAATTAAAATTTGTTCTCTAATACGATACGAGCGATCAATGCTTTTTCGAATAATAAATAAATCAGTTTTATTACAAACTTTTTTACAAATATTAATAACTTAAATTATTATTAAAAAAAATTATTATTATTTTTTTTCTTAGCAGATTATTTGATAATAACTATATTCTTGAGAACTCAGTAAACAAACCTTTAAATGGTAAAACTAATAATTTAATGTCAAGTGTCGTTATAATTTTTAATTTCTCCAATTAATTTAAATTATAATTTAATTTGTTTCCTTATTTTTGTTTTTTTGTATAATTATTAATTTCTTGCGAAATCAATAAACTTGAGCTAAATTTAACTTTTTAATTAACGCTAATTCATATAGTAAAACTAATAATTTAAACTCAAACGTTATAATTGTCAAGTTTTCCCAATCTTTATTTTTTAATTCATATTTTTAAACGATTGTTCAAATAAATATCCACAAGTAGGACCGTATATTGCAAAAGACAAAATCTTTTCGGTTTGGATTGACTGGCATACAGAATGGGGCGTGAATCTATTTTTATTACTAATTCAATCGTCGAAGCAACAGGTTGTAACCCAGCATCTTCACTTATTCTGTTAAGCAAGTTCGTCTCATCAAAAATCTACCATAAATGGCCTGCAAAAAGTTCTTAACCTTTAACAATGGCGAGAAGATGCCCGTGATAGGCATTGGCACCTGGCAGGTAGTTATAATCACAATTTTATTAAATTATATTTTTAAAGAGTATTAGTAGTGGTTAATGGATATTTACTATTATTGTTGCAACTAATAAATGCCCTGAAAACAGAGAGCTGACACGACATTTAAATCTTTTGAAGCTTTCAATGCAATTAATCAAAATGTGTTTGTTTTGGGTTCTTAGACCGGTTTTTAACTCAAACAACTTGTATTTATATGTGACTGGGTTAGTGTATTTGACTTTCTCTCCTTGGGAAACAATAGTAGCTTTAAAAAAACTGGAGATACTATATAGTCTATACATACTTACGACCACTAAACCAGATGTTCATCACCACACCATAGGCATCCGATGAGGAAATTGAATCTGCCATCGACGCGGCTCTGGAGGCAGGTTATCGTCATATAGACACTGCGCCAGTTTACGAAAATGAGAAGGCCATTGGAAGGGTTCTTAAACGCTGGTTGGACTCTGGAAAGGTCAAGCGGGAGGAGCTATTCATTGTGACGAAGGTGCCACCTGTTTGTAAGTAAAACATCCCAAGGTACATTTTTATTTTTATACCCGTTACTCGTAGAGTAAAAGGGTATATTGTATTCGTGCAAAAGTATGTAACAGGTAGAAGGAAGCGTTTCCGACCCTATAAAGTATATATATTCTTGTTCAGGATCACTAGCCGAGTTGATCTAGCCATGTCCGTCTGTCCGTATGAACGCTGAGATCTCGGAAACTATAAAAGCTAGAAGATTGGCATTTTGCATGTAGATTTTAGGAGTTCCTACGCAGCGCAAGTTTGTTTCAAAATGGTGCCACGCCCCCTCGGACGCCCACAAGCCACAAGCTGTGGCCAAAGTTTTGATTTTAATTGATATGTATTTGTTTCGTCAATACCTATCGATTGGCCTAATAAAAGTTGGCCACGTCCACTTTAACGCCCAAAAACCCATTAAACGCTTAAGCCTGGCTAGAGCCTACATTTCCGCCTTTCATGGCCCGTGGTACCAATGTCTTGGGGTAGATTGCGCAATACAATAGCGCCATCTAACGGATGACTTTGGAACAGCTGGCCAAGGTGCTCAACAGAGTCAACGTTAATTCTCGATAAGGATTTCTATTAAAGGAAATTGCGATGGTTTTCATTTGTCAATACCAAACTATATCCCAAGAACTATGCAAATCAAATCAAGTTAGCCAAATTGGAGGTCTGAGTCAAACAATGGCGTATGTGTGTATGCTGGTGCAGGACAAAAGCTGCCTGCGCTAAAGCAGCGCTGGTGCTGATGCTCGTGCTGTAAAGCTGCCAGTGCTAAGAGAACGCCTAATTTAAATTGATAATTTGAACTTTTTGTCCTTTTTTCCTGTGGTCACTCTAATTCACATTATGTTAATGCAAAATCTAAAGTTGTTTAGCTGAGTGACGGGTATCTAATAGTCGAGGCACTCGACTATAGCGTTCTCTTTTGTTTTAATCAAAAAATCAAAAATTCAAATCAAAGAAATTCTTCGAAATCTGAAAGAAATATTAATAGAATCGAAAAATAAAAATTCTTTAAATTCATACAAAAATGTCTACCATTTAATTACTCAAAAATATTTCACCATAGCTGGCAATATTATTATAATAATCTAGAATTTAGACGAACATGTTGCGACTTAATGTGGTGGGGCAACCTAATTGGTAACGATTTTAAAACCTAAACGAATACATTCTATGTTCTAATTAATTTCTAGTGCTCTAAAAGTGTTCTTTCTAATTAACTTGTCAATTAAATTAAAGCCAACCGACCTCATGAGGTGGAGCCCAACATTAGGAAGTCGCTGGCTGATTTGGAGTTGGAATACGTGGATCTATATTTAGTGCACACTCCCTTTACCATCAATATCAACGAGGATGGCAGCTTTAAGGTAGAGGAACGAATTTTATTTTATCTATTTGATACATATATATATCTTTATCAACTTTAAGCTTGACAAGAATGGCCTGATGGAGGTGGACGTGACCACCGACCACGCCGCTATCTGGGTGGCAATGGAGGTGCTGGTGGAAAAGGGTCTTACCAAGTCCATTGGCATATCTAACTTCAGCAAGGACCAGTTGGCCCGCCTACTGAAAAACTGTAAGATCAGGCCGGCCAACAACCAGATCGAACACCATGTTTACTTGCAGCAGCGTGATCTGGTCGACTTCTGCAAGTCTGAGAACGTAACCGTAACCGCCTACTCCCCGCTGGGGTCCAAGGGCATTGCCAAGTTCAATTCGGGTGCCGGCATCGTGAGGGATCTGCCCGATCTAATGGACATCCCCGAAGTCAAGGAGGTTGCAGCCGCTCATGGCAAAACACCTGCTCAGGTACTGCTTCGCTGGATCATCGACACTGGTGTGAGCGCCATTCCCAAAAGCACAAATCCCGATCGGCTGAAGCAGAATTTAAATGTATTCGACTTCGAACTAACCGCGAAGGAGGTGGCCAAGTTATCCAGCCTGGATCAGAACATTCGCATCTGTGACTTCGCATTCTTCCATGGGTATAAAAATGGAACTTTTCTTTAATGACTATATTTTAATACATATTTTATTTTTGTTGCAGTGTGGAACGGCATCCGGAGTTTACCTTTAAAAATCAATACACCAATTAAACATAAACTTATATATGTATATACATATATGTATACATAATTATTTATATATTTAAAGGTTTAAAAAACTGCGAAAAATATTTGATGAAAACTTTATTACAAGAAAAATTTGATTCATTAAAGTTTTTTCATAAACCTTTTACATTTTATCCACATTTCAATACTTGTTTTTATTGTTGTTGTTATTTGTATAAATTATTATTGACCCATTTACTGGTTTTCTTTGGCATTCAACAGGTGAAATGTTTTGATTTTAGTTACAATTTTCAGCTCAACCGGTTTTCCCCCGGCTTCATTTTTTCCATCTTGAGAATCGTTCGTTTTTATTCTGCTGTCACTAACGGTTTCGTTGACCTTGCGAGCGATTGAGCTGGAAAAAATGTTCAAATAAAGAAAAGCTTGCAGCGTACAGTTAGTATAGAAATATATTTGCAACACATTTTGTATTTAAGTTTAAACAAATCACAAGTTTTCATTAAACAACTAGTAGCTAGCACACCATCGGTACTTCACGGCTTTGGAAATGTTTAGCGAAAACAAACAATTCGAGGTACATATTATATGTAAAAAAAACTAAGTAGCATAGATATTAAGGAGCATTTGTTGTTCAGACAGAACCTTAAACACTTGCAAATTTTTAACAAATAAGAATCAAATTAGCAGATCGGAAAGATTAATAACTGCGAACCTATCAACAATAGTCAAAGGCCTTACTCTAGGGCCAATTGTTTTGATTGTCAGATGTTTGGCCATTATGTTAGTTTGCAGTTGGAGTATTATAAGAAAATTCGTAATTTCTGTTCCATGCTAACTCACGTGGTCCGTGTCTCCTCATCAGTGCTGTGCCTGGAATATAGTAAGGGACTTTTATTAGTTATTCTAAACTGCATATAACAAGGAGAAATCTACTCAAAGCAAGCTAACAAAACACTCACTTCAATCCTTGGGCCGCACAAGTCTGATAAAGTTCATACTTTGCATGCAAATCAAACAAAATCATCGAAATTGCCTTTTTAAGTCTAAGTTACCTGGGTTCTTGATGGCTGCGCATGGCCAGAGTAGCCACCTCGAAGAGGCCGATAAAGAAGCAAAGCATCAAAGGGCCGAAGATAGCTCCTTGCCAGCCGATCCAATACATGCCGCCCGCTATAGCCAGACCATTGAGATACGGATGACCACCACTAATTTATGAAAACGTAGGAAAATATACAAAACATATTTTAAAAATTAGTTGTAACCTATTAAAAAATGGACTTACCCTTTGAGATCAGCGTAGATGGCCGTTTCAAAAGAAGACGGCACGAAGAACTGAAGCAGGAAGAGTAAGAGTCCTGCATAAAAGCGATCCTGGGCAAGCCAGAGCTCTAAGAAGGCTGGCACTGCACACCAGTAACTCCCTAGGAAAGGAGCAGCTGCCAGCATGGCCGCCAAGGCGGAGGGCAGAAACACTATCCGAGCACCAAAGATCGTGTGAACCAACCAGGTGAACAAGCCTGTAAATGTTGAGCACCTGAACATGGACATAAGGACCACTGTAATGGAGTTCTCTAGGGCATCAGCGATTTTTATTCCCGAACTGGAATAGCCTAGGTACTTGGTGATTTGCAGCGGTGCGTATTTTTCCTGACTGCTTGAGAGCAGATAGAACAATGCCGTAAAGAAAACAATCTAAAAAATATTTTTAAATAATTAGGAGTCATTAGTTAATTTGGGACTTAATAAATATATCACTATGCGCACATTTATATATGTACAAGCAGAATTGAAAATCTGCTGTGATAATGCGGTAAAAAGGTGTGCTGTTTACAAAAATTGGTTCACAAAAAAGAGCTGTGAAAGTGAATCATTGAAAATTTGAGCCGTTGGGGCCGGTTTGTCAAAATATTTGTAGGAAAAATTTTAAGAACTTATTTAAGGATCCGGATTTTTGTTGTGTTGAGCAGATCAATAAAAAAAAATTTGTTCGAAGATTTTTTGAAAAACTAGATAGTTAAGCGGAAATCAGAAAGAATAATATAAACTTTAAACGCTCATAGATTTTGAACAACTAAAGCTACAGACAATGTATATACATATGTCGTTAAAAAGGTATTCTCAAATGCTAATAACGCTGCCATTATATCATTTTTGGATATTAGAAATTTTATAGATTCTCTCCTTAAGTGTGTTCTGCCTTAGGAAGGGAGAATAGCATACATTTTTTATCAACATTTAAAAAAGCAAATTTAATATTAACTTAGATCTGAATAATTAAAGAACATTCAAATTTATTTACACTCACCATGTCTAATATAAACTCAATGCACGCCTGTCCACCAGACAGCACCAGGGATAGAATTTCTCCGGTCACACCCATGATCATCGAAAGGTTGGTTCGTATGATGTGCCAAAGGGACTCGGCGACCTCGAGAATCGTCTGCGTGTTGCTCTGCGCCCAGCCGATTATACCCTGTTTTGCCACTAAAACTAGCTCTTTAAAATGCCCTTGGTTAAGTAAACGTCCGTTGGTTAGCAAATGCAACACAGAATGAGTTATTTTGTGGTCGCAAACTAGTGTTACGGGATGGATGAAACAAGCGAAAACTCAAAAAAAGCCCGTAAACCCAAACAAAACCCCATACATAAACTCAAAAATTAATTAGGACAAATAAAATTTAAAAAAAAGCCTTAAATAGATTAGAAATGGCCTACCTGGATTGTCGACGATCTCGCCAAAAGTGCTTTTCAGCGCATCCGTGGGTACCCGCGGACCGTATGAGCTCCCTGCCTTGTTGAAGTCAATCCAGTACTGGATGAGTCTGTCCCACACCTCGAGAATCTGTTCCTTCAGCTTGGTGGCATGAACCTTGTCCGCGTCTGCCAGCCAGTCATCGATGTAGGTCTCAATCTTACGGCGGCCATAATGGTGCGCATTATCTAGCGCATCATCGATGGACGCCTGCATGTTGGCGGGCAAGATATCAATTAGCTCAGGCCGATCTGTGATCGTCTTGTTAATTAGATCCTTGCCCAGGTATGCCACCTCAATCGTCTCCGAGTAGATGTTTACGCAAAAGAACACACTCAGAAACACAATTATGAGCAGCATGAGGATAATCATGAGGATCGAGGTAACTGACTCCACGGAGGATTTTAGTGAGTCTCGCACAATAGTGTTAAGTTTATAGTTCAGTTCCAAAACGCCAGGCAGGCATAGCGGCAGCACGGCGGAGTGGTGCTCGATGGCCCACAACTGAAATAGATCTAGTTTAATCTATATAAAAAAAAATTAATTCTAAAAACTGACCCGCATTGCCGCATATACTTCGTTGACCTTGGTGCAAGCAAACTGTGTAATGCCTGTATAATCTCCAACTGTATAGATAAGGTGCAGCAGTACTGGAATTGCGGCCAGGATAAACATCCACACATTGCGATACAGAAATGTGCCCAGACAGGCGTAAAACAATAGCTTAAAGAACGTATCGCTTTGGTGGCTGGAAGCCTCGGTTCCAGGTTTGGCATCAAACGTGTCCGTCGAGTCGACTGTGTCGCTTAGCGAGATGTCCTCCACATCAGACTGGAAGGCCGGACTTTGCGGCTCACTACTTGGCCTGCCGCAAATGCTGAAGTTGCTCAACGATCGCTCGAAATCGTTCTTGTCAAACAGTTTCTGCAGGCGGTGCAGGTAGGATCCAGAGTCATCTATCGTCTGCAGGTGGTATACAGTGGATGCTGTTACGTAGGCCATGACCAGCAGGAACACAGGCACCTGCAGGGCACCTAGGAAGCTACTTAGGTAGCCTGCAACGGCTATCCACATGGATTGACCGGCAATCACGAAATGAGAGCTGTTTTCCGGCTTCCAAAAAAAGTGGACGCAGCTCAAGTAGACCAGCACCACGGAGATGAGCTGTGTGAAAAGAAAAGATAACTTTATCTTTTGAGATCAAATGTCAGCACTTGAGAAAATAGATTGAAGGCTGTGAAATTATATGAATTTTTTCTTAGGCTTATGTAAAAATTGTTAAATTCCTGTTCAAAATTGAAACAAGAATATTAATGTTTTTAGTTTGAAGAATCGATTAATGAGTATTTTTAAGTGGATTTGATAAAACTAAAAAAATAATTATTTGAATCAAATTATTCCAAGCTTATTTTTTTAAATTTTTAAACTTTTGTTTTTATTTTTAAGAATAATAATAATAAAAGAAATTGCCTTTCCATTTTACTCATATACAAATTTCGAGAATAGTGTACTCAAATCTGAAACTACGAAGCACCTATTTAGAAATGAAGATTTCCATGTATATAAACGCCTAAATATATTTAAAAATATTTTAAAAAATACAAATTTTTTAAAATAAATATTAAACTAAAAAAAACAAAATAATTAATTTAAGAATAATTTAAAAATTTGTCGCCCTCTTCAATGTGCCTTGATGAGCAGACATGTTCAATGTATGTAGTTTTGTAAGAAATCATACTTTTTATATACATATGTATGTATGTACATATGTATGACCGAATGTAGAATCAAGTGCGAGAATAACCTCCTCCGTGCAATGATACACCATTAAAAAATAGAACTCATAGACTACATACCACATAGACGTTAAGGAATCCAATAATTTGAACAAACAACCCGTGCGAAAAAGTGATCCAGTACCAGAGGGCCAGCAGGAAGCCCTTGGGAGCGTACAGGACCAACAGCTTAATGCACCCGGCTACTCCGCATCCGGCCAGGAGCAACTGCCAATGCTCGCAGAGCCATCCGATCAGCAGCCGGCCACAGTGCTCCGTGGCCTCCAGCGGCGATAGGCAGATGGACACCAGTACGTTTGAGTCGCGCTCCTCCAGACGATTGAACCATCTGTTCACGCTCTCCGCCAGTCGTCGCTTAAATGGGAAGAGCACTGCGCCCATGAGGAAGGCCCACAGCAGCGGCCGGACGAAGGGACCGAGGATAAAACAGACGGCCACGAACGCCGCTACTCCCGCGGCAATTAAGAAGTTATACATGGCGGCGCGAAAACTCTCATGGTTCTGGGACCTCATCCGGAGCAGGCGATTCAGAACGCTGTCGAAGGAACGCTCCCTCCGAATATTGATCGGTTCAGAGCGGTTCATCTTGGCAAAAAAAAGCGGTGAACTGTAGGCGAAAACAAAAAAAAGGTATTGAGCTTCTCCATGCTCATATGGAATTCATTTTTTCGGACTGCTTACTTTTGCGTGGTGTTCTGCGGTCAGCAACAGATGATTCTCATCGGAGCGAGGAGGAACTTCGGAGGAGGTGGCGGATTAAATAATATTCGCTTCCAGGCGTGGTCATTGGGAGCGGGCGGCAGCAGCTTCCCACACGCTTTTTGGGGGCGGGGGAGCGGGCGCACATAAACAAAAATATGTCGATTTTAGACAATTACGTCAGGCGGGCAGGGCTGTGAAATGAGACACTGTCCAACACTGGCAAAAAGCCGATACTTACAGTAAACATCAGATATGTATGTGTCGGATCCTAAGCAGTCAGTGTAAAAGACTTAAATGCGTACCAAGTGACATTTCTTGTCTCTACACTATAACGGTTGTTTGTTAGTACGCTTTGATCCTTCTATTCGCCAGATGGTCAGGATAGTTTGATGCAAACATGAGAGAGAGATGTTGCGTGAGGTTAGGGGTTTGAAAGAGACATAGAGTAAGAAACTATATAGAGGTTTCATTTGCTCTGCCCGGGCCTCTGCCAAAGCTCTGCTGAGAGCCATGTTCGAAGCTAACTTCTTCAAACTTCGGTTTCTCACCACTTCTAACATGTGCGAAGCACAAGCAATAGTATGGGGAATTCTCGCACCTATCCTTAGGAATAAGAGCGACCAGTGCAGCAATAAGAATTCACCATGGGCATGGATTCAGGCTCGATTCGAACATTTGCAAAACTCTCTTTTTTTCCGTTTTTCCCCTACGTGGCATCACTGGCAAAGTAATGTATAGAGCCGTCATTTGCTCTGCCCGCGCCATAGAGTAATAATGTATAGAGCCGTCATTTGCTCTGCCGCGCCTCGTCTTTGATGATGCCACGTAGGGGAAACAAAAAAGAGTTTTATGTTCGATCGGCCTATCCATGCCCATGTTTTTATTTGACATTCCTAATATTACTCTATGTTTTACAGTTGGCAGTGGCGTCATAGAGTAATAATGTATAGAGCCGTCATTTGCTCTGCCCGCGTCTAGTGACTTTGCCAGTGATGCCACGTAGGAAAAACGGAAAAAAAGAGAGTTTTGCAAATGTTCGAATCGAGCCTGAATCCATGCCCATGGTGAATTCTTATTGCTGCACTGGTCGCTCTTATTCCTAAGGATAGGTGCGAGAATTCCCCATACTATTGCTTGTGCTTCGCACATGTTAGAAGTGGTGAGAAACCGAAGTTTGAAGAAGTTAGCTTCGAACATGGCTCTCAGCAGAGCTTTGGCAGAGGCCCGGGCAGAGCAAATGAAACCTCTATATAGTTTCTTACTCTATGGTTTCATTGGCCTGTGGGCGAAATGTGCCATCGTTGTCTTAAGCCTAGTACTCAGATCGACGAAAACCGTATGCCAGTCCTGAGAGAAAGAGCGAGAGGCAAACAGCTGGCGTTCACTTTTCGTCGGGCCTTTTTTTCACGTCGGTCTCCTGATCGACGAAAAATTACCAGAAAATTCTATAGCGTTGCCAGTCTGCGGAAATTAGCTTTGGGTGAACCCTAGCGAAAAGATTAAAAAATTTAATCTTTTGGCGTGCGCTTCTCATTGAACATTATAAGAAATGGAGGGAAAAACTCAAAAAACTCACAAAAGTCGATTGCAGGTGTTTACATGTGATGACAAAATAACATTAATACTATCTGGGGTGCTTCTTGTCAGAGCAAAATGTTTTTAAGGTCCAGAATGTACGAAAAAACACAATAAAAGTGCAGCTATGAACTTTAAATTAGCAAATAATTATCAGTAAATTAAAAAAAACAATTGTTCAATTTAAATTGTATTGATTTTTAATTTCTTTGTACAGCGGCAGACTTGTCTTGCCAAGGTATTTGATAATATCTTTCAAAGTTTTTTCGGTTAGATACTAATCGGATTTTACTTGTAAAGCCTAGTATCCAGATCGACGAAAACCGTACGCCAGTCATGAGAGAGAGCAAGAGGCAAACAGCTGGCGTTCACTTTTCGTCGGGCCTTTTTTCACGTCGGTCCACAGATCGACGAAAAAAATACCAGAAAATCCCATAGCGTTGCCAGTCTGCTGAAATGAACTTTGGGTGAACCCTAGCGAAAAGATTAAAAATTTTAAGCCTAGTATCCAGATCAACAAACGATCACGCTAGCATAAAAACTTTAATCTTTCGAGTGTGACCAAAATTTTGCGAGTTCATCAGATTTAAGCGTGCTTCGGTCGTGCTGTCAATCAGCTGGGCTTGTTGACAAGCAGTAAAAACTTTAATCCGGTGACATAGTTGGGTTTTTATTTTTTTTTAAAATTCAAATATCGTATTTGCGGGAAAGAGCCTTTAAAAGATATTATCAAATACCTTGGCAAGACAAGTCTGCCATTGTACAAAGAAATTAAAAAACAATACAATTAAAATTTAACAGTTGTTTTTTTTAATTTACTGATAATTATTTGCTAATTTAAAGTTCATAACTGCACTAATATTGTGTTTTTTCGTACATTCTTGACCTAAAAAACATTTTGCTCTGACAAGACGCACCCCAGATAGTATTAGTTATTTTGTCATCACATGTAAACACCTGCAATCGACTTTTGTGAGTTTTTTGAGATTTTCCCTCCATTTCTTATAATGTTCAATGAGAAGCGCACGCCAAAAGATTAAATTTTTTAATCTTTTCGCTAGGGTTCACCCAAAGTTTATTTCCGCAGACTGGCAACGCTATGGAATTTTCTGGTATTTTTTTCGTCGATCAGGGGACCGACGTAAAAAAAAGGCCCGACGAAAAGTGAACGCCAGCTATTTGCCTCTCGCTCTCTCTCATGACTGGCGTACGGTTTTCGTCGATCTGGATACTAGGCTGAACCGACGAAAAGTGAACGCCTGGCGTACGGTTTTCGTCGATCTGGATACTAGGCTTAAGAAACTAATTGTGTGTCAAAAGAACTTCTATGATTGAACAGGATGTTTATTTAAATTACATTTATGTATATATGGCAATGAAGCTTGATGTACAACTTTTTTATATACCTTAAAAACGAGTATCGGCATATTTAATTCATAGTTTCGTTTTACATATTTAAATTAAAGCTAAAAACATAACTTTTAATACAAAACATATATGTAAAACTGTTTGATTAAATTTAAAAATATTTCAATAAAGTTTAATTGATTTGAATATACTATGATTGTTAAACAAAAACAAAGCGAACTATATTTAAATTGAATATATTTAAAGGATATTTAATAAAATATATTTCGCTTTGTTTTTTATTAACTTTAAAATGGAAATATTTAATTTAATATGTATTCAAATATATTAAACTTTGATTTAATGACTTAAAATTTTTAAAGTAAATACAATAACATCATATCTAATATTATCAACCTGCATTTAAATATTTTCTTATTTAATCAAGCAGTTTTATATGTTTTGTGTTAAAAGGTATGTTTTTATATTTAATTTAAATATAAAAAACGAAACATGTAATTTAATATGCAGATATTAATTTTTATTTATCCATCGTTTTTTTGTATACCTAATCAATATTTAAAGCTAATATTATTATTTTATAAAAAGTTATACTATTTATAACAACACGAATTGAATGCTTAGTTATAAAACTAAGCTGCAGGATATCCTATTTATATTTAATATTACATACATACATATTTATAACTTTTTTCCAAGTTTTCGAAAGCCTTTTGTTATATTTTTTAGAATGTTTTTCCGATGCAATTTTTTTTAATTGCAAATTAGTTAAAATCGCCGCTGGAATTGGCTACCGTTTACATTTATGTACATATGTATATGTAAACTAATGTTTATATTTAATATTTTATAATGTATTTTATGTATGCATGTATATAATCGGTAGATTAGGATAAACAAAAAGTTAGCGCG
This sequence comes from Drosophila carrolli, assembly GCA_018152295.1. Lineage (NCBI taxonomy): Eukaryota > Metazoa > Arthropoda > Insecta > Diptera > Drosophilidae > Drosophila > Drosophila carrolli. The sequence continues at coordinate 4,220,756 of JAECXJ010000308.1, forward strand.
CTTTTTTTCACACAAAAGCACGCGTTTTACAAATCAAATTAAAAGGCACAAAATCATTAAACCAAATTTAATTTTCATAAGAAATACTGAAAATGGGTAATTTTTATAAAATGTATATATAATATTTAACTATGTATTTGTATATTAATTATTTTAATTAGGTAGTATAATTTATATAGCAACTGTTTTAATTATTAAATAGTATATTTTACTTAAATTATTTTATTAATTTAATAGAATTTTTAACATATTAACTATTTTAATTATTTAGTATATTTATTATTTATATTTATATACATATTTATAATTTATTTTTACAGGGTAGGTTTAATTTTCAAAATTTAGCTACCTTAAAAATATATTTAAATATAATACAAGTATATTTTATGTAAGTTATCCATTTTTAGTATTTCGTATATAAAATAAAAATAGCATTAATGATTTTGTGCCTTTTAAATTTGAAAGAAAAGCTCGCAAACTTTTTTGTCTTCCCTTTGGGTTTCCCTTTTATAAAATAACTAAAATAGTTAATATACAAATACTTAAATAAATTTAATTTATATTACGATAATAATTTTATATAATGTTATTATAATAAGTATAATATAAAAATACCACATATTTTTAAATCCATATATTTAAAATACAATAAATATAAAAATATTCATCCTGTTCAATCGCAAAATTTCTGAGGCCCCTAAAAATCGTTCACTTGTCGCATGCTGAATACCCTAATGACAATTATTCCAAAGAAGTCATGTATGAAATAAATTATGTATTTTTATATACTTAGAAATATTTGGTCATTACAAAAAAATATTCTACATTCGAATAATTATTATATACAGGCATTACAAAATAGGAATTTTTATTAATGTTAGAATTTTAAAATAAAGAGTATATTTCGACAGCGCGCTGCAGCGAATTTCTTTGCTTGTGAATACATGTGCACACATACAGTCGGCGGCTGTTGCACTATGCGTGTAAGAGAGAGGCTGGCTCCAGAGCGCTCTCTCGCTGGCTTTTGGGCAGAGAGCGAAAAGCCAGTTAAAAAGCCAGCACAAATAATTCGTGTGCAAAAAAATCGTATGGCGTTACGCATCTTAGAGATTATATTGGTCTTTCGTTCAACGGATGTTGGATGGATCACTGTGGGAAAACGGTATAACTCGAAGACTATCGATAAGTTTGCTTTTTTTAATCCAGTTTTATGTATAGATAAAGCGAGTATTTACCGTGACCGTACATTCAAGTTTAGCGCTTACCAACACAGGCCTTATTTCAAAACAAAAAGAGACGCCATGGAAGGTGAGCGGTATTAATTATATCTTGATTAAAATAAAAATGTATATTTGCAGATTTAACGCTTCAGCAACTGATTGATCTGCAGAATATCCAGAAGGAGCTAAACAGCAACAAGGATACCTACTTGAAGACCTATCGTCAAGTCCTCAAAAAGAAATGTAGAACAGAGCTGAACAATTTAGTACGTGAGCGTGAAATAAAAAATTTGGGGCTTAATAAACCCAGAGGTCTATGCTTACAGGTTCGGGCTGATTTTAACATTGTGGAATCGGAGTTGAATGTTCCATCATTACCGCCCCTGCCTGCCAAAGATGAGAAAACCACGTCCACAGTAGTGGTAAAATTGTTCAATATGTACTAGCAGTCTCAATTTTTAATAAAAACTTTTTTTAAAACAGTTCAGCAATATGGTTAAAGACTACGACTTCACTATGGACTGTTTGTCCTTGTTGTAGGACTGCTCTGATCGATCCTTGGCGCTGTTCAGCCAATATCCATGGAGGACGCGATATGAATGCTGCAGACATTCAAACGACGGGGATTGGCTCTGGGATTCAAGAGTTTACACATTAGATAAGGGAAAATCGTCACGACAGCGAAACTTACAGTAAACAGGGGAACAATGGGCCGTTTCTTAAACTGAGTTCCTTTGGTTCGTAATATTAGCATATACTTCACATCTAACTGATACAGAAATAGTAAGAAGAAAAAATGTCACAATTTAAAATAAAACAAGAGAGAACGCTATAGTCGGGTGCCCCGACTATCAGATACCCGTTACTCAGGTAAAGGGAGTGCGAGGGAGATGGAGATAGAAACTTTGATCACGCATAACTTTTTAACGAATGGTCCGATTTGAAACATTTCTTCAACATTTCGATAGGTATTTATAAACACAATAAAACTGCATTTTTACTTTTCCGAAATATTTAAATTTTTAAAATCGTATATAAGCGATTGTGTGCGTTAAAGGGGGTGTGGCACCTTTTTGAAACAAACTTGCGCTGCGTAGGAACTCCTAGAATCTGCATGCAAAATGCCAATCTTCTAGCTTTTATAGTTTCCGAGATCTCAGCGTTCATACGGACAGACAGACGGACATGGCTATATCGACTCGGCTAGTGACCCTGATCAAGAATATATATACTTTATAGGATCGGAAACGCTTCCTTCTAGCTGTTACATACTTTTGCACGAATACAATATACCCTTTTACTCTACGAGTAACGGGTATAAACAGCATTAATGGCATATAAATAAATCTTGTCCAAGTGAAAGTCAAATTTTGATGACTCAGAAACCTTTTAGTTACAGAAACCATTAGAGATTTATAGGACACTTCGGTATAGGACAATGCGGGTATTGGTATTAATGCTGATTGTTCTGATATGTCAGCTGAAGATGATAACATGCTTGTTGTAGATATCTATATCAAATTCTGCATTTTAAACTCAAAAATAATTTTGTATAAGAAGTGTATGTAAGTTGTTCCTACATCTTCAATGACTTCGTTGAGCACAATGTCCTGTATGTGCCCTCGCTGGATGCACAGCACAGATTCCCTGCCGAAGGACCGCACCGTTTCCGTCTGAAGAGCCATGTCCCAGCTGTAAAACAATCGTTCTGCCTGCACCAAGTTCAGAGTGGATCGGAGCATCAGGATGGCCACGGAAACACAGGTAACCAGAGGGTACAGGATACGAGGCTGCAGAATGCCCAGGCTTCTGCTCTCGAAACCGCATACTCCGACAAAATAGGCGATGGCCAGGAACAAGAGCAGCAGTAACCGGCGCAATTTGTGCTGCAGCTGGATTCCATGGAGCCGGTTCACCAATTCCATTCTGACCACGTCCCCGCCACAGTGCTTGATGCAGAGCTCCAGGTCTGGATCAGCGGATCCGGAATACTTGGCTTGTCGGCTGTAATATCTGTGGATCGTCACTTGGGATTCCATTTTTATGACCTGTGGTGTGCACTTCTTCTTACATACGTTTTTGCAGTGGTCTCGTCGCTGATTTCGTAAATAATACCAAAACGCCATGCAGAAAGTGGTCACACTCCCCAGCAAGGGCATAACTTTGTTTTACTATAAATCTAGACCCAAACCAGTGTGTCTACTTACGCGCTCAAATTATTTATTCAAATCAATCAAACTGCTCATAAATAATATAAATAAACGTTAGTTATCGTAAATGCATTTTATTTACCGTTACTTGCTCGTTTTACGGCCACACTTTGCATGTGAATAAAAACTTGTTTGCGCAATCGAACAAAATAAAGGCATTTAATATATATCTTAATTTAATTTATTTAAAATTGACTGCCTCTTCTTATGCAAATCCGCAGTGCAGATTATTCCCCCATGCTGGAGGGCTAACGAATTGCCTGACTTGGATCGCACAGATCCATCAATTAATGTTATTTAGCTGATTCGTTTGGTTTTTGTGTCAACCAGCTGACCTTGATATAATTTCACGATGGCCGATCAATGTTCAAACACGAACGCCTTGCGCAATTTCTAATGTTTCTCTTGTTTTTATGCGCGTACTAAACCCCATCTCCATCTTCATCTTCATCTCCATCTCTGCGTCTTCATCTGTTTCGCCCTCGTCACCAGTTTGCGTCTTCTCTGGACTTTGAGGGGATCGAGCTGGCCGCCGATCGATCGGATCGTTCGGAACTTGTTTGGGGCAGTCAACAAATGTGGTCGAAATGGCGCTGAATGGGAAGTCAAGTCGAGGTTTATTGTTTTAAATATTTTTCTAAGCGTACGGCCATCTCTATGTACATGTGCTAAATCGAAATTGGCAGGTCTTTATTGAGCTTGAATTATAATCACGGGTTCGGCGGGGGACGGGTGTCAGGAGAATGACTCGTGTTTCGGTTTATTATTCTTTCCTGACTTTGGTATTTCACACTTTCGATTGCATTGCCTCAGACGAAAATTCCACGTTAATGTAAAGGCGAGAATGATTTGCAGAATCGGAAAATGCCACTTGACTTAACCGTTATTTAATAATCAAAAAAGCACCAGCAGTATCACCTATGGGTTCGCTACACTGAAACTAAAATGAAGGGAAGGAAAAATTGATGATGTCTTTTCATCTTAAGTTTTATTAGTATATAATTTAATATAAAAATATTTACCTCTAAACAAAAATCGAAGGCAACATTGAGTAATTATTACAGAAAAATAAAGAATGTATGTATGTATGTATGTATGAATGTATGAATGTATTTTCGACTTTGATTTTAAAAACAATTCTTTTGTATCAAAAATAAAAAACTAACAGTTTTTATTAAAATTTAACAAAATATAAACCAATTTTTTAGAAATTAACCAGAAATAATTAAGGTAAGTTAAATTAAAAAATTTCGTTATTTAGTACTCAAAATCTGTTTAATACGTCAAAGTCAAAGTGCTTTCTACGTAATTTGGTAGATTCTAGGTATTCGATTTTCGTTCAGTGCCCAGGTGTTGCAATGCAACGTGGCGGCAGCCTTTGTGGCTTTGAGGGCTGTTGAGACTCCGGCATCACTCATTTCGGCTTGCACAACTGCAGGGAGGTGCAGTCCAAGCGACTCGGACTTGGACTAAGTGACCATATTCCTAGATAATTCTACTTTTGCGCTCCTCTCCAATGCTCATTAGCCCAGTCCGATTTAGAATTTATTCCGTATAAGGGTGAATTGATAGTCTCGGTAATTTTACGAGAGACGCAACCTTGAACTCACGTTTTTTTATTATCGCCAAGCACAAAAACACTCCTAAGCTTGGCCCAGTAAACAATGACTTTGTTCGACGATCGACACCCACTCCCACCAGATGCTGGGCAAAATTGGACGCGGTCCATCTGCGTGGCATCATTACGGTCGTCAGCTGGTTTGTCCGATTGAAACCCGAACTGAAGTCAATGTTTCTGGGCCGAAGGTTGTGCCATTAAGCATACGCGGCGTGTGCTCGCAAAAACCAAAACACCAGACATAACACTGTGAAGCGCCTCCGCAAAAAAGTCATTGTACCCCTGCCAGGGGATAAGCACCGGAAGAGGCTGTTGTCGAGCCGAAAAAACCGGACGGCAGTCGAGGGCACGCTTATTTCGATCTGATCTGATGGTCAGTAGAAGACGGACAAGCGGAAAATGTGAAATCGATCGGGCAAATGAAATTGTTGCGGCTAAGTTCCTTTAACTTAGCGAATGCATAATGCAATTGTAAAAAAATCAACATATTTGAATATTTATATTCAAATTGCTCATAAATCTGGAGCGCTTTTTTCCTGAAAACAAAAATTTAAATATAAATTATATTTATTTATATATTACCACATTGGGTTATCATTTGGATTTGCATGTACATTTTTGCGCAAACTCAGGGTCTTATTTGGTTATCAAGTAAGCATTTGTTGGTTTTTTAGTTCACATTAAAATATGATATAAGACGCGTGGCTTACAGGCAACATAACTATTTCGGTAGCAAAAAATATTAGACTGTATTGTAAAAGATCTTTATTTCAACAGAGGTTTTTGTGAAACATATTCTTAACAAGGCGCCTTAAACAATGTTTAAGAATCATAACAATATTCTCAGACAACCTTTGGCCATCCATATAAGGCTCGGCCCGCTGATCTAAGATCAATCCATTGTACATTTTTCCTTTAGTCACACAGCCACCAGAAAAGCCCTTGAGAAGATTGTATTCAAAAACTCCCTAATATGGTAGACGCGTGTTTCGGATCTGTTAGATGGGATCAGCAAAGGGCTACCAATTCATACATATTCAACCAACTGTTTGCACATGCTAATATGGCGCGGCTAGATTACATGGTCAGTTACGTGTTATTCGGTTAGAATTCCGCAAAAAGATCTTGCACGCTGCGGCCATGCAGCGAACTTTAGACCAAAGAAGCAAATGTTTGCTTTGTTGCATTACTTTGGGTTTTTTTTTGTCGAAAAGCGCACTGAATCTGTGAGCCAATGGTGAGACTTTTAGCAGGTAAATTAGAATCAAAGTAGTAGAAGGGTCGTTAATTGAGGGTAAGTAAATACTCAACCAAAACCGCTGTCAAAGTTCGATCCGGATGCGGTTGGTAACCCCTACTCTAATTGTAGAGCCCACATAAAGTCAAGTCCGTAAGGTTTTATTAAGTATACGTCAGGTTGCCTGGACTATGCGAGCAATAGAAGTCGCTCTTCCCATTTGGGAGCTTTGTTTTTTCACAAGTTCACCGCGCATTTTGGCCGTTTATTAAGCACCACGACGGCAAACAGAGAAAAATGAAGACTAGGGCATTATAAATATTCAAGAGCCCACGCGGAACTGGTTTAGCAGCCCATTCTGCTTTTGTCCAAATAAATATTCATCGACTTGGGTTCGTTGCTGGGTATCTCCGCTCTCTCTAAGCCGATATTGTATGTGGATATTATAATTTTTTGCACACTTTTCCGACATGAAAGGGCGGTCTAGGGTTAATTAATGGATATTTTTGAGAACTTTGAGCGGTGCAATCATCGATGCCATGACGAGCTAAAAAGTCCCGTTCCGAGAATAAGATTGGTGGTAATTAGCGCCGCCCTTGGGCGTGGGTGCAAATTTCGCGTGTAAATACGATTCCAAAGGGCCGGGCCACTGGTCGCTCTGGCTCTGGCGTCCTTGCCCACAAGCGCTAAAGCACAAAATCCGAACAGTCCCCATAACCCGGCTGCCAGAGCGAGAGGCGAAGTAGCCGTGCAACCTGTTGCTCAGAACTTGGCCGAAAGCTTTCGGCTGCGACTTCGGCTCACACGCTCCGCTCGCCTAAAATGAGCGGTCGGCGCCGCTGCTCTGCGCCGACGCTGCGCCGGCGTCGACGGACAGCCAACTCCGCTCCTACGACTACGAGTCGGTATAAAAGTAAAGCGACAGCGTGAAATCAAACTTATTTCAGTGTTTTTGATTTGAATGTAAAAAGCGCACGCTCGCCCAGTCGCTGTCCAGTTGTTGTCCAGTAAGGTCCAGAAGTCGCAGTCGCAGCATCCAGCAGCTCCCCGATAATGATGTAGAAACCAAGAAACCCTATAGCGATGGTCAAACGGTGTGTGCGTGTGTAAAACTCTGAAAACTAACTAAGCTAAATCAAACGAGCAAGGATAGTGCGCTGAAAGTGATAAATCGTATGCCAAAGACGAGAAAATCTCTGTAAATTAGCCAAGTGAATACATAAAACACGTTTCCTTGTTTTAATCGAAAGATAAACCGACTTCTAGTGCCTAAAAACCTCGAGTTTAAACAAAATGGTAAGTAAGGGGGTTCCCAAAGTGGTGGTGTGACTCAATGGAAAATTGATTCAATTGAAGTCCCTCTACATTCAAATGGCTTGCCAACCAGTAATTTTGAGGCCGACCCCCAACATGCAAGCCTGAACAAATGTACATACGTACCTTTGGGCTTTCCATTAATCTTCCAAATGACCCTTCGCACACGATTTGTGTGTGTTGCTGTTAAGTAAAATATTAATACAAAATAATGAAAAAGGAAGCCCCAAGCCCCGTGGAAAAATATTCGCAATGTTTCCGTAAAGACTAATCGAGCAAATTGTTCACCGAGGAAGCCGTTCATACACCAGCCATTCCCTGTTCTTATTCGCTTTCTTTGAAGTGGAAAAAAACCTCTGGCTACTGGTTTCCATTTTCAAGTACACATTCGCCAGCAAGGTTTTTCAATGTCTTTCTCAAATGCATTTTTGCCGACGCCGCGCAGACCTTTCGACGCTTTTACCCGCGCTTTCTGCCCCAAAACGTGAGCGTTTTCTGTTTTGCTAGAGTCATTCGCACTTGAGTTTCGCGAACAGAATTGCCAGCGCTGCACTTATTTCTCCGCTGCTGCCTTCTTACGTCTGCGGCACCAACGACATCGCTGGCTGGCAGTCAAGTGAAGTGAAGGCTGGCTTTTGGCTTTGACCAGCTCACGAGCTGGCCCGACAACATTTCACACGGAAATGCAGTGCAGCGCTGACCTTGAATCTCAACTGGGGATATGGGATAACTGGCGATCGCAAGTGAAATGATAGCCCCTCAGGGCCAGGCCAACCGCTTTGTGCCTTCCACTTCACTTATGCTTTCTGCGCATCATTGCAGATGCTGCTGGGTGTAGAAATCCAGTGATTTTCATATTCATTCAACGCCAGCTCTGCGAATTCGAAAAAAAAAATCCCAGTGGGTTAACCAATCGCCGCTGCCGCTGGCTAATGATCACTCGCATTGCACCATTTCACAAAAAAGGCAACCCAGAAATCGAAACTTATTCAAATCTTTGCGTTGTTTTCTTCTCCTTTTGGCCTCTTACACAATAATTATTACACCTCGATTTTATTTTCGACTGGGACTTTAGCCGCATTTTTGTGTTGGCTCTTTTGACACTGAAAAGTGCAAAGACGCAGGCGGCGAATTTTACTAGGCCAGGCGGCTAGAGCCACTGCCACCCAGCTGCCAAACTGCGCAGCCCCGCTGAGTGATCATAATAAAAATGTGCTTTAATCAGCCGATTTGCTTGCAGTCCCTGTGGGCCAGTTAGCCACATTAGAGAGCCAGTAAGCGACGTTGACGTTGGCTTATTGTCGACTGCCGCACGGCACTCAGCTGTTTTTGGTAAGAGAAAAATAGTACAAAAGTGTAGAGGGAGCATATAGTAGATACAAAACCTTAGGTGGAGCAAGAGAGTACTGAAATACGTGTGAGATAAGGTTTGTCGCATGTGACTGCGATGGCAATGCACTGCTCTATTTCGGTTTGTTTGGCACCACGCGGCGTATGCGCGATATTCTCAGCGGAGTAACTGACGACGTTTTGCACACTTAAATTGCCAATAGTCCATTTGGGCAAAGGTTTATTGTTCGACATTTATAAAAGTGCGTATGTCTCAGCTGTTTTTCAACTTGTGCATATTCAACTAAAGTTGCAGCTCTTTCAGTTTAAACCTGATAAGATAGGTAAAGAGAGACATAAGTGAGACCCTAATACGGCAAGCACCCAGCAATGACGGTATTTATGGACTCTTATCGGACCTTGATTGAAGTAAGTGTCGTTTGAAATTAAATTATTGCCTGTTTAAGATTAGACAGTGAAGATACGCGAGTGAAGACGTTGAAAAACACAAAAAAATAGCAGCTTTTAAATCTCCAATTAAACACGCAGGCTGGCTTACCTTACAGCTTTTTAAGTTGTTATTTGCATTTTTTGCAAATTCTTCTTTCCCCAAAACATTTAATTTAAACACTTTTGTCGGATTTAATTGGGTCGATCGAATGAGTTCCTTGGAATGTATTAAATTAATTTTAATGACATAATTTCATAAAATTTGTGGGTCACGTAACAAGCGAATTTGTGGATAAACTTTTTTCATTGGTGGGAGCTGTGACCTTTTTTAGAACATTCAAATTAGCTGTGATTTCTAGCGTTCAATTACAATTCGCTTTGTTTTTTTGACTTACAAATAAATAAAATCCCTTTTGGAATGACAAGCTTAGGTTTAAATTTATAATTAAGAAATTGTAAAAGCTAATAAACTTTAAAATAACAAATAATAGATTATTATCTAAATAAATAACAACTTTAACATAATACAAAGTGCTTAACCGAAAACGAAATTAAAGTAAGTGGACAGAAAAAATACGTGAATGTAAAATGATTGACCAGCTAAGAGTCATTGATTGTTTAATCGTATTGCTAGTAATGTACGAGGGCAGGGAACTTAAAACAGGGAAATGGCAGCAGGGACGAAACCAAAGTTCGCCATTCGAATCGGAATTGCATATTAAATACCTGAATCCAGATGGATAACCTGACTAGTTGTTACTAGTTAATGCCACATACGCTCACGAGAAAAACAAACATTCGCTGACTGACGGACGCAATGTAGAATGAATCAGCTAAAATATCTGAGTTGAGGCTTTCGAATGGCATTTGGGGAACTCACTTACACTTACGCACCTTTGCTAGCCTGTGGAGTATTTGCAGCTGTGCACTTGACTATTAACTGAGTTTTTTTTACTTGTTGCAGCAACCAAATACGGTTTCACACCGAAAGAAGAATACCAAGTGTTGAGCCAAAAAACTACAGTAATCGAATTAAAAACTTTGTTGATCTTTAGAATATATATTTTTTTACTGTCAAACGAAACATTATAGCAAATCTCAATTAGTTTTAAATGTTTGAACCGAAAGTCGATTTAAGATGGTATAAAGTTATACGTATTTCTCTTTGTGTTCGTTTCAACAACCTGCAACTTGAAACGCTGCCGGAGACGCGCGCGTCTGCGTTCAGTGAGCGGAGTAAAACCGCCCCCAAAGCGGCAACTTGGAGCAGCACAGCAGCAACGAAACTGCATATACATTCTGAAAAATGTTTTGCACTAATTACTGGGGATTTGGGGCCAACGACAAGCGGCGGCTGCGAGAACAACATCCAAGCTCGATTGCCAAATTAACGCGACTTAGTTGCTTCGAAAAGTGGACAGAGTTAAGTCTTCTCTGGCAAATCACACGCAAATACTGATGGACAAAGACCACACAGTAGCGTGGGCAGGGGCTTAATTCCCCTCCTCCCTCGGGTAAAACCTATTGGAAAATTTGTTGAAAAGAACCCCAATACCAAAGAGAAGATACGTCACATATGATTTTGCTGTGACAAGTGCATTGCTTGCACATGTTGCTGCCGCGTTTTTCTGATCACGGTTGAGAAATCACCTGCGATTTCCTGATCGGTCGCGTGCAAGTCGCGTGTTGGTGTTCGTTTGAAAGCTGCATTTCAACTTGACCTACAACATACCAGTATCGATCATCGCGTTTTACAGGCGTTTCTATTGTCTTCTTATTTTTTATCTTGTAGTGTTTTCCCTAACGGCTTTCCATTTGCCGAAGATTTGTTTACGCATTTAACCAATCGAGTGTGTGGTGGTCTATGGAGTGTTGCATCATCGCCTTGTCGTATTAGACAAGATGCCGCTGCGGTAAAAGCCGCGGGCTGAGCCTGAATATTAGCTCCCAGCCAGTTGCAGATACACCGATACAAAGATACACACTATCCCTCCGCTTGCCCCTGTATCTGTTGAGTCTCCTATGTGCTGCGCTCAACTTGACCTATAAATTGATTTAAAAGTTGCGCAGGTTCGTGGTCCGAGTTTGATTTTTCTTCGGCCCCTCCGTTCAAAGCAATTTTTTCTTAAATGATCGAAAATCATTAAGTGCGACACGAGTTTGGGTTTCAGCTTCGATCGGCTTCAATCGATCCCCGATCTCCCCGATGGTCCCCACCACATGGGCAGAAACCTGTTTGGCCCTTAAAATTTATCTCTTATTGCTTTTTCTTTTCGACTGCTGCTGGGAAAGTAAAAGTGTTGAGATGGACAATTATGCGGCTCTACGAACGGGAAACCATATTTTTTTCTTACTGTGCAAATTGCTTAGTGCTGGCCTGGCAGATGAGACTTATATAAAAGTCGTTACAATAAATCAGAGAAAGAGATTTAGAGATGCTAGTGCTGACACCTGTGTCTCTCGCCAGACCAATTGCAAAAATGTGAAAATAATAAAAAACAGAGATCCAAAGGCGAAATCCCAGCCAGTAAACCGCCTGGCCGGTTGGCCTTGCAAAGAAATACATACCTACTAAAATTTTAAGATTTGAACTGAAATCTGTTACTACATCGCAGCCTCAACACCTATATCATCTTCTCTCCACGTCAGTCTCTCGTCTCTGTCGCTCTTTGTTGTCTTCCCAATTATGCATTTGAAACTCAAGTCCGTCAGATACTTTTTTTAGACAGTCTGGGACGGAACCTGAAGTCTGAGCGATGGGAAAAGGGGTGACGGCCGGGATTTCGGACGCTTGGCTTAATTAATTGCCAACATGTTGTAAAGTGTTAATAACATTTTTGTTGTTCGATCGTGGCTGCTGCTCAGTCGCTGATAATTTAATTGCTTTTGTCGACTGTGGCACTCGGCACCAACCAAATGCAAATGCTAGCAAATATGTTTCTGTCCGCGGGCCATTTGATTTATATTAGCTTTTGGGTCAAATTGTGCAAAGCCAAAAATTTGAATGATCAAAAATGCAGCCAACTCGGTATCGGGGCTTGGAATTTGTATTTTGCAAGCATTGTGGTCCGGGATGAATGCCATTGATTTTTTTCGTCGGCTTGAATGAATAATAAACTGTAAAAAGCTAAAGACGATGGCATTGAAATCGGAATAGTAGTATTAATTAGTTAAATCCACAAAAGCTAAGCGGGAATATGAACCATAAAACCCTGAATATGTATGGGGCTTTTTGGCCTAGATACATCACTGAGAGAAATATGCTTATAAGCCTATTGATAAAGTAAGGGTGTTATTAAATATGAATTAATTTTATAACGTTTATTCAAATTAGTAGAGTATTAAATAAAGTCTTTAGAATAATATTGAATCTATTAAGAAATCATATTTTCTGAAAGGTAATTTTATCATTTAAAACTTAAAATTATATCCCATTTATTAAAATATTAAATAAAGTCCAGTATATTTTAAAATTTTAGATACCAAATGTTATTAATTGGGACTATTTTATAATAATGACAAGGCAAAATTCGTTATTGACTTGATCGAGATACCTAAGTACTTGATTCCAGTGATTAACAGCCAGTTTGTCCGGCCGCTTGCCTAACCCAGTGGACCGCGATTAGAGCCAGAGTGGCCTCCTCACCGCCGATCGCTTATTTCACAGTCACTGGCAACACATTAGGGCGACAATTTGTCGCAAGCGAGTGCGACTAAAAACAATCATTGTCCGGCAAAAGGTTCCCAGTCCGGCGGCTTAGTCACTGCCTTGTGGGTCAGGTCTAGATGGGGGTGGGGAGCTGCTGCCGCGATGGCGACATCGAACAATGATGATGGATGTGAATGGTGAATGGCCAACTCATCGCCGGCGTTTGCGGGGACAGCCTTTACAGCCGCCCGAATCATGGGCACTGTAAATTTCAGCTCATTTGTACGGCTTTCTGGACCCCGTCCGACTTTATGGCGCATAATGAAGCGTTAAAATGTAACGCGCAACAGCAGCGGCCACAACAACAATTACAAATGCTGCTTTGCACTTGCCGCTGCTGACGGAAGCATTTTTTGTGGGTTTTTAGGGAAAGCATTTGGTGGCGAGCGCGTGTGAACCAAAGAAAGCGAATAAGGGCCAGCATTTTGCCAAGAGATGGGATGCTGGGGCTGCTGCTGTGGCTGCTGCTGTGACTTACGCAAACTGAGCTTTATGTAATGACAAATACAATACATTTTCAGCTGCCATATTTGCTGGGCCAAAGTCCAAACAGCACCCGACAGCTTGGCCAAAAGAGACAGCTTGGCAAAAAGCTAAAATTCTGGCCAGCACATCATCATCATCACCGTGAATCGGCAGAATTCGATAGGGGGATTACACAAGCTTTAAAGATTTCGCAGCGGTGTAAACCATTATTTGCCAAATATTGGCAAACCGTTTTCAGATCAATACAAAGCCCATCAGCTGTCAATTTTTAGAATCTATGCACATATAGTATACATCAGATCTACGATTTATAAATTACCTTGCCTTCATATAAATCGAACCATTCTACATATTATATATGTATATATATAAATATATAAATATATATTTATTGTATAAATTGTTTCATTCTTCCAGATACCGGTTTCATTTTGATTTGTTCTTATTTCCTATGCTTTACTTTTTTTCCTTGGGGGGAATAAAATTTTGTAAAAGGGGGGAAAGGAGGAAAGGGGGACCCCCCCCCCCCAAAAAAAAAAAAATATTCACAACCAGAACCCCCCCCCAGGTGAAAAGCCCCCCCCCCCCCCCCCCCCCTCTCCCCCCCTCCCTCCCCCCCTTCCCTCCGCCCCCCTTCCCCTTCCCCTTCCCCTCTCTCCCCCTCCTCTCCCTTCCTCTTCCCCTCCTCAAACCCCCCCATTATTAAAAAAAAAAAAAAAAAAAAAAAAAAACCCCCCCCCCCCTTCCCCCCCCAACAAAAAAAAAAAAAGGGGCCGGCCCGGGCCCCCCAAACCAAAAACCAAAAACAAAAAAACAAAAAAACAAAAAAAATGAAAATTTTTGTTTTTAAAAAAAGAAAAATAAGTATTAAAAAAAAAAAAAAAAAAAAAAAAAAAAAAATAAAAAAAAAAATAAAAAAAAAAAAAAAAAATAAAAAAAATTTTTAATTTGATTTGCCAAAAACGAAGTTCTACAAACCGTTGCGCGCCGAAAGTAGAATTTCAGATTTGCTCAGAGCTTACAGATGGTCACTTAATTTTGTTTACGCCCCAACTGCTATTCTGCGACCACCCAGATGGACAATATCTATTATGGCCATCGCAGCTTCAAATAATTCACTTTTAACGATGTCGCCGAGTGCTAGATTGCGTATTCAAATCAGCGCTAGGAAGCTAACTAATGTGATATACGGAGGTGCGCACTTTTTGAAAAATGAATAGCAGCAATGACTGCAAACTTTTGGCTCCCGCTTGCGTATTTTTTCAGTGCGGCCGGTTCGTGTCTTAAGTCTTTTGTTTTCACTTCGATAAAATCTCCAAAACAAGAAACTGCTTGCCAGCTTAGACATGACAAAACATGGCTTGGGATGATAGATCGAATTATGACAGATCATTAGATGAACTGATTGGCGGTGTGCACACAAAGCCCGTCAATTATGAATGAAATTTCTGTTGGTTCCGGAACAGGCCTAAACTTGCTCCTGCCACTTGTAAAAACTAGTTGTAAAGGCCATAAATGTCGGTTCTAACTAGAGCACCTTCCAGCTTCCCCGCCTTTAAAGAGTAAAAGACATCCACTCGGAAATGCAGCGACATAAACTGACGGAATTTTTACACACAGCCAAACTAAGCATATACCGGCACAGACCGACAATTAAATTTAATTGCGCTTTGTGGTCCTCTGTAGCTCCGACTTTGACTCCGTTAGCAAGTGCACTATAATGCGTGTTAAGTATATACTATTTTTCACTTAATGGATCTCACCCAGATAGTGTGAGAAAACGGGTTTTATGACGCTCATCGCAAGTAATTTTCCTTAATCAAATGGCATAAAATATGTGAAATTAAAGCACTAGTTTCTGACCTACGTCAGGGTGCCAGGAAAAGTGCAATGCAAATTGGTTAATGAGTGTTCGCGGTGTCTGGCATAATAGTTGCTTATAATCGGTCAAATTTACACTTGATTTACACCTACACATTGTACTTTCAACATACCAGAAAGCTTGAAATAACCTAAAAATGTTGCAGCACAGGAAATAGCTAAACACTTACGAGACTGTAAATAACCAAAGCAATCAAGTAGACAAAGAAATAAAACCAATATTAAATCACAAATTACTTATTGATTTTCTAGTTTCAAATATTTTAAATATTTAAGTTGGAATGCAAACTTTTAAGCTTAGCTAGTTTGTAACCACAGTACTTTTAATATTAATTATTTAATTTTAGAGAAATGATACTCATTTGTTTTATATAAGTCTAATATGGCCAGTCTAACCAATTAGCTTACGGAAGTTCCAGAGAACAAAATTTATGTGGCATATAAGATGTCATTTGTTGAAAGTTATTACCACTTATGCCATTAGTTATTTTCCCTACTCCGTTAAAGTATCCATAAAGTGGTATTTGTACTTTCCAGATTTCCCCTTCTTCCTTAAATTCAATTAACTATCACGCACTTAAGAAAGTGAAAATCTCTGCCTGAAAATATCTCGGAAGGTGAATCTTAATTAGATGCAATCAACGGCGACAATGTTGAGATGCGATGCCGACTCTTCCGGACTTTGAGACCTGGTAAACCGAGTCGGAAACTTTATATCTGGGCCAGCCCTATGTTAACCAGGTCTGAATCATCGCCAAAGTCCGTCTTGAGACGCTTCGCCAACTGCCATCCCGAATTACGTCGGATGTGTAATAGAAAATGTTGCCAGTCATTTGCCGACACACACGCTCAAAAGTCCGATTGCTGGAGTAGCAAAAATTTCTATAAACTTGCAACACAACTTCCATACGTCAGAAAGATGAAATTGTTTGGCTTTGTCAGCGGTTCTCCCCGAAACCAGCAATTACACATTGCTGGCCACACCCACAACCACTGTTTTTCAGCCAGTCCGTCAGCAAGTTGACCTGGCGGCCTAATGGCAGACTCGGTTCATTAATGGACAAACGGCATGACGGGGCTTTCAACGCTCGATCAGCGTACTACTCGCATCTCCTGCCCCTCCGCTGACGATGATGGCTAACGTACTTAGCTGGCCGGGCGACAAACGAGCATTGTTTTCCCCAACCCGTTCACCTGTTGGGTCGCCTATGTCTATGTCTTGTTGGCGCTCCATGTGCATGGATGCCCGCCAGACGAGAGTGATGGATGAGCCGTTTGTGGCCAGTGGCGTAGTTGAGACACCTGGGTGCTTAGCTTCGCGGCTAGGGGTTATGCAAAACAAAAATGCTCTGAGCAAGCTGGGTAAGAATTAGACTAAGTTAAAGTTGCACCCGCATTAACTAGCCGAATTTCCCGTTGATCAAATGAAGTTGAGACACTAACTTTAAAAGAGACAAAATTACATACCATTCTGTCTACATAACTCAATCATTAAAAACGCCCCGCGATTCAAATCAAATTCATAAGCAAGCCGATTTTTAAATTTGTATAATTATTTTATAGACGTTAATAAACTATATTAGGTATCGTTAAATTCAAGGAAATTGGTTTCAGTGTTACATTGCAAAAATTGGTAAACCGTTTGTATAAGCGACTTGATGTGGATTTATGTTGTTCAAGCTTGGATCGTAAAATATGGGAAATAAAGGAAAGTTTCAATGTTTCAGAAGGAGACTGCCTCAATTATCACTTTCCGTTGCAAAGATTAACCTTGATCTCGATTCTATTTCCTCCGGAAGGAAAAATTTAGAACAAGGCGGCACAGGTACATTTTTTTGACAAATTAAAACCATAAAATGTTAATTGGCAGCACTTTTCTAGTTGTGCGCTGCTTGAAATATTTCCTTAATTACTGACAAAGGCAAGCCAAGTAAAGAGCCAGCGGATCCAATTGGGGTTAGGTTTTTCCATTATAATTGCAAATGACTAAAAGTTAGTTTTACTTTAATAATTGAGTTATGTTGGTTTCGATTTAATTGAGTTAGCAAATGTGCTTTCCAAATCGCGGATTTCCCTTGACATTCCACCGTCCACACATACGCCCCTGATTCGTTCAAATCAATTAAGTTAACCCTAACCCCTCCGTGGAGTCGGCTGCAGCCCCCGCTGCAATTAAGAGTAGCGTTGTTTTCTTTAATTGCCGTCAGTCAGGTATTTAACTATTTAAGCGACGATTAACACTCGCGGAACTGGTTTAGCTTTTCCTGGCATCCCCTCTAGACTTCCTCCTCACCGTATTCCCCGATTACTTCTGTGCTAGTCAGTCAGTCGGCCAGGCTGTCCAGCCATTTCTAAATTGTTTTGTTTTGCTTTTTATCACACTGACAAGAGGCCATTGCGGGTTGCAACATCACTGCCAGCCGGCTGCACCAGTTTTTTGCCCGATTTTTCTTTTAATATTGATGTTCTTCCATATTCATGCAGCTGGCATGGCAGAGTGCTGATCGACAATGGCAAATAACCGCCAGAAATGGCAAATATGTAAATCATGGATTGTCTGCTATCGGGGAGCTCCATACGGGAATTTGCGCTCAATATTGCTTTGGGCGGCCTATTACTGTGGTTTTGGGGTTCCTTTGTTTTCGGGCATTGCACCAAGTGATTGATTCGCTACGAGCCAACGTGTAATTAAAACCAAAATCCAAACGCCCAATACTCATAATCAGTCAATTGTCCGCCTTTTCTAACTTAGCTGGTTTGAATTCGCCCGAAACGGTTGTGTTGCAATAGCCAGCTACTAATTTATTGACTTGACACTTGATCCCGCCAAATGGCCTGGGTGATTGCCCACTCCCCATTAGCCCACTTTACTTATCTGTTATCTTTCTGGTCTTTGCATTTGCAGGATTACCTCACAATGTTCTACGATGGCTGGCGGGATCTGATGGACAACAAATCGGATCCGCGAACACGAGACTACCCGCTCATGAGCTCGCCGTTCCCCACGATAGCCATTAGTCTGACATACGCGTACATCGTGAAGGTAAGTGCCTCAGGATTGGGAATCACCGATCCTTAATTATTGGACAGGGGACAGACGCAGCAGAATTGAAAAAAAAGGCAGACAGAACAAAATCATTCCGATGGGGCAATTCACGCTGATTTTGTAGACCATAACTGGCAGATTCTTTTCTGGTGATTGTGCGCATCCTTTCGCAAACTAGTTTCGCTTTATGGCATCACAAAATGACTGTGAAACGCGAGCTAGGGGTTCAGGGCCATCCAATTTGTGCGACGGTCGTCGCGCAGAGCTGGTGTCGAAAGGTGACCCAAGCGCCAGGCGACGATTATGCAAAATTAAAAAAATCAATTCCAAAAACGATTTCTATTTAGGTTTCCCGCTTTGCATTGGTTCACATTCATAATTTTACAAAAGCATTTAACTTACTTTCACATGTCTGTTAAAATCGAGCGGTGGAAGGGAGGGCGGTGTGGTGAATAGGCCAAACAAAAGACTTAGGCAACGAACTTGTCACAAAACCAACAGACAAAGTCGGTCGCGTCGATTGATTTGATTTGATATTTGCTGCATCGGGCTTTGGCCTCCATTTGCTTATATTAAATCACACGCGAGGACAAAGGCGAGGGGTTCAGATTTGAGAGTCTATGTGAAGAGGATGCAATCACAAAGGGACTAATCAACGACTTATTCCAGGTGCTCGGACCCAAGCTCATGGAAAACAGAAAGCCTTTCGAGCTTCGCAAAGTCTTGATCGTCTACAATGCAGCACAGGTTATCTTCAGTGCCTGGCTCTTTTACGAGGTAATAAAAAATTGGTTTTTTATGTAAATTCCCCAGGATAATAACCACTTGAACCCTCCTTTTTCATTTATAGTCCTGCATAGGTGGATGGCTGAACGGCTATAATTTGCGATGCGAACCCGTTAATTATTCCTACTCGCCGAAAGCGATTCGTGTAAGTATATATGGAATCATTCACATACTTCTCTAAGCAAATATGTGTAGCCAAACATCGGGCTATAAATTTATATTTTAGCTTTTGGTTGGCAAATAGCAAAGTTCTTTTGTTGACTGGCCAGATTTTATGTAAGCAACCAGTTTTTGGACACGAAGCGGCAAGAAATTAGAAAAATGGCAATAGCGACAGGTTCTTTTATGCTAATCACAAAGAAATGAATACCGAAAGCCGGCCGGCTGTGTGGCCAGTAGATAGTGAATAGCGCGGATCGAGGAATCTCACGTGTGTCGCCAGGCTGGCCAAAGTGGGTAAATGACCCAAAGAAAGTGGCGATCTTAGAAAGTTGACATGTGAAAGATTTCGCAAATCACCCATTTTTTGTTTGTGATAAGCATGGGGTTTGTCCAACCGTTAGTTTCAGGGCAAACGGAATCGATCTAACCAAGCTGTGACCGATCTTATGCATAACAATGAACGTCTGAAACATTGGATGAATGACCAATTTTGTAGCATTTCTATATAAATGAAATATTACGTATATATAATATTATGCTGCATTTTGGCATCACTGTTTTTATACCCTTGTAGAGGGTATTATAATTTTGGTCAAAAGTGTGCAACTCAGTGAAGGAGACATCTTCGACCCTATAAAGTATATATATTCTTGATCAGGATCGCGTCCTGAGTTGATATAAGCATGTCCGTCTGTCTGTTTTTACGCGAACTAGTCTCTCAGTTTTATATTGAATTTTATATATTGAATTATAGCACACACCCTTCGTTCCTTTGCACGCAGTATATAAGTCAGAACGGCCGGGATAAGCCGACTATATCCTATAGCTGCCATATAACTGAACGATCGGAAATGCCGTAACTTTGGTGTTTTTAAAGTTAGGAAGTTGGGATTTTTAAAACTATTAAGAATGCATCATATGAATAATTTTGGAGAACATAATTTACAGAACATTCTGCAAGGGTATATAAACTTCGACTCCGCCCGAAGTTAGCTTTCCTTTCTTGTTTTTATTTATTGCAATGAGTTCCAGTAGAAAGCCAGTGTTTAAA
The DNA here is from genome assembly GCA_018152295.1 of Drosophila carrolli. NCBI lineage: Eukaryota > Metazoa > Arthropoda > Insecta > Diptera > Drosophilidae > Drosophila > Drosophila carrolli. The sequence continues at coordinate 4,241,255 of JAECXJ010000308.1, forward strand.
ACTCTACCACCAGCATATTTATTTATTTATTTATTATTTTAAATAGGACTTATCTAATTGATTGTAAGAAGACAACAAATTTACGATTTTAAAATGCCTGCTTATTTTATTTATAGTATGAAAAGGGCGTTTGATTGAATATATTTTAGGAATTCTTAGAATGATTAGAAGAGCTTTATTATTTTAAGCGAATAATAATTAATCCAATAAATGTTCCAATTCATCTTGCAGACCGCAGAGGGTTGCTGGTGGTACTACTTCTCCAAGTTCACCGAGTTCTTTGACACCTTCTTCTTCGTGATGCGCAAGCGGTACGACCAGGTGTCAACCCTGCACGTGATCCACCACGGCATCATGCCCGTGTCCGTCTGGTGGGGCGTCAAGTTCACTCCCGGCGGCCACTCGACCTTCTTCGGCTTCCTGAACACCTTCGTGCACATCTTCATGTACGCGTACTACATGCTGGCCGCAATGGGCCCCAAGGTGCAGCGCTACCTTTGGTGGAAGAAGTACCTGACGGTGTTGCAGATGATCCAGTTCGTCCTGGTGATGGTGCACTCCTTCCAGCTGTTCTTCAAAAACGACTGCAACTACCCGATCGGCTTCGCTTACTTCATCGGAGCCCACGCGGTGATGTTTTACTTCCTGTTCTCAAACTTCTACAAGCGCGCCTATGTGAAGCGCGGTGGCAAGGTAGGAACATACTATACACATCATTATAGTGTGTAATGTTGTACAATAATAATAATGTATTTACATACTGCTTAGCTTACCACAGTCTGTCTCCACTAATATTTTGGAAACAGTTTCTTCAAGTTTTAGATTTTTAGTTTTTGCACACAATAATATTTTGATCAATTACAATTTGTAACACGGTGTGCCGAAAATCGAGTCTGGTCACAAAAATATTCCTGAACCGAAAGTTGAGAAAACTGATCATTTTTTGGTAAAAGAAAACGGATTCATATTTTCAATATTAAATAGTTCGGCCAATTGAAACTATTTGTCTTTATTTTCAATCAATATTAAATTTTTGATCTGAATACCTCATTTCTCATAAATTTCCTTAAACCAAATTTGTATGGGGAAATGAGGTAAACGTATTTTTTATATTACGTTTTTGTATCATGAAAAAAATTAAAAATTTTAAAATTTTAAAAAAAAAAAATTTATTTAAAAATTTTTTTTTATTTTTTTTTGTTTAAAATCCTTATTACTAGAGTAATAAGACAATCAAATTTAAAATATCTATATATTTTTTGAACATTAGAAATCTATGTTGTGTTCTCCCAAGTATCAAGCTAAAATCTTCTTTATTGCAGGACAAACCGGCGGTGAAAGCGAATGGACATGCCAACGGACACGTCAAGGGGCTGAAGGACGGCGAGGAGGCTCCCGCAAGCAACGGCCAGGCCAACGGCTTCCACAACTCCTTTTCCAAGTTTACCACGAATATGTGCAATCCGGCCCTGAACTCCTCGACGAGACAGCGCGTGCTCGTTAACGCCGGCAACAAGTGAGCCCCACCAGCCTGCCAGCCTGCCAGCCAGCCAGCCAAACATGAAACACACATAAGCATAAATTAATTACGCTACCAATTAAATTACCGTACATTTAAATTAAACGTAAGCATAGGGAGTCGAAGCCTACATCTAAGCTAAATCGAATTCGCAATCAAGATCAATTAAAGACAAGGAAACAAAAACATTATTTCATGGACGATCCATGGTGATCGCACGTAAGGATCACTTATCGCTGGCCAACTGCTCTGTCTATCGATCATCCTTCCCCTAAAAGCCTTCCACATTCCGTCATTCACGTGCATGTATATAGATCGTTCATTACTGCTAAGAATTTGAGTGTTACTCGTGGTGAGTACGTCGGTCATCTAATTTTAACACCTTAAATACATCCTTATTGGACGAGGCGATGGTCAATAACAGACCACCGTTCGTTCGTTCGCAAAGGCAATCCGCTTTACTTATCTATCAATCTATCCTTTTGTATTTTTGGTCATGCAATCGAAGCTTTTATTACGTGTATATTATTTCTATGGATTGTTTTGAACAAACGAAATGTGTTTTTATTTTATAAATAAATTCGAGATTAAAACGTAGTAAACAAATTGTGGCATGTAATGCTGCCCTGGCAATGCTTGGTTTCACGTGATATATTTTCTGTATGCAATTCAAATTATTCAAATTATGTTATCGCTATGAATAAGGACAGATAAATAATGTATAGTGTGGGTTGCTCATAAGTCAACGAACAAAAGAAAATTATCGAGATCACTTAAAAGTTAGCAACTCATCTTGCACCTGGTGCTTATCGACAGTACTTAATAATGTAGAGTCATTTAATACATACAATTTTTCGGTAAGCTATGAAGAATACATTCATAATATTTACGCTGTAAACGGATATTCGAAAGAAAAACTGTAGAATGTATATTACATCGCAGTTTCAAAATAGTTAAAAAGAAGCTAAATTATCCGTTATTTAATCACTAGAGAAACTGGCAGAGAGTATGATTTTGGACATAAGGCTTGGGACTGCCTCCCATGCACTTTTGAGGGGGCCCAGGGTCGTGGCCTATGAGGGGGATCGGAGCGCAACTTTTGAGGGGTCCAGCGCCGCGGGGCGAGGTCGGAAAACTGAGAAATTGAAGAAAAACAGCGAAAGTTCAACTTGACATTCTGGTAGCACTGTATTTTTCACATGGGTAACACGCGCGACGGAAAACTTCTGTAATCGCACACTTTCCATGGAAACCTGAGCACGGCGACCTGCCCCCATCTCCGGATCTGAAAATTTCGCAACACAAAGATTTCAGGTCAGGGCAGTAGTATTTAAACTATTTATATACTCAGTCGACACCAGGACACATGCTGTTCATGCAGGGCACCTCGGATGACCGATCCGTGAAGCAGGTCGTCTTGCGATTCAAGACCTACTGGGAGCTAATATGGGGGTCGAGATAATTCTCTGTCCATAAAGAGCTCGTCGAGGCGGTGGCCTCTGAATAAAGTTTCTTGAATGGTTAGGAACTGCCCTGGTCCTGCTCCTCCTTATGCTTCTCAAATATTTCCTTTTTAACAATCTGGGGCAAGGGAGTGATCTCCGACTTGATGGACGACATGCCTATGGAGTGCTAAAATCATATGGTCCGTGGTGGCGTTGTGTACTGAATTCTTTGTACATTTTTGGAAATTTTAATGACATTTTTTTGGGAGAAAGGTTTTCAGAACATCATGTTATAATATCTAAGCTTCAGAAGGTCCACAGTTAAAAAGAAAAACGAAAATTAAAAGAAAAACTTTAAAAACTTTATTAAATAGTTTCAGAATTGCGGCTTTGATTTTATCGGAAAATATTAGTATTATTATTAAATAATACACATAATAAAGAAAATATAGTCGTTTTATAGAATTTTATTTATTCTTGAACGGTATATAAGCTTCGACTTGTCGAAATTTTCTTCCATCCTTTTTATACCCTCGCAGAGGTTATTATAATTTCATTTAAAAGCTTGGAACGTAGTGAAGGAGTCGTTTTCGAGCCTATATATATTCTTGATCAGGATCACCTCCTGAGTTGATATAAGCATACGCAAACTAGTCTCTCAGTTCTAAAGATATCGAATTGAAACTTTGCACACACCCTTCTTTCCTTTGCACGCAGTATATAAGTCGGAACGGCCGGGATCGGCCGACTATATTATATAGCTGCCATGTAACTGAACGATCGGAAAATCCATAACTTTGGTGTTTTTTTAAGTTAGGAAGTTGGGATTTTCTATGGGTTTTATTTTTGGCCAATCAATCCGACCTACCGAATTTAATAAGGATCGGACGACTATATCTTATAGCTGCCATATAACTGAACGATTGGAAATGTCATAACTATCAATAGGCATAAACACTTTCAAAAAATACAACAGCAACGGAAAACCAACATGAAAATGATAACCTAACTGATGCAATACATTTATGCCACAAATATGTTTGAAGGCCGAGAAAGCTTCTTTTCTATCAGTATCAGTGGCTTAACAGTTGAAAAAATTTAGATTCATGTGCTCCTAAAATTTCCTGAATAAGCCCATATTATGAATATTAAAAGTCTTTCTCGGTGTGAAGAGTGAAGACCAAGTTTTGGACAAATTATGAAAAATATAATATAATAATATGGAAAATGTATTTCTTAAGAAACAGTATTTTCCTAAGACAAGGCGCAGTTTTAAGTTAATATAGAAAGAGTTTTTTTACTGTAACTACATTTAAGAACATTTTTTTGATCAGACAAATTACTTGTTAAGACAAACGACCTTTTTTAGATTTAGAAAAAAAATAATTTTATGTCGAATTTTAAAAAAGTTGTATTCATTTTATTTTGAGTGTTGGCAGTGATTAGTGTGAGAAAAGGTTCAACAACGTGTTTACGTGATTTCCTTATGCTCAAAAGGTACATGACCTTGCAATGAATTGATATTAAGTCACCACGCCCAAAAAGATGTCTGAAAAACAAAGTAAACTTATTACAGGAATAGTAGGCTTGTCAGGTCATTATGGTTAATGAGAAGATGTATGGGCATATGAACATCATATGATGAAGTCCTCCGAAAAAACGAACAAAGAGGCCCTTGTTCTTTGAGTTTATGCAAATTATTTACCAATACATTGTTAGCAATAAGCAGACATTAACACAGACACGACGCCATGAATAATTATTTCATCATGAGCTAATGAACAGCTTCCGATCGATTCTCATTACCTAGGGCCATCATAATGGTACCGTCGATTGGGAATATTGTGCACATGAGTATGTTCACCGAATCATGCAAGCCTTTAATCATTAAAGCCTTTGTGGATTTACTTCAAGACGTTTTGGCTTAGCTCCAATACTAAACATTTATACGCATATCATTTCAATATCTCATATGAGAGTGAGTAAGAAAATAAACTGAACAAGCGTACTAAAAGAACAATTACACACCCTTAACCGTTAACTAAAAAAATCAAAATTATGTGAGACGAAAAACATTTCGAGATCCGCAAATGAATAACAATTGCAATTGAATCTGCAAGGGATAAAGATGGTAATGTAGCGCTTTAGATAGCTTAATAATAATATTTTAATTCATTTTTTTAGCGGCTGTTGTCTATGTTGGTATCCTGCGTTGTGCTAGTTGTGCTACCCAACGTTCTGGAAGCTCGAGAAACATTTCTTAAAAGGCACTTCAGAAGTTTGGAGAAACCGAAGCATTCTGTCATGAAGGGCAGAACTAATAAAACTGCGGGAGGTACAAGTCAACTCCAGTTGGGCGATCTTACAGAGAAGTTTTATAGTCACTGCCATGATATATTTAAAGAGAAGAACTTGGTTGGGCACGTGATTCGTGGCATGATCGGTGGAATTTTGGATCGACTCTATGAAGTGTGCGTAGACAAACCCATTCACCCACTTATCCATAGACTCTTTACGGAAACTCTTCTATGTGGTGGTAGTTTGTCGGATGCCATCGACAATGTGATTGACATAATATTTGGTCAATTCGAACGAAAATGTAGGGATAAGCCTGGATTTGAAAGCCTTTATGTGTTAACCAGTGCCGAAAATGAGGTAGTTGAGACAAAACACATTACTTAATCTTCAGTTTGGATTTCTGGAATAAATAATATTATTTTAGGTTTTTTTTTATTTCTAAAGGAGGTGTTTCTAATTGCTGTTTGTGATTTGTGGGACTGCGATACTAGGCCAATATGTAAGCCAGTAAATAGAACTCGACATAAGTTTGATAGTTCTTTAAATCATTGTGCGTTTCATACTTATACAAAATATGATAAAGTGAAAAAGGTATATTTTAGCTGAAATACCAACGATCATTCTAATGTAAGGCGCTACCAGTAAACCATCCACTCTCCAGATAACAAAGTCAAACAAATTTTGGTCCAGTTCCTTAAATTTCCTTATTTAGTTCAATGTGCTATTCGTTCTTCTCGGTAGCAAACGCTTCCAGACCTGGGCTAACGTTTTTCAGGAAGTGCAGGGATCTGGCGAATCGATCGCCCGCTTCATCCACGCTGGGCAGGACGGCTTCCAACAGAATCGGGACTATTTGCTCGCCTACGGATTGAAAAAGCTCAGCGATCTTGATTATGGTGGCCGGGTCTGGCAAACCTGGAATGCCCGCTCGAGAAGATGGGGTGTTGTCCGTGCTGACGTCCCGCCGTCTGCGTCTATTCTCGTCCGAATCCTCAACTGTTTCCTCAGAGGAGGAGTCATCGTCGTCGCCATCACCTTCCTGCTTTATAACCACCTCTGTCTCCTCGCCGGCAACCGTGATCACATCCTGGTAATGGGGTGGAACATTCAGATTTGAACGGATTATCCTCGTTAATCACCTGTGGTCTGGCCTGCGTTTGGGTCACCACTTGCAGTATCACCAGTAGGAACCCGGAGAGCAGCAGTTGTCGTGCCATGTGGAATCCCATTTTGTCAACTTGGTTGGGGCTCAGGCACCCACCTGCCTTATTTATAGCTCCCACTTAATAAGCTAATGGCACTTGCATGTCGCTTAATCGGAAAGGTAATGCGGGGTCGAAATTGGTCAATTGGTAGTTTTCGTGTGGCCCAGCTACTCCAATTTAAGTTCTAGCCGCAACCTTGTGGAGTCGGCAGACTCTTCAAGCACGAGGCGACGCAGCGAGTTTTGGCCAGGAATGTGCGACGAGTGCAGTTTTGCTTGGTTTGGTGGCTGGCCAGAAAACCCGCTCGAGCAACATGGCACTCGGGCAAGCGGGAGAAATCAGGTAGGCTGCCACGCAGACAGGTAGTTTTTAAGCCCGGCTCAATCGCTCCAGGCCATAAATCGTACTTACGCACACGGAACGCGTTTCGTTCGAGGGTATAATTAAATCAAATTCGAGGAGTGATTCCGATCGGGGCGGTGCCCCTTGGAGCCATTGCACTGCCAGCGCTTAAATGCAATTTCAGTTGCGAATCAGACCTCTTGTCGGACAGGTCACAGTGAAAGATACAGAATAGTGGCACGAAATTAAAGTTGGTGAACGTGGCTTAGTGCAAAATAAACTTTGGCTATGGGCAAATAAAGTTGTTTTTTTTGAGCTGGACATTTTATCATTCCAAATACTAGACTAAAATGTGTATAATTTATTGAAGATTTGAAAAATGTACATTATTGAATTGAGAAAGATATAAAATAAATTAAAATCATATTCTAATAATTTATTTTCTTTAGCATAGTTTTAATTAGTTAAATCAACTTCATGTTGTTCTTACAGAATTAAATAAAGGAAAACCTCCCACAACGCAAAGTCAATACCATTGCCATGAATTTATTTTCACGATTAAAACGATTTAGTGCAGGTGGGAACAAGGTAAGTGTATACAAATCATATCATTTTTATTTGTATGTTTATAATAAACAATAATATTTCAGAACTCCGTGACACTTCCAGTTTGTGGTAAGTTCATTTAAACAAACCATTTGAATTTCGCGCCATTCATCATTCAGACTACTCAAAAATGCGCTAAATGCCACTCAGAAATTGTAGGACCGTTGCAAAGATCCATTTTTAGTAGGACCATATGAATTCTCATGAAACATTTTACGCACGGCAAAATCATTTGTACTGAATTTCTCGAAGCGCTCGTCTCGCTAACTCTACGGTGATCTATTTCAGGCGTATCTGATAGTACCATAAACGCAGCTGCCGATAGTACGTCAAAACCCGCTGAAGTATATAAAACCGTAGCTGAAGATAAATATCTGGAAGGCAGTTCGAACAGTTCCGCAAAAGGTAATTAAATAAAGCAATCATATCTCATGAGAGAAAATTGAATGGCTGACGTAACAATGCGTACGATTTTCAATGGAAGCGTACATATAAAATACTGAGCATCTACATATGTACGTATGTATATTTAAAATATACGTACATATGTATATGTGGCATTCTTGTATGTTCTGTGGTTGTTGTGTGCATCGGCAAGCTTATCAATAACGAGAGATAAGATAAGTGTAGATAAAACAAATGATATTGATTTTGTATCGGACCACAAAAGCAAGTTACAGGCCATATTTCCTCTCACGGGGCGCAAACTCGAAGCGTGGCTCTATTCGAATGACGTCAGCGCGACTTTCACGCGAAAATCCCAGATGAAAACGGGGAGTTTCCTCTCATTCTTTAGAGAAGAAAATTTCAACTTAACCTCACAAAGCTTGCTTTGTTCCATAGAGAAAGTCACAGCGCTTGGGCTTCATGCTTGAGCTTAATTGAATCTGATTAAAGCCAATTAACCACTGTTGAATCGTAAACGTTTTAGTCGACATGGCCCAGGATGAGAAGGTGGCCTCCACCGATGGAGCTGACGAGCAGATGCTGGGCTCCAACGGAGTGGAAGACAAGCTAGCCGAGCGTCGGGATGAGGTCAAGTTCATCAAGGGCGACCACCAAAACGGGGATGCCAAGATCGATATCGGAACAGTCAACGGGGGCAAGCCAGTAAGTAGAGAACGGAGGTATAGTGGTACAAATTGGTTCCACTTGTATACATAGCTTTATTTCTTATTAATTTTGTTAAGCTCTTATTTTTGATACATCAAACTTTTTGACCAAAAAATTGTATGTCTTGAACTAGCTATACTTAAAGTGGTGGAACTAATAATCGAACGCGTTAGTTTCTTTTTAATGTTTCTCAGTAAAAGAAATTAATATTTTTTAAAACATATTTTAATGTATAAAAAAAAAACAAAACAATTTTACTAATTGTTTTGGTATCAAAGAAAACTAATTTAAAATTTGCCCTTGGTGAAAATAAAGAAACGGTATGCTTAAATATATAAAATACAGATTTTTCCAAGTGTTTTAAATGTTTTAGCGTTTTAGTTGTTAGCAATTGGTTTTTAACGCTAAAAATCACAAAAAAGTCCTCTACATCCTTAGATTTAAACAAAATTTGAGACTACTGGCCAACCACTCAACTTTTTATATCCTATTTCAGTCTGCTTAACATAAAGCATCTCCGATTTTTATGACTTCTGCTTTCAAAACTTTTTAAGCATCGTATTTTTTTTATAAAGCTTTTTTTTTTCGTTGTAAACCTTTTCTATTTATTTTTCCAGCCAAAACATATGGTTAGTCATAAAAATGGTGGACACCGCAAGTTATAGAAGCGTAGGCTACTCAAAAGAGAGCGTAAAGCAAAGGATGGTAATACAATTTGAATCCAATATGCAGACTTTAAAACGAAATTTTTTCCAAAAAGTTTCTTTTAGTATTTATTTTCATTCTAAAACAAAAATCAATAATTTTGCGAATAATCGACCGCTGTCTTGATTTTTTGTAATCTTGATTTTTCCCGTTTCAGGCTTTCACTGGCATGAGCAAGGAGGAGCTAATGAAGTATGCCAACGACCCGTTCTGGGTACGTCTTCGCTGGATTTTCTTTGTTGGCTTCTGGGCCATTTGGGTGGGAATGCTGGTGGGAGCCATTTTGATCATCATCGGAGCCCCCAAATGTGCTGCCCCACAGCCATTGCCCTGGTATAAGAGCGGACCCCACGCCAAGTTTGCCAGTGTTGAGACGTGCAAGGCCCAAGATGTACAGATGGCCAAGAAAATCGTTGCCGCTGGTGCTATTTACGAGTTGCCAGCTGCTCTGACCTACGAGGTAAGAAAGCCCGAGGTAGAGGAACTGATCAAGCATGTGGTGAGCATCTACCAAGGTAGCAATACCAGGGTTATTCTCGATATTACGCCCAACTACGCGGCCAGGGAGTCGCAGCTGGTGCGGGAAGCCATTGCAAACCCGGAGAAGCGGTCCGCTATTGTTTGCCTGAGCGGGGCAACCAGCAAACCCAACAACTGGCTAAAGGTGGGCGGCAATCACAGTGCCTGGGAGAAGCTAGACGACAGCTATGTGCTCTCCCAGTTCCAAGAAGGCTTCTACGACCTCAAGATGAACAGCACCATTGTAAGGAACGAATTTGAAGGGGTCTTAAAGCATCTGGTGGGATTGGGCGTTCGAGGCTTCCGCTTGAAGAACACCAAATTCTTTATGCTGTCTGACGGTCTGCAGGATGAGGTGAACTCGGCGGTCCCGAAGGACTTCAGTCTGGGAGCCAATGACTACGGTTTCTATGACCACCAGCAGACCACTTTCCAATCCGGCCTGGGCGATGTCCTCTATGATTACCTGTCCGTCGTAAAGAACGCCTCCGAAGAGGCTTTCCTTTCCGTTGCCGAGGATATGATCCAGCCGCAGGTCTATCGGTTAAGCAAGGTTCCTCAAGCCTATGGTGTCGACCTGCCCGTGTACGGAGACTTAGTAAAGGTGCTTAGCAAACCGAAGCCGGAAAAATCGCTGCAAAAGGATCTCGAGAACACACTATTCCAAGCGGGCAACGGCAGCTGGCTTCAATGGAACCTTGCAGACGTCTATGCGGACACCCCGCAGGACCCATCCGCTCTGGCCATGTTCCTATCCCTACTGCCCGGAGTGCCCGTGGTGGCTGTTGATGCTGTGGAGTACCAGAATGTGACCGAGGAGACCTATAAGCAGATCGCATCTCTCCGCAAATCTGCATCCTACATGCACGGAGAGCTGAGACACTTCCAATCCGAGCCGCTGGTGGCCTTTTCCAGGTAATACATTCTTGATTGATTGATTAAAGCCATTGTAACTAACTTTTACCCATTTTTCCATGCTTGCCACTTGAAGGCAGAGGTAAAAGTTTAAAAAATCGGAATGATAAGATTTAAACCTATACTTTTTTGGAAAATCATATTTATTTAGTTGGTTACATTTGTCTAACCCTTATTAAGGCTTAAAACCAAAATTTAGGCAGATAGAATTTTTGAAATTGTTTAATTCGAAGGATATAAAAGAAATAAAAAACAAGGGGGAATCTTCTTGTCTAACGGCCCATCCTTTTCAATCATCATTTTAATGCGAACTTTGTTTTTCAAATGGCTTTATCTGTTCTCAATTTATACAAATTGGTCCTCATTTTCATAACAAATTAATTAAAGCTTTATAGTAGTAGAAGAAACACAGAAGCTTAAAATTGTAAATATTAATTATTTTTAATTTCCTTACAATTTTTCTAAACTATAATTTATTAAATGGCCTAACCAAATTTTGTACTTTTCCTCAGGATCAAGTCTGGAAACCCCGGCTACTTTGTCATCTTCAATCCCACCGACTCGCCACAGATTGGCAATTTTACTGCCCACAAGAATTTGCCTGAAAAGATGACGGTGTCCTATTTCAGCCAGAATTACAACACCAACATCAAGGAATCCGACAAGGTGGCCCACTCGGCCAAGGTGAATCTCACACAGCTCAAGGTTGCTCCGCACTCCAGCATCATCCTGACCTATGTGCCAGTGAAGTCGGAGTAAAATACATCACCAAATACAATATTGCATAAAAAAATGTATACCAATTTTGTATACAAAAAAGAAACTTGCTTTGCTAACCATTGAGATTCGAAGCCACCAAACAAAGTTTAAAAAATTATTTGTTGAGAACTTCTCTGGGTTCTCAGCTTGTTCAATCGCTTGCTAATAAAATAAATACAATACTTGCTTGCATTTCAAAAAAGATTGTTTGTAACTGGGTTCTATTTATTATTTTAAATGATACAAATATTTAAGTTAATAGTACAAATTATTTTTAAATTTAAATGAAGTCTTGAAAGACAGTATCTGGCAGCCGGTAACGACAATTACGTTTAGCTTTAATATGCCAGCTACATTCAACAGTAAATTTAAGTTCAAAACGGAATGGGTCAACCATGTTAAATAATGGTAGTTCAAAATAGAATGGGACAACCTTATTAAATAATGCTAGTTTAAAAAGGAATGGGTCAACCATATTAAATAATGCAAGTGTTTTAGATTTTCTCATGTGGTCTCTTGAACAATGTTTGTCAAAACTGCGTTTTCAAAAATACAGTATTAAAATTTAATACCATACCAAAAAGAAGCAAAATTATTTAGCCTTTGTGAAAAAGTTTGAAGTGCTCAAAGAAAATAGTGGAGGAGTATGCATGTGGCGTACGTGTGTGGGCCAACTTTGAGATACAAATAGTTTCGGAGAGCTGGCAAAAACAAAAGCCTGTGCGGGCAACCACAGACAAATAATCAAAATCGACAAACGAAATGAGCCAAAAACAAAGCGGCCAAAATGTTTTAAGTTTGCACAGTCCTGGCTCCGAATGGCAGCCTAGGGAGCAAGGACTGCGCCCCCTACCAGCTGCGTACCCGCACCACCAAAGGCCAAAAGGATATGCGCACGTGCTAATGTGATTAGATACACAAACACACCAGGACGATGCAAAAGGCGAGTTGTTCGAGGAACCGCAACATGCAGTGCAGTTGATTGCGGCAAGCCAGCTCAAATAACAAGAAAACTCGACGACCGAGGGAAACAACTTCGTTTTGTGTGTCTCTGAAATGCAAACTATTGTTGCGCAGGTCATCATCATCATCCATATCACCATCGCCATCATCATCTTGGGGCTGCAAACTTTTGTCCACATATCACACCCACCCGCAGCTTTAGACCTGGCCTTGTGTGAAATTATTTTGTCGCTCCAACTTTTCCATCAGGCAGTCATCAAATGCAGTACCAACCCTTCAGGACAGGTCAGCCCATGCTGGCCACTGATTTAATTGCAATGTGCAACACATCTGCTGCGATGTCAACTAGTGCGCAGCGGATGGGCAAACTGATTTAAATAAAGTCTTTTTTTAGCTATTAGAAAGGGGATTAATTTTTTTCTGAAAATGCTTTTATTATTGAGGACCACTTACATTTTACATTACGTTTTGTTCATGTAGAGATAAAAAAATGTATTTATAATAAAAGAAAAACTTCACTTCAATTCTTTATTAAATCGAAAATGATCAATAAATTCTTTATTAAAAGAAATCATAAGTTCTACAGAAGTACATATTAACATTTTACCAAAAGCAGAATATTTGGTGCTAATTGAAAAGGTCAATAATACAACCAACATTAACATTATTATTGATAACACCACTGAAAAAAACAGTATGTACAGGGTGAAGCAAAGCCAAGACGCTGGTCCTTAGACTTCTTATACAAGTAAGGACCTATGCAAATAAACTCTGGGATAAATATAATATTCCGAGATAATAACTTCTGTCACGATCAAGTTCACTTCTTTTTTTTTTGTATGATAAAACACTAATCTTTGATGGTAATGGCATGTTTCATGTTGCATGTTTCTTCTTAATTGATTTATTACTTAAATGGTGAATGCTTCTACAGTGTTTCAGTTGATGTAAATAATTGTAGTTAATTTAGCATTCCCTTGAGAAAATTCAAATCACCATGTAAATTCATTGCATTTTAATCAAAACGTTACTAAGAAACTCTATAACGATAAAAACTTGATAGTCTTTTTAATAGGTGTCATAGATGACACGCAAGATACCAGCCTAAGCTTAACAAGAAAGGAAAGCTAACTTCGGGCGGAGCCGAAGTTGATATACCCTTGCAGAATACTCTGTAAATTATATTCTCCAAAATTATTCATATGATGCATTCTTAATACTCATAGAAAATCCCAACTTCCTAACTTAACAAAAACCAAAGTTATGGCATTTCCGATCAATCAGTTATATGGCGGCTATAAGATATAGTCGGCAGATCCTTATGAAATTTTTTAGGTCGAATTGATTGGCCAAATATAAAACCCATAGAAAATTCCAACTTCCTAACTTTACAAACACCAAAGTTATGGCATTTCCGATCAATCAGTTATATGGCAGCTATAGGATATATATATGCCGTTCCGACATATATACTGCGTGCAAAGGAAAGAAGGGTGTGTGCAAAGTTTCAACTCGATAGCTTTAAAACTGAGAGACTAGTTTGCGTAGAAACAGACAGACGGACTGACGGACATGGCTATATCAACTCAGGAGGTGATCCTGTTCAAGAATATATATACTTTATAGGGTCGGAGATGTCTCCTTCACTGCGTTGCACACTTTTGACCAAAATTATAATACCCTCTGCAAGGGTATAAAAACCTAATGGAACATTCTTTTGAAAGGTTTACATCGGATTAAGGGGCACATACGCACCAGTGACAACAACTCAATTCTATGGACAAAAACAGAAAAAAACAGCAAAATGAGTCGACTAATTTGTATTGATTTTTTATCGGGCATGCGAACTCCCTTTTTTCTTGCTTCCCTACTTTTTTAGCTCTATGTTGTTGGTGCGTTTGTTTGTTTGTTTGTTTTGAACTTTCCCATGCATAAATTTTGCATATTAATTGAGCGACTGTCATCAATATGTCTGTGCCAAGCCTGGAACCCCCAATCCGACTTTCCCTCCTTGGGCCTCATCACAGCATGACATCATTAGTTGGCCTAAAAAATCCCATCAGGCTTTGATTAACATTTTGTGCACACAAATGGCGGCCAAATGCGAGAGCGGCTAAATGAGTTGCATCTAATTGAGTGACAAACACGGCACGAACAACACGATTGCCAGAACGACCGGCCACCTCTCACAAACTGTGCCAATTTGTTTTAAAATGCATCACCCTGGCGCTCAATCAGCCCGGAACCCATTCCACCCCAGAATCCCATGTCCAGTGCCTGCTCTCGACTGTTTTTCAATTTGCATGCAAGCGTAAATTACTCTCTGTTCGGACCCCTTTACTCCTCCCTGGAAGAGTAGTTCCCAGTCCCCTCACGGATTCCTCCCGCTGGTCGGTTAAAAGGTTTGTCCTTTGGTTACGTTCTTTATGCAGATTGCCTTCGCTCTCGAGGACTGCTCCATTCTTCCTCCCCGTTGTTGCTGCCTGCCGGATCTTGTGCCTGGCTTTAAATAACTCTGCGTATCTCGGTTATGAACATAAAACACGTTTTTTGGCACCCCATTTGTCATTAAGCTACCAATTTGTTCGGCTTCAAAAACATCTCAAATTTCCCATCGATTGGCCGAAAGGGGAAGCCGAAAATTAACAAGGTTAAGAGGTAGAACAAGAAAGATCAAAGAGCAAGCGACGGGACTTGCGAAAGTGTCTTAACGCCCAAAAAAGGTTGATATTCGAATTAAAGTGTTAAATATATTATTATATAATAATTATGAAAATATACTTTTATAGATTTAAATACAATTTTAATTCTATCGTCGAAACCCTTCTATAAAAACTCATAAAACTTTCGAAGTTTATTTTGATACCCTTGCAGAGGGTATTATAATTTTGGTCAAAAGTGTGCAACGCAGTGAAGGAGACATCTCCGACCATATAAAGTATATATATTCTTGATCTGGATCGCGTCCTCAGTTGATATAAGCATGTCCGTCTGTCCGTCTGTCTGTGTGTCCGTCTATTTGTTTCTACGCGAACTAGTCTCTCAGTTTTAAAGATATCGAATTGAAACTTTGCACACACCCTTCGTCCCTTTGCACGCAGTATATAAGTCGGAACGGCCGGGATCGGCCGACTATATCCTATAGCGGCCATATAACTGATTGATCGGAAATGCCATAACTTTCGTGTTTGTAAAGTTAGGAAGTTTGGATTCTTTATGAGTATTTGGAATGCATCATATGAATAATTTTGGAGAATATAATTTAAAGAATATTCTGCAAGGGTATATCAACTTCGGCTCCGCCAGAAGGTAGCTTTCCTTTCTTGTTAGTTTAAGTTTCGATTATATTTAATTGTTAATCGGTCCAACTTAAAAAAAATTTTTATATAAATAAATAAATATCAATCTTGTGGTTTGGGAATCTTTCCTACTTAATACTTTACAAAATACTTTAATCAATAAGCTGTTGATCATTTCTGTTCTAATTAAATTTAGAATTTTGTAATCGGTCCTTAAACTTGTAAAGAATTTATGGCTTAATTGTTCATTTCAGTTGAATGTCCCCCAATTGTTAGTGAATTGAGACCCAAAGTTTTTCGTTGCCAACATTAACAATTTCACGGAAGCAGTTTAGGCTTCGTGTACATGTATATGGGCTTGATCCGTTCCGAACTAGTCTTTCAGAGGAAATGCAAACTGACAGTTCGCGATCTGGGCGCCAGGCATGTGCGATTCGCATGCCTAAACAACTTGCCCGGCTACCCTGTTGTACAGAAAGAACAATTTAAGGAGCGGTTTTGCTATCCTCATGCGGCGGGACTTTATTAAGAAGAGTAAAAAATGTTAAACCGATATCTTTCTTTAATTTAATATTAAAATATATAAATACTATTTATTGAACTGAAAGTAACAAAAACAAAGCAGTCTGAAAATTTATTCTGATTTGTTCGGACTCCAATATAACAAAATATCAATTACCTGAGAAATTAAGAATTCCTCTCGATTGAACTTAACTCCAAGTATCTATTTCTTTGACCTGCGCCTTTCGATTCGATATCAATCTGATTTTTTTCTGTGCACCATCTACCCACTACCGCAAACCAATCCCCAGCCCAGCCAAAAGCCTTCCAAGCGGCTAACAATGTACAACAACTTGTAGAATGGCCATAACAATTATAAAACACGAACACGAGCCGCTGGCGAGGCAGTGTGAGTGGGGAAAAGGGAGTGGGGCAATGTCTGCGGAGACAGACTGCGGTTGGCAACTTGGATTACTACAACCTGGCCGGGTCATCCGGAGCATTCTGCACCGAGCACTTGGCAGCATTCCCCGGTGTCATCGGTGTGTCGTGTATCTTTGGTGCGGCTTTCGAGGTGACAACTGCGACAGCTAAACGTCAATTTGTATAAATGTTTGCAATTGCCACCGGTGCGGTGGAATCGTTAAAAATAAAACATGCTGAATGAATGCTGATCGATGCGGGGGTCGCACGGGTGCTAGTCCTACGAAGAGTATCTGCGAGATGCAGAGAGTGAAACAGGGAGCGAGAGAGCAAATCATAAATAAATATTTGCCGGTTTCTTCGCAATTTGCATTTTCTCTTGCTGCCCGAGAATTCGTTGTTTGCATTGTGCCCCAAGCTTAATGGCGTTTTTTGAGAGGGAATTCATCCAAACAAGTTTCGAATCAGCTCCGTATCTGCGAGATACCTTTTTCGCGCCGCTCTTTGCTAATTGATTTATGGGATTGCAACTGCAGATGCATCCAGCCTCGTTCTTTCGACACTCCTCCATAATGTTATCTAAAATGCGTGTGAGCCAAGCTAAGAATATGCAGCATGTGCGCTCATGTAGTTATTTAGATTCCATCGGCAGGCCATTGGCATATGATGAGATGTGTAAATATATATAAGATTTGTAGAACGAATTTTCTGATTTTGTATACATCCTTCCGATTCAAGTTTTATACAACGGAGACTACTATCCTAGAGAATATTTGTGTTTCTATACATCAGAGAAAATATATCAGACACTTAGGATTTGAACGTGCGATCATCACGACTTTCTACCTCGTTAATATACCCGTTACTCGTAGCGTAAAAGGGTATATTGTATTCGTGCAAAAGTATGTAACAGGTAGAAGGAAGCGTTTCCGACCCTATAAAGTTCAGGATCACTAGCCGAGTCGATCTAGCCATGTC
This sequence comes from Drosophila carrolli, assembly GCA_018152295.1. Lineage (NCBI taxonomy): Eukaryota > Metazoa > Arthropoda > Insecta > Diptera > Drosophilidae > Drosophila > Drosophila carrolli. Next base: position 4,258,845 of record JAECXJ010000308.1, read on the forward strand.
CGTCTGTCCGTCTGTCCGTCTGTCTGTCTGTCCGTATGAACGCTGAGATCTCGGAAACTATAAAAGCTAGAAGATTGGCATTTTGCATGTAGATTTTAGGAGTTCCTACGCAGCGCAAGTCACAAGCTGTGGCCACAGTTGTGATGATATTATGAAAATTTTAATTGATATGTATTTGTTACGTCAATAAATATCGATTGGCCTAATAAAAGTTTGCCACGCCCACTCTAACGCCCAAAAACCCATTAAACGCTAAAGCCTGGCTAGCGCCTACATTTCCGCCTTTTATGGCGCCATCTAACGGATGACTTTGGAACAGCTGGCCAGGGTGCTCAACAGAGTCAACGTTAATTCTCGATAAGGATTTCTATTAAAGGAAATTGCGATGGTTTTCATTTGTCAATACCGAACTATATCCCAAGAACTATGCAAATCAAATCTAGTTAGCCAAATTGGAGGTCTGAGTCAAACAATGGCGTATGTGTGTATGTATGTAAGCATATACATATGTATGTATTTACATTGTACACAGTTGCGATTGCCCGGCAAAGATAACTCCTTTCAAAGAAAGCTATTCGCTATACCCGGTACTCGTGTTGTGAAAACATTTAGACTTTAATATACATAATACTATTTAAGAATGTATGTGTTTAGCCAATATAAGTATGGATGTTTAATATTTCTAGTCAATTTATTGCACTCAAAACCATAAACGTAAACTCAACTGCTGGTGCAGGACAAAAGCTGCCTGCGCTAAAGCAGCGCTGTTGCTGATGCTCGTGCTGTAAAGCTGCCAGCACTAAGAGATCGCCGAATTCAAATTGATAATTTGAACTTTTTGTCCTTTTTTCCTGTGGTCACTATAATTCACATTATGTTAAAAAAAAAACACAAGAAGGAATATTTATATTAAGTTGTTTAGCTGAGTAACTCTTGTTTTGAATATCAAAACTATCGAATTATAAAAAAATTTTCGATTTTCTCAAATTTCTAGACTATAAGACCCCCTTAAGTGTTTTACTTTCTTAACTATTTTCCCGCTAAAAAGCTAGTTTGTCAAAAAGTCGTAGAACAAAAATTATTTCTATAGAGCTGGTACAGACAAAAACATCTTTTCAGAATGCCCAATTTTTATGAAACCGACAAACAAAGAATCAACACTTTTAAATAACGGATTCTAAAAAATGAGGTGGCGTTTGATGCATAATTTTAATAAAAATGCGACAATCCTGAAATGCTGGTATATTGTTTTCTACTGTCCCCAATATTAAAATTGTAAAAATTTTCACAAATTTTTCTCTTCAACGAACTTTTTTTTTGCTTGTTAGAACCGGACCACTGTAGCAGAATTTTATTTTTGCGTGTATGTGCGCATCGTCACTCCGTGAAATGCCGATCACAGTGATTTTAAATTATATGTATATGATTAAGATTGGTGCAGTTGTTTAATTTATTTGAGCTTAATAGTAAATATTTATTTACCAATCACAAATTTGTTATATGTGTTCTTTTTGAAATCGGATTTATTGTGATGCTTTGGTTGTCTCATACATCACTTGAAATAATATAAATTTAGAGCGGTTGGCAAAAAAAAATTAATTTTTAAAATATTTCAGCATAGTTGGGTTTTTGTATTAGCACTTTTGAATATTTAAAGTTTCTTAAAAAACAATCAAACTAATTAGTTAAATCTCAAAACCATATTTACGTTCTCGTAAAAACCGGTCACTGAAGATGAATACTTTTTTTTAAATTCGTGACAGCATAATCGTAATATACACTTAAATTTGCTTACCATTGGTAAGCACGGCTCTTTTCATACCGTGGCTCTGCCCGCAGCTCTCTTTGTGAACATGTTTTGGGAATAATTTTGGGCGTCGCGTAAATACCCTCCGGGGAAAGTTACTTTTAATGTAGCCAAGCTTCAGTTCAATTATCTCCCTCAGACTGAATAAACGATCCTGAATAATATAACGGCTGACGATGAAAGGGACCTTTGAAAGTGATAAATGCGAGTGCGACACACGCAAATCGATGCGTCCGGACGTGGCATAAATATTCGGAGCAGGCCACGCCGAAGCTCAGCTGAGTGGTTCGACCTATATCGTCGTCGGCGGCTAGACGTTAAAACCCGATTCTCCCATATCTGTCGATTCTTCGGAGAAGAGAGTGCAGATTTACGATCGACATATGCAGGCGGAGACGTCAATGGACGGCAACAAAGTTGCTCCACTCGGGTTTGGTTTCTCGCAGAGATTTGCGAAAACACATGGAGTGGTCTGCGAAGAGAAAATCGGTTAGAGAGGAAGAGCTTGGTCAAAGAGCAATGCTTTCAGCATTGTGGGGCAAATGCACTTTCTGCTCTCGCAGTCCCGCTCCCCTCAATCACTCTCTTTCTCCCAAGATGCCTTTTTTTTGCTCTCCAAATGCCAATTTTTGTTAGAGCTTATTAGTTAGCACGAACCATATATTTAACCTAGCTAATATCATAAATATTTATATTGTACCAAATGATAAATACATTGATATAAATGAAAATACATTTTCAAAAACTTTTTAATCTTTTATTCAAATTTAATACAAAAAATAGTATGCAAAATTATTAAGCGTATCAATTCTTGATCTGGACAAGATCCTACAGTTATTTTAGAAGTTTAAATAAAGCTTTATGTTAATTACTTTTGGAAAGCCATCTGAGTCACAAGTGGCACCATCTGTTGGAGGACAACTTTTTGAAATAGGGACTATCGAGTACCTCGCGTTTCGGGGCACTCACATTTAGCACATTTTTTGCTTAATCTAGATGTGTCAACCTTTGCGATGTGCAGAACGTCCAGCAGTCGTGCGAGCCGGTTGCTTCCGTAGTCGTATGTTTTCTCGCAGTGCACCAGAGTGCAAAAAGCAAGAGCATTGCGACGTCAGTCGGTGACGGTGTGGTATCGTGGGCCCGTCGCTGTGCCAGCAACACATGCTCAGTTTAAGGTCCACCCGTCCGCTTGCGCGTCCGCCGTCTATCCGTCCTCTCTGCCCGCGTGGTTGGGTTTTGGTTCGGTCGTCGGACTGGTCCGGGTGCGAGTATCGTGGCTCCGCAACCAGTTTGCTCGCACTGATCGTCCTTTGCGCTCGTGCACGTCGCTTTGCTGCGTGTCGCGCGTTCTGCGCTCGAAATCGCAATCTCAACTGAACTGGAGCGGTATCAGGTCCAAAATTCTGGACGAAATATTTTCTAGTTGGCGTGCAGTGTCCGAAAATATCTCTGGTATGCGCGGACCTACAGGGAACCAGAACGAACCGCGAGTGCCATCCTAAACAAATTCGCTGTAGGCTGCAGTTTGTACAGTTTAAGATAGCTAATAAAATAAATAAGTACAATTTTACCGGCTCCACACTCTCACTCTCTGCGTCGACCGATATCCGCTCCGAGAGCTATTCTCTCTAACATTGCTTGCATAACCGAGAGCAAAAACTGCGGCTACACACCTCGCGGAGGCAGATCGCTGATGCAGATACAGATACCGCGTCTAGGAGTGGACCTGCAGATACTTTTGCGAATTCATGCAATTGGCATTGTCTCCGGTAAGTGAACAATGAGTTATGACCGCTCTGCTACCAAATGTGGCACCCCCTCCCCCCTCCTCCACTTGTTTTCCCACCCTTTTACCTGTTTTGGGGGCGTTGCAAACTGCCTTGTAATTGCCTGACATAAATGCTCGTGTGTACAAGGCTTAATGGCGATAGCGGCAAGTACGCTCTGCGATTGCCATCTACAACCGCAGTTGACGTCCCTGGGGCAGGTAATGGTGGGGTGTTCGGGGTCCGAACTATTGTCTGGCTTCCAAATCGAACAGGAAACGAGCAACAGGTCGTGTTTTACAGCCGCACTCGAAAGTCTCCCGCGTAGCGCCATGGCATTCTAGGACACCATTAGCATGAAATAGGCGATTGCGCAGGCGGTGATAGGTGATGGAGCGTATATGGCATATTGGACCAAAGTCCGAATAATTATGAGGAAAATGCAAATGCAATTGCGAAAGTCAACTTGCTGAAGAACTCGCAGCAAAGGCTACGAATTCGTATTTAAATAAAAGTTGAACACAAGCCGGTTCTTCTCACTAGTAAAGCTTACAATTAACCACAAGTGTTACACTTATAAAACTACTTTTATTATCTTTTTCGATCCAAACTTCCAGAGTATGCTTGATATAATGTTTATTTATTTATACTCATATACAAATATTCAATAAAGTAAGCTTTTCGTTAACTGCGACCCAAATGTATACAGCCATTCTTTAATAGAAGTGTAATTTAAAAAATGGTGGACTTTTTAAATGAATAATATTAACTACTTTTCCTTACGTCCCGTTTTAGAATTACTACTAATTAAAATCTGTTCAAAGGATTTTGAAATGTAAAGGCTGTTTTTAGATGTATTTCTCCGAGTGCACATTAATATTGATCTTTACATACTCAATTTAATAGTCAGGGGCTAACTTGCAGTTATCATATAAACGACTTGAGGCGCTTTTATAACGCAAGAGTCCCTTGGCCCATTAATAACCTGAAGTGGGCTCTTATCGGGATCTCTTCCGCTTAAGACAAATTCATTGAGCAGACATGCATGAGCTGCGCGTCTTTTATACCCACCTGTAATTAATTAAAATCCGCTTCTCTTTTCGCGACTAAGACCTCGTGGAAAAGCTGTTTCCCTTGAAACTTTGCATTTCGTCCCCCAACTAACCCGTCACATAATTAGCAAATATTGAATCGCCATTCCCCTGATAGGCCCATGTCTTGCTCTTTCCGAGGCTCTTCTGGGCAATTCTCTCTCTGAGTCTCTCCTCAAATACAAATTAGAAGCGACATGCAAGATAGGCGATCGTGTGCACTTTTTAAATACAGAGCCAGAAATAATAACGTTGTGCTGTAGACACCGGGGAGGCGGTGGTAGAAAGGGGCGGTGGTAGCACGAATCGTGAGACCCGTTATCAGCACATCTGTCAAACTTAATTTACCCTATTATTTAATACAGGGTTTTAAACTCTTTTGACTTCGAAATTAAGTCATTATGGTTAACCAAAATAAAGGCAAGCAAAATCTTCAAGCCACTTAGCTAATACGTAGAAATCATTCATCAGTAGGGGCTTTCCTTTATGTCATATACAAATATTGTTACCTTATCTCGCCTTTATTCGACGGAGAAGTCGGACAATCGTCAAACATTTTAAGTAAAACAAGAGAGAACGCTAAAGTCGGGTGCCCCGACTATCAGATACCCGTTACTCAGGTAAAGGGAGTGCGAGGGAGATGGAGATAGAAACTTTGATCACGCATAACTTTTTAACGAATGGTCCGATTTGAAAAATTTCTTCTACATTTCGATAGGTATTGATAAACACAATAAAACTGCATTTTTACTTTTCCGAAATATTTAAATTTTATCGTATATAAGCGATTGTGGGCGTTAAAGGGGGCGTGGCACCTGTTTGAAACAAACTTGCGCTGCGTAGGAACTCCTAAAATCTACATGCAAAATGCCAATCTTCTAGCTTTTATAGTTTCCGAGATCTCAGCGTTCATACGGACAGACAGACGGACAGACAGACGGACAGACGGACATGGCTATATCGACTCGGCTAGTGACCCTGATCAAGAATATATATACTTTATAGGGTCGGAAACGCTTCTTTCTAGCTGTTACATACTTTTGCACGAATACAATATACCCTTTTACTCTACGAGTAACGGGTATAAATATGTTTATATATATGTAAATATGTACATACATACATATGTATATATATTTGTACGGTAGACCAGATGATAACAGAAGCTAACATCAGCACGCCTAAGTTTTGAAAGATTTGCAGTCATACCGAAAGTTAACAAGTGAGTTCGGCTACATCATTGCCAACCAGTCGTCCGACCGGCAAGATCTTTTAACCTTATTAGCTCACACTGGACACATAAGGAAATACAATTTGAAAAGTTTTATGTTGATAGCTTTGACACTGCGCAAACAAAGTACGAATTTGAGAACAAACATTATCGACATTAACAAGAAAGGAATCAAACTTCGGCAGGCCGAAGTTTATATACCCTTGCATTTATTACAAAACGACTACATTTCGATTTATATTCCCATATTACTAAAAACATGCATTTGGCCATCGTTTTAATTAAAACCATAATTCCATAATATTTAAATATTATCTAATCCCAAAGAACAACAAAAACAAATTAAAAACAACAAAGTTCTAATTTTTTGAATTTTATTTTTCGGTTGTTCCTATGGGAGATATATTATATTGTTGCCCGATCCGGCTCGTTCCAACTTATATACTACCTGCAATAGAAATACAACTTTTGGGAAAGTTTCAAGCAGATAGCTTTAAAACTGAGGGACTAGTTTGCGTAAAAAAGGGAGGGACGGACATACGGACAGATGGAATATATATATTTTATAGGGTCGGAAATGTCTCCTTCACTGCAAACTATTGACTGAAATAATAATACCCTTTGCAAGGGTATAAAAAGTGCTTGAAATAATTACGAATAAGAAAGAAAGCAATCTTCGGCAAGCCGAAGTTTATATACTCTTGCAGTTATAGATAAAACTTACGCTTTTTTTTCTGATATATAGATGTCCAATTTTCATTTAATTAAAACCGTGATTCCGTAGTATTTAAATATTACCAAATCCCAAATAACAAAATAAAAAAATCAAAAACAATAAAATTATTATATTTCTTTTAATTTTTTTTCCGATTGTTCCTATGGCAGCTATCTGATATGCGTTTGGGTTAATTTGTTGGGCTTTAAATAGGATTTTCGATGTTTTCAAGATTAAACGACTGGCTCTTGCCAAATTTAAAGTTTATAAAGTTAGAATTGTAAACTAAGTATTTATACTTAAAATTTTCTAGAACGACTTTTAAATCTCAAATCGAGACCTAACCAACGCAAAATTAGTAAAAATCTTTTGAACCGACAAAAAAAATTTAATTTAGTTTTTTGTCAACTTTTATTGTTTTAGAATTCATCTCAATAAATAATTAGAATGCTTTAATTGGAAAACGACATTTTTGTACTTATTGTACAATATTCCTTGTAACATAAAGATATTCAATAATAATTGTTATTTATACGGGAGATTATATCATTATACCCGTTACTCGTAGAGTAAAAGGGTATATTGTATTCGTGCAAAAGTATGTAACAGCTAGAAGGAAGCGTTTCCGACCCTATAAAGTATATATATTCTTGATCAGGGTCACTAGCCGAGTCGATATAGCCATGTCCGTCTGTCCGTCTGTCTGTCCGTATGAACGCTGAGATCTCGGAAACTATAAAAGCTAGAAGATTGGCATTTTGCATGCAGATTCTAGGAGTTCCTACGCAGCGCAAGTTTGTTTCAAAAAGGTGCCACGCCCCCTTTAACGCCCACAATCGCTTATATACGATTTTAAAAATTTAAATATTTCGGAAAAGTAAAAATGCACTTTTATTGTGTTTATCAATACCTATCGAAATGTTGAAGAAATTTTTCAAATCGGACCATTCGTTAAAAAGTTATGCGTGATCAAAGTTTCTATCTCCATCTCCCTCGCACTCCCTTTACCTGAGTAACGGGTATCTGATTGTCGGGGCACCCGACTATAGCGTTCTCTCTTGTTTTTTTTTGTTTACTTACAAAATCTTTTGAGGGAAATGAACATGCCTCGGCTTAGAATTGAATACGGGCCGTCAAGCAGTCTACACCCTTTTGATGGTGGCACAAGTACATATTTTGATCGAAAATACGAAATCGAATTTTAGAAAAATATTTTCGAAAATGTTTAGAAATGGTAAACGGATTGATTCTATTTATTAATAATACAAATATATAGACAAGCATTCTCAATATATTCTGATCGAGTTTAAAAATTTGAGAAAAATTAGAACCATTTTTCGTTTTCCTTGAAATAAGTAAAAAATTTCTTCAATGTGAGCCTTTATAGCCCAAATATGTACCCTTATTTTGATAACTCGAATACTGAATTTCAGAACGTAAAAATATATATTTGAAGAATTTTTGTTTTGAATTGTAATAAGAATACTTTTTTTTATTTATAGTTGATTAAGTTGGTTTTTAAATGACCTTTTGAAATATATGGAATACCTGATAAAACTCCAGGTCACACGTTGGATATATATTTTTATTTCTTTTACTACACAACGTTTATCACCGCAGACTCATTACCTATATACGGGGATGGAAAATCGAGTTTAATCAATAAATTCAATTTATATTTTAAAAAATATTATTTTAAAATTCGTTTCTGTAGGCTTCATAAAGATATTTTGCTTTACTTAGAAAGATTTCATAGATACCAATTCCAATTTTTTTTCGGCCAATGTTCCCCTATTATTGTTTTGCTTTTCGGTTTAAGGCTGATTGTTAGGTGACCATTTTTTGGAGTTTCAAGCTTCACCTTGAAAACTAGGTTTTTTACTATTTGAACAAATTAGTTTACCAAAATTATTTGTTTTTATGATTTTTGCTTATATTTAAATATTATATAATATGCCTTCACGCAATAAAAACGCTTAAAATGGAAAAAATACTGTACAAAATAAACGCAACTTACAATATCAACATATATTATTTTATAATAACTTCTTATAAAATAATTTATTTTATGTTCTTCTTTGACCGAAATTGAACAATTTTATTTATCATTCGCTGGGTGTATTCGCACTCATGCTCATATAGAGCGCGATCGGTCAAACCAAGAACAGAATGTAGCAACCCAAGCTGAAGTTAAATGCATTCTATTTTTAAATTTGTTAAAATAATGATATAAATCCTTGTACGATACATTCCCTGTAAAAATAGGAAACTATTCCCATTTTGTATATCTCAGAACTAATTTTAAGGAAACACTGGCTTTAAAATTTGTTATTCAATTTTTAATTATTAATTATTTCTTAATATTAAGTGAACATTTTTCTTCTTATTTCTTAAATCATGTTATTATGACCTTCTTTTCACCAATTTGGTGATGCATATTTAAACTGATAAAATTATTCAAAATTAGTCAAAAGTTAAAAACCTAAGGTCCTTCAGGTTTTCTGAAATTTAAAAGAAATAGTTTCGGTCATTTCTGAAAATTCATCAACCTCTTAAAACGCGTAATTTCAAAAGGAATACTTCAAGTCTAAAAAAAACAACTTTTATTTTCGAAATTTTGAGTTTTAATCTTTTACCACTATTTCTCCTGAACAATTTAATTTTCGTAAAGTCTTGGTAAGTACACTACTTTTTTTGTAGCGATTTCTTTCGATTGGTGAATTACCCGTCATGATCGGATTAATCACTACAAATCATTGAAGTAGGCGGAACAATAATTTTACAAAGTTGGCTTTTTTTCTTGTTTTTTATAATAATAAATAATCCTAAACAACAAATAGATAATATATGTACATATATAGTTGATTAGAAACTTATTTTTTGGACGTTGCACAAGCCACTGGAAGACCAAATTAGCCCAATGATATCGCTATCTACAAAAGTGCACATCACTCATACGCCCTTTCGGACGAAGAAATAACCAAAACAAATGCAATAAAATTCGCAGCACAAAGCGGGCGAGCGAAAAGTAATTAAACAAGACGGAAGGCGAGACCGAGTCGAACGCACTGCAACGCTGTCGAACTGCAACTCAAACGAGTCGCAAGGCGACTGCAACCGGCAACACAACTACACACAAATACCCCGAAAGCGGCTGCACCATCGAAAGGGGGAAACAACAACGCCGCAGAGCCAGCCAATGTGTGTGGACTGCCTATGTACAAGTCGGTCTGTATGTATGCCAGTGAGTGTGTGCTGCATGTTCGAGAGTGTTGGTGTGCAGCCCCCACATTTCTCCAAATGCACGCAGTGGAGACAGTGCACAGTGGTCCCGAAACAGCAAACCTTGTAATTCAAATTTATGGGAAAAAATTTATGAAAATGTTTAGAAATTATTATTATTATTATTCATTAAAGATAAATTAAAACTGAACTGTAATGTTATTCTAAACTAATCTTTTAATTCTTTTAAATTTAAAACAAATAAAATATAAAAATCATGTTAGGTATGTTGTTACTCAGGACCAAAAATTAGCAGCTCTTCGAGGATTATCAAGGACTTTCATGCCACTGTGCCATAGTTTGCTCTCTCGATGCGATTTTCGGTTCCGTTTCGTTGGCGGTGCCCGCTTCCACGCAACACAGGCAAACATCGCACACACTCACATAATCGCAAACACTCGCACATCCGCGGCCGGGTCCGGGGGCACCAATACTGGCGCACTGCCGACCGCTGTGCTCGGCGCTTTTGAGTTCTTTGCATCCGCGTCTTGCGGCCCAATGTGAGTTGCCTTGTGCATGCCAAAGATTTCAGATCGGTCAGCAGCAGCAGAAGCAAAAAGCTCGGTTCGCGACTTGCGGAACGTTGTTCAGAAGTTATACGGATAAATACCAGGTCTAAGCCCTTTAAATATTGATTTTTCACGTTACTACTATCGTCGCTGACTAAATCGTCCAACTGAATTGCAATCGGTTTTTTCAGTAGCGCATTTTACCGGCGGCTTTTTGCAAGGCGATCGCGATCTTGCAACACTTAAAGTGTGATTTTTTGTTTTTTGTGTGACGATTATAAATTGATATTAAAATAAATACAGCTCAAATTAACTGTATATTTAGAATTGTGGAAAACAAGTGTTATGTGCGAAATTCTTCAAAGCTAAACCATTTATTCCATTACATCGAAAAAATCAATCCGGCAAATACACCATATTTGTTATCATAACTAATAAACACACAGTTAATATAAAATAAAATTTTTTTGAAAATAAACAACTTATTTTCAAATACTATTCTCTAATACAAAATAAAATTATTTAATATAACATACATATATGCTAAACAGGTAAATGACAAATTGAAAATCGTACATAATTATGATTTCTAATAATTAAACAAAGACACCTCTCAACGAGTCAAGAAAGACACAGCTAACTTCAACTTTTGTGACGAAAAACGATTTAATATTCGACTAAATTGACTTCTGTATCCTTTTGATATTATAGGAGCGAATATAATATTCTAACATTTAGGCCAGAATATGTAAATGTTTTAAAAATCAAATGACTGTATCCGTTGGGTTTGGTTGGGCACATAAACACTTTTTAACTAAATATTATATATTTACGTATCCGACATACGTAATTGAAATTTTTTTTTTAATTTTAATAAAAATATATATATTTTTTCAATTTTTTTCGTTAAGTTTAATAAAGATTATTTCCTTTACTTGGAAAGATCTTATTAGGTTATGAATTCCCAAACATTTTAAATCGAATTGTTTGTTGAATTTAATGGGTATAAAACGTTTAAATATTTTACAAAAATACCCTTATAGCTATTTTTACGAATTATGTTTAAGAATTTGTTTTAACTTCGTTGTTTTAGTAATGTTTTAAAACCATTTTGGAGTTTGCGTACATATTGGTGTTCTTCTGCATAAATGTGGATTCAATACAATTTTGATATATTAGAACAATAGTTTGATTATATTTTATATTTATAAATTAATTATACCCATTACTCGTAGAGTAAAAGGGTATATTGTATTCGTGCAAAAGTATGTAACAGCTAGAAGGAAGCGTTTCCGATCCTATAAAGTATATATATTCTTGATCAGGGTCACAAGCCGAGTCGATATAGCCATGTCCGTCTGTCCGTCTGTCTGTCCGTCTGTCTGTCCGTCTGTCTGTCTGTCTGTCTGTCCGTATGAACGCTGAGATCTCGGAAACTATAAAAGCTAGAAGATTGGCATTTTGCATGTAGATTTTAGAAAATCCTACGCAGCGCAAGTTTGTTTCAAAATGGTACCACGCCCCCTTTAACGCCCACAATCGCTTAGATACGATTTTAAAAATTTAAATATTTCGGAAAAGTAAAAATGCAGTTTTATTGTGTTTATCAATTCCTATTTTCAAATCGGACCATTCGTTAAAAAGTTATGCGTGATCAAAGTTTCTATCTCCATCTCCCTCGCACTCCCTTTACCTGAGTAACGGGTATCTGATAGTCGGGGCACCCGACTATAGCGTTCTCTCTTGTTTTTACTCAAATAATATTTAGTGAACATTTAACTGCTTTTTATGAACCAACATGTTGATATAACCCACCGAATTGGTGCCGAACATTTTTGTTTAAAAACAAAGTTAGTTTCTTTGATCTGATAAAAGTTGCCGTTTCAATTGCTGAATAAGATTATATTCCAAAATTTAAAAATAAATTGTTAGGCCCATGTTCGAAAAATCAGCAAAAATTAAGCAAAACAAAAAGTTAAATAAAAAACGTTTTGCTATATTTTTATACCCTTCCAGAGGGTATTATAATTTCAGTCAAAAGTTTGCAACGCAGTGAAGGAGACATTTCCGACCCTATAAAGTATATATATTCTTTTAATGTTAGGGATTTTCTATGTGTTTTATTTTTGGCCAATCAATCCTACCTACCTAATTTCATAAGGATCGGACGACTATATCCTATAGCCGCCATATAACTGATTGATCGGAAATGCCATAACTTTGGTGTTTTTAAATTGAACGATTGGAAATGTAATAAATTTTGTGTTTTTAAAGTTAGGAAGTTGGGGCTTTTTATGATATTAAGAATGCATCATATGAATAATTTACATGCATGCGTTATATATCTCGGAATATATGGGTATATGTTAGATCGAGTCTCCTAGTGATGCTGATCAAAAATATTGTAATTTTCGTAGGGTCGCAAAAGTTTCCTTCACTGCGATGCTAACTTTTTATACCCTTGCAGAGGGTATTATAATTTTGGTCAAAAGTGTACAACGCAGTGAAAGAGACATCTCCGAGACATATATATATTCTTGATCAGGATCGGGTCTGTCTGTTTCTACGCGAACTAATCTCTCAGTTTTAAAGATATCGAATTGAAACTTTGCACACACCCTACTTTGGTGTTTGTAAAGTTAGGAAGTTGGGATTTTCTATGGGTTTTATTTTTGGCCAATCAATCCGACCTACCAAACTTCATAAGGATCGGCCGACTATATCCTATAGCTGCCAGATAACTGAACGATTGGAAATGCCATAACTTTGGTGTTTTTAAAATTCGGAAGTTGGGATTTTTTATGAGTATTAAGAATGCATCATATGAATAATTTACAGAATATTCTGCAATGGTATATAAACTTCGGCTCCGCCCGAAGTTAGCTTTCCTTTCTTGTTTATTCTTCTAAAAGACAGTTTTTTATTCATTTGAATAAGTCTGGAAATCTGTAATAATTTAGAGTTCTCTAGATCTCTATGAGGGATTCTCTAAAAATGCTTGGTTCTGAATTTGAGTGCTTCGGTAATTCTCATTTACCCTAAATGAGAATTACCGAAGCACTCAAATAAGTTAATTTTGTTTGTTCATATTCATAAACCCTTGCACTTATTACAAAACCACTACACTTCGATTTCTATGCCTAAATTACTAAAAACAATGAAGATATGTAATTTTCTATGACAGCTTTATGATATTGTTGTCCGATTTTGACAAAACTAAAAGTGTAATTATGATATAGTAAATAATTACTATATCTCAACGGTATATTTTGATAAAATTGAAAAACAGCAACAAATTTTTTAAAATTTTGATTTATTTTTTAAATTTGTATTTTTTAATGGGAGCTTTATAGGTCAATATCATGATGCCAAATTTTAATTTGATTAAAACCGTAATTCCATAGTATTAAAAAATACCAAAATCCCAAAGAAATAAAAAGAAAAGACAACTTTTGGGAAAGTTTCAAGCAGATAGGTTTAAAACTGATGGACTAGTTTGCGTAGAGGCGGACGGACGGACGGACAGACAGACATGTCTGGATCGACTCTCCTGATGATGCTGATCAAGAATATATATACTTTATAGAGTCGGAAATGTCTCCTTCACTGCGTTGCCAACTTCTGACTTAAATTATAATATCCTCTGCAAGGGTATACAAATGGAAAACAACTATAAACAAGAAAGGAAAGCTAACTTCGGGCGGAGCCGAAGTTGATATACCCTTGCAGAATACTCTGTAAATTATATTCTTCAAAATTATTCATAGGATGCATTCTTAATACTCATAAAAAATCTCAACTTCCTAACTTTACAAACACCAAAGTTATGGCATTTCCGATCAATCAGTTATATGGCAGCTATAGGATATAGTCGTCCGATCCCGGCCGTTCCGACTTATATACTGCGTGCAAAGGGAAGAAGGGTGTGTGCAAAGTTTCAATTCGATATCTTTAAAACTGAGAGACTAGTTCGCGTAGAAACAGACAGACGGACATGGCTATATGAACTCAGGAGGTGATCCTGATTAAGAATATATATACTTTTGCGTTGCACACTTTTGACCAAAATTATAATACCCTCTGCAAGGGTATAAAAAACCATTGCAAAAACTAAGCTTGCACACGGTATAGAAAAAGTGCGGTTATGGCTATATAAACTCGCCTAGTGATGCTGTTAATAGAATATATGTACTTTTAGTGTCGACAATGTCTTTTTCTCTGCTTTACAAACATCCGACCAAAAGTATATAAAAAAAGTATCTATAATTGGGATGGAACTTTAAAATTTTTAAGAATTGGAAATGCATTGAAAATATCAACAGCCAAAGTAAGCAAAGGTTTTTTAGCACATTTAAACAAAAGTTTTACGAGGTTTCAATAATCGTATTACGTAAATATATCTTCAGAATTTTGTATATAATTTGTAAGCGAAAAAAGATATGGGAAATCGGAAGTGAGAAATGAAAAGTCAACTTTATTTTCATTTAGAACCCTTTGAGTCACTAATATTTGATTACGTGACAAATACATTACTTCTATCAAAACAATGTATCTACATGTCCGATTCCGCCTTCGAGTTGTTCCTAATATCCATTAATCTAAGCTATGTATTCTTATGTAAATGGGGCTGGCCGAATCAAAATTATCTTTCTTGTTTTATTACCTTAAAACATGCAATATACCACGGCCAATCAAAGTAATTTTTTTCGGCCTGCATTCATTTAACTTTGCATGTGGAGTGAGGTAAACCCAAAAATATTGCAATCATTTGTTGGCCCTCAAAATACAAATGAAAAATGTTTGTTGCCGCTAGCCAAGCAAGTACAATAAACCAAATTTCTCAACCGATAATAAATATTTGTGTCTTGCTCAAGTCTTTGCGCCTTGTAGAAAGAAAATGCATCAGTGAAGTTTTACAAAAGTGGGATTGATCATCAATAGGGAATTTCTTAACTTAATGAATATATGTATATACATTTTTTTTTTTATTAAAAGCTGTGCAACGCATTAAATAAATGAACATCTTCTCTTTTCAGGTGCTTCAAATTCAAATTAAAACAGCAAATAATAAAGAGTAAAACATAACGTTCTCAATATTCTATACACACTCTTATGTAAACATCAATACAAAAACTTGTTAATAATCCAATCAAGATTTAATCGGTACTTGGTATTAAATATTTAAATAACTAAATATCCCAGAAAATAAACTTCAAGCTCCAGTGCATAGAAACCAGAAAATGCTTCGACAACCAGCTTAAAGAGCGGAAAAGTAAGCATAGACACTCGAACACTTATCAGAATACCAGAAACTGCAGACATGGTTTCGGAGGAGAACTGGAATAGCGACACAATGTCCGACTCGGACATGATCGACTCGAAAAATGACGTGTGTGGCGGGGCCTCCAGCTCCAGTGGTAGCTCCATCTCGCCCAGGACTCCGCCAAACTGCGCTCGCTGCCGCAATCATGGCTTGAAGATCACCCTGAAGGGACACAAGCGGTACTGCAAGTTCCGCTATTGCACTTGCGAAAAGTGCCGACTGACGGCTGACCGCCAGAGGGTGATGGCCTTGCAAACGGCCTTGCGACGGGCCCAAGCGCAGGACGAGCAGCGGGCGTTGCACATGCACGAGGTGCCGCCCTCCGGTTCATCTACCAGCACTTTGTTGGGTCACCACCATCATCCCGCTGCCCCTGCCCACGTCCACGCCCACCATGTGCACGCCCATCACGCCCACGGTCACCACTCTCATCACGGTCACGTCCTCCACCACCAGCAGGCAGCAGCGGCAGCAGCCGCCGCCGCAGCAGCTCCGACGGCGCCACCCTCCCATCTGGGTGGCCCCACCGCAGCCGCCTCCAGCCTCCATGGCCATGCCCATGCGCACCACGTTCACATGGCGGCCGCCGCTGCCGCCTCAGCGGCCCAGCAGCAGCACCAGAGCCACCCACATGCGCATCACCACCACCAGCACCACCACCAGCATCCACAGCAGCAGCCGCCGCCGCAGCAGGGGGCGCTGCGATCTCCGCCGCACAGCGATCATGGCGGAAGTGTGGGCCCGGCCAGCAGCAGCTCGGGCGGGGGAGCGGCCAGCTCCAGCAACGCCGCAGCGGCCACCTCGAGCAGCGGATCCAGCAACGGCGGGGCGGCAGCCGGAGGCACCGGCTCCGGAAGCGTAGCAGGGGGTGGAAGGTCCTCGGGCACATCGGTGATCACAAGCGCGGACCACATGACCACGGTGCCCACTCCCGCACAGTCGCTCGAGGGTTCCTGCGACTCGTCCTCGCCCTCGCCATCGTCCACTTCCGGCGCCGCCATTTTGCCGATCTCAGTTTCCGTCAATCGCAAGAATGGCGCTAATGTGCCCCTGGGTGAGTGTGAAATAAATATATCTGAATAAATACAAGAGTGCGCAACTAAATTTCCATGTGTTGAGCGGAGGAGCTTGGATTTACCGACAAGTTCGTTTCTAACTAAACCTAGTCCATCCACCCCGAGCCTAGTTTTTTTTTCTTCCCAGCCAAAACCAGTTGGCATCAGGTCACGACTTAGATTTAGATTAAGCCAACTACCAAGTAGAAAGGTCGCAAAATCAAGACTATCTTTAGTTTGAGAAGGGTCGAATTAGAACATGACTTATTTCAACTATTTTACATAGAATATATTTTTCATTATAATTAAACAACAACATAATACATCGAAGATGAATAAGAACTAAAATATCAACTGCTTAATCTAGGTAATGCTCTTTCTTTTCCTCTTTATAATGACAAAGTAACAAATTCATATTTACATTTTTAATATTTTGATATATATGCACAATCTTTCACTTAACAAAACAGTATAAAAGGATTACTACTAAAAGACATTTTATATTTAAATCAATTTGAATATAGTTATTGCTATTAGTTCTTCATTAAAACAACAGCCCGCCTGTGAGTGATCTTGCACTGGTCTCTTATACTTAATTAGGATCATGTTCTTTGTTGTTTCTGTCGTGTAAAGTCTCTCTATTGGATGGCCCGAAATTGTATGATGAATCGTGATACTTGCTTAATCTGTGATCTGT
Source organism: Drosophila carrolli (assembly GCA_018152295.1). NCBI lineage: Eukaryota > Metazoa > Arthropoda > Insecta > Diptera > Drosophilidae > Drosophila > Drosophila carrolli. The sequence goes on from JAECXJ010000308.1 coordinate 4,276,321, forward strand.
GCAAGTATCTAGCCATATTTATGGCTCATTTAGTAAAGTGCAGAGGGAAAATTGAAAATAAAAACACAAAGAAAATTGCACAGAATTATCATCCTGGGCCCGTCCACACGGAGGAGTCTGGCAAGGAGTGGCCGTGCATCTCGCGCCTCTAAATGATTGCCACCTAATTATAGGCCGCAAAATGCCGCCGCTGGGAGCAACGAGGACAGATCCATGAAACTACAAGGCGTCTCGGCACGTACCATAGGCATCTGGGGCAGCGACTCCTCCGACAGAAGGCCTAATCAAGTCGTTGTTGTTCTCGGGGGCCAGACTAGTAAATAACAAAAGAAGCCAGCAGGAATGCGATTACGAATGGTTTCGACTTATAGACACCCTTTGCGTAAATATAATCGAGACCACACTGACTTAGACTATCCTTAGTTCATTTTCATAATTCCAATCGCGAAACAAAAAAGTTAATTTTGCTATAGCTTTTTCCATTTAATTTGTTCTGTACCAGACTCCCCAAAAATAAAAAATGTAAGATATTACATACTGCAAACTCCTAACCATTTTACAGTACACAAATAATGACTCGAAGGGAAATTTACTTAAAAGGGCAGTCTTAATGGCGTCGGTGATGGCGCCTGACATAATCAATTAACATGGACTCACTAAGCTGTCATCAGTTGACACCTGATGGCAGCAGAGCCCGTTTATTTTGTATTTATTGATTGATCGTTTCATCTTAATTAAATTTGTTTTGGATACATAACGTTACAATAGTATTACAATTTTTATAAAAAATGTAATAAAACAAGAAAAATTTGTCATTTTCACTTTTTGAAAACATATTTGTAAATGATGTCACTGGTGATAAAGGGTTCAAAATATATTAATTAATACCAACACGCAAAGGGCAAGTAAAATTATACTTTTAATCTTGCAGACATACAAACGTCATAAATGAAGAGAAATTACTTTTTATGAATAATTCCCTTTATTAAGCAATCCATTCCTTTATCCGTTGATTCCTTCTGACCAACACTAATGGTCCCTGTTCCGAAGAACATAGAATGGCCATATCTCAGGGCCGCTGATATACAAGATCATTAGGCGCTGGATTCAGTCTGGGGGTGTGGACCCGTCGAATCAGGTGCATTGAGGACCAACCAACGCTCCGCTGACCACGTTCCCCTAATTGCATCTCGACACACAACGCGGCATACAAATGCAGCATAATCTACGAACTATTACAAGCAGACCTGTCAGGCCAATCCAACATGACCATCCATCAATTTGCTAAGCAGGCATGAAACTTTTTCACAGTTGCATTTTCCACTCGCCGACGACTTATTTATGCATATTATCAGCCAGTAATGGCAGCCAGACATGGATCGGACATCACACCGATCGTTTAGCATAAGTGCGGACAATACGACCGATGTCCCTCAATTGCAGGCAGTTCGTCAATGAATTGGACATCGCTCCGGCCAGTCCAGCTCCCGCAGTTTCGGCCTGCGGCCCCGATGTCTACAAATGTGTAAGCTTATTCGTAATCTCCATCGCCGGCACGGAGCTAACTAACCCGTCTTCAAACAGGAACCGAGATCGGGTTTTCCTCTCTGGCAACTTTGTTGCACTTTTCCAAGTCCCCCCAAAACAAGTCGGACGGCTCATTAGTTTAGCTTTAGCCTGCTGCCCACACTGGCGCTGCCGACTCCGGAATTAGTCATGCTGGCTGCGATTCACCTCCAGGGGCGAGGTTACACACTTGGCACTCCTTGGGTCTGCTGTCCTGCTCCTGCTCCTCCAGCACTTGTTCTGGCACCGGGGGTATCATTTTGTGATTAATTTTGATTGGTATCGTACCGATAAAAGTTGAGTGCCTATACTGTTGAACAATATATTGCTCTAATAACCGTTGATCGAGCCTTTTCCAAGCCTTTCCGATATGAAAGATAATTTGAAAATCATCAGGCTAAGGTCACTTTAATTCGATTAGTGCATTTTAAACATATAGTTGAACAAGTGACGATCAAGTGTGCAACCATGTTAATAAAGATGATAGATTTTGATAAATCAACCTTGTTAACGCAGATAGCCCAAGTTATATTACAAAACAATTTGCAACTGCATTTTGGCGCTTTGTAAAAATTTTGACCATACTTATAATGATAAGTAACAAAATAAAATTTACGAGGTAATGATTAAACAAATATTTTTTACCCTTTTGCTTTTGAGTATTTTAATACAAAAAATTAGTCTAGGTCGATTTCCCGACCAATTTTTACACTTTTATGGCATGGTGAATTCGTCCTATTTTTATAAAAGATCAACTCTGAAATCGATAAACATTTCTTTTATCAACGTATATTGGTATATGTTAAGAAACAACGAAATTATAATGTGAATTCCCTTTTTATACCCTTGCAGAGGGTATTATAATTTTGGTCAAAAGTGTGCAACGCAGTGAAGGAGACATCTCCGACCCTATAAAGTATATATATTCTTGATCAGGATCACCTCCTGAGTTGATATAGCCATGTCCGTCTGTCCGTCTGTCCGTCTGTCCGTCTGTCTGTCCGTCTGTCCGTCTGTCTGTTTCTACGCAAACTAGTCTCTCAGTTTTAAAGCTATCGAGTTGAAACTTTGCACACACCTTTCTTTCCTTTGCACGCAGTATATATGTCGGAACGGCCGGGATCGGCCGACTATATCCTATAGCTGCCATATAACTGAATGATCGGAAATGCCATAACTTTGGTGTTTGTAAAGTTAGGAAGTTGAAATTTTCTATGGGTTTTATATTTGGCCAATCAATTCGACCTACCAAATTTCAAAGGGATCGGCCGACTATATCCTATAGCTGCCATATAACTGATTTATCGGAAATGCCATAACTTTGGTGTTTGTGAAGTTAGGAAGTTGGGATTTTCTATGGGTTTTATTTTTAGCCAATCAATCCGACCTATCAAATTTCATAAGGATCGGCCGACTATATCCTATAGCTGCCATATAACTGAACGATTGGAAATGCCATAACTTTGGTGTTTTTAAAGTTAGGAAGTTGGGATTTTTTATGAGTATTAAGAATGCATCTTATGAATAATTTTGGAGAATATAATTTACAGAGTATTCTGCAAGGGTATATCAACTTCGGCTCCGCCCGAAGTTAGCTTTCCTTTCTTGTTTCCTGATGATTATGATAGGCTTTTACATAGTTTCTTCCAAATAGCTTTAAAACTGACCAAGAATACATCTAGAATACATCTACTTTATAGGGTTGGAACCTGGCCCTTCACTGAGTTGCAAACTTTTGACTTAAATTTAATACCTTCAGCAAAGGTTAAAAAATACCAAAAAATTCTTGGTTTTGTAATATTTTTTGAACGGAAAATTGTGTTCATAGCCATTTTCAACAAACTAGCGTGTTAAAAAAATGTAACAATCGGAATATTAATTGAAAACATGTTTCGGTGTTTGTAAACACCTACGCATATTCTCCAAAATAAATATATATAAAGATTTCAGTAATACATCCCTAAAGATTATAAAATGAAAGACCGATTTTTAAGGGGATACGGCCACAGCCCAAACCGTAAGAGCAAGAGCAGCCAAATTTTTTCACAGTATTCCATTGGGGGCGTGGGCGCCCACTAAGATCCGATATGTCCCCCCAGTGGCCCCAAACAGCTCCAACATCCATTATTCTGAGCAAAAAAAAGTTGATGTATTTGAGCTTAACTTCTAAACCGGTTGGAATTTCGATATTTGGTTTTTTCCGCATTTTTGGTTTTGAAAAGGCCTAATTAGAAATCTAAAAGAAATTTTGATATCCCCCATAATTTGGGGGCTACATTTAAAATTAACTTTTCGATTTAAAAAATCTAAACCGCTGCTCCGATCAAGATGATTTTTCGCTCAATAGTTATTCTATGGCCCAAATGCTTAAGTTTAATTTTTCAAGTTTTTAACATTTTTTTAAGTATTTTTAACGAATTTATTTAGATTTTCTAAGTCATTGCGTTGTATTTTGCGGGAGCCTGTCGAGAGAACGAAACCCAGAAGCCAAGAGAGCGACGGCCGAGAGAGCAACAGCCAAGAAAACTGATGAGGGGGAGGGGTAGTGCTGCAGGGAAAGGGGAGGGGAAAGAGGCAATTTAAGTTACATTTGTTTAGGATTTTAAAAACTTAAACTGCTGCTCCGATCAATATGATTTTCGATCAATAGTCAGTCCTGTGGATCAAATGCTTAGGTTTTATTTTTCATTTTGTAGCAGAAGTAAGAGCCTTATTTAATTTCCACCATGGAAGAAAATAGAAAATTACTACAAATTCTGTAAGCAAAGCCAAAATGTTTCCAAGTTAAATATTAATCTTAAGATTCGAACTTTTGACCAAATACGTATGTACATATGTATATTTGGATATGTTTTGATTTGCTTATATGTACAATACATGTACATACATACAATGTGTGTGTATGTTTCTATTCGAAAGTAGATAATGTGCTTAAACACAAATAAAACAATATACCCTTTTACTCTACGAGTAACGGGTATAATGATTTATTATAATATTATTATAATAATACGTTACTTTGCTGTTTTTGTATTGGATGCCAATCTTTTACTGTGTGTACAAAGGTTTTCGTTTCATTCAAAACAAGAAATTTGAAAACAACAAAATTCCAATTTACAAACAAGTATACATAGTTGTGCGCAAATTAAAATTGCATTGATAACATTGTAACTGATAAAAAGTATACAAGCTCACGACTTTTACTTGGATCACTTTCATCCCTAAAGATTATAAAATGAAAGACCGATTTTTAAGGGGATACGGCCACAGCCCAAACCGTAAGAGCAAGAGCAGCCAAATTTTTTCACAGTATTCCATTGGGGGCGTGGGCGCCCACTTAGATCGGATATGTCCCCCAGTGGCCCCAAACAGCTCCAACATCCATTATTCTGAGCAAAAAAAGTTGATGTATTTGAGCTTAACTTCTAAACCGGTTGGAATTTCGATATTTGGTTTTTTCCGAATTTTAGGTTTTGAAAAGGCCTAATTAGAAATCTAAAAGAAATTTTGATATCCCCCATAATTTGGGGGCTACATTTAAAATTAACTTTTCGATTTAAAAAATCTAAACCGCTGCTCCGATCAAGATGATTTTTCGCTCAATAGTTATTCTATGGCCCAAATGCTTAAGTTTAATTTTTCAAGTTTTTAACATTTTTTTAAGTATTTTTAACGAATTTATTTAGATTTTCTAAGTCATTGCGTTGTATTTTGCGGGAGCCTGTCGAGAGAACGAAACCCAGAAGCCAAGAGAGCGACGGCCGAGAGAGCAACAGCCAAGAAAACTGATGAGGGGGAGGGGTAGTGCTGCAGGGAAAGGGGAGGGGAAAGAGGCAATTTAAGTTAAATTTGTTTAGGATTTTAAAAACTTAAACTGCTGCTCCGATCAATATGATTTTCGATCAATAGTCAGTCCTGTGGATCCAATGCTTAGGTTTTATTTTTCATTTTGTAGCAGAAGTAAGAGCCTTATTTAATTTCCACCATGGAAGAAAATAGAAAATTACTACAAATTCTGTAAGCAAAGCCAAAATGTTTCCAAGTTAAATATTAATCTTAAGATTCGAACTTTTGACCAAATACGTATGTACATATGTATATTTGGATATGTTTTGATTTGCTTATATGTACAATGCATGTACATACATACAATGTGTGTGTATGTTTCTATTCGAAAGTAGATAATGTGCTTAAATACAAATAAAATGATTTATTATACCCGTTTATCGATCAAATGTGGAATCTGAAAATAATACGTTACTTTGCTGTTTTTGTATTGGATGCCAATCTTTTACTGTGTGTACAAAGGTTTTCGTTTCATTCAAGACAAGAAATTTGAAATTCCAATTTACAAACAAGTATACATATTTGTGCGCAAATTAAAATTGCATTGATAACATTGTAACTGATAAAAAGTATACAAGCTCACGACTTTTACTTGGATCACTTTCATCCCTAAAGATTATAAAATGAAAGACCGATTTTTAAGGGCATACGGCCACAGCCCAAACCGTAAGAGCAAGAGCAGCCAAATTTTTTCACAGTATTCCATTGGGGGCGTGGGCGCCCACTAAGATCCGATATGTCCCCCCAGTGGCCCCAAACAGCTCCAACATCCATTATTCTGAGCAAAAAAAGTTGATGTATTTGAGCTTAACTTCTAAACCGGTTGGAATTTCGATATTTGGTTTTTTCCGAATTTTAGGTTTTGAAAAGGCCTAATTAGAAATCTAAAAGAAATTTTGATATCCCCCATAATTTGGGGGCTACATTTAAAATTAACTTTTCGATTTAAAAAATCTAAACCGCTGCTCCGATCAAGATGATTTTTCGCTCAATAGTTATTCTATGGCCCAAATGCTTAAGTTTAATTTTTCAAGTTTTTAACATTTTTTTAAGTATTTTTAACGAATTTATTTAGATTTTCTAAGTCATTGCGTTGTATTTTGCGGGAGCCTGTCGAGAGAACGAAACCCAGAAGCCAAGAGAGCGACGGCCGAGAGAGCAACAGCCAAGAAAACTGATGAGGGGAGGGGTAGTGCTGCAGGGAAAGGGGGAGGGGAAAGAGGCAATTTAAGTTACATTTGTTTAGGATTTTAAAAACTTAAACTGCTGCTCCGATCAATATGATTTTCGATCAATAGTCAGTCCTGTGGATCCAATGCTTAGGTTTTATTTTTCATTTTGTAGCAGAAGTAAGAGCCTTATTTAATTTCCACCATGGAAGAAAATAGAAAATTACTACAAATTCTGTAAGCAAAGCCAAAATGTTTCCAAGTTAAATATTTATCTTAAGATTCGAACATTTGACCAAATACGTATGTACATATGTATATTTGGATATGTTTTGATTTGCTTATATGTACAATACATGTACATACATACAATGTGTGTGTATGTTTCTATTCGAAAGTAGATAATGTGCTTAAATACAAATAAAATGATTTATTATACCCGTTTATCCATCAAATGTGGAATCTGAAAATAATACGTTACTTTGCTGTTTTTGTATTGGATGCCAATCTTTTACTGTGTGTACAAAGGTTTTCGTTTCATTCAAAACAAGAAATTTGAAAACAACAAATTCCAATTTACAAACAAGTATACATATTTCTGCGCAAATTAAAATTGCATTGATAACATTGTAACTGATAAAAAGTATACAAGCTCACGACTTTTACTTGGTTCACTTTCATTTATTATATAGCTCTGCCAGTATCCTTCTGATTCTCGCTCTTGAAGGATCTTCTACAAAGGTTGTTTACACAAAGGTTTTCAAAAAACGCGCAAATAAGAAATAAGAAAGTCCTGACAACCCAATTTCCTAACTCCAAACTAATATTAAGGGAACGAGCAAAAAGTCGTATACAGTACAATTTTACAAAGCGTTGGGGCTGAGATGGGTGAAATATTTTTTTTGGATGCACCTGGAGGGACAGGCAAAACCTTCTTGACAAACTTATTGTTGGCAAAAGTTCGAAGTTAAAAAAAAATAGCCCTAGCTGTAGCATCTTCCGGTATAGCTCCCTGCTCAATGGAGGTCGAACTGCTCATTCTACATTTAAACTTCCTTTGGATTTAGTTAATTTAGAAACACCTCAAATTTTTGCCGAAACTCTTTTAAAAATTGGGAATGGGGCCAATCCAACAGTTGATGGAAAAATAGTTATAACATCACGCTTAGGAAATGTAGTCAAAAACGTTCAAGACCTTACATCCAAAATATTTCCTGACATTTCCAACATATCATGTAAAAGCTTAGATTGGCTATCTGAGTGCGCCATTTTGACAACGAAAAATGAAAGAGCAACCACTATTAATAATTTATTGCTAAACTCATTTGATGGTTTAGAAGTCTCCTATAAATCGGTCGACTCTGTTCCTGATGCTGATAATGCTGTTCATTACCCTGTTGAATTTTTAAATTCTTTGAATCCTCCAGGAATTCCTCTGCATAATCTGTCTCTTAGGATTGGAGCACCCGTAATGTTATTGCGAAATTCAAGTCCCCCAAAGTTATGCAATGGGACACGATTGCAGATAAAAGGTCTTCATAAGAATGTAATCGAAGCAACAGTATTTACGGGGTGCGCGAAGGGGGAAACAGTGTTTATACCCAGGATCCCATTAATACCATCCAGTCTGCCGTTTCAGTTTAAAAGGCTACAATTCCCTCTAAAAGTTTGCTTTGCAATAACTATAAAAAAATCGCAGGGGCAGACTTTGAAGCTGCTTGGACTAGATCTTAGAGAAGATTGCTTCTCTCATGGACAATTTTATGTCGCATGCTCTAGAGTTAGCTCTGCCAGAAGCCTTATTATTCTCGCTCCTGAAGGATCTTCTAAAAATGTTGTTTACACAGAGGTTTTAAAGTAATCATATTAATTAACATTATTAAACCTAGAAAGTTTCAGTGGAATAGGTCTAATTGGAGATACCACATTAAAAAAACGCGCCAATTTCTCTACCTCAGGGGTGGTGTGGAAATGGGAAAGTCTTGACAACCGAACTGAAATCTAATTTTAAGCGAACGAAGTCGCGCCGGGTACAGCTAGTTTTATATAAATATAAAAATTATATAAATCGGACGGTAGGAACAATTGTTTAATTTTCATGACAGATTTCTTATAAAAGCTTGTCAAAGCTAGTTTTCCTTATTATTTTATAATACTGTAGTTTAAATTAAACACCAATTGTAAAAGAATTAAAAGTTTTTTAAATTTGTGAATTCTTCTTTGTGCTAATAGGAAATAATTGTATAGAAGCAGACTTTTTTCGACATAAAATGGAACCAAGTTTTATAACACTTAATTAGCTCATGAAATAAAACATAAAAACTTTTTAAGCCTTTAACCAAAATATACAAATGATGAGGCACACTACTTAAGCTCAAAAAGCTTGCTCACAAAGTCAAGGTAACCATGTCCGGCAATCGATAAACTTCGACTTAAGTTAATTAATTTAATGGACTGTGCTAATTTCGATCTCCTAAGACAGGCAGCGCTCTTGGCCAGGCCCAAAGTCCCGCGGCCAGACCATCTCTCAGCTGTCTGTCTAGAACATTTAGTGCCGCCAATTCTGCTGAAAAACCTCCGGCAAAAACAAAAACTTTGCTGCGCTCGTAAAATGAAGTTGTAAAATGTATTTTTGGTGTATTTTGCGGGCTCATACATTCTGCTCGATTTTGTTTTCGATTTCGTTTCAAATAGCTTGCGCACTCCTATCTGCCGGCTTCGAGCTGGAGAGCGTAGTTTGCATTTTTATTATTTCTCATATTTGAGAAATGTGCTCGGGAGCAGTGCTTGGCAGCTTTGACAGGTCATTTGGCTGTATAATTTACGAGATTTCCAGTTAATATGTTGGCATTACGTTTAATGTTCTTTGCCGAACTTTGTTCGCAATGCGTTGCGAACTACGCCAAGTCGGGATTATATTCGCCCGGAATGGAGCTTAATTATATGTCCAGAATCTATCCTGAAACAGACCACAAAATAATTTTTTTCAGCACGAACAATAAAAATATGGTTTTCTTTTTTCGCAATTAAAGTTTTTTTACGAGCAGAAAATTAGTGTAGTCGAAGTTCGCCGACTGGCCTCTGGACCTTCTAGAAATGGCTGTAAACACGCGGCAGCTGCAGCTGATAGAGGTATAGGGCTAATAAGCTCAAGCATCCCTTGTTGGCAATATTTACAACCTGCTAAAGTCATTTGCATCAGGGTACAGGCATAATCAGTTCTCATCCAGAAGGCACCAATTAGAGGGCTCTTAACAAAACCCAACCCCGTTTTTAGCCCAAGTTCTAAGCCCCGCTTTAATCAATTGGTGCGCATTCTCAAAATGCGGGCCATTAAATTCGCACTTAGTTTTTACACAAGTTGTATATTTTCAAGCCGTGAAAGTGGACGCCAAAAAAAGTAAATTAGCATGTGTGGAGATTGAACGGCTTTTTAAGTGAGTCAAATTGTAGGGCATAAGAATGTTACAAAAAGTAAGAGATCTTGTACAAGTAAAAAAAATTTTTACACTTTTTGTATTCTGATGAAATTATTTATGGTAATTAATTTAAAAATAAGATTTAATAATAAAATAATCACAGTCTTACAAAATATTTGTTATTTTTAATTTCATTATTTGCTTTAATTTTTATGGTTTCTCTACCTGTTTTTGTGTAGCTATGAGAATATTCAGAAGCGTGACCAAAAAAAGGCAACGTGAGAAGAATAGTTTACGAATAGTAAAAGCCAGTAATTTATTTAAATTGGACATTAAATGCGAAGAAGACATTATCGATCCCATTAAATGTAAATACGTGTATCGTGTTGACATGATCAAGAACTCCGCAGAAGGATGGTTCATCCCGCCCGCTTATTTTATTCTTATTATTAAAATCGGGAGGTACATACTTACAATAATTGTTCCTCCGGGCTGAATTCTTGCCACTCCATTTAATAAATTTATAAAATATTTATGAAGCCGGCTAAGTAAGTTTACTTATAAAAACTTGTTGCTGCAAATGGTGTAATTGCATGCGAACCACTGCTTAAAACAACAATGTTGGACCCCCCGAAAGATTGGGGCACTTGGTTTTTCTGTTGCCACTTAGTTATCGGACGCCGTCTTGGGTTGCTTCGACTCTGGCCTGTTTACATTTGCACAGACACGCAATTTATGATGCGGCTTGGGGCAGGCATTGTTCACTGCTTCGCTATTTTCAACCTGCAACTCCCCTGAGGCAGATTTATACGAGTACGAGTAAGAGTACTTTCAAACTGAACTGGAATTCGGGAACGAGCAGCGCAAAGCACTCGCAGATTTATGGCAGACATCTGCCTAAAGGTGCTAGAAACTTACTTCATAAACTGAGTGTGTGATTGGTCTTGCCGCGGGCGAAAATGATTTATGGGCCTTCGCAGATATGTGTTAGCAGTTATCAACAGCTAAAGGTTTGCGCCTTTTAAATGATAAAAGCTTAGGAGGACAGATGGCCCTATCTAGTAGATTTTCTAAAGTCTAGGAGTGGCTTTTGAATTACTTGCTGAAACATAAAAACAATAATTACTTCTTTTCGCCGGAAATATATTTATATTTTATATCTATTATATATCTTAAAATGTTTTATATATTTACATGAACTTGTTTAATTTAAGACAACATTTTATATAAACTTCTACCCGACAGTAGACTTAAACACCTAAATCACAAATAACATCGATGTGCTTCGATGTATATTCAACGTACATATATTCGATTATATTCAACGCTCTTACTATTTTCTGGTATGTCTCTGTTTTTCCTCCTTCTTGTTATAGTCTTCTACTTTGCTTTCGGTTTATATTCCAACAATTAAACTAGCAGCGACAAAGCTGTAAGTAATAATTTACAGAGCTTATGAGCCGTTCGCTCAGTCTGTCTCAGCCAGTTTTTCTTAGGCTGTTGTCTTTCCGAACTTCGAAACAAACAGTTAGGGACATAAATAGTTACATTGATCAGCTGATATAGGCCGCATGCGAAACAGGTTTCAAGGTGCTCAAATTCCAAGTCACTTCGCATAACGTAGAACTTTAATTTAAAGCGAAATGTCAACAGCAACAAGGCGAAATGAAAGAGGGGCCACCTTCTGCACAGGAAAAAATATATGTTTAATAAATTAAATTTCTTTTAAATTTCCAATAATTTCATAAATAAGTGTAATACGGTATATTGTTCCAATGGGAGCTATAGGATATAGACGTCTGATCGCCACGCGCTTTTACCCTGATCAAGGTATGCATAAAAAAATACGATTTGGAAAGATTCATGTCAATTGCTTATATACTGTGTGAAATATCCCTAAAATCATTAAATTTTAACCGATTTCACCATATTGTTCCTATAGGAGCTATAGGATATAGACGTCCGATCGCCAAGCGCTTTTACCCTGATCAAGGTTCGCATAAAAAATTAAGATTTGGAAAGATTTATGTTAATAGCTTTTACACTGCGCGAAATATCTTCCATTCTTGCAAGTTATATCCGATTGTTCCTATGGGAGCTATAGGATATAGACATCCGATCGGGGTTTTCAAACTTGATCTGCATACACATGTTTTAGGACGACTGTGAAAGTTTCAGATCGCTAGCATTTAAACTGAGCTCGCAAACGGTATTGAAACAGACGGACATGGCTATATCGAATCTACTATTGATCCTGATCAAGAATATATATACTTTATGGGGTCGAAAACGACTCCTTCACTGCGTCACAAACTTCTGACCAAAATTATAATACCCTCTGCAAGGGTATAAAAATGTATTACCAAATAAATCGACAATTTAATAATAATAATAGGCCGTTTTTATGAATTTTTTGTCATAGAGAACTCACTTTATTAGCAAAATTACTTTCCCATCAACCCAATAAGGTTCGTTAATATACATAGCTACGAGAGCTCAACAAAACTAAAAAAAAAGTTTGGTAAATTCATCATTTACTTCACCTTGAACAAGCAAGAAAACAAACTTCGCATGCTTAAGTTTATATATCCTTGTAGCTGTTACAAGTATGAAATTGTATATATCTTATATATCTCGATGCTTAAAAACAATGGAGCTATGTTAAGAAACAATGAAGTTATAATTTTATTTTGCATATTCTCGGTTGTTGCATGGCAGCTATATAATAAAGTCGTCCGATTTTTATACCCCTGCAAAGGGTTTCAGTCAAAAGTTTTCAACGTAGTGAAGGGGACATTTCCGACCCTATAAAGTATATATATTCTTGATCAGCATCACCAGGAGAGTTGATCTAGCCATGTCCGTCCGTCCGTCCGTCCGTATCTTGAAACTTTCCCAAAAGTTGTTTTTCTATCGCAGGTCGGAACGAGCCGGATCAGGCGACTATATATATAGTTCGGAAAAAAAATAGAATAACTTTTTATACCCTTGCAGAGGGTATTATAATTTTGGTCAAAAGTGTGCAACGCAGTGAAGGAGACATCTCCGACCCTATAAAGTATATATATTCTTGATCAGGATCACCTCCTGAGTTGATATAGCCATGTCCGTCTGTCCGTCTGTCCGTCTGTCCGTCTGTCTGTCCGTCTGTCTGTCCGTCTGTCTGTCCGTCTGTCTGTCCGTCTGTCTGTCCGTCTGTCCGTCTGTCTGTTTCTACGCAAACTAGTCTCTCAGTTTTAAAGCTATCGAATTGAAACTTTGCACACACCCTTCTTTCCTTTGCACGCAGTATATAAGTCGGAACGGCCGGGATCGGCCGACTATATCCTATAGCTGCCATATAACTGATTGATCGGAAATGCCATAACTTTGGTGTTTGTAAAGTTAGGTAGTTGGGATTTTATATGGGTGTTATATTTGGCCAATTAATCCCACCTACCAAATTTCATAAGGATCGGCCGACTATATCCTATAGCTGCCATATAACTGATTGATCGGAAATGCCATAACTTCAGTGTTTGTAAAGTTAGGAAGCTGGGATTTTCTATGGGTTTTATATTTGGCCAATCAATCCGACCTACCAAATATCATAAGGATCGGCCGACTATATCCTATAGCCGCCATATATCTGATTGATCGGAAATGCCATGACTTTGGTGTTTGTTCAGTTAGGAAGTTGGTATTTTCTATGAGTTTTATTTTTGGCCAATCAATCCGACCTATCAAATTTCATAAGGATCGGCCGACTATATCCTATAGCTGCCATATAACTGAACGATTGGAAATGCCATAACTTTGGTGTTTTTAAAGTTAGGAAGTTGGGATTTTTTATGAGTATTAAGAATGCATCATATGAATAATTTTGGAGAATATAATGTACATAATATTCTGCAAGGGTATATCAACTTCGGCTCCGCCCGAAGTTAGCTTTCCTTTCTTGTTTTTTTTTGTTTTTAATTTTTTTGCTTGTTCTTTGAAGTTTGGTAATATTAAAATACTATTGAATTACGGTTTCAATTAACTTTAAGTCGGACATCTATATCATATAGCTTCCATAGGAAAATCAAAAAATTAAAAAAACAAGAAAGGAAAGCTAACTTCAGGCGGAGCCGATGTTGATATACCCTTGCAGAATATTCTGTAAATTATATTCTCTTCTATAGACTTGATCTGCATACACATGTTTTAGGACGACTGTGAAAGTTTCAGATCGCTAGCATTTAAACTGAGCTCGCAAACGGTATTGAAACAGACGGACATGGCTATATCGAATCTACTATTGATCCTGATCAAGAATATATATACTTTATGGGGTCGAAAACGACTCCTTCACTGCGTCACAAACTTCTGACCAAAATTATAATACCCTCTGCAAGGGTATAAAAATGTATTACCAAATAAATCGACAATTTAATAATAATAATAGGCCGTTTTTATGAATTTTTTGTCATAGAGAACTCACTTTATTAGCAAAATTACTTTCCCATCAACCCAATAAGGTTCGTTAATATACATAGCTACGAGAGCTCAACAAAACTAAAAAAAAAGTTTGGTAAATTCATCATTTACTTCACCTTGAACAAGCAAGAAAACAAACTTCGCATGCTTAAGTTTATATATCCTTGTAGCTGTTACAAGTATGAAATTGTATATATCTTATATATCTCGATGCTTAAAAACAATGGAGCTTTGTTAAGAAACAATGAAGTTATAATTTTATTTTGCATATTCTCGGTTGTTGCATGGCAGCTATATAATAAAGTCGTCCGATTTTTATACCCCTGCAAAGGGTTTCAGTCAAAAGTTTTCAACGTGGTGAAGGGGACATTTCCGACCCTATAAAGTATATATATTCTTGATCAGCATCACCAGGAGAGTTGATCTAGCCATGTCCGTCCGTCCGTCCGTCCGTGTCTTGAAACTTTCCCAAAAGTTGTTTTTTTATCGCAGGTCGGAACGAGCCGGATCAGGCGACTATATATATAGTTCGGAAAAAAAATAGAATAACTTTTTTTTTTTTGTTTTTAATTTTTTTGCTTGTTCTTTGAAGTTTGGTAATATTAAAATACTATTGAATTACGGTTTCAATTAACTTTAAGTCGGACATCTATATCATATAGCTTCCATAGGAAAATCAAAAAATTAAAAAAACAAGAAAGGAAAGCTAACTTCAGGCGGAGCCGATGTTGATATACCCTTGCAGAATATTCTGTAAATTATATTCTCCAAAACTATTCATATGATGCATTCTTAATAGTCATAAAAAATCCCAACTTCCCAACTTTAAAAACACCAAAGTTATGTCATTTCCCATCGTTCAGTTATATGGCAGCTTTAGGATATAGTCGGCCGATCCTTATGAAATTTGGTAGGTCGGATTGATTGGCCAAGTATAAAACCCATAGAAAATCCCAACTGATTGATTGGAAATGCCATAACTTTGGTGTTTGTTAAGTTAGGAAGTTGGGATTTTCTAGTATTAAGAATGCATCATACGAATCATTTTGGAGAATATAATGTACATAATATTCTGCAAGGGTATATCAACTTCGGCTCTGCCCGAAGTTAGCTTTCCTTTCTTGTTATAAAAGTAAAACCGTTTTTCTGAAATTTTTTAAAAATATATATATATTTCGGAGTATTTGATATATGCTTAGAAACAAAGAAGTTTTAATTTTATTTGCCCTTTTCTCGACTGTTCCTATGGGAGCTAGTGATAGTAGGCCCTTTTTGACTTTTATACTACATCCAACAGAAGATTAGTTTGCGTAGGACAGACGGACATAATGCTGATCAAGAATAAATATCATTGCTTTGCCAACTCTTACTGAATCTATAATACCCACTACAAAGCTATTAAATTACACGTATAGACCGACATTTTTTAATCGCATATACTCGAAGATGAATCTTTAATAAAGGCAGCAAGCTATTAAACTCCACTATCTGACGTTAAATCGATTTTATAAAGAGTTGCCAAGCTGATTAAAACGGGTATTTTTTATCTGTTATATCCTTGTTGTCTCCATTAACAATTTCAAACGATACTTTAACATATTAACCTTTGCAGCCGTTAATATCATACAAATCACCGTTTTGCAAAAGCTCCTAAAATCCGTATTAAATCTATTTACCATATAAAATGTTGAGTGTCATTTTCGTAATTGGGAAGTCTAACCTAACCCGAAAATCAAACATTCATCTTTGGAGTAAATTGTCGATTTAATTTATAAACTTGTGTTATTGGTACTTAATAAGGTCAACGTGACTTGAATTTGAATTAAAAAGGATACTTTTTTTTACTTCATGTTCGATTGTTTGCAGATTGTGATGTGTTCACCTTCTTTCCACAAGGGCGATTGCCTGTAAAAAGCAGGAAATATCATCAAAATATGCAAATTATGAAATTAGATTTTCTATTTATATATGCATTTTGTTCGGTGAATAACGCCACGAATTTCCAACCAACAGAATTCTATAAGCTCCGCATGCAAGTGCATCAATCAACTAATATTAATTTAGTTCCCGCCACTAAAACTAAAATGTACTAACTCAAAGCGCTAAGCCAACTGATTGCGGACCAGCCCCTCTTCATTAATATGCATTGTTCTCAGCCACTTCGCACATAAGGGAACGAGTTTGGCATGCCCATTAGCCATTTAAAGTGGACCACCTCCTCCGGTTACGCCAGTACACTTCCTTTGCCGGCTAATTGTCCCAAATGATGGTCTATATCCAGAACCCCGAATTCATAAATCACCAAATCAAAACAATGGGAGGGGAATGCTATGGGATATAATCATAGGAGGCGCACACCTTTGTTTGGTCATGTTCAATACTATCTTGCACTTTTCGAAATGCATCTGAATCTGCAGCGCCGCTCAAGGCTGGTTTAACCGGTATCGCTGGTCAAACGATCAGGCTGATTGATGCACGGCTCGGATCCTGACCTGGCTGAAGGCGTCCGGCTAAACGACTTTATTTTGTCTTGAATAAGGGGTTTAATGTGCAGAATTCAATGATTGATAGTCCATGGCCAGGAACTCCGACCACTTCGAGCATGTCGATGGCCATTAAATAAATATGTGAATTTGCATTTGCATATTTGGCCACAGCCATCCCACTGTGCTTGGTCGACAGCCGACCAACGCCCTCAACACACGACACGTCTGTCATTCGCAGACCTCCACCGCGCTCGTCTTGTCTATGAGCAGTTCAGTTCACCCCGTTCACTTCATTAAAACTTGTTGCCATTTCAATTTTAAACCGAAACACCGGCTTGGCGAATAATAAACTCCCCTCTGCCGGTTGCCACAAATTGTTGCATTGAAAATGAAATTGCACGCATTGATTTACATTAATGGAGACTGGCCTCACGGGGACCTGCTCTTTTGGCCGGATTAGTTGTGCGTATCGTGGTCTCCAAGTCGAGTCCAAGTGTGAATACCTGGGTGACTGGTCGTAAATTACTGCTAAATTGCAGCGCGCAAGCTCGCGTATTAGAGCAGACTCAAGTTCCTGTCACATTACTAGATGACTTACACACGATGATGTGTAACTTAAGTCATAGCATGATATAGATTAATAGATCATAAAATACTAGGTCTAATCAGCAAATAGGCGGCTGTTGAAAATTCTGGTCTCCTCCGCAAAATCTACTTTTAATCCGAAATATTAAAATTAAGCCAAAGTTTAAGTACTTTTTTATGTGCTAAGTAAATAATTTCAAATTGGTCCGTCTGTCTGTTCATCTCATTCTTCTCAAACTAGTATCTCAGTTGTAAAGCTAATCGAACAAGAAAGGAAAGCTAACTTCGGGCGGAGCCGAAGTTGATATACCCTTGCAGAATACTCTATATATTATATTCTCCAAAATTATTCATATGATGCATTCTTAATACTTATAAAATATCCCAACTTCCTAACTTTAAAAACACCAAAGTTATGGCATTTCCAATCGTTCAGTTATATGGCAGCTATAGAATATAGTCGGCCGATCCTTATGAAATTTGAGATGTCGAATTGATTGGTCAAAAATAAAACCCATAGAAAATCCCAACTTCCTAACTTTAAAAAGACCAAAGTTATGGCATTTCCAATCGTTTAGTTATATGGCAGCTATAGGATATAGTCGGCCGATCCTTATGAAGTTTGGTAGGTCGGATTAATTGGCCAAAAATAAAACCCATAGAAAATCCCAACTTCCTAACTTTACAAACACCAAAGTTGTGGCATTTCCGATCGTTCAGTTATATGGCAGCTATAGGATATAGTCGGCCGATCCTTATAAAATTTGGTACGTCAAATTGATTGGCCAAATGTAAAACTCATAGAAAATCCCAACTTTCTAACTTTAAAAACACCAAAGTTATGGCATTTCCGATCGTTCAGTTATATGGCAGCTATAGGATATAGTCGGCCGATCCTTATGAAATTTGGTAGGTCGGATTGATTGGCCAAATATAAAACCCATAGGAAATTCCAGCTTCCTAACTTTAAAAATACCAAAGTTATGGCATTTTCGATCGTTCGATCTTGTACCAAATTTCATAAGGATCGGCCGACTATATCCTACAGCTTCCATATAACTGAACGATTGGAAATGCCATAGCTTTGGTGTTTTTAAAGTTAGGATGTTGGCATTTTTTATGGGTTTTATTTTTGGCCAACCAATATAATTTACAGAATATTCTGCAAGGGTATATCAACTTCGGCTTGGAGAAAATAATATACAGAATATTCTGTATAACGGTATATCAACTTCGGCTCCGCCTGAAGTTAGCTTTTCTTTCTTGTTTTAATACATTTTATATATGTAAGATACAAAAAATATACTTATGCTTAATTAAAAAAACCCTAATCAGAACCTAGTCTATAAAGTTATTTAAGCTTGAAACTAGGACTCATGCATGCAGACCCATTTGGAAATCGGTTTTTGTTACCTTAATTAAACTTGAAACGATGGCAAAACCTCGGCCTCGCCCACACGAATTTATTCCCGCATATATATAAAATGCTAGCAAAAAGGATCATAAAAGTGGCTGTGCCTGTACCCACTTTCCCCCTTTAACGGCCTGCTCGAGATTTTTAGCACATTTTTAATTTATTTTCAACATTTTTACAATTCTAAAACATTTTTTGCCTCTCGTCCCTGGGCATCAAAGTTGTGAATGTCGCGCTGTGTCGTAAAAGCGTAGGGGGAATGCCGAAGTGGGAGTCTGTCTTCGGAGTACATTCATGGGGAGTACGAGTATATGGGGTGTAACGATAAGCGGGATATGTCGGGAAACCTGCGCAGGAACTTAACGTTGGAAACGTGCGCGCCTCAAAGGCAAATTACGTTGCGCAGACGCATTTAATGAGCTGCGCGCCGTTCAGTTGCATCGGCCCGAGCTGAGTTTCTTTTACGATGCTTTGCTCAATTTCTACAATATTTTTGCTACGTTCTTTACGACTTACGACTAATCCATGCACTGCAAATAATTATCTCCAATACCTAGCACAAAGACAAGGGATCCCCAAAAACATCATTAAACATCATAAAAGTACCAACATTTATTTACATCAACTAAGGGGTAGATAGAAAAAGGTTATAAAAAAGATTAAGATTATGAAAAACAAGAGAGAACGCTATAGTCGGGTGCTCCGACTATCAGATACCCGTTACTCAGGTAAAGGGAGTGCGAGGGAGATGGAGATAGAAACTTTGATCACGCATAACTTTTTAACGAATGGTTCGATTTGAAAAATTTTACATTTCGATAGGTATTGATAAACACAATAAAACTGCATTTTTACTTTTCCGAAATATTAAAATTTTTAAAATCGTATATAAGCGATTGTGGGCGTTAAAGGGGGCGTGGCACATTTTTGAAACAAACTTGCGCTGCGTAGGAACTCCTAGAATCTGCATGCAAAATGCCAATCTTCTAGCTTTTATAGTTTCCGAGATCTCAGCGTTCATACGGACAGACAGACGGACAGACAGACGGACAGACAGACGGACAGACGGACATGGCTATATCGACTCGGCTAGTGACCCTGATCAAGAATATATATACTTTATAGGGTCGGAAACGCTTCTTTCTAGCTGTTACATACTTTTGCACGAATACAATATACCCTTTTACTCTACGAGTAACGGGTATAAAAATATATAATGAATATATAAATAAAATTTTACTTGGCTAACCAAATTCAAAATTACATTTAAGCGCCATCTGTCGAACTGTCGCTATGAGCGAGCAGGGCCCCCGCTAACAGTTTTCTCGCTCTCTTCTGCTCTTTCCAATATTTGACTTTTTCAAAATTGCAGTGTCGTCATACTTAACACGTCCAATAACATCTAAAACAAGAAAGGAAAGCTAACTTCGGGCGGAGCCGAAGTTGATATACCCTTGCAGAATATTCTGCACATTATATTCTCCAAAATTATTCATATGATGCATTCTTAATACTCATAAAAAATCCCAACTTCCTAACTTTAAAAACACCAAAGTTATGACATTTCCAATCGTTCAGTTATATGGCAGCTATAGGATATAGTCGGCCGATCCTTATGAAATTTGGTAGGTCGGATTGGCTGGCCAAATATAACACCCATAGAAAATGCCAACTTCCTAACTTTACAAACACCAAAGTTATGGCATTTCCGATCAATCAGTTATATGAAAGCTATAGGATATAGTCGGCCGATCCTTATGAAATTCGGCATGTCGGATTGATTAGCCAAATATAAAACCCATAGAAAATCCCAACATTCTAACTTTACAAACACCAAAGTTATGGCATTTCCGATCAATCAGTTATATGGAAGCTATAGGATATAGTCGGCCGATCCTTATGAAATTCGGCATGTCGGATTGATTAGCCAAATACAAAACCCATAGAAAATCCCAACTTCCTAACTTTACAAACACCAAAGTTATGGCATTTCCGATCGTTCAGTTATATGGCAGCTATGGGATATAGTCGACCGATCCCGGCCGTTCCGACTTATATACTGCGTGCAAAGGAAAGAAGGGTGTGTGCAAAGTTTCAATTCGATATCTTTAAAACTGAGAGACTAGTTCGCGTAGAAACAGACAGACGGACAGACAGACGGACAGACAGACGGACAGACGGACAGACGGACAGACGGACATGGCTATATCAACTCAGGAGGTGATCCTGATCAAGAATATATATACTTTATAGGGTCGGAGATGTCTCCTTCACTGCGTTGCACACTTTTGACCAAAATTATAATACCCTCTGCAAGGGTATAATAATTGTGCGATTTTAATAATTTTTGGTATGTCGGTTTTGACATTGCTTAATCGACTCTGTCTTCGAACCATGAATGTACAGCTGTGTTCGCCGAAATAGCAGTGAAGCTAACTTCGACAAGCCGAAGTTTATATATCCTTGCAGTTATTACAAAACGACTACATTTCGATTTCTATACCTATATTACTAAAAACAATGAAGCTATGTGTATTTTAAGCTGCCATCGTTTCTATGGAAGCTATATGAAACGAAATTCTGATATAGTGTATAATAATCTCAAATTAATATTTTAATAAATAAAAAAAACCCCAAAAAAAAATTTTACTTTTCTAATTTTTCTGAGCTAGTTGATATAGATGTCTGATTCTAATATAATTAAAACCGTAATTCCGTAGTATTTAAATATTACAAAATCCAAAGGATTAAAAAACAATTAAAAACAAGAAAGGAAAGCTAACTTCGGGCGGAGCCGAAGTTGAAATACCCTTGCAGAATATTCTGCAAATTATATTCTCCAAAATTATTCATATAATGCATTCTTAATACTCATAAAAAATCCCAACTTCCTAACTTTAAAAACACCAAAGTTATGGCATTTCCAATCGTTCAGTTATATGGCAGCTATAGAATATAGTCGGCCGATCCTTATGAAATTAGAGATGTCGAATTGATTGGTCAAAAATAAAACCCATAGAAAATCCCAACTTCCTAACTTTAAAAAGACCAAAGTTATGGCATTTCCAATCGTTTAGTTATATGGCAGCTATAGGATATAGTCGGCCGATCCTTATGAAGTTTGGTAGGTCGGATTAATTGGCCAAAAATAAAACCCATAGAAAATCCCAACTTCCTAACTTTACAAACACCAAAGTTGTGGCATTTCCGATCGTTCAGTTATATGGCAGCTATAGGATATAGTCGGCCGATCCTTATAAAATTTGGTACGTCAAATTGATTGGCCAAATGTAAAACTCATAGAAAATCCCAACTTTCTAACTTTAAAAACACCAAAGTTATGGCATTTCCGATCGTTCAGTTATATGGCAGCTATAGGATATAGTCGGCCGATCCTGGCCGTTCCGACTTATATACTGCGTGCAAAGGAAAGAAGGGTGTATGCAAAGTTTCAATTCGATATCTTTAAAACTGAGAGACTAGTTCGCGTAGAAACAGACAGACGGACAGACAGACGGACAGACGGACAGACGGACATGCTTATATCAACTCAGGAGGTGATCCTGATCAAGAATATATATACTTTATAGGGTCGGAGATGTCTCCTTCACTGCGTTGCACACTTTTGACCAAAATTATAATACCCTCTGCAAGGGTATAACAATAAAGTTATACTTTTTTACATTTTTTTCCCCGATTGTTCCTATGGGAGCTATATGATAGTCGCCCGATCCGGTTCCGACATATATAATACCTGCAATAGAAAGACAATATTTGGAAAAGTTTCAAGCGGATAGCTTTAAAACTGAGAGACTAGGACTGTGTCTGGTGATCCTGATCAAGAATATATATACTTTATAGGGTCGAAAATGTCTCCTTCAGTGCGTTGCAAACTTTTGACTGATATATAATACCCTCTACAAGGGTATAAAAATACTATAACAAGTTTTTTCACAAAGGCTTAGTATATTTAATTATAATAATACTACGATTATTTCATTTGGGTAACTTAAACATTTTAGAAGATATAGCTAATAAAAAAAATAAGAGTATATATTATGCAGTTCATTGAAATAGCAAAGTAAGCAAATAACAAGAAAAGAAAGCTAACTTCGGGCGGAGCCGAAGTTGATATACCCTTGCAGAATACTCTGTAAATTATATTCTCCAAAATTATTCATATGATGCATTCTTAATACTCATAAAAAATCCCAACTTCCTAACTTTACAAACACCAAAGTTATGGCATTTCCGATCAATCAGTTATATGGCAGCTATAGGATATAGTCGGCCGATCCTAATAAAATTTGGTACGTCAAATTGATTGGCCAAATGTAAAACCCATAGAAAATCCCAACTTTCTAACTTTACAAACACCAAAGTTGTGGCATTTCCGATCGTTCAGTTATATGGCAGCTATAGAATATAGTCGGCTGATCCTTATAAAATTTGGTACGTAAAATTGTTTGGCCAAATGTAAAACCCATAGAAAATCCCAACTTCCTAACCTTAAAAACACCAAAGTTATGGCATTTCCGATCGTTCAGTTATATGGCAGTTCCGACTTATATACTGCGTGCAAAGGAAAGAAGGGTGTGTGCAAAGTTTCAATTCGATATCTTTAAAACTGAGAGACTAGTTCGCGTAAAAACAGACAGACGGACAGACGGACAGACGGACAGACGGACATGGCTATATCAACTCAGGAGGTGATCCTGATCAAGAATATATATACTTTATATGGTCGGAGATGTCTCCTTCACTGCGTTGCACACTTTTGACCAAAATTATAATATCTTCTGCAAGGGTATAAAAACAAGAGAGAACGCTATAGTCGGGTGCTCCGACTATCAGATACCCGTTACTCAGGTAAAGGGAGTGCGAGGGAGATGGAGATAGAAACTGATCACGCATAACTTTTTAACGAACGGTCCGATTTGAAAATTTTCTTCTACATTTCGATAGGTATTGATAAACACAATAAAACTGCATTTTTACTTTTCCGAAATATTTAAATTTTTAAAATCGTATATAAGCGATTGTGGGCGTTAAAGGGGGCGTGGCACCAACAAACAAACCTGTGCTGCGTAGGAACTCCTAGAATCTGCATGCAAAATGCCAATCTTCTAGCATTTATAGTTTCCGAGATCTCAGCGTTCATACGGACGGACAGACAGACGGACAGACGGACATGGCTATATCGACTCGGCTAGTGACCCTGATCAAGAATATATATACTTTATAGGGTCGGAAACGCTTCCTTCTAGCTGTTACATACTTTTGCACGAATACAATATACCCTTTTACTCTACGAGTAACGGGTATAAAAATGTAATACATTTCAAAATATCTTATAAATAAACTTATCCTAGTGAAATACAATTCGTCTATAATCTAATATTTTGTTGAAAAGCCTTTATTAGCTATCACAGCCTCACACCTATGTGCCACGGAGTCCACCAAATCTTGACAACGCTTGATTGTATCTGGCCCCACTCAAATTACCAAAGCTGCGGCTTAGAAGTCGGGGACTTCTTTAATACGTAGCGCTTGATGTCCCCCATAAGATTTAAGTCCGGGGACTGTGCAGGCCATGACATTACATCAACTTTTTCTTTACACTCCTTGCTGGTATGTTTAGGATGATTGTCCTGCTGAAATGTCCAAATTAATGGCATCTCTTTCTCAGCATACGACTGCATGGCAGTTTTAAGTATTTGTACATATGATACTCCATGATCCAATCGATCATATGTATGGGACCTACACCGTTGTATGAAAAGCATGCCCATACCATGATTGTATGGTTTGGTTGGTACTCTGTATTTGGAGGTCGACGGACATATTGTCTTGATCCTTTTCCACCAAATAAAACCAGTTTGGACTCATCTGTCGAAAGGATATAACGCTATTTGGATAGTGGTCAGTTCAAGTGGTTTTTGGCGAACTCCAACCTGGCTTTTATATGCCTTTTACCAAGTAATGGCACCTTTCGTGGACTTCGCACATTCAAATTTTTCTCAAGAAGTCGCTGGCGAATGGTCACATCACTGATCCCCAAGCCAATCTCAAATTTTATATCCCTAGAGAAAGCAAAAGGATTAGCTTTGCTAAAGTGTCGGTCCTCTGCAATTGTGGTTTTGCGAATCCCACCTCGTTTTTCGGGTTTCAGTTTATATTTTATGGCACAAGAAACCATCTTGGGAGAACATTTCAAAAGGCTTTGAAAATCTTTATCTCTTTCTAAATACAATAGTTACAAAATTGGGGTTGTGGCAGTTTAGCGATTTAATCAAATAAGAAACGATTTCAAATTTTATAAAAATAAGTAAGAACCAACTTTAACTATTATTTTCGTGATCATGAAAAAAAGCTTACAAATAAATAAAAATAAAAAAAAACCAGTGGCGTGTGCTAAGCGGAAACTCACCAGGAAATTCAAAATTATTCTTTATACATTGAAAAAATATCCCAAGTTTTGCAAATATGTATTTTATGTCACAAATTGATATTAATTTAATAGTAATGCAAATATCTAACAGGTTGTTTGCATTTTATTGCCATATTATTGTTTCTACAGTCGATCGACAAGTATACTAACACAATGTGTAGCAATAAGCTTATATTATATTATTGATTTACTTTGGCGTATCTTAATTTTCATACATCCCTCACATATCCCGCAGCATCGTAGATCATTTCCCTTGCCAATTGGTTACCCATTCTCAGACTCTTGCGGCTTCATATTATTGGTTTGAGATTTCAAACATAAAATTATAATTTACAACTTTGTTTTTTTTCGTTGGCTGTAGAGAGAAAACATAAAACTACGTGGAGTCGTTTTAAGTTGAATTTAACTGCGCGTAATTTCATGAAATGCGCAGCAAACAGATGGGAATGGAGTGGAGATCCATGAAGATGAAGATGGAAGCACAATATCTCCCCAAACCGGTGGGTCTTTAACGGCAGAACCCCAGTCGGCTTTTCCCACTCCACTTCCCTAAGGTTCGCTATACATCTTGAAAAAATAATTTAATTAGCTCTGCTTGTGGCTTTTGTGATTGCCTGCGAAATTATGTTGGGATTTAATTTAAAAGCGTTTCCATTTAGTTTTCAGGGGCAGGTCAAACCGAGACGTTATGTGAGTCAAATTTTTTGTACTCATAAATGTCACATTTCAACATTTTTTACCACTCTCGCAGAAGGTATTACTACTTCAAATTAAAGCGTTCTTGACCAGCATCACCAGGCGTGTCGATCTATCCATGTCCGTCCGTCCGTTTCTGCGCAAACTAGTCCCTCAGTTTTATAGATATTTGGGTGAAACTTAGCAAAAAGTCTTCTTCCTGTTGTTTCTTAACATATAACCCATATGCTCAGATGTATAGTATTATAGCTGCCATAGAAACCATAGAAAAATGTATCGAAAATTCTACCTTGCCTAATTTCGTAAGCATCTAAATTAAAATTAATTTAATTAATTTGTATAACAGCTGCAAGGGTATATAAACTTCCGATTTCCGAAGTTTTCTTCCTTTTTGTTTGTGTTAGTATTTTATTCATACTAATTTAATGGTTTCTTAACAATTTCCAACAGAAGCCCAGTTTTGTAAAACTTTATTAAAAACAAAACAATTATAAATTTGTAAAAAAAATTGATCCTGATACATACTTATTTTTTAAACTACTCGATTGTCAAAAATATTTTTTATCATATTTTTATACCCTTGCAGAGGGTATTATAATTTTGGTCAAAAGTGTGCAACGCAGTGAAGGAGACATCTCCGACCCTATAAAGTATATATATTCTTGATCAGGATCACCTCCTGAGTTGATATAGCCATGTCCGTCTGTCCGTCTGTCTGTTTCTACGCAAACTAGTCTCTCAGTTTTAAAGCTATCGAGTTGAAACTTTGCACACACCTTTCTTTCCTTTGCACGCAGTATATATGAACGGCCGGGATCGGCCGACTATATCCTATAGCTGCCATATAACTGAATGATCGGAAATGCCATAACTTTGGTGTTTGTAAAGTTAGGAAGTTGAAATTTTCTATGGGTTTTATATTTGGCCAATCAATTCGACCTACCAAATTTCAAAGGGATCGGCCGACTATATCCTATAGCTGCCATATAACTGATTTATCGGAAATGCCATAACTTTGGTGTTTGTGAAGTTAGGAAGTTGGGATTTTCTATGGGTTTTATTTTTAGCCAATCAATCCGACCTATCAAATTTCATAAGGATCGGCCGACTATATCCTATAGCTGCCATATAACTGAACGATTGGAAATGCCAT
The DNA here is from genome assembly GCA_018152295.1 of Drosophila carrolli. NCBI lineage: Eukaryota > Metazoa > Arthropoda > Insecta > Diptera > Drosophilidae > Drosophila > Drosophila carrolli. Next base: position 4,303,564 of record JAECXJ010000308.1, read on the forward strand.
AACTTTGGTTTTTGTTAAGTTATGAAGTTGGGATTTTCTATGGGTTTTATTTTTAGCCAATCAATCCGACCTATCAAATTTCATAAGGATCGGCCGACTATATCCTATAGCTGCCATATAACTGAACGATTGGAAATGCCATAACTTTGGTGTTTTTAAAGTTAGGAAGTTGGGATTTTTTATGAGTATTAAGAATGCATCTTATGAATAATTTTGGAGAATATAATTTACAGAGTATTCTGCAAGGGTATATCAACTTCGGCTCCGCCCGAAGTTAGCTTTCCTTTCTTGTTCGATAATTATTTTAATTTGAAATCCTTTTCCCAAAGATTCTCGGTAGTGAAAATATTAAAACTAAATACAGTTGTTTGTGGAGAACGGGACTTCCATCTTAAGATTGCAATACTTGATTTATTACTGTGGGAAGGCAATATTTTTATACCCTTGCAGCCAAAAATTTGCAATGCAGTGAAGGAGACATTTCCGACCCTATAAAGTATATATATTCTTGATCAGCATCACCAAGAGAGTCGATATAGCCATGTCCGTCTGTCCTTCTGTCCGTACGTTTCTACGCAAACTAATCCCTCGGTTTTAAAGCTATTTTCTTGAAACTTTCCATTGTTTTCAATTGCAGGTAGAATATAAGTCGGAACGAGCCGGATTCCATAGGAACAATCGAAAAAACCAAATTTTAAAAATTAGAACTTTGTTGTTTTAAATTTTTTCCTTTGGGAATTAATAATATTTAAATACAATGGAATTTCGGTTTTAATGATTGGACATCTATATGATATAGTTCCCATAAAAAATCGAAAAATGAAAAAAAGTAAGATGAAATACAATTTTTATTTTCCTATTTTTCTGTTTATAAAAATATTCCTTTAATATATTGTAATTATGTACTATATCAGAATTACGCTTTTAGTTTTGTTAAAATCGGACAACAATATCATAAAGCTGCCATAGAACCGAAGGCAAAATGCAGCACAAAATCGACATAGCTTCAATGTTAATGTAGTCGATTTGTAATAACTGCCGATGTTTGCTTCCTTTCTTATTATTTAATACTTAGGAAACTATGTTTAAATTTTTAAGTCAAGCAATCACTACAGGGTTTTATTTTTATGAAGTGAGTTAATTACAACACGAATGTATGATTTTCTTTAAATCTAGTATAGTTTGTATTAATTTTGCAACATTTAATTAAGTTTATTGTATTGATTTTTATTGATGTTGTTTTTAGCCTATGATTTTATAGTTGTATATTTTATATTTATAAAAGAAGACAACTTCGACCAACAATAACTAAATCCAGTAACTATTCGGGTTTTTTTAATTCACAAGTCTTCAATATTTATTGAGCTTTTAAGAACGTATTCTGGAGACATGTTTTAAGGATAATCATTGTTTTAAATAAGAAAAATTTAGAAAGTTGGTAAGTTGTAATGAAAACGCGTGACATCTTCTAAAACATAAAGGCGAAGATGTGTTTAACACTATTTTTCATATACTCATGGAAACTCATTTTCTTTTATTATTGGTACAATTAATAAAATGATTAAAAAGCCTTGAGATGAAACTTAACTAATATTATAATTGCTCTGCGTGAAAATCAATGAAATCAATGTGTAAAAATATGGTGGATAAGTTATTATAGGTTCGGAGATAATCATTTGTGTCTAACGGGACGGATGTCCATTTAGAAATTGTTAGCTTTGCCAAGCATTGACCGTACAAGTCAATATATCTTAGAATTCCACACATTCTTGGTCAACCGTATTTCGTAACATGCGATAAATCCGAGTTACAACTAATCTTGTGATAGGTCATGGTTTATTTAGACTGCCCAAGGTCATGTTTCTACATCTTATCTATGCATGTGCAACCTTCAAACGGCTATTGAACCCCGAGTATCTGGCCGGTCAATCGGCGCACATCCACATTTTATACGTATTCATTTTCAGTCAATTACCGGGGGTGGAGGGTAAAAGCATATTGCATAATATGGATAGCAAGACGAGCATTGGCAGGTGCAGAAAGACCGAATCATCATATTTGTAATTATCGTCATCGAAACCGCTCTGCGGCAAGCGTCGACGAAATTCACCTTGAACTTGAATTAGTTTCCACTGCATTGCTTATTTATATCGAAGTATTTATATTTATGTATGTATATAAAACAGTTCTGTACTTGGGCATTTGCATTTAAACAAACACAGATAACGATGCACAAACACACATGGCCAAGGGTAGGCACGTGGGGTGGTTCAATCTCCAGTGGCGAACACCGAATACATCCGAGTGAGGAAAAGTGAAAATGCTTGATATTTGAAATTAAATTTTCTATTTCGTTTAGTAAACTAGCCAAGCCATTTACCTACACTTCGACAATTAAAACTGATTAGTCACCGTGGAATTTCAGCAATATCCCACGTGATCTAAATTACACTTTAATGGTGGCCATTAGGAACCACTCACCAGCTATAGCAATATACTCCTAATACAAACATTTAAAGAGATTATAAATATTACTGCTGACATCTAAAAAAATTCACTATTTATAGTAAATACAATGTTTTAGTCATATAGTTTGATTTATATCGTCAATTAGCTATTATACCGTCAATCAACCCTTCTAAATTGTTTTTCAGTGATTCATATTTGTATGAGTTACATTTTGTATCAACATTTTTGACAGCCAGTCCCCAAGCCAATTAATTTAATTTTCCAACAAATTCCTACACTACCAGACAACCATAAAGACGGTGCGATTTATTTTGTAATTTCAATTTCGCCGCCCCACAGAGTGTTGTGCTCGAAATTTACGATCGCGGTCATGGATTTTAATGAGCCCAGGGCACAGACTCTCCATTAACATTTCAGCAATTTCTGCAGTTGTAACAACTTGTTGGTATAAAAATAAAATGTGTAAGACGACCGAATATTAGCAAATTGGTCGTATGCACAAATTGTCTATGCTGCTTAGCTATTTAAGGCTTCGACAGTGGCAATTTTAAGTGCACGCTAACGGCTGTACAGTGCCAACTTGAAGGAAATCAACAGAACTTAGTCCACAGTACAAACGACCTTTTATTGTTTTTCTGACCGTTTTTATCAGCTTGTCAATTTATCATCCCAAACAGACTTCGTCGACTTGTTCAATACATCTAAAATTATAAGGCAGTGAGGCACGTAGTTGACAGTTTACGGGACCGGGCTAAAAACTCTGGGTGAACCCTAGGAGGAATGTCTGAACCATTCCTATCAGGGGCTGTGCAGACACGTCTGAGCGTTTGAAAATTTATTTACACCCTGTCGACAGGCGCTAAATTTGACCGCAGACGGCGATGAGAGATCCTTCCCCACTTTATATTGTTAAGCAGTAACAAAACAGGAAAAATGGTTAGATATCTGAGTGCGATGCATGAAATAAACAAAGTCCCACCAAGTCGCACCCACCATAAAAAAATCACTCTTATACACTTTTTTCATCGCATGAATACATATATATAATACATACATATTATAATATCAATTTAAATTAAATTAATGGAAATCAAAATGCAAATATAAAAAGAATAATAGAAGCAAATTTCGACAGACCGTTAATTATATTATTCTATAAAACGACTTTGGATTTGAATATGTAATAACTAATAAAACAAGTTATTTTGATACATTTTTCAATTGTTTCTTTGGCAGCGTTATGATATAGTAGTAAAATTAAATCAGTATTTCTAAAATACTTAGAAAATTGTGTGTTAAATGCGTATTAGAATAAGAAAGTTATATCGACTAAATTACAAAGCTGCTTAGCCTTAATGAGCGGAAGTTTAATTAAAAAATTGCTGAATACGGTACACATTTATCATACTGATCGAAGAACACATTTAAACGTACTGAGATTATATTTACAGATGAAAAAGATTTATTTGTTAGTTTTACATTTTCTCATAATAATTTTTTTATTTCTATCTTGTTATACTTTTGTATTATTTTTTTACATAGTGTCTCAAGTCAACTCTCAAAAGTATAATCCCAAAAAAAGTCATATTACAAGTTAATAAAACAATTCGTTTTAGGCACATAAAAACCGCACACTGTACTTTGTACGTGAATGCGTGTACACTGTGAAAGCAAAGTCAAATGCATTTGTTTATGATAGACATACGCCGGGCACCCACGGCCGACTCACTCTCTCGTCGCTGTCTGGCTCTCTGTTTCGCTCTCCATACGATAGATATAGCTGTACTATGTAGGTGTTGGAATAGTCGTGGCCCCAGCCCCAACCCTTCCCTGCCCACGACAGTCGGCACGTGTAAGCAATTTGTTGGCGTAATCGCAAGCAAATGCTCTCCCGATGCATTTCTTACGCTCTCGGGGGAGAACTGCAGTGGCTCTCGGTACGAAAGCCACACAAGTTTCTCATGATTGTTTGCGACGGACTTCCTTGACAACAGAAAGTGCGCAATGCAATTTGCATTCTCCCTATTAATTTATGCTTGACCGACCACCATACGTATACGCAACGTTGGGCGAGTGCCTATTTAAATGAAACATTAAGTGCCGAGAATGTCTTAGACAGATTCACATTTTTCGAGTAATTTAGCTGGTTTATTTATGGGAAATGCACAATCGCAGGCATAATTTATGGACCTTGCTCATTGGATAGACCTCGGGGCAAATTTTAAGAGATGCAACAAAATTATCCAATTATGCTCAACAGATATAATTATACCGTTAATTGTCTTGAGACTAGCCTGGATTTATGACGGCCCGCCTGCAGTCATGGCTTTGTATCTCTGCAGTCTGATTTATGGCCATCACGGCGTATGCTCGACATTAAATGCCATTTCCCACTTGCCAATTTCCAATCAATAACTCAATATATTTATTTTTATAGCTTACATGCAGATTGTGCACTTTGTTTAATTCTTTCGTTAATTGCTTAATGCAACCGACTGGTCAACGCCATTAAAATATTTTAAAAACAAACACATATTCATCCAATCAGCTCGCTTGCCACAACTGTTTGACAATTAGGCAGGTTTTTTAATACGAATAATATGTTGCCTATCACTCAATTGACGAGTAATAAATTTAGTTTTTATTTGCATATGCAGGCAAAAATCGAAATCTGGTTTGGAAACATCCGTAGCACAACGTTTTCAGTATTAATTGATTCATTAACTTAACGATTTTTTGTCGATTCAATTGTGCAAGAATTTACCACCATTCGCAATGCCACGTACTGGGGATATATTTAAATATATCTATCTCTTAATAATACTAGTTTTGCATGCAAATTTTGTTTTAGATTATCTAGGTGCTCTTTTTTGTTAAATTAATTAAGTTTATGTTCACAGACGAAATATATAGGAGCGTAGCCTTTTAAAAATCGGTTTCTCTAATTTAGTAAGTAGGCCAAATTCCACAATTATTTTTTTTGTCGATTATATATTAAGGCATTCCTTGGTAGAAGTGCACATTAAGGTATTTCACTTGTTAATAACTAGAAATAGATTTTTAGATTTTTTTTGTTTGTGGACTAAAAACTATAAAATCTGAGTACCAGACCAATAAAAATACCAATGCTCAAATTATCAGCATATCAGAAAAATACCTTTAAACAAGAAAGGAAGCAAACTTCATATACCCATATGTATATCACTAAAAACAATGAAGCTATGTCGATTTTGCGCCGCATTTTGCCATCGTTTCTATGGCAGCTAAATTATATTGTTGTCCGATTTTTGCCATCGTTTCTATGGCAGCTAAATGATATTGTTCTCCGATCAAAACCGTAATTCCATAATATTTTAATATTAAATCTAAAAAAAAAAAAAAAAAATTAAAAACAACAAAGTTATACTTTTTATGATCCGTCTCGTTCCGAATCATATACTGCCTGCAATAGAAAGACAACTTTTGGGGAAGTTTCAGGCAGATAGCTTTAAAACTGAGGGACTAGCTTGCGTAGAAACGGACGGACGATCGGACGGTGTCTCCTTCACTGCGTTGCTAACCTTTGACTGAAATTATAAAACCCTCTGCAAGGGTATAAAAAGAAGAAGAGGAAGGTACAAAATAAATCGAATCTTATTTCATTTAAAGATGATAGCAAATCACGCAATCTACCGCACATATTAAAATATATTTTCAGAGTTGCCCGGGGTTGATCCGACAATCAATTTCCAGACAGGGTCTTTCGTATGACGTATCTAAAGTTGAGAGGACGCGGACGGCATGCCAACTGATTTATATCACAGTCGCAGCAATTAACGCGAATGTAACGGGCGGTAGTAAAAACCAAGCTAAGGAAAATTCGAAGGAAAAGAAATCTACGCTCTTGGAAACATTTTTGTTTTTGGTTCTTTTCATTCTTAATTTTACGAGTGCCAAAACCTTGCGGGCAAAGCCAAATAAATATGTTTGTCGCAGTTGTCGTTGTAGTTGTACGACTTGGGTCGTCATCATCAACGTCAACATCGACATGAACGTTTTTCGGGCTTGCTCGTAAAAAGCGCAAAAGGAAAACTTTACGATGCCACAGTCTAGCAAGCATTTGACGTCTGTCCAAGGGATCTAAGCCCAAAGACAAATGCATTGACTTACCAAAACCTCCAGGAAACCTCCGATGATGTATGAAATTAGTGGCCTTTCACAGTAGCCAACGAAAATATCTCTCGCGGAGCATTTACGTACTTAAGCTAGGCCAATTGGTATTTGGGACCTAACGCAACACGAACATATCCCAAATTCAATTAAATTTGTCGGAGAATGCACTGACAGAATAAAATTCCTGGATCATAGAATACTCCTGTTTAAAGTATTATTAAAAGTATTTTTTTTAACCATTTCAGAGGGTATTTAAATTTCAGTCAAAAGTTTGCAACGCAGTGAAGGAGATATTTCCGACCCTATAAGTGTATATACATTTTTGATCAGCATCACCAGGAGAGTCGAACTAGCCATGCCCGTCTGCCCGTTCTACGCCAACTTGTCCCTCAGTTTTAAAGCTATTTGCTTGTAACTCTTCCAAAAGTTGTCGGAACCGAAACACGGATCGGGCGACTATATCATATAGCTCCCATAGGAACAACCGATATAATTAATTTAAAAAAGTATAATTTTGTTGTTGGTAATATTTAATTAAATTAAATTAATTATATCATATTGCTCCCACAGAAAAAAAAAAAATTTTAATATTTTTTGTCAAATGAAATAAAATTATAAGTTTTTCGGATAAGATACTTATCGGATTTTACTTGTAAGAACTGAAATAAGTCATAATTGTACAAATTAATTAATTAATTAATAACAGTTGAAATCGATATTGGCAATTCATTAGTGCAATACTAATACAAACTTTATGACTTTTCAGAATGAAAAACGAAGTGTTTAAATCATATATATGTACATATGTACATAAATCCTGAATGAAATATTACATCATGGTTGAATGTAGGCACATTTTTTCTAATTTTTAGAAAAAATACCCTAAAATTTATGGTTAGATGTCCTACTTTTAAGAAATATTTTCAAATCGACACTGTTTTTAGTAATATAGGCAGAGAAATCGAAATGTATTATAAGCTTCGGCTTGCCTTTTTTGGTTATTTGCTGGCATATTTCAATTTAACACATAACCACTATATTAATTGACTTTTAGAAACATTTATACTTATAAAAAACCTCCAAAAGCAACTCCAACGAGTTAACGATCTCTGGTCTAATTTTCTTACTGACTATTTTTATAGACGCCAGGAGACATTTGTGAGGCTCTTGCTTTGGGCAATGTTTTTTCTATAGTACTCAATTATGTCTGATTTTCTTGCGTGTACCGAGTACAGCATTGACGGTGCGTCACGTCCTCCATATTCCTGGCAACTCTGGGCGATAAGGCCCAAAGCTCCACCTGCTTATCGCGGTCATCATCAGCCCGGGAAAAGGGCAAATAGCTTGCACAAGGGCTGATAGCAACGATAAGTGCTGAGTGGGACATGTGCATTTGAAAGTGAAAGCACAGCACCCTTTCTCCCTGTCAGTCCTTGAGTTGCGCTGACGGATGCATTCAATTCAGATTCATTTTTGGCCAGCTAAAAATATCCTCTGCGAGTATTTGCTGCCAAACTAAATCGGCAGGCATCCCGATGCAGTTCTTAGTCCGCATTCACTCATGCAATTCGTTGCTGAGAAAAATTGAAAAAAATCTTGGCAAGCAGCTTTTTAATATAAGTGTAAGATCAACAAAATTCAATATTTATTTTAAGTACAGAACATTATATGACATTTCGTTAGGTTAAAAAAACGATAAACAGGTTAACATATAAAACAATCTTAAAACAAAAACAGTTTCATTCAAGAAACTGGTAATCTTAAATAACGATTCCTTTATTTTAAATTCGTATTCTAGACAACCTGTGAGGTAACTCATACATATTTACAGAAATCTTGCTAAGCTTTTTGAAGTAAATAAGATCTTTTAGGTACCTATAATGTCTATAATACTTACCTAAGTCCTTAATACCCATGAAACTTGGCACATACACTCTTCGTAGGTGTCAGGCCATGCAAGCAACTGGCAAATGACAACTGTGCGTTCTTTGGGACCCGGAAATTAAAAATAGCCCTCATACATTTGTCTAATTTCCTCTATAATTTATAGTTAACTCTGAACGGCCCATGTCAGCCAGATTGACGCTTCATTTGTTGGCTTTAGCCCCCTTCACCCAATCCACCTGCAATGAGCCCTCTTTATGCATTTACGCGCAATTTCGAATGTCTTTGGCGGCATCCACTCTTGATGCTGAGCCAATATAAAATTACAAACTGTGCAAAATTATTTGCACACAAAAAAAAAATATATATAAACTCATAGAAGTGTGCACGTAAAGTAATAATTAGACAATTCAAATTGGAAAGCTTATGTGTCCGTTAAGATAAATATTAACATAGCTTACATTGCCCAGCTACATTTATATTTTATAATTAACAAGAAAGGAAAGCTAACTTCGGGCGGAGCCGAAGTTGATATACCCTTGCAGAATATTCTATAAATTATATTCTCCAAAATTATTCATATGATGCATTCTTAATACTCATAAAAAGTCCCAACTTCCTAACTTTAAAAACACCAAAGTTATGTCATTTCCAATCGTTCAGCTATATGGCAGCTATAAGATATAGTCGGCCGATCCTTATGAAATTTGGTAGGTCGGATTGATTGGCCAAAAATAAAACCCATAGAAAATCCCAATTTCCTAACATTACAAACACCAAAGCTATTGCATTTCCGATCAATCAGTTATATGGCGGCTATAGGATATAGTCGTCCGATCCTTATGAAATTTGGTAGGTCGGATTGATTAGCCAAAAATAAGACCCATAAAAAATCCCAATTTCCTAACTTTAAAAACACCAAAGTTATGGCATTTCCGATCGTTCAGTTATATGGCAGCTATATGATATAGTGGCCCGATCCGGCTCGTTCCGACTTATATACTACCTGCAATAGAAAGACAACGGACAGACGGACATGGCTAGATCGACTCTCCTGGTGATGCTGATCAAGAATATATATACTTTATAGGGTCGGAAATGTCTCCTTCACTGCGTTGCAAACTTTTGACTGAAATTATAATACCCTCTGCAAGGGTATAAAAAGCGGGAATTAAGCAATGTTTTGGCGACAGATCTGCTCGTGATTAAAAGTTTCTTCCACTACTTTTGTAATAGTTTTACAACTTGAGATGGACATTAAGTTTTTATAAAATGTATTAATCCCCCTATTAATCTATACCAAAAAAAGATTACATAAATTAGAAAAACCAACATTCCTTTCCTGTCGCACTAACAGTTGCCAGATTCACAATGGAATTTATCTAATAAAGGCGCTTAGATTTCCTGCCTTTGATATTTAGCGCCAAGATCTCAATCACCTCCAGTTTCAACTTGACATGCCCGACACGTGTAATCCATAAACGGTTGACTCAGTCCCCGAAACACCGCACCACAGTCCTCACTTGGCATAAGTGGACAAGTGCCGATTCGGTGGGACTCACTCATATTCCCGTCTCGCCCCCATTTTGGCAGCCACCAAAATCAGCAACCGCTTGCCTGACTGTGGCTATTTTTTCGCACTTGCTTGGCTTTATTTCCTTTCTTTGCGCTGTCAGCGGTTCTCGCCGGCAAATTGGTAGTTTGACGTCTATATTAGCGGGTATGTCTGCTTCCTTTCGGTCGGAATTCTCAGTCCGCTTTTCATGTGCGACCTTCAGATTTAGATGGGTTGGGAATGGGTGATGAGCTCCCGATGCACTTATCTCCCAGCCAAATACTATCTGTCTATGAGCCCGGTATTAAAAGGCTACCAAATATGATAAAGGTCTTAATTGCTTGGAAACCATATAATCACAATTTACTTATAAAATATAATCGAAACTCGTAAAAAGTCCTCAATTTGTTAGGCAATTAAAGTAAATAAAAACTGAATAATTTTCTTACGGTTGTATACTAACACAACTGAAATTATTTGTGTTAAGAGTGAGGTGTAATTGTGTTTCCATGCGAAGTGTTAAAAATGCTTTAAATAATTAAAATGTAACATATGCCAAGAGATGTTTATGCATCAGATAGTTTGTCGTAGAGTTTATTTATTACTTATCCATCCAAGCAATCCGACAATTTTACACTCGCTACCGAAAATCAGACAAGAGATGTCATTGCAACACGACTTGGCTCATTTAGCCTGCCTATTATTAGCAGGCATTCATTAAAATGTCATGAAATTGGAGGCAAGACACCAGAGTTTGCCGAGCCAACTATTTGCTGGGTTGATTGTCACAGTTGTACATTCTTATTACCATTTTTGATGGCAATTAAAATTTATCGCATTGTGCACATACAAAGTAGCGCATTCACTCGGAGAGCCAACAACTTGACCGAGTGTGTGCCATAACAAAGACTTTGCGACCAGAAGAGCAAATGCAGAAAATTCACTCCGAATGTCAGTGTCAATGCAAATTGATTTGCCTAAGAGAAGAGCAAGTTATTGTAATTTAATGTAAACTCACTTCCAATTTTTTGAACTATACCAACGGAAGTAAAAGCTCTCTACGACTGAGCCGTAGAATTCAAATCAAACTAATCGATTTATTCATTATGATTCTTATTTTAAAATGGCAGGTAAGTAATTGTTGCAAATTAAATAAAGTTTAAAACAAAAACAAAAAAGCAATATACAAATTGGGATAAGTAATTTCAGAGTTTTTCGAACGCACTACGAAATCCACTAGAGTTCAAACAAATCTCGCATCTGGTAATAAGGTTTAAAATTTAATTTTTTTATTAATATAAGATTTAAAAATTATATGTTTATTTTAACCTTCCCCCCTTGTAAACCAATGAAAAAACAGATTTCTTCCCTGTCTCCATAACTTGACCGCAATGTATCATTATGTGCACATAATACTCTGGTCAGTAAACCTTCAATTAAAGACAGCAAGCATCGATTAGTCCTGTGTCCAGAGGTAACAAAACAATTTATTAGTACAGGCAGAATATAATCAAACCTTTTCAAAAACAAAAATCAATCGAATGGTTACAAAAGAAAAGTCACCAAACTCACACAAAACTTATCTAATCTTTGCTAATTTGTATCCACCAATACTGACAAAAGTACAAAAAAATAACCAAAGAAACTTTATTACCCTGAACAAGTTAAAGTCAAATGTTAAGTTCCAGCAGTAAAAAAACGCAGCGACAGCCCGGCGACCATAAAAATAAATCTACAGAAAAAGCTTGTTATTTTCGATAATAAAAATAAAAACTATATAAATGCATGCAAAATGCAGCAGGATAGAAAAAGTTATGACGGTATATAGTACGGAATATGACTGAAAAATGACACAAGTTCAAGTGAACTACGAAAATAAGAAAAACGCGACAAGTCAGGAGCAAGGAATCGACACGGGGTAACGACAACGACAGCGATTACGAAAATGACGACAAAGACGGCAGCGAAGCTCTTGCCTTTTCTTTATATAACTCGTAAAGTCTCTCGAAAATTGCAAACGTTTTAATTTTGAGATTAAAACTGCTTTCGTGCCAAGCTTAACAAGCTTAACTTGGCTAACAGAAAGCAAGCCAAAGCGTCCTGGCTCACTACTCCTGTCAAAGCCAACTTCCGCCTTCTGGCAAGGACGGGCGACATCGACGAACCTCCCGAAAACCCCAATTCTTCAGTCTCGTAAAAGTGCTGCATGCTACATGCACTTTTATTAGCCTTTACTGCAGTTGTGTTGACGAATGCACAAAGAGCTCTTCTGGAACGAGCTGCAGCGATGAAAGAAAAGCTCTCAGGCAAAAGGTGAGCCAGCCAGCGGATATTGCCCGAGAGGTTTAGTGTTCGGGAATTTAACTCAATTGAAGGTGAGGCAATGAATAACAAATGAAATGGTGAATGCAATCAGACGATGGTTACTCTCCCAGTTTACTGCTTCAATAGTTATAAACGTGGGAGCTATTGTTCGCAAAAAACGGTTACCTATTGAAGAATGTTAATCAGTGTTAAGCTCCTCTCCTATATTTTGTACTTCCTTATGGCAGCATGTACTGGCAGAAATAATTACATTTTTCACCCCAATAATTTTAAATAAATAAAATAGAATTTCTAAGAACGCTTATTGTCGATCATCTCTGGTATTTAAGCTATTTTATTATACGAAACACTTTTTTTAGTCGTTCGCCTAAATATATCCTTATGAATTAGTAAGCTTTCTAAAATAACACCATGTTCGCTATAATTTTTCTTTTTTAAGTTAAATAACTTAGAAAATAAGTTACTGTTAATCGTAGAGTAGAGTATTATATTGAATTCGTTGCAAAGTAAATAAAAGGTACTCTTGGTCAGGATCTTCGACCGAGTTCATTTAGACGTCCGTCTGTCTTTCAATATAAACGGTAACTATAAGAGCTAAACAGTTTGGAGCACAAGTATATTTACAATTTACCATCTCCACTCTAAACCTTAAAAATTGGAAAATAAATTTGGTAGGGACAACGTAAAAAAATCTTCATTTTAAAATTGAACATTGCGCCACCTGCTACCTGTGAATTTATTTAAAAATGAATTAACAGAGTAACACGTATCTGATTGTCTATGCATTCGACTACAGAGGACGTTCTTGTAATTTGCAAGAATTTTCAAGCGTTTTCGAAAGCAAAAATGGGATTATTTCAAAAGTATATCCATTTCATAGCGTAGTCCTTTATATCCTTAGCATCCTTTTGAATAGTAACGACTTCTCAAATATTAATATTAGAAGTGGAAATCCCGCTCTAGTATTTTGCTAATGGTTAAGAATCTTCGTTCTATTAAGCAGAATCGTTAGTAACATTTTTAACATTCTTTTAATCACATCTCCTTCGAATACCGAAATTTTAAGCTAATAAGCTTCTCGTTTTTTCCGTTTTGTTTTCTTGTCAAAAACAATACAATTGTTTATAATTTGAATACTTATTTTTAATATTTCGAGCGTCAAGATTATTCCTGCCATGTGCAAGAAAAAAAATTGTATATTTTAACACATTTATGGTCTTACTTAAACGAAAAGAGAAATTATCTTTAGCAAGCCGAAGTTTATATAACGATGCGGTTAAAACTAATGTACATGATCACACACTTTTTTGGCCAGATCATTTCTCTGACATTTTTTCAGATCGGACCATCATGATGAACCATAGCAAAGAAGAGAATTTAAAATCAAATTTAACAAATGCGTGTGTAATCTCAAAACAAAGTTTTCTTGGGAATCCCGAAGTTTATATACTCTAGCAGTTAACCCAAACTTTTGTTTGTGAGTTTGCCCAGATCGTTCTAGTAAGAGCAAGGGTATCTATTCGGCCGATTGACACTGTTTTAATTTATTGATTACTAACATTAAAAAATTCAAAAGTCCTACATTGTTTTGTTCATTTGTGAACTTATGAAGGTAGACGACTGTGAAATTATTTTTCGCGAAGTAACCTAGAAGGAGCGGAGTTTTCTCTTTGTTGCGTTAAAACCATATATATTGCAAATGTGTTGATATGTGACTAGATTATTATCACTTCAGGCTTGGAGCATCGACAACATTAAATCTTTTTCATACCTGCATTTGGTTTCACTCAAAATAATTCAGAAATCAGCCACTGCTTGGCCAACTAATCACATCTGCTTCTGCTCATTAAAAGACAGTTTCGCTCCTTTCTATTTCTATTCCTTTTGCCAAAGATTTTATACTGTCTGCTCAAAGAGCATTTTCATTTCAACCGTCCCCTGTTCCTTGCCCCAGGGTCCTTGCTCAGTAGTCCGTAGTCCGCATATACCGCACAGCATTCCGCTGCTTGCTTTACTTGCCACATTGCCCTGTGCAGGAGGAGTCGTCAATTCGGCTTCCTTCTGGTAGCATTTGCCTGCTACTTACTCCTTTCTGTGCATACTGAGCACTTTGAGTTGCCATTTTGTGGATATGTCGATTTATTATTTTTTATTGTTGTTACGTTTTACGACTTTCCTCCGTTGCTCACGGCCCTCTGCCGACAGGACAGATCTGCAGATACATCCAGAAATTTACGGTTGTTCCTCATCTTTTTGGTAGCCAGGCTTTATCCAGCTGCGAAGCGCACGAAATTTTATCAAAATATTTCGCCAGCATCTCGCTTGTGCTTCGTTCTTTATTGCACAAGTTAATTTTACAACACGATGTCAAAGTGCTCCACACGGAGAGAGGGTTCCATGGGTTTATTAGCAGCTGCAAAATGAATGCATTTTATCTCGAAATTATTCAAGCGAATTTTGGTTGTGGATATAGAAATACAATCGTCAGAACAAAACTTTACTTTACAAAAATAAATATTACAAAATATAAATAAAAATGAATACTTGTATATGTAGACTTTCGGCATAACTTTGCAGTTGAACCGAAAATAAATGAGATAGCTTTGCCAGGACCACGCAGTCAGTATGACAATTATATGACTTGTATTAAATGTAACAAGAAGGGAAGCAAACTTCAGCAAGCCGAAGTTTATATACCCTTACAGTTATTACAAATCGACTACATTTCGATTTCTATGCCTATATTACTAAAATCAATGAAGCTATGTCGATTTTGCGCAGCATTTTGCCATCGTTTCTATGGCAGCTTTATTATATTGTTCTCCGATTTTGACAAAACTAAAAACCTAATTCTGATATAGTAGATAATTACTATATCTCAAAGAAATATTTTAATAAATGGAAAAACATCAAAATAAAATTTTAAAAAATTTTTTGATTTTCCTATGGGAGCTATATGATATAAATGTCCGATTTTAATTTAATTAAACCGTATTTTCATAGTGTTTAAACATTACCAAACCACAAAGAACAAAAAAAATAAAAACAACAAAGTTACCCTTTTTTTTAACATTTTTTTATATGATATAGTCCCCCGATCCGGCTCGTTCCGACTTATATACTACCTGCAATAGAAAGACAACATTTGGGAAAGTTTTGAGCAGATGTCTTTAAAACTGAGGACGGATGGACAGACGGGCATGGCTAGATCGACTCTCCTG
This sequence comes from Drosophila carrolli, assembly GCA_018152295.1. Classification (NCBI taxonomy): domain Eukaryota; kingdom Metazoa; phylum Arthropoda; class Insecta; order Diptera; family Drosophilidae; genus Drosophila; species Drosophila carrolli. The sequence continues at coordinate 4,319,170 of JAECXJ010000308.1, forward strand.
GTGATGCTGATCAAGAATATACATACAGTCAGCACAAAATTTATTCGGACACTGTTTATTATCAAGTTTAACAGCTTATTTGCCGGAATTTTCGTCATTTTAGCAGGTTTTTTTGTACGTATCAGAGAAACAGTGATTTTCAGAAGACATTACACAAACAAAAGTGTAATTTTTTAAATTAGCCTTAAAAATATTGAAAGAAAAGCAAAAAATTGCTAAAATGTTGCACAAAAATTATTCGTACATTTCTCATTTATTGTGTTTATTTCTGAACTCAACGGTAATCGGCTATTCTTTTTAAAGTAGTTTAGTTAAAATTACTTCGGAGTAATTTTCGACGTGATTTTTTTTTTGTTTTTTGTTAGTTTTTATGGGTTTTATTGATACGATTGGTCAAAATGGAAGGAGTTCAAGATTTGTCACTATATTTTCGAAAAATTATCTTAAATTAATTTTTGAAAAATCGTAGTTATCGTGAAATCGGTCGTATTAATGGAAAATCGCCTTCCACAATACATAGTATAATCCAAAAATACTTAAAAACGGAATAATGAGCTTCAAATCACAAGAAAGCTAGAAGGTCTAAGATTCTGTATTCACGTGAAGGACGGAAATTTATGTCTATAGTCCTAAAAAATCCGAAAACAACATCTACAACAATTCAAAAGAATGTAGATCAAGCGAAAATAAAAAAAGTTTGGGCCCAAACCATCCGAAACTACCTGTACAAGGCTGGTTTACATGGCAGAGTTGCTCGTCGAAAGCAATTAATTTCTGCCATCAACAAAAAAAACGTTTGGAGTTTGGAAAACTGCTTATAACTACCCGGATTCGTTTTGGGAGAACGTAGTTTTTAGAGACGAATCCAAATTTTACATATTTGGACACTATGGGCCCTCGAAAGTGTGGAGGAAACCAAATGAAGCCATGAATGAGAAGAACTTAATTTCAACTGTTTAGCATGGTGGCGGGATTGTAATGATTTGGGGGTGTGTCTCGGCAGGAGAAGTCGGTCAAATGGTCTTTATTGACGACAAAATTAATAAGAATATGTACAAAAACGTTTTAAGCGAAAACTTGATTCCAATTGATATAAAACTTGGTCTAGATCCGAAGACATTGTTGTTTTAACAAGACAACATTCTTCGTCTTTGGTGCAAGAGCTTTTATATCACTGCAAGCAGCTGAAAACACCTCTCCAGTCACCTGATTTAAATCCCATAGAACATGTGTGAGATATTCTTGAGAAAAGGATTCGGAAGCACGTCATTTCGTCCAGGGAGTCCTTAAAAACTGCATTGATGGCTGAATGGATTCAAATTATCGCTAATGGGACAAGAAACTTGGTAAAAAGCATGGGTCGACGCTTACAAGCTGTCATTGATGTTAGTGGAGGACCCACCAAATATTAAAAATATTAAAACATCAAGAAATATGTTTTTTTTAATATTATATGAAGTGTACGAATAATTTCTGTGCGTAAAATTATGACTTTTCAAGTTCATTTAAGAAAATATCTAATTTTACTGTTGAAAGTTCCTTATTTTTTTGTTTATATTTTAACAAGAAAGTTAACCTTCACGATGAAATATAAATTGTTTGTTTTCGTTACGTTTTTGTTGAGTTATTAATGAATCAAATTGAAAATCACGGGTGTCCGAATAAATATTGTGTTGACTGTATGTATATACTTTATAGGGTCGGAAATGTCTCCTTCACTGCGTTGCAAACTTTTAACTGAAATTTTAATTCCCTCTGAAAGGGTATGTAAACATCATTTCAGACAAAATACGCAATATCCTTCAAAATCCCCTTTTTAACTAATGTAAACCCGATTGGCCCATTAGCAGCTATATTAAGGACTAGCAGGGTGTCCGCAGCTTCGCTTGCGATGTCTTATGTTTGCATTATACCTGTTTCCATACAGGAAGCTCTTAAATATTAAGACCATATTTTTTAAATAGTGCAATTTATGCAATGTTTATATCGAATAATAAGATTAAAAACTACAAAAACGCATCTATATATGTACAAAATGCAAGTATGCTAATTGGTATATCACAACTGCACATAATTAATAAATAACCAAATATTCATTTAAATGTAAATCATTTATGACTTTACTAATTAAGAATAGTAAAGAACGAAACTAACTGGCATAACTCAACAAATTTTTAAGTTAACATCAGAGATATCAACAAATTTGCACATTCTATTGAAAAAGTTATGCAAAGAAATTTTCTTGTTACGACTCTGACCAAATTGAAAGTTTCCCCGTTAACTTCTTCTTTTGCGCACTTGCTACATTTTTTCCTCTCTCTCTATCTACTGCGATCTCCCGCTCTTATGTTTCCTAACAGCGCGTGGCAAAACACTGTAAAAACAAGAGAGAACGCTATAGTCGGGTGCCCCGACTATTAGATACCCGTTACTCAGGTAAAGGGAGTGCGAGGGAGATGGAGATAGAAACTTTGATCACGCATAACTTTTTAACGAATGGTCCGATTTGAAAAATTTCTTCTGCATTTCGATAGGTATTGATAAACACAATAAAACTGCATTTTTACTTTTCCGAAATATTTAAATTTTTAAAATCGTATATAAGCGATTGTGGGCGTTAAAGGGGGCGTGGCACCTTTTTGAAACAAACTTGCGCTGCGTAGGAACTCCTAGAATCTGCATGCAAAATGCCAATCTTCTAGCTTTTATAGTTTCCGAGATCTCAGCGTTCATACGGACAGACAGACGGACAGACGGACAGACGGACAGACGGACAGACAGACGGACAGACGGACATGGCTATATCGACTCGGCTAGTGACCCTGATCAAGAATATATATACTTTATAGGGTCGGAAACGCTTCCTTCTAGCTGTTACATACTTTTGCACGAATACAATATACCCTTTTACTCTACGAGTAACGGGTATAATAAACACAGCAAAAAACAATTTGAATGGTATATTTTTACTACACTATCAAAAACCGGGGCAAATAGATTTTCGCCAAAAAAAACGGCATTTGAGTATTCTGACAGCAATAACTGCAAAGAGCACTTAAATTCGATAATAGATCGACGTTTTGCTTAGTTTCTTTGTTTAGAAGATAACTAGGAGCTTTGGTGAAACCATCAAATGAATCGTTAAAGCTTAAGGAAAAACTTTACCGAAGGAATTTTTGATACTCAGTTTAGAAGTGCCATTTTTCGACGTTTGAAGATATTTTTGGCTAAATTGTAATTTTAGAACGGGTGTTAAAAATAGTAAAAAGCCTTAAATCTAAGCGGTCAAATTTTTTAAACATTTATAATGTCTTAAACTATTTTCGGGCGAAAACACAGATTCGATTGGTTAAACGGTTTAGCGTCCATAATTTTTGAAAGGCAAATGGACCTTTTTTCCAGTTGGAAGAGATTGGGGCCACTTGGGGAGCCCCAATAGATCTTAGCAATTCAGTTTAAAGTTATTAGAATGTAATAAAAGTGCATATTAATATTGTTAACCAGTGGTTTTGGCTCTGCGTGGGTTCCCAGTTTTCTTACTGATAGCTTTTTACATATATAGAGATATAGACTTTTACAGAGCAACGTTTTTAAAACTGCTAACAGACTGAAAAAAAGTCTGATTTCGAATCGCCTAGTGATACTAATGAAAAACATCACAAAATTATAATAACCTCTGCAAGAGTATACAAATATCATTAAAAATATAAAAACAAGTGAATTTTAGTATTATTTAAAAAAAAAAATGTGTATAATTCTTAGAAAAAAATGAATGACTTCTGCGTTGATGAACTTTGAAACCGTCTAGATAAATGCATAAAATCGTTGGAAAAAAGACGGCAACTAACGAATGCTGCCGAGCGACATGCCTTGGCCATGTAATGCTTGCCAATTGGTGCACAGCGCTATATATAGGATATATAAAACCTCCTCCAGAAACTGTGCGTGCTGAGCAGCTGCAGCAGAAGCATCCAGAGAGGAACAGCTTCGTGCTGCAGCAACAAACTCATAAAAAGGCGCAGAAAATCGAGCAAGAAAACTTCGCTAACGACTTAAACGCTGCTAAAGGAGCTGGGGACACGAGGACCTCGTGGAGGACTCGGAGATTGCCGAGTGGACGGTTAGCTGCAGTTTGGACAGTAATAAAAGTAATGCCAACAGCAACACCAACACCAACACCAGTGCAGCCTGCACATATAGTACCAGTACTCCATGTACAGGCGGTATATGCACTCCGCAGAGCCCGGATTTCAGTTCCCACTTCTCCTGCCACATGGCCCTGCGCAGAGTCGCTTTATGCGCGTTAATGGCATCGTTTACTGGCTAACTGTACATGCATATAGACGTGCATCTATCCGACCAGATCCACGTATATATGGGGCAGTACATATTCCTGGATGGGAGTGGCGGTGCAGCAGCGACAGCTGCAGCTTTTCGTGCGGACGGGTATTCGTGCCGAGTGGGCGTTACCAACGTTTCCCGAACGTTTATATAAATATTGTGTAATGTGTGTATTATTTAGGATTGCGCTTAAAGTGACTAAAATGTTCGGCGATTAAATACATGTAGGATTCAATTCTACATGCAATGTTCCGGCCGAACTTCTTCCGAATACCATGTAAGGGACTGTAGTTGCCAATTCAATGGTGTTTTTTAATTAAATTAAGATTAAATTATCTCTCCCCATCGCTAACAGTTGGGGCACGATATCATTGCACGTTCCTCATAAATTCAAAAATGCTATAAGCTAAATGAAATACTCAAAATTATTAAGTGATACATTACATTATTAATAATTATGGTAGTTTCCAAGTGTTCGTATAACTGGACAAAATATTTTAAACTTATCTTGCCTTGTCTTAAAGCTACCCTTTTAAAGACCCTTCTAACTCTTTCGATTTCGAACCAATTAATCAATTGCATTGAAAATAAGATTAATTAAAATTATTTTATGAACTTAAGCTAGTCCAAATAATTTAAAAAATAGTAAGGTTTATGTTGCCTAGAAAACATTTTTACAAATTTTCTGCTCCTGCAAGAGTTTAGAAAATTAAATAGAGCTTGCCAGCAAAACATTCTGAACTAATCCCTGTAAAACTTTTTTACAAATTTAAAGTAGTCTAAATAACTCCAAAATTATAATTTTTCTACTGCGGAAAAATTTTTAAAACATTTAAACATTAAAAATTACCTTAATAAAAGGTTTTACTCTCTTAACTTTTCGTGATTCCACATTGTTGTGGTTAAAAGAATCTAAGACTTTATTATAATTCAACCAAATAAAACAGGATCTTTTTGAAATGCTCCTATCCAATCGCACTCCTTCTTTGAAGGCATGGTACATGCAATTTAATATGCAGGCCAAAACGAATAGGGCTAGTAAAATTGTTTGGGTGTTATTGCCTGACCATGGCTGCGGTGCGGCAGCAATAAATCAATTTATTAGATTTATTTGCGTCCAATAAAATAATTTGCAAGCATAAAATGCTAGCAAAACATCACCCCAACAATGGTGAACTCACTAATAGCTTAATTACTAAATTAAAAAGGCGCAGACAGTCCGGCAAATATTCGTGCAACGCGCCCAGATGAATGAGCATGTGGGCAACGCTCAGGTAAAAGTAGCAAAAAACAAGTGCCACAACAACAGGAAGTCGAGCCGTTCCCAAAAACGTGTTTCACGTCAAGTTCGCACACGCAAAGTGAGTGCGCCAATGCAAATCCTGCACCACAAACTCCCTGCAACAGCACTTGTGTTGCATGCAACAGCAGCAGCAGCAACATCAGCCCCAACAGCAACTCTTGCACGCCAGCAACACCAACGGCCGCATTAAAGGAGCAGCCAGCAGAGAGCCATAATAAAACGGGCCAATGGATATGAAGCTCCGCCTACAACGAAACTACCGACAACGATGTCGACGACGGGCCAATGTTGCTGCTGTGCTGTTGCTGTTGTTGCTGCCGTGCGGTTGCTGTTGGTGTATAGGTAAAAAAGAAAAAAACGAAAAAATGGCTGGCGATACGAAGAGCATAATGGCATAAGCTTCACGAGTGAAAGAGAAAAGTGGAAGGCAACACCAGCGGACACAATATTAAAACGAAACCCATAAAATATGGAAGGAAAGTATTCTGCATATAGTTACTGGAACCAATAAAAATATTAAATATGAGTTTTCCAAATATTAAACCAAAAATGTCGATAAAACATAAACTTAAAAAGATTATTTTTATAATTTAAATGTAGACTTACGTATTAACATATTCGTTAAACTTATAAGAATGTAATAAGACTAGATGGTAATATATTTAAACACTTAAAATCTTTACATTTTGTACTTTGAAACTTTAATCCTTTAATATTTTATATAAACTTAAATCTAGAATAATTATTCTTAACTACAAAAAAACGTTTCTCTGGTAACTATTAGTTTTATTTATTAAGAATGATTGAATTTTTAAGCTGGATTTTTTAGTACAACTTTGTACGCTTACTGAAAGTGTAATACATTGTATTACATTTTTAAACAGAACACAAAACATTTAGCTTAGTTCTGCTTAATAATAATAATTGTGCTTATTCTACTTGTTTTTACTGATCATGGGTATTTTTATATTCTGGCTCAATATCAATTGGTTCCCCGTATTGAGTTGCAATTTGTGCCGACGTTTTTGCCGCCTTGCTTACGTTACACATGGCTGTCTGCCGGTTTTTCACAATCACTTATGCAGACTGGCGAAATTCAAGAATTAGGGGCTCCACTTTGATGGGGGCCTCTCTTTCGAATTGTTTGTTTATGTGGATGTGATTTGTCAATCAAGCTTGATCCGAAATGAATATGGAGATCGGTTTCGGACAATTAATGACTTACGACTCTTTCTTTTGCTTTTGCTTTTCAGGCCAAGACGTTTTCCTAGACTATTGCCAAAAGCTACTAGAGAAATTCCGCTATCCGTGGGAGCTTATGCCACTCATGTATGTGATATTGAAGGATGCAGACGCCAACATTGAAGAGGCTTCCCGGCGTATTGAAGAGGGTAAGTAGACCGATCAGGGAATACAATCCCACCTGATTATCCCCGAACTCGCTGTGAAAATATAATTCCATAATCAACTCCGAATGTCTTTCGATCTGATTTAAACCAGGCCAATACGTTGTGAATGAGTACTCCCGTCAGCATAACTTAAATATCTATGACGGGGGTGAGCTACGCAACACAACGCGGCAATGTGGATGATAATTTTTCATTAACTAGAGTAACGAATATTTCTTTGCCCTGATATTTATTGTTCAGCACCATATATTAGCTTAATGCTTCGGTGCAATCGCGCGAATTTATCTTTCGTATCTTAAAGTTGAGTAACTAGGGTTTTAAGAAGCGAAACCTCTGTACATATATCGAATTTATCGGTAAGTTAGAGCGCCTCTTGGACTATCTTCAATCAACAAGCCAAATATGTCGATGTTTGAACGCCGGTCCCCCGCGTCACTTTTCTTCAATCAACATTACCCCGTGCTGAGAAGTGTGGCAGCCGATCAACAAGCAACATTCTCTTCTCTTCAATCAACAATCCCCCAGTGGATCTGATCAACATGCAACAAAACCCTTGCCGTCAACGAATCAAAATAATCGAAAATATTTACTTAGAGGTCTTCAACATTTTCGAAAATGCCAATGCCAAATCAACGATCAACATTTCAACACGTTCGCATCACAAATCCGCACATTGGTTGTATAGCTTTAGTTTTAGCTTATCTAAGTCTTGCTTTACAGAGATAACTAGGCTACTTTTAGGTTTGAGAGTGATTTTCGTATATCCGATGTCACAATCTATTTAAACCCATTTAAATCACCCCTCTCCAGACATTCGTGTTATTTTTCGATTACTCAATGAATCTAAGTACAAAGTGATGTCTTTTAATTGCACTTAATGGGGGTCGAGGAGAAAAATATGTTAAATAATCATTAAATATATGATTAAAAGTTAATCTCAATTTTCTTCTCTAAGTGTGAATTTATATCTAAAGAAGGTACTTGGAAAGTAACCCTTCTTGGGTTCTCGGAATCAAAACTGTTGTGAGATGGTGCACAAATTTAATTTATGTTTAGGCTAACTATATCGATGTCTTGTGAAACTCTATTTGTAATATTTAATAACAACAATAATTCTCATTGACATTGTAAAATATTGTTACCAACTTAAGTAAGATTTAGCCCAACGGAATATTATAAAAAGGATAAACCTGAAATGTCAAAAATAAACTATTTTCCTTAAACAAAATCAGTGTCGATAAGATAATCTTTATGTTCAAAACAGAAATGGAAACCGAAAATCCCGGAAATCCTTTGTTGTTTTTTTGTTAATGACATTATAAATTGTAACGATTGCTTTTCGAGTTGTTGCCATTTCACGAATCCGTTTCCATCGCACATCCCGGTGATGATGTTTTCTGGGGTGAGGAAGCAGAATCTTAGAGTCGGGAGCTGGGAGTTACTTGTGTCGCCACTGCTGCTGGGATCGTAAATGCATCATTAAACTGAAAAATGCATGCAAAAAATTTACGACATTGCGAACACCGTTGCTTCAAGGCCTGCACTCAGAAAATATTTTCGGTGATTTTCGAATAAGCCCAAAGTATTTATTTGCCGAAAATGATTTGTCCAAGACTTAATTAATTATTTTGATGTTTTTTTTTATTTTAAACGTTTAACAAATTAAATATAATAGGAATGGAATTTGTTGCAATGTTCAGTATATTTACTAAAAGCTAAAACTATTTTTTTATATTTGTAACTTTTTTAATTAGGTATTTCTTTTTTTTATAAACTACTTTTTTATTTAACAAGGTCAACTTTTTTTTGTAAGTGTGATACTCAAAATCCAAGTTACGGTTTTAGTTATTTCAGCTGGGGATGTACGGCTGTAGTCCGCCACCAGGTACCTGCAATACTCTGGCCCTAACAGCTTAACATTGCTTCCCAGCACTAAACACGTCACGATGAAATTTCAGGAATCGTAGTGGGACTGGGACGGAGAATCTCTGGGATACTGTGGGTAGGCAATGGCGACGTGTAAATGTGGGCACCATAAAGCTTAACCGTGTTTATGGTTCAATTGTGTGCGAAGAAATCGACCGATATGTGAGGGGATTGATGGCAAAGAATAGAGTTTTAATAAAATATTTAAGGTAATTTTTGTTTTAGGCACAGGAGAATAAATTGCTTAAACAAAACGCATAAATTTATTGCGTTAGATTCCCAGCAATTGTATGAATAGTCTTTTATCAAAACATGTTTGCCAAGACCAACAATTTATCTTGTATAAAAAAGTACTGAATATTTTAAACGGAAACTCAAAATGTCTGAAAATAACTTAAAAAGTATTATTGACTTTTAAGTCTTTCCTATTACTAACCCGCCTTGTAACCCTATACCTCATTCACAATGGTTCTGTCCGCTATACTACTGAAATTTGTTTCTATCGAATTTTAACCAAAGCTAAATAGTCTTTCTGTTGGAATCTCAAGCCGAAGTATATAAAGTAGCAGGTTATAGTAAAGTAATTTTTCGATTTCTTCAAATTGAAATCTTCTCCATTAAAAAACAAACTCCGCATTCTATTTAAAATAGGTTAATGTTTTTTATTTCCCAACATTTTGTACCATTTAACCTCTTTAAGTATTTGCACAATGGGACATGCTCAGCAGTTTGGATACAAATTGGTTTTAATCGCAATTAAATTTAATATAACAGTTTTTGGTCCAAGTTCTTTAGGAATCGAGTGCTTGAAATCTGTCATTGTATAAAATCCAATGCCTACTAATAACCGACCAAAGTTATGACTCAGTACATATACAGTGACAAACTTAATTATTGGCACAGCAAGCATGTTAAACTTTGAGGCTATTTTTCTTCTTATAATATGCTGATATTAAAATAAAACAAAATATTTTTAGATAGAATCATTAATTTTATGTTAAATACAAGTGACTTCATTAATTTATCTTTTATAAATAATTTATTAAAAATAAAAAACCAAAGAATGGACCGAATTTGCCTGAACAAAATTATTGGCACACTTGGGTTTTAATTAACTATTTTGTTAAAACTTTATCGATTTGGCCACTTTTTTTAATTATCACATTTGCCTCTATAATCTTAATAGTATAATGATTAATTTTATAGCTAAAATTGTTTTAGTGCCTTAAAATAAAGGAAAAGTTGTTTGACTTTACAAGGTAAAAATAAAATCAACCGCATGTGTCCAAAAATTAAAATTTAATAAGCAGGATCAATGCAAATCGAAAGTCAACATTGGGGAAAGGATGCCCAGAAGCCATTTTTCCCATTCGGAGTCCTTTGCTACATTTTAAAGGACCCACGCAGTTGCAAAATGCAGGGCACACTGGCTAATCCATGGCTTTGAGAGGCCAGGAAAGCGTAAGGATCGTATAAAAGGACAATGTCAACCCCCAGATCTTCTCAACACGTATCGAAGTTGATGATAAGAAGGACTTTGGTAAGGATATTCACCCAACAGCCTTTTTTCAGGCCCTGCATGATGGTTTCTACAAATGAATTGCTCCTAGAAAAAATCCATCAGCTTGAAAAGGGTTCTAACATAAGCTCTTTGCTTGGGGAAAAGATTATTAAATCATACGTGAAGGTTGAAAGGACCCAAAAGTCGATTGGCATACTAAGATATAAATTTCGCTGTACTAAAAGGTTGTTTTTGACTTTTAAAATCTATTGATTTTTTATAGGAGCAATTCATTTGTAGAAACCATCATGCAGGGCCTGAAAAAAGGCTGTTGGGTGAATATCCTTACCAAAGTCCTTCTTATCATCAACTTCGATACGTGTTGAGAAGATCTGGGGGTTGACATTGTCCTTTTATACGATCCTTACGCTTTCCTGGCCTCTCAAAGCCATGGATTAGCCAGTGTGCCCTGCATTTTGCAACTGCGTGGGTCCTTTAAAATGTAGCAAAGGACTCCGAATGGAAAAAATGGCTTCTGGGCATCCTTTCCCCAATGTTGACTTTCGATTTGCATTGATCCTGCTTATTAAATTTTAATTTTTGGACACATGCGGTTGATTTTATTTTTACCTTGTAAAGTCAAACAACTTTTCCTTTATTTTAAGGCACTAAAACAATTTTAGCTATAAAATTAATCATTATACTATTAAGATTATAGAGGCAAATGTGATAATTAAAAAAAAGTGGCCAAATCGATAAAGTTTTAACAAAATAGTTAATTAAAACCCAAGTGTGCCAATAATTTTGTTCAGGCAAATTCGGTCCATTCTTTGGTTTTTATTTTTAATAAATTATTTATAAAAGATAAATTAATGAAGTCACTTGTATTTAACATAAAATTAATGATTCTATCTAAAAATATTTTGTTTTATTTTAATATCAGCATATTATAAGAAGAAAATAGCCTCAAAGTTTAACATGCTTGCTGTGCCAATAATTAAGTTTGTCACTGTAGTAAGGCATCTAACCCAGCCCCTCGAACCCATTTTACGACGCATTCCCATATCCTTACGTCCTCTCATAATTTTAGCGACGCCTTTCTTTGTTTTCTCATAAAAAATAGACTCGCTAGTATGCCATTTTGTACGGGGGCCATAACGAGCTGCGAGCCGTATCATCGTCATCATCGTCGTCGTATGGCTCAGCGGGTCTAGTACAAATTCCTTTCCACTTTCGTCCCAAACATTTACCAATCCTTATTAAAAACTATAGGAAAGTGCAGACCCAGCGGCAGCAGGAAGCAAAATTTTCCAACTTTACGACTTCATATTGTGGGTGGATCGTAAAATATTTGTGCAGCGTCAACTTCTACTCCACTTCCCGACTGGTCCTCATTTCCCATCAAATTTCGCTACTGTCATTTTTACTGCCCGACGACTTACAAGCTGCCACTTGTGCCAGACATCTGATCCACAAACAGAGCTTCCTATAGACAATCATGATTTATCACACCCACGGTCCTAGCTCGCTAAATAATAAGCAACCAGTTTGTCATAAAGGCTTCCCGCGTAGTCGGGCTGGTCAAGCATTCCCTAACCCTGTTGTCCAAGCCTTAAGGAACTTTACTCATCCGTCGCCAAGTGAATTCAACCGTGAACTTATTGTCGAGGTTTTGTGGCCTGCAAAAGCTTAGATTATAAAAATGCGCAACATAATTTTTGTAAGAAGAGTTTGAGAAATGTTTTGCAATTAACCTTGTCAACAATTTTTATTAAGACCTACTAAAGTAGGATATTTCAATAATATTTTAAAAATATAATATTACTGATACAATTATTATTTCTTTAAAGCTTGTTGTTAAATCAACAGAAATAACATTAAATCTGCATTTTATATACCCTTGCTGCATACTGCTTACTTCAATGAAATATTCCTTAAAACGACTATGTTCCGATTTGTATGTTTCAAAGCAGTGAAACTAGATATTTCAATTGATTGTTAAATTTTTCTATCGTTCTGATGGCAGCTATATAATAGTGTCTTCTGATTTGTATAAAATTAAAACATAAGTAAGAAATCAATATAACTCTGACTATAACCGTAGTATGCGTAGAATCGGATAGTCAGCCGGACATGCCCATAACAAATCTTCTGGTAAAGAAAAAACCAACACTTGTTAGAGTCAGAAATAACTTATTCACTGCGTTGCAAACTTGTGACTGAATTATAATACCCTCTGCAAGAGTATAGACTTATTATTTTCGCTTTCAAAAACACAACATGATACTGGAGGACCATAATAAAATAACTACAGTTAAACTTCAGTAACTCAATAGGAATATAAGTCGATTTGCTCATAACTCAAACCAAAATAAAAAGCAGGAGCGTTTAGCGTTTTTTACACAATTTTGGTTCAATAAGTCGAACTTCACCAAATTATATATACGGTAGTAATTTAATTTTGCAAATTAATACTCGATTAATAAGAATTGTGGATTGCAATATTTAGAGATTTTATTCTTAATATTATTTAATACTACATTTAATACTCGCTGTCGTTCGAAAACATGACGGCAACCACAGATCAGGCAATAGCCGATTTATTTGCCCAATTTTTTCAAACGACTTACTCTACTTTAGATTATTCATCACAGCCTTATTCTTACACCATGTCCAAGTCAAACCTTATATTCTGTCCCACTTTAACAGAAAGCTCTCTTCTTTTGGATCTTCTTCGTATTAAGCCTGTTTATTCGCCAGGGCCCGATGGTATTCCTAGGTGCGTGCTTAGGTATTGCGCTAAGGCCCTGTGCAAACCTTATGTTTACCTTATCTCTAGAAACCTCTCAATTCCCAAATATTTGGAAGGAATCATTTGTTATTCCTCTTTTCAAAAAAGGTAACAAGTTAGAAGCCAGTAACTACAGAGGTATTTCTAAGTTGTCAGCTATTCCTAAGCTTTTTGAAAAAATTATTATTCAGATCAATCATTTCTCCGTGTCAACACGGATTTATAAAACGTAGATCCACAATCACAAACTTTCTAGAGCTCACTACATTTGTGATAAAAGGCTTCAATAGTAGTTTTCAAGCAGACGTCATTTACACTGACTTTAGTAAAGCATTTGACTCTGTAAATCACTTACTTCTCATTCAAAAACTTGACCTTTTAGGTTTTCCAGTTGATCTGCTTAAATGGATTTCAAGTTATCTAAATGGCAAGTCACAAAGGGTCCTTTTTAAAAATTCAATTTCTGAAATTATCCGTGTTACCTCCGGTGTCCCACAAGGGAGCCATCTGGGTCCGTTACTTTTTACATTATTTATTAACGATCTTCCCTCAATTATAAGTCATTCTCGCGTACTTATGTACGCAGATGATGTTAAGTTGTGCCTGCAGTATAAGGACATTTCCTGCCATTTAAACTTGCAATCCGATCTAGATAATTTTCAAAACTGGTGCCGAGATAATTTACGAAATTTAAACGGTTCCAAGTGCAAGCTGATGACTTTTTATCGGGCCAATCCGATATATGCGACTTACACGTTAAGTGGCAGCTCTTTGGATAGAATAACTCTTGTAAACGATCTTGGTGTTCTCTTGGACCCTAAACTAAAATTTTCTAATCACATTTCGTCCATGGTCAATAAAGCCAGAGGAGTGCTTGAATTTATTAAAAGGTGGTCAAAAGAATTCGATGATCCTTATTTGACTAAAACTTTATTTATTTCGCTAGTCCGTCCGATTCTGGAGTATGGGTCTCCCGTCTGGAGTCCACAATACGGAATACATATTGGTCGTATTGAATCTGTACAAAAAAACTTCCTTATTTTTGCTTTACGGCGCCTAAACTGGGAAGCAAATCTTATCTTACCTTCTTATTCTAGTAGACTTCTTTTGATTAATTTACAATCCCTAGCCAACCGTAGAAAGATGCTTTATTTATAACCTTATACATGGTGATATTGACTGCCCCGACTTGTTAAGTCGGCTAAACTTTTCTGTGCCAAGTAGATTAACTAGAAATTATTTTCCCTAATTTTAAATCATAACTAAGCCTTGCATGAGCCTTTCAGAGTATTATGTTCTGACTATAATAGACTTTTTCCTGTAATATCAAATCCTGACTCTCTGCCGCTCCTAAAACGATTGATACTTGCTTCATTGGCACAAGATTGATCTAACTATTACTTTTTTCCCCGGACCTTTACCTTTATTTTCCTATCTCGCGTCTATCTTATCGCGAATCGTGCCGTACGATACACGGCTGCGCCCCTCGGTCGGTTGGGCGGGTAAGTGGGCCGTGGGACTCCGGGCAAAAAAAAAAAAAAAAAAAAAAAGGTCGGTGCTGTTTTCAAACGTTCATTCAATTGAGTAAAAGGCAATTGTTGTAAACAAAAAAAGCATGGATAAACGTACAAAATCTATCAATATGTACATATACTTAAATTATTTAAATTTTTTCCTAACGTTAAGTATCTTTAAATGGAATTTTTACGATGACAGATGGTGCTTCGAGATACGTAAGTTCAACTGTGCTTTTATGTTCATCATGTTCAAAGTGTGATTTAATAGCATTTTCATCTTACATCCTAACTTCTTAAGAGGATAATATAACTTATAGACAACCAGATTTTTCAAAACCCTTATTTCGTTCAGCGTTGAAATAGATGTTTAAAGTATGATTTCCTTGTTCAACAATCAGTTGCGAAACAATTGTAAAATTGTTTATGTCGCATTTCACTTAGCTTGTTCAACTTCACCCTGTATTGTACTGAAATTCCAAAGCAGTGGCTTGTAGAACTATCGGAAAGGGAGGTCCCCCTCGATAGCCGAACCTGCTCGAAAATGCATTCTTCTAATTAACCCAACACCCAAGACTCACTTTATGGACTTACCCAATGCGAGTTAGCTATGTATTAACAAGTACTAGAATTCCAGGGGGAAAGGGCAGCTGGACTGGTTTCTACCCTCTGCCTCTTTCCAACCTTGGGTCACAACTTTTTTACGACTTTTTATTATTTCGTCAAATCGCACAATGGGCGGGCGGTATTAGTTGCGACTAGGTGGGGTCTAGCCTTCGTACCTTCGACTTAAATTCCTCCGATTCCGCTTCCATCAGTGCCGTACCCCGTCCATCCGATATTTGTGCGTCTCCCGAGGAGGTGAACTCCCCAGGAAAGGGGACCAGAGGGAGGCACGTTCATGCGTAATTCTCTCTCGTATGCTCTGGCCCTGTTTAATGCATTCTGCAGTTGGCGGAAGAAAAAATCCCATTAAAATTAAGTAAAATTGCAGCAGCAGCAGCAGCGTAATCGTAAAAACTTGGCATTTTGATGTTGCAGCAAGCAGTAAAATTTTGAAAAGTTTTTGCCACGCAGATAAGGCGGGGAGCGTAAGACAAAGGCTCTCGCCTGTCGAACCTCCAACTGGGACTGGAATCGGGATGTGGATCTGGCAGTGGATGTGCATGTAGAAGTGGATGTGGATGTGGACGTGGATGTGGATGTGGATGTGGATGTGGATGTGGATGTGGATGTGGATGTGGATGTGGATGTGGATGTGGATGTGGATGTGGATGTGGATGTGGATGTGGATGTGGATGTGGATGTGGATGTGGATGTGGATGTGGATGTGGATGTGGATGTGGACGTGGCTCTGGATCGTGGCACTACGGTGGGTCAGGGGCAGTAGGGGCACGGGGGAGGTGTATTATGTGAGCACCGTGCGAAGGTTGCACATAAAGTGCATGCCGGGGCTATAGGTGGGCCGTGTTCGGAGTAGGGGGCCCGATTCCTCATGAGCCTTTCAAAATGGCGCACATCTTGGCCGGGTGGCATAGACCTTAAGTGTGGCCGCAGTTTATGTTATGGCCGCCGGCCGTAGCTCTAAACTGTTCTACTCTCTTTTCCATAAACCATGTGGTATGCCTTCTAACAATCCGTCGTTTATTTCGACATTATTCAGCGAGCACAATCAAAAATACTGAGAACTATCTCTGGGGAACCTTGGTAAGTTCGGAACGACAACATCCACAGAGATCTTGGCATTCTACCCGTAAAAGATGAAATATCAAAACAAAAAGCGTCCTACCACACCAAGCTAACTTCTCATCCAAACCAGCTCGGCAGGGCCTTAGCCAGGGTTTCCAACCGGACCCGATTGCAACGCAATGACCTTCCAGCTCAGCAATAGTTATTAGAGACCCTAAATCTCGCGCCAGTCACCTTGACTGTCAGCTAGTTCTTTAATTTAAGATTCTATATACGTATTGTTACTCTCAATTCACAGAAGATACAATAAATAAAATGCAAATGTTAAAAAAAAAAATTTTATAGTTATTCAGAAGTGTTCTGGAAAGTTACCGAAATAAACCAGGGCTTGTCATAAATATTTAATAGGCTTGTCATAAATATTCATCAAGGATAGTCATACTCTGATGAAAATAAATATCCCTCATATTGAAAAATATATTTATCATAACTGGGGCAAACAAATAACGTCCATTTTTCAAAAAATATTTATCACAACTAAACATCCCCTACGAGTGATGAAAAAAAAATATATTAGTCTGGCTAACGACTAAATCCGTTTATTAGGGATAGCCTCATATGTATATTAACAATAAACAGAGCAGAAAAAAAGTTGGCCTGAACCATTTTATAGGTCTTATAGGTCATATTATTATAAATCCATTATGAGATAATAAAAATATTAAATTAATGATTTCTTAGGTATTCAGAATTATTTTCATTTAAACTCTATTTTTACTGCCGTTTAAACTCTTTAAAATCTGTGCCAAAACCAAAAATGTTATCTTTTATGACGTATCCCTCAGACTTGGGCAATGCATTAAGAAGAGTATTTTTTTAATATTGCAGTGGTGTATTAAAAAATCGATTTGTTTCTCTTTGTAATAATTCTTTTTCAGTTTATAATTTTAAAAATAAATTCCTAATAATCGTTACAAAAAGACTAATAAAAAATTATGGTGGATTTGTACAGACTAAATAAATTGAAGTCCATTTTTTATACCCTTGCAGAGGGTATTATAATTTCAGTCAAAAGTTTGCAACGCAGTGAAGGAGACATTTCCGACCCTATAAAGTATATATGTTCTTGATCAGCATCACTAGGAGAGTCGATCTAGCCATGTCCGTCTGTCCGTCCGTCTGTCCGTTTCTACGCAAACTAGTCCATCAGTTTTAAAGATATCTGCTTAAAAACTTTCCCGAAACTTATCTTTCTATTGCGGGTAGTATATAAGTCGGTACGAGCCGGATCGGCCGACTATATCCTATAGCTGCCATACAACTGATTGATCGGAAATGCCATAACTTTGGTGTTTGTAAAGTTATTAAGTTGGGATTTTTTATGAGTGGTAAGAATGCATCATATGAATAATTTTGGAGAATATAATTTACAGAATATTCTGCAAGGGTATTTCAACTTCGGCTCCGCCCGAAGTTAGCTTTCCTTTCTTGTTTTTATTTAGCTAAACAGAAATAGTTATTAATTTAGGCGCTGTTTTTTTATACAACACTCTTTTTTCTCTTAATTTTTAGAGATACTTTACGAACACTTAAATTAAATGTAATGTATTTAGTAATATGTATATTCCCATGTTAACAAGAAAGGAAGCAAACTTCGGCAAGCCGAAGTTTATATACCCTTGCAGTTATACAAAACGGCAACATTCTTGATCAGGATCGCGTCCTGAGTTGATATAAGCATGTCCGTATGTCTCTTTGCTTCCTTTCTTGTTCTTAAATATATTAAGTCTTCAAATAACAGTTATTTCTTATTAATGAGGACTTTCATTATATAAGTGATAACAATTATTTTCACTATGTTTAAAGCTTATACAATAGTTGTTTTATCAAAGATGAACTTTTTCATTATATTTTGGTGCTCCTAAGTGAAAGTCCCATAAAAGTGTATGTTCTTACCAGTTCCGCAGTACAACTACGAATACGAAATCCAATGTTCGGCGAAATTTAAAATTACGTAGCTTATATAATTTCAATTACCAAATTTTTTTTTGCTAAAATACGCAGATTTGGACATTTAAACCATTTCTTTACAATACGCCGTCAACGGTAAAATTGTCTGCTCTCAAAACTACTATTAAACAAATTTCTTTAATAAAAAAAAACATTTTAATTACAGCGAAAAGGCAACATGATAAAAGTTTGAAAAAATATAAGTAGATAATAATAAAAATATTGTGTTTTTATTGCAAAATAAAACTAATTTAATAACCTTATGAATACCCTTAAAACAGAAATTAAAAAAAAAACCGTAGATTTAAAGGCAAACAAAATTTTTTCATAGAAGAAATACTCGTATACTCTGGAGGTGTTTTATCAGAGAACTTGTGTAGAAATCAAAAACAAACAAATGGTTGAAGTGAAGAACGTTTTTTTATCGTGGTGATGATTTGAAAGTGTTTAATCAGAAAACGATTTGGTCACTTCAATAATATAATCTACGTAATTTAAAATGTCTCCAAACTTAAAATTTTCTTGTTCTAAACTATACTGCCGAACTTGTGGTTGATAAAACATAAGTTTGTATGGGACTTTTACCCGGGGAGCACCAACGTATACAAATAGTTCGTGGAATTTTGAAAAGGTTATATTTCTTGTTCTTGTGTATTAGACATAATACATAGACATAATTGCTAGCGCAAAATGGTAATCGCACAACTTTTGTTAATCCCCAGCTCGCGTGGAGATAAATCGCACAGTAGCGCAGATCTACTACAATTACTACACCCCGATGGCTCTGGTCAACGGGGCGCCCATGTACCTGACCTACCCGAGCATCGAGCAGGGTCGCTATGGGGCGCACTTCACCCACCTGCCGCTCACCCAGATTTGTCCGCCGACCCCCGAGCCGCTGGCCCTCAGCCGCTCGCCGAGCAGTCCCAGCGGACCGTCTGCCGCCCACCACCAAAAGCACTCGCGTCCCGGAAGCAGCAACGGCACCGTGCACTCAGCCGCCTCGCCCACGATGGTCACCACGATGGCCACCACTTCCTCCACACCCACGCCCACGCCCACCCTCACCCGCAGGCAGAGATCACGCTCGCCCACGCCCACCACGCCGCCGCCTCCGCCCCCGGCCCACAGCAGCAGCAACGGATCGTACCACCACGGCCACCACCTGGTCAGCTCTACGGCTGCCACGTAGCAGTATCGCAATGTTGCTGCCGCAGTGGCAGCAGCAGCAGCGGCAGCTGTCCTCTTTGTGTGAGTATTACGCCCAGCCTCACAAATTAGTCCTAATTCACATTTTTGGCTACAAAATTTACAAAAAATTTACCCAATCTAAGTAACACCTTAATCATAGAATTATAAGAATCTACAATGTTAATTAACAGTAGTTTAATATTTATTCAACATTGAATATGGTTGTTTGGAGACGATATTTTTGGCAAACAAATGTAGATAATCTAAGTAACAGGACATCCCAAAACTGGCTCCATGCGTTGGTCTCACTTCTCGAATAGTTTGGAGCCACCTCACTGTTTTTCCTTGCACACTTGCAGCTCATTTCGCATGCTGGCCCAGGCGCGTTGCCTTTAATCAAATCAATTTCGCAGCATAGTTTTATGTTCACAATTTGGGTTGGCTGGCTCATTCCCGTCTCGGTCCCTGGACGAGATCCCAGTCTTCGCCTGCGGAACGGGTTGCAGTGGAGTGTCGGTTGCACTTCCGTACTGCGCACGAAAGTATGCAATGGCCTTTTCGCCATTTGTCCTGATGTCTGCAACGTGGGCAACAAAAGCAGCCTTGATCCGGGCTCCAGATGAAAAACAATTCCTCTTGGCCCGACATGGCCAGCACCCTTTCGGCACCGCCTTCGCCCCTGACAATTGAAGCATTTGCTATTTTCTTGGTGCTGCATTCTGCAGTTGCTTAATTCGGAGAGGCAAGTGTTGAATTTCCATGCTGCTGTCATTGGCATTTTTGTTTATATTTTCATTGAGATGTGCAAAGGCGAGCTTGTGTTTTGTTCCCAGCGCTTGAGCATTTTGTAGCCTTTTGTTTTGCTAAGCGATTTGCTTTAATTAAAAACACAAGTGGCGCCAGCAGCGACAAGAGCTTCTCCAGTTGCCTCTAGAAAAAGCGGGGACTGGGTCTGGTGTTGGGGGCTGGGGCTGGGCATCTAAACATCAAAACTTACGCTTCGCACATTCTTTTTTGAGTTCGTCGGTTTCCTATTTAACGATGCCCCAGGCAGACCGCGAAGACGACAATTCAGAATGCATATTTCAATGTGTTGGTCTCGTCCAAGGTAATAAAACATTCGCATTGCAAAATTATGAAAGAGCAGCGAATCGGCATCTAAATCTTGTCTATAAACTGTGCAGCGTTCCTGGCCCTTCGATTGTTTTGCACCCATTAAAACCCCCAACCAGCCCGACGGAACTGTCGCCTCTTACCGCACTCTTGTGGAATATTCCGGCATCAAAGGGACGCAACGCAGTGTCAGTGTTCTGTTTTTATGGGTCTGCATCATAAAACCAAAACTGAATCGCACGTTAGCTGCGTGAAAATATTCTTTCTGAGGACGCGTCTGTTGGCAACCATTTCTGCCCTCTTCTAAGCCTAGAACGTCGGGCTGCAATTAAATGTTCCTTTGAGAGGGCGAGACTACAAAGTCAGGCAGTTGGATCTCGTAAAACTATCGCAAAGTTCATTTAACCCCGTGACGGGGATCTGCCAAATCAAACTTATTAAAAAGAGTCGGTCGAAAAAAAAGAATGGAAACATCGGCAACAACAAACAATTATTCTGGCAAAACTCAAAACCATAAAAGCAGGCAAACAATACCGAAAACTTTTACGAGCCTTGGGGAGATCCTGCGAGCAGCAGTTCCTGAAAGCATTTCATTTCGGCAAGAAACAAACGCACACAAGGAGCAAATATCCTTTCGAATGGCACTTCAATTCCGTTGCAACCCCCTTTTGTTGCCGTGGCCAAAATGGCAATAAATGCATAAGTTTCCATTTTACGATATTTTGTTTCCATTTGCTGCCGCGCATTTTTCTAGACAATCCTCCTTTCCACCTTTTCACCGCCGAATGCACTGGAAGAATATTTACCGCCCACAGTAATACTTCTTTTGGTCTAATTATATCCTTCTGCTAATTTGCTTGAACACATTTAAGATGTATCTGAGGACACTGTAAATTGACTGGTGCCTTGGCACATAAAAAGTGTCAGACGAATAGGCAGAGCAATGTATAAAAATACATCAACCATAGTTCTATGGGCATTGTGCAAGCATCAAAGTGACAGAAACATGACAAACAAGAAAGGAAAGCTAACTTCGGGCGGAGCCGAAGTTGATATACCCTTGCAGAATACTCTGTAAATTATATTCTCCAAAATTATTCATATGATGCATTCTTAATACTCATAAAAAATCCCAACTTCCTAACTTTAAAAACACCAAAGTTATGGCATTTCCAATCGTTCAGTTATATGGCAGCTATAGGATATAGTCGGCCGATCCGTATGAAATTTGGAATGTCGGATTAATTGGCCCAAAATAAAACCCATAGGAAATCCCAACTTTCTAACTTTACAAACACCAAAGTTATTGCATTTCCGATCAATCAGTTATATGGCAGCTATAAAATATAGTCGGCCGATCCTTATGCAATTTGGTAGGTCGGATTGATTGAAAAATATAAAACCCATAGGAAATTCCAGCTTCCTAAATTTACAAACACCAAAGTTATGGCATTTCCGATCAATCAGTTATATGGCAGCTATAGGATATAGTCGGCCGATCCCGGCCGTTCCGACTTATATACTGCGTGCAAAGGAATGAAGGGTGTGTGCAAAGTTTCAATTCGATATCTTTAAAACTGAGAAACTAGTTCGCGTAGAAACAGACAGACGGACAGACAGACGGTCAGACGGACATGGCTATATCAACTCAGGAGGTGATCCCGATCAAGAATATATATACTTTATAGATGGAGATGTCTCCTTCACTGCGTTGCACACTTTTGACCAAAATTATAATACCCTCTGCCAGGGTATAAAAATGTTTAGGAACCGCTAGTCAAAGAGTTCGGGCTTGTCTAAAATTATAAACTACACCTATGTGTCCCTTAAAATATCGGACCGTTATTTAACTAAATTAACAATTTATATTATTTGAGTGTTGAATTAATAGTAAATCAGTTTTTTATGGACCGATCTTACCCCACTTTAGACTACTAACTTCCGGTAGTTTCCAGAAGTAGCAACTTTGTAGCCTATTCTGGAATTTGTATACGGCAAAGATTGTGCATAATCATACATTCAACATTATACAATATACGCAGGGATATTATTGTTGCCACACAATTTCCGCCGATTCCTAATTTCCGCTGAGTTGCCATTAAAAAGAGTAAATCCGTCCGCTTTTAATGCTCCTCAGTCATAATCGTCCCCTGAGAGCGAGCCTGTTTTTGATACCCGGGGCTGCCATATTAAATGCAATGCTTGCCATAAAAATAAAACACAACAAAATAAAGGAATAAAAACAAGAATGTTATATGTAGTTTTCAGTGAGCGCGGTTCGAGGTTTTGGTTTCGGTTTCAGCTTACTCTGCTCGAATTTCGCCCTGAAATGCTTCCCTTGTTTCTGCCCCATTTGGACTGCTCCTCCTCCACATCGACATCCACATCCATGGCACTTTCAATCCGCTGTTCAGGCTCAGAGCGCTCACACATTCATTTGTTTTTCGGTGTTCGTGTTTATTGTTCTTCGACGTCTTGCGTGCTGGGCGCCCTTCGGTGTTTATGATGCCGCGTTACGCTTCCTCTTCTTTTTTTGGTTTTAGTGGACACGCATTATTAAAAAATAAACAATAATGTATGGCGTATACAAAACCAGAAACCAAAGCAAACCAATCCGAAGCGAACCGAACCGTAGTCAGCTTAACTCAAGGGGCTCAAGAATCACTTTTAGCTACTCCTTTTTCAGTGGAAACTTTTTCTTGGCAAACATAAAAAGTGGACTTCATACTACAAAGGCAAATAAAAATGCAAATATATAACCTCTAGAAGGGAAGAGAATGGGGTGTACTCGGTGAAAAAAGGATAAATGTCATTTAAGCATTGACAATTTTCACATATAAACAAGAAAAGAAGCAAAATTCGGCAAGTCGAAGTTAATATATCCTTGCAGTTATTACAAAACGAGTACATTTAGATTTTTATGCCTTTATTACTAAAAAGAATGAAGCTACATATGTCGATTTAGGGCTGCATTTTGCCATCGTTTCTATGGCAGCTACATATATGATATTGTTGTATTGTATTTAAATATTATCAAATCCCAAAGATCAACAAAAAACAAATTAAAAACAACAAAGTTATATCAACTGCGTTGCACACTTTTGACCAAAATTAGAATACCCTCTGCAAGGGTATAAAAAGGTTTCAAAAATGCTTTATATTTGTGAGTAAAAATCAGAAGTTATTTATTCTTAAAAAAATGCAAGATTATTTGTTTTAAACTGTAATGCTTATTTTATTAATTCAAAATAGATGTGCTATACATGAAATACATCTTATTCAGGTCCGTCGAGAGCCACACCGGGCCCGGGCCCTCGGACACGGGCCCTTTTTCGATTCTTATTTGAATTATACAGAAGTGTTATACATCAGAAGCTAAATGAGTTTAGTCACAGAACAAAAGTGGACTTTTTGATTTATGTTTTTCTTTCAAAAATGTTTCTTAACATCTAAATTTTCGAAAAAAATTTCTCGCTGCCGTGCCCCTGACCAATGCGGGCCCCGGAAAAATGTGCCGGCTGTCTCCCTCTCATCGGGCCTGATCTTATTCAATTTATAATCTTGGGCTAAAATAAATTTAAATTTATTATTTTGTTTATGTTCTCAAGACAACAGGCAGCTTTGTTTTACATTTGTTTACAATTTAGAATTTATTGTCCATTGATTTTTTCATTGGTATTATAGTGCAGAGCTAGTAAAAGTGGTTTTCAGTGTTATCTTGAGCTAAAATGACTGCAACAATTAGAAATCAGACAAAACGAATCGAGAATCGAGGTATAGCGCCTGCCGCATTATCTTAAAACGCGTCGTAAAAATCACATTTCGCATTATAAAAATCGGGTCGGGACCCAGATGCTTCCCATATTGTGCGGACCAGGCTGCCAACCCATACCAATCCAACACATTTCATTCCAGCCCAGCCACTTGGTCTGGTCGTGGGCAACGGTGGCTATAAAATTGCTTTTACGAGCGCCAGAGCGCAGCTCATTGCTTAAGAGTCCGAGGACGCGGACTTGGACTGTGTTCAGCAGGTAAGCTGGCCAAGGATATCTGGGCCCGGTGTCGTCTTCGCCTTAGCTGCCCTTGACTGACTGTCAGACATTACAATGATTTTAATGGATTTTATGGCCGAGACAGTGCACCCATATGGGCGCACTGTGATCGTTGGTACTAAAAATTCTTTTATGCCGAACTAGCGCTTAAGCATATTGGCAGTGCAATGTTGAATTTCTAACTAACTAAGAAGCCGACACACTAATCTATTTAAAACGTATTTTTGTCTTTTCACAGCGATAATTAATTAATATCAACACCTTCGCTGAAGATCATTTCTATGGATGGCCCTGACGTACAGAGTGTAACAAATATTCCCTGATTCCACAGAATGTTATTTAATATCTAACCTTAATATCTAATCTTTTACATAATTCCATCGAAACATAAAAATCATAGATCATCAGAATATGAAAGTGTAATCCCCTCAAAATCTTTTCAAATTGATCTCAAATAAATAAAGATAGCACACCTAAATCATAAAAGCTCTATGACGAGTTATGAATGATGTATGTGTCAGCAGTAACTCTTCGTGTATTGTATATATAACAGTTAATTTTTAAAAAGTTTCTCTGCAAGAAAATAATTAAGAATCTAATATCGATCAGCACAAAATTTAAACCTACAATAGGCACAATTTTATATTAACCAGTTCTAGTCCTAGGCCTTACTGACTTAAGAAACGAAATCAGTTCATTTTGTTAAAAATTCCTCAATATACCTACATAAAACCAGTTTGATTGATATGAAATTCTCAGCTTAAAACAAACATTTTATTTAACCTTTATTAAGAATATATTATATTTTCTTGGGCTGTGTGCTGCCTTGCGAAGAAAGTATGTGGTTATTATTACTTCTTGAGAACTGATTGGGCAGAAAGAAGTGTAGCGTACATTTCTAAACTTAAAACAAAATTATTCTTAATACATCAAAATATTTCTTTTGTACAGTTCGACAAAAACCAAAAATGTTATGCTATTCAGATTATAGTGGAATTCGATTGTATCCATATAAACAAAAGAAGCGAAATATTAAAATAAGTATATCAAAACATAGTAGAACACTTTTAAATTTAACAAAACTCATTATAAATCACCAAACAATATAAATGGTATTCTAGTTAATTTTAATAAAAATGCTTCAAAACAAAGAAATAAAAACAAAAAGGAAATTTACATTTATCTTAAATAAATATTTCGCTGTAAATAAAATCAAAGAATTGTTTTATGAAATACAAATGAGGAACGACAATGAAATAAACTTAAAATCGCAACAGCTTTGGGCAACTTCACATTCCAAATAGACCTTTAAGGTCATCTATAGTAAGTTTGGAACTAACTGTGGAGCCCGTTAGGACGCCATTAGCCAATTCCAATTTTTTATCCTGCAAGGCCTTGATCCGCTGCTCAACAGTGTCCACACACATAAACTTGTAGATAATCACGTCTTTTTTTTGTCCAACGCGATAAATTCGGTCCTGGGCCTGAGCCTCCAACTGGGGATTCCAGTGAAGATCCAAAAGCAAAAGGTGATTGGCACCTATCAGGTTCAAACCCACACCGCCAGCGGTGAGGGAGAGCAAAAGAATGCGGTTTTGATTGTTTGGATCGTTAAACTGATTCACAATATCCTGACGGCTTTTCACCGGAACGGCTCCGTTCAGAGACAGCGTCGGCACTCTATCCTTATTTAAATGATCCCGCAGAATGCCTAGCACCGAGGTCCACTGCGATACTACTATGGCTTTATCGTCCGAGCTCTTTAGAATTGATGACTTGAGTATGTCTATTACCTTTAAAATTTTTGAGGAAGGGCGGTTTAAATTAAATACCGGATTACTGCGCTTCATCAGATTCTTAGAGGCCTTGGCGATTCGAGCTTCATCTGCAGCCAGAGGAGGGCCAGCATAACCTTCATCTCCTCTCATGGCACCAGAAGGATGAGCCTCACTGGAGGTATTGGTAATGGCCAGTTTATTCAGTTGTGCTAACAAGTCGATTTCCGGTGAATCGCTATCACTGTTCGCTCCCATATTCTGTGCCTCCTCCCCATCCAGCATCTAAAAAAAAACAAAAACGCTTTAGACAAAAATTTTAATACTAATATAAGAAAGCAAGCGAACTTTGGCAAGCCGAAGTATATAGTCCTTGCAAGAATAATAAAAATGTAATATTTTATAAAACGATGATCCTTCTTCCACCTTTCGATAACATTTTCGATCGCTATATGATGTAGTGATTTCGACTTATCTATCAGTTTAATATCTATTTTGATCATACTTAGCAAAACGACTAATTTCTGTTACAGGTAGCACATAAATCGGAAGGAATATAAAACTATAACTTCGTTATTTCTAAACATATATGGATATACTCCACATACTCCTCATAAAGCTGTCATAAATTTTAAAAAAGTATATTTTTGTTGTTTTTAATTTTCTTTTTCATTGGGATTTGGTAATATTTAAATACTATGGAATTACGGTTTTAATGAAATTAAAATCGAACACCTATATTATATAGCTCTCATAGGAAAATCTAAAAAATAAAAAAATAAAAATTTAAAAAAAGTTATTTTTTCTGGTTTTCTATTTATAAAAATATTTCTTTGAGAAATAGTAAATATTTACTATATCAGAATTACGCTTTTAGTTTTGTCAAAATCGGACAACAATATAATATAGCTGCCAAAGAAACGATGGCAAAATGCAGCAAAATCGGCATAGCTTTATTGCTTTTAGTATATAGGCATAGAAATCGAAATACAGTCGATTTGTAAAAACTGCAAGGGTATATAAACTTCGGCTTGCCGATGTTTAATTCCATTTTTGTTCTTTTTAACTTAAACTCACCGCATCGATCAGCCCCGGATGACAACAAATCTGTCGCAGGCGCAACAATAGCACAAGAATATCATGAGATTTTACCTCCTTTTTGCTGCTAGCCATTCTGGAGAACTTTTCGTGCATTTTGTAATAAGCCCCATTGGGATCCTTTATTTGATTGTAGGTTGGTTTGTTGGCTTCGCTTCTGTAATTAAAATCGGTGTCTTTCTCGGCGCGTTGATGGAGAAACTGGGCGAAAAGTGTCCTGGAATATGTCATCACTGTTTGGTAAACGTTCATCTCTTCAATACCCAGCGATATCTCCATGAGACGTATCTCCTTGTTGGGCAGATTGTTCAGCTTGCCATCCAACTGCAACTGTGCCTTAGTGCGCCTCAGCATGATCGACTTCATCAGCAGATTGAGGCGGTTCTGCCCACCAGCGCTCTTGTTGTCAATCCACTTTTTCCATGTGTTTAAATCATCGAAGGGATGGCAGCGTAGGAACTTTAATAGCGCATACACATCAAGTTCCTTGTTTTGGATTGGAGTGCCAGTCAAAGCCCAACGATATTTACCTCGCAAATCACTGACGGCTATTGATGACTGTGACTTGTGATTGCGCACCACATGCGCTTCATCCAGGATTATCCGTCGCCACCTGACGCCGAACACGGCACTTAAATTCTTGTGCTCCCGGGCTACGATTTGGTAGGTTGTCACCACCATGTCGTAGGTGCGAAGGTATTTACCCTTGGTTTCGCGGTTGTTGCCGTGGTGCACGCAAACGGTCAGCTTGTGACGTGACACCTTGGAGTCCACCTCGCTCTCCCACTGACGTAGCAAGCTTGCCGGGCATACTACTAAAGTGCCACCTTTGTGGGCTGAAAAATTTGTAACAATTATAAACACATTTTAATTAGGTAATAAAATATTTAAAGGAAATCAAATTGATTAACACACTTTATATTTAAATGAAATCCTGGAATTGACACTTACTGTTTTTCCGTCCCTTGGACTTCCATTCGCCAGTACTTTTTCGCTTTTTGTTTTTCTCATCATCACTGTCGCTGTCGCTACTCTGATCTTCTTCCTGCCCTCTCTCTTGGCGATTCTTGCATGCTAGCACGGATGAGATCATTGTCAGAGTTTTGCCTAAGCCCATATCGTCTGCCAGAATTCCCCCGCGAGTAACCTGTCGCTCGCGCCATGACATCCAGGCTAAGGCGTGCTTTTGGTGATCCATCAGTGCGATTTTTAAGCCTTTGGGATCCTCCGCCAGCACTTGGGGTCCAGGGCAATCCTTCAGTGAGCCATGGAGGTCCTACAAAAACAATCATTAGCCGCTTTGCACTCTATTGGGAGAAATGCATTTTCTGCTATAAAAATTCAGGTTTCGAATTCTTAATCTTGGCATGCTCTTGGTTGCCCGCCGCACAGTAACTCGTGCCCAGCGACCTCCAAATATGAGCATGCCACTCAGATATCCGTTCTGACTCATCACAAATGCTAAAAGGGTAAAAAGTCGGCACGTGCGAAATTCAGTATTTGATCAGTTTAAAGCGATTTAGCCTTGTAAACTGTTACCTTTATAGCAATATGGACAACTAAAAAAATTAGAATAAAGAAAGGAAGCAGTTTTTACAAATCGACTACATTTCGATTTATTTGCCTATATTACTAAAAACAATGATGCTATGTCGATTTTGCGCTGCATTTTGCCATCGTTTCTATTGCATCTATATGATTTTGTTGTCCGATTTTAATTTAATTAAAACCATAAATCTATAATATTTAAATATTACAAAATCCCATTTTTTTCCCGATTGTTCCTATGGGAGCTATTTGATATAGTCGCCCGATCTGTCTCGTTCCGACTTATATACTAACTGCAATAGAAAGACAACTTTTGGGAAAGTTTCAAGTAGATAGCTTTAAAACTGAGAGACTCTTATGCGTAGAAACGGACAGACGGACGGACAGACGGACATGGCTAGATCGACTCTCCTAGTGATGCTGATCAAGAACATATATACTTTATAGGGTCGGAAATGTCTCATTTGTCCCCTTTGACTGATAATACCTTCTGTAAGGGTATAAAAATCTTACGGTAAGTATTAGTTTGTCATACCACTTAAATCGGCCTTTTTATTTCAAAGAATAATAAATTCATAAAAATGGTCCTTAATTATAATTTTTCTCAAGCTTTAAAATTAAAATATTGGAGTTATCGTTACAGAAACAAATCTACATCAAAAATGCAAAAAAAAAATATATCCGCAAGTTAGTCATTTTACCTTCAATAAAAAAAGATAATAGCTTGTAAACCAATATTTTCAAATTTTAGAAAAATAATGTTAAGTACTAAATAAATTTAACAATTATTTTTAGGGAGAACGATAGCAACTTAGTTGAAAAAAATCAGTAACCTATTATTATTAAATTCGTGTGGTACCTAACATTATTATTCCAAAATTTATATGTATTTTTTTGCAAACTTTTATATCAGAAAGATATCCTCATCCTATGATGAAATGGAGCAACAATGACTTTGGAAAGCACTTTATTAATGAAATAAAAATAGGTGATTGGCATAAGAACTTTTTTTAGTTACGAGTGTACTTGGGTTTTGTAAAAAAACAAGAAAGGAAAGCTAACTTCGGGCGGAGCCGAAGTTTATATACCCATGCAGAATATTCTGTAAATTATATTCTTCAAAATTAATAATAAGATGCATTCTTAATACTCATAAAAAATTCCAACTTCCTAACTTTAAAAACACCAATGTTATGGCATTTCCAATCATTCAGTTATATGGCAGCTATGGGATATAGGCGGCTAGGTCGGATTGATTGGCCAAAAATAAAACTCATAGAAAATCCCAACTTCCAAACTTTACAAACACCAAAGTTATGGCATTTCCGATCTATCAGTTATATGGCGACTATAGGATATAGTCGGCCGATCCCGGCCGTTCCGTTTTATATACTGCGTGCAAAGGAAAGAAGGGTGTGTGCAAAGTTTCAATTCGATATCATCAAAACTGAGAGACTTGGTTCGCGTAGAAACAGACAGACGGACATGCTTATATCAACTCAGGACGCGATCCTGATCAAGAATATATATACTTTATAGGGTCGGAGATGTCTCCTTCACTGCGTTGCACACTTTTGGCCAAAATTATAATACCCTCTGCAAAGGTATAAAAATAAATAATAACATATTTTTTATTACATGCAATTTATAAATAAATTAAACAAATATATACCTCCGCAATACCTTCGCTTTTGTTAAATGGATATTTTTATTCCCTTGCAGAGGGTATTATAATTTCAATCTAAAAAATTTTCAACACAGTGAGGGGACATTTTCGACCCTATAACTATTTATATTCAACAAAAGAGTAGATCTAGCCAAACTAGTCCCTCAGTTTTAAAACTGTCCAAAAAGTTGTCTTTCTATTGTAGGTAGTATATATGTCGGAACGAGCCGGAAAGCTCCCATAGGAACAATCGGAAATTTTTTTTGTTCTTTGAGTTTTGGTCATATTTAATTACTATGGAATTACGGTTTTAATTAAATTAAAATCGGACATCTATATCCCATAACTCAAATAGGAAAAACAAAAAATTAAATTAAAAATTAAAATTAAAATAATTTTATTTTGCTGTGTTTTTATTTATCAAAATATTCTCTTGAGATATGGCTTCATTATTTTTAATAATATAGGCATAGAAATCGAAATGTAGTCGTGTTGTAATAAGTACAAGGGTATATCAACTTCGGCTTGCCGAAGTTTGCTTGCTTTTTGTTTTTTATTAAAATATGTTTTGTATTGCTTTTTGGTGACCAAATTAACAAATTTTGATTTGAATGTTTAATTATGTTATTTAACCAACCTTCAATGATTCCACGGTGAGGGCCTTCTGGTTGTTGAACGTGGCCATTCCCTGGGTGCCTGTGTAAACAGGCTTGATTTGATTGACCTCTGCCGACAAGTCTTCCCAGTCAGGTGTGTCGATTTGAGGGGCCTTTGGTGCATTGAATATTGCGTTGGTAACCTTTATTGCGGGCACCCTACTCGGTTCCACCTTTAATCCGTTTGCAATTTGTGCCTTCACTTCTACCTCTTTGCGCAGGGCAGCTATGCGCTTCATAATCTGGCTGCCCTTGTCGGGCAGCTTGTGGGCCACCTTCTCAAACAACTTCTCCGCATCACTAAGCTGAGCACGACTCTCTGCCAGCTTGCGCATCTCCTCCTCGTAGACCACCTGGCTAACCACCCTCTGTTCCTCGATCTTCACCTTTGATTGGTGTTGAGCGGGCGACGTTTTTAACTTGAGGGCCGCCTGTATGGTGGGCTGACTAAGAGACTTACTGGCCTTGATCACTGGAGCGCCAGCGTTGCCTCTTGGAGAATAGGATCTAGATGACCGCACTAAATTAGAACCGGCCATGTTTTCCTTGTTGTTGCTGGTGTCTTCATCCGTACTAGACAATATCTCAATGGGCGTCTCCTTGCTGCTGAGAATGAGCACGTCACTTCCGCTGGACTCATCCAGAGGCTCTGTATCCGCAGAGCCCAGGGTTGAATGGAGGGCTTCTTGGATGTTGCCGGCGAACTGAGTGGTGTAGCGCGGCACGACAGCTCCTTGAGCGGTTGCCTGTCTAGTCTCCTGCCCCTCATCGCTGTATTCGATCTCGCTGTCGCCATCGCTGAGATCCTGGGGCCGCACTCCGGTGATACTCATACGGGTGCATGGAGACAGGGCGCGCTGTTCCAGTTCTTCGTCCTCATTCTCGGTATCGGAAGGTATTCCCAAGGGCCGGAGCATTTTTCTTTTGGTGCTCTTGGCGTGCGGTCGAAAGCTGTCGTTCTCCGATTCACCAGATACCTCAGATTCCTCCGACTTACCGGTCTCTTCCGATTCCTCCGATTTACTGGTCTGTCCTGATTCATCCGAGCGCTCCGCCAGCTTTGAATCCTCCGCTTCAGTGTCGGTTTCATCTATAATGACGCCAGCCCCTTTGCTATTTTGGCTGAGATGAGAAGATTGGCTTGCTAGGCCTAGATCGCATGGAACGTGAACAAAGTAATAAACAATATCCAGCCGCCCCACCAAAAACTAACCTGAACTTGTGTTGTTAACCACCGAATCCTCCTCTTCATTGCTGTAATATTGTTCGCTTTCGCTGGACATTTTTACCTAGAATTAATTTACGAAAAATCCTGGGAACTCAGCGCCATTTAATTTAGAATGACAGCAAGGACAGGGATGCCATATTCGCACAAAATATCGATATTTTATGGAGATGAACTTCCAGACATTGGTTGAACAGAAATGTTTATATGGTATTTCCACGGAACACATCCCAGCGGAATGCTTGATTCAACAATAACAATTCACCATCCACTATATAATGGTAAGAATGTCAAATATTAAATATTAATAAAGAATTGCACTTAATGAACTAGAAAATTTTTAATTTTTTTAAATTTAATTTTGCTTGGCCGAAAGATAGGCATTTGTATATTATCATTATGTAGAAAAAAAAGGAATCTCGGAGCGTACAGGATAAATATTGTCATTTTGCGCAAAAAGCTAGGCGAAAACTATGTATATTTAAGCCTAGTATCCAGATCGACGAAAACCGTACGCCAGTCATGAGAGAGAGCGAGGGGCAAACAGCTGGCGTTCACTTTTCGTCGGGCCTTTTTTTCACGTCGGTCCCCTGATCGACGAAAAAAATACCAGAAAATTCCATTGCGTTGCCAGTCTGCGGAAATTAACTTTGGGTGAACCCTAGCGAAAAGATTAAAAAATTTTGCCTCTTGTCAGAGCAAAATGTTTTTTAGGTCCAGAATGTACGAAAAAACACAATAAAAGTGCAGCTATGAACTTTAAATTAGCAAATAATTATCAGTAAATTAAAAAAAAAACTGTTAAATTTAAATTGTATTGTTTTTTAATTTCTTTGTACAGCGGCAGACTTGTCTTGCCAAGGTATTTGATAATATCTTTTAAAGGCTCTTTCCCGCAAATACGATATTTGAATTTTAACTGCTTGTCAACAAACCCAGCTGATTGACAGTACGACCGTAGCACGCTTAAATCTGATGAACTCTCGAAACTTTGGTCACACTGGAAAGATTAAAGTTTTTGCGCTAGCGTAATCTTTTGTCGATCTGGATACTAGGCTTTAAGAAGAAACCCAATAGGGTTTGATAGTCACCACATCATCCAAGATGGGAAAACTGCTAACAGTTATGGCAAAGTCAATTTTCCTTTGAAATTGTTGCTTCCCACTTTTTAGATCCCGGTTAAGGTAACGCATTTTTATTGAAGCGTTCTACCGCTAATGCAAAATTTTTTATTTAGATTTCGGTTACTATCCATTTTATTGGCGGGAAAATTTAACTTTCATAATCTCTTCTTCTTCGCTTTTGCAACAGTGGGTTTCTGGGTCGCAACACTATTTTTCAGTGGCTGTGTGATGACCGCTTCCTCCATCCGCAAATGGAATAGTGGGATGAGTATAGAACAGTTTTATTACAGCTATCGAAAAGCCATTTGTTGACTACATTGCTGGGCAAGGCGGCAGCAACCAACACTGACCAGGACTTGTTCGAAAGTGTTTGAGCAAGTGAAGCGTAATAAATTGTTGTGACGTTTTTCAAGTTTTCTTAGAAAATGGCGACGGACAGTAAGTATTAAATCAAATATCAACTGGTCACTAAAAAGAATCGAATTTCAGAGTCGCAAAGCCCGAACTCGATAACGGATTCGCCGCCCTGTTGCAGTTCAGCAGCGATCAGAAATTTTAATAATTTGTCTGATATTGAAACTTCGACGTCTTATCAGATGAACTTTTCCTCATCATCTGAAGACAACGAAAATAGTGAACGACCGCATAATGTCCATTATCAAACGGTCGCCAACTTGAGCGACAGTTCTGATGAAATTAGTAACCAGCGGGTGCTAGATGAAGCGGGTATAGAATTAACCAGTGGTAGGCGGTTGTATTTATAATTACAACTTTTCCTGTTACTTATTGTTATTTTACCAATAGAATACGCAAACAATGCAGGTGCCATTTTCGTCAGCGCAATGGAATATTCGGAAAAAAAGAAGCAAATCGATAACCTGGTTCAGAAAATGCTTGGCATGGAACAACTGCAGCGTCAGCTTGAAGAGAATGGATCTAACAACGAAGAGCTCCTCGATCTGAGATTGCGCTTGGAGAAGCTTAATACGCGCTTGGAGTTATTGGGCGAATTTCTAGACACCCTCCGCGTCCAGGAGGATCAACCGTCTAACAAGGTCAATGAGGAGCCCGAGCAGATCGAGCAACCCCGTTGGTCCAATTTGTATTCCGGCCTGAACCGCCACCGGCACAAAACCAAGCACACTTCGGCCGAGTTCTATCAGCACAAGAGCAACATCATCAACAGCCTGAAGGTATTTTTTTTTCCGATTTAAAATAAGCTGTAATTCTGATAGTTGAGGCCAATAATTTAGCATTACAAGGACTTAGTTCGTTAATGCAACACACATTTGTTTTTTTTTCTGCAAACAGCAGGTTTGCTTAAAGTCTTTTTCCATTTGATATGATACTTTAAATGCGTTACATTAAATATAGTTTTAAAACGGTTAACGGAACTTAATAAGCTTTTCGGAATAAGAAGGTCTTAAGTGGCTTCTTCACGTCCGTCTTTAAATTGCCTTACATACGTTCTTGAACAGCATCAAGATCCAGCCAAGTCAGTCTGTCCGCCCGTTTCATCGCTAGTTAGTCTCTCAGTTTTAAAGCTATTTAAACGAAACTTCCAAAAGTTGGTAAATTATAATCGAAACGGGCTATATTTTGAAAAACCTAATTTTAAGATATTCTTTAAAGTTTGCAATGCAAATAGCAGGCATCTCGAGTTAAATTTCGGAACCTTTGTTAAATGTTATTATGGGTATACATATCTCGGATCGAACTCGGAGTTTAATGCTCACCAAACACTCTACGCCTAACAACTAAATCTATCGAAGCAGAGGTGCCCAATTTTTTACTGCGCGCAAACGGACAGAAGAAATAATTAAAAAGACCTTAATTTTATAATCATTTTATTCTGTGATATTTAAATGTATTTTTGAAATTTTATAAAAATTCTATCTTGAGTTCATTGCGTATATGTTACAACAGAAAAAAGTAATGTTCATTTTTCTTTTATTTTCGTATTCATTTTCATATAGTCCTTCTATTAAAGTTTTTTTTTAATTGTATATATCGAGTAAAATATTTTATATCAAATTTAGTGACGAAAAATGATTGCAATTGGCAAGTAGGTTGAATGACAAAATTTTAAAAAAGGTAATTTAATCAAATACATATGTATAATCCGAAAATCAAATGTACTCAGAAATTTTTTTTATGTCAAGAAATGGATTTGTTTTAAACATCAAAAATTCGACAACAAACTAAAGGATTGTATCCATTGGCTCTTGCTAAAGTAGCTCACAAGATTACTTAATCATTTACTGAATAACTTTAAATTAGATATTGGATTAAAAAAAAAAGAATTTAAAATTTGTCAAAAGACTCGTAAGCTTTGTGAGCTCTACACTTCGAGAATGTACAAGTCAGCTGGAAAAAATAAATTGTCCAATTGAAAAATATTATTACAAACATCTGTAAAAAAAACAAAAAAAACCTTAAACTAAATAACAAGATTTAAGTGAAAAAGGCATAGATTTTTACCGATGGGGCACTGGTATTATAGGCTTCCATGTATCTTGTCTATTCTAAGGTGACAGTACAAAAAATTTTGGTAATATTAGCAATTTTTAAAATAGTTATTTTTATATCAAAACCTTTCATTTTTTAAACATTAAGCAATGAATTTATTTTTTCGGAACTTTAAAATTTGTTTTCGTAGTATTTTTAATTTTCTACCTTCTTAAAATAAATTCATTAGGACTTTATTCTAAAGCATCCCCAATTCTTTTCGGGGATTAGAATAATAGCAAACTTTGCCTGTCGTTTTGAGGATGATTGTTATTTGCTTGAGGGAAAAAAGAAACGCCAGTAGAAGTTAAAAAAAATGTTATTTTAACAGACTATGTTTACGAGAATGTCCTCTGGATGCCAAAAAAGAATTGGTTGTCATTTTCAAAACTAAGTTGTTTTTAAGATATTTTCTTATATGTATCTTGCTCCCTTAATAAAATACAAAATTTTTTTTTAAAATAATTATTTTAACGAATTACCTTTTTTCTTTTACTTACAAACATTTAATAATAACACTTTGGTCACCAAATTGGTCACCAGAGTTACAACAGATAAACGTTGTCATTTATTATGCTTTTGACTTTCGAAATGACGTTTTTAGCCACATGTGTTGTAAAAAATTAAAAATTTGTATCTTTTTATACCCTTGCAGAGGGTATTATAATTTCAGTCAAAAGTTTGCAGTGCAGTGAAGGATAAATTTCTGACCTTATAAAGTATTCTTGTTCAGCATCGCCAGGAGAGTCGATCTAGCCATGTCCGTCTGTCCGTCCTTCCGTTTCCAGGTCTCTCAGTTTTAAAGCTATCTGATTGCAATTTTCCCAAAAGTTCTCTTTCTATTGCAGGTATTATATAAGTCGGGATGAGCCAGATCGGGCATATCATAGTCATTAAGTCGTTTTGTCATAACTTCGGCTTGCCGAAGTTTGCTTCCTTTCTTGTTTTGCGTATTTTCATTCTAAAACTTCTGAAAAATATTCACCAACATCTTTACATATAATACCTTCTGATAAATTTAAAATTTACCTTTTTTAGCATATATATTTAAAAGTCTATAATCTAAACTAAATTTTCAGATGCTCTATGAGCCCTCGGAACCCAGTCCCACGGCCGATGACTTAGAAGAGCAGCCTGCCCTCCTTATGGTTCGCCTGCTTAAGCATCAGAAAGCAGCCCTTAAATGGATGCAGTTCCGTGAGCGCCAGAAGATCTGCGGCGGAATTTTAGCTGACGATATGGGTTTGGGGAAAACCCTGAGTATGATTTCCCTGGTGCTGGCTTCACAGGGAACTAAAAGCAAAAAACGAGTTGAAAAACAGCGTTCCTTGGAGTTAAAGTGGACCCAGGAGTTTAATCTAGTGTACACTAAGAAAATCCCCAAATTTAATATTTTCGATGATGAAGAAAAGTCTGCAGGGGAGGAGGAGAGAACCGAGCCGTCAGCAAAGCGCTTATGTCAGGAACCCGAAGCAACAAATTTTAGTTCAGATGAAGAGGAAGAGCATGCTGTCACCATTCGCTATCCCCCTGCTGGCACATTAGTCGTGTGCCCCATGAGCCTAATGTGCCAGTGGGCTGAGGAAGTGGCATCTAAGGTGGCACCGAATGCCATCAGGGTCCTTACTTATCACGGAGCCAACCGCCAGGAGATCGGGCTAGAGGTATTTAGAAGTTATGATTTAGTTATTACCTCGTATAATCTCTTGGTGAGCGAGAACAAAAAATTTGGGAACAGTTCCATGTTGTTTGCCGTTGACTGGAACCGTGTGATTCTCGACGAGGCTCACATCATTAGAAATGTAAAGACCAGTTGCTGCAGTTCCGTCTGCCAGCTTAGAGCCCGTTGCCATTGGGCTTTAACCGGTACTCCAGTCCAGAATCGTGCCGTCGACGTATTCGCCCTGCTGCGTTTTCTGGAAGTACCCAACTTTCGGGACCTCCAGCAGTGGAAGAAGTACTTAAACGAAGGCATGGACGGCCACCGCCGACTGAACTTTATTATAAAACCTTTAATGCTGCGCAGGACAAAGCAACAGCTGCAGGAGTCAGGTGACATGCCTGCACTGCCTCCTCTAAAGATTGAGCTAATCTCCGTGCAGCTCTCGGAACCGGAAATGGCCGTGTACCAGATCCTCTCTGCCATCTCTCAAAAAATCTTTACACAGTTCCTGCTGCAACGCGAGGAGGCCAACAGTGATTTAAACTATTATTCATTGGAAAAGACGCCTCAGTTTATAAAAGATATTTTTGAAGCCAAGTACACAGAGATCTACCACAGATTCTTGAGATCGCTTGGCTATAATCCGGGAGCTACGATCAAGGGTATTGTTATTCTTGTGCTGCTGCTGCGCCTACGGCAATTCTGCTGCCACCCAGGTCTAATGCTTGGGGTAAGTATTGTTCTATGTGTTTGCTAGTGGTTACACTCTATAAATCCTTTAAACATTGTATTTATTGAACTTTCATCACTCGCCAGATGCTTTGTGGTTCCATGACCGCCGAAGATGTGCAGAACGTAAGGATGGATGTCTCAGATGTGGAGGGTCAGCTCAAGATGGATGTCCTTGAGGAGTTGGAAAAATATGACAAACCCGTAAATAAAGAGGCTTTCTTGGAGGAGGAGGGCAGTTTTCCAGGAAACCGAAGTGTCAAAACGGATGACATAAAAGTTGAGGACAAACCCCTCGAAGGATTAAAAAAACAGATTATTCCTTGGGACATGGAAGTTGAGCAACAATCATGCAGTTCTACTAATCCATTAGATGCGGCCAGAGCTATTAAGCTGCTAAATCCACAAAATCCTATCTTCGAATTTGCACGCTCTTCTGCAAAACTAAAGCTTGTCCTTGATAAGCTGGAGAAGCTACTCGCCGATACCAACGACAAAATCATCGTTACATCACAGTGGATTAGCTATCTGGCTATCATCCGTAAGCGTCTGCAGGATCAGTCGTGGGAAACGCTTGACTTTACTGGCCAGCTGTGCGCAAAAGATCGCGAGCTGGTACTGCGAGAATTTAATGCCAATAATGACAAGCGGGTTCTACTACTCTCCCTTACTGCTGGTGGAGTAGGACTTAATCTTAACGTGGCAAATCATATGCTAATGGTGGACCTACATTGGAACCCGCAGCTGGAGCGGCAAGCTCAGGATCGTATCTATCGATATGGTCAAAACAAGCCCACCTTCATATACCGATATATTTGTCAGGACACCGTGGAGCAGCGAATCAAGGCGCTGCAGGATTACAAGCTAGAAATTGCCAAAGTAGTGCTGCCGGAGGAAGATGGAGGAGTGTCCGCTCGCGGTGGCGGTGGCCTCAACCTCGCAGAGCTCAAGAAACTGTTCTCAATGTGAAATCAAAGATTTCATTTCCTTTTTATTTTTACTTAAGAAGTACAAAAATAAGTTATTTAACTAATCGATTTCCTGTACTCGACATTGAAGTTTTTAAGAGTCATTAATGTGATCACATTGGTTTGATAAGAATAATATATATTTTGCTGTTAAAAAATATTTTCATATATTAAAAATATTCTCTCTGTGTATATATAGTCAGATGCTTTGTTTTTACATAATGTTCCCCTTTTTGTAGATAGTTTATATAAATGACTAAAAAATCGGGTATTTTGGCGAAAACCCGTATCAAACGACCTCGATTAAAAATTCATTTTTAATTCGTCAATACTCCGTTATTTGTCTGTTACTTGCGTTTCTTTTAATTTAACTTCCCAAAGTTAAATTGGTCAAAAAATAATAGTACGTTTTTGACATATAAAAAGACACAAGTGCATATATATGCCACAATATCCCTTCATTTTGAGACATTCTTAAGATTTCTTAAAATATTCAGTTTTTTTAGATTGCATAAACGTTTAAGGAATCTAACCAATGCAAAAATTCGCCTCCTGTTGTAGTTTTGCTTGTATACTTGCTGAGCCGCTTCAATGTTTTTCTTCGCTTCCTCTCGCATTAGGTTTCGATCAAGGTTGCATTGGGAAACATATTTTTCGTTTAAAATCTCATGCAAACGCTCCTCTTGGCACATCTTTGTGCCAAATAAAAGCTCAAAGGGTAAAAACTTTGTTAAGCAATGCACTTGTGAGTTTATGGCCTTTTGCACCTGAGGCACATATCTGAACCACTTGCTTGGTTCTTCAGGACAGATTTTGGCGATGACAGCGAGAATCGATCGGTTAATCTGCTCGACTTGACCATTTCCACGAGCAACTCCAGTAGTTGAGCTTACGTGATCCACTTTGTTGCTGTCCAGCCACTCTTAAAACGCACCAGATGTAAAGTCTGCTCCTCGATCCCTCACAACTCGTTTCGGAAACCCAAAAACATTAGACCATTCGGTAAATCTCCTGATGACCTCTTCGTATCCGGTCGTTTTCGTGTGCTAAAGCAAAAAAAACTTTTCGAAGCCATCTACAATTGCCAGAATGTATTTGTACTGCTCCGAAGTGGAGTCTATCGGCCCCAAGTGATCACATGTAGCGTATGCAGGGGAACATCTCCTTTGGCTATGCAGTGTAGGAACCCTTCTTGATTTCCCAAATTCTTAATGCATTTAATACAGTATGGAATAAAATTCGTTACCTTCCGCTCCAGATAAGAGATCCAAAACTGTTGCTTTACGGAATGAACGGTCTTCTGTATTGCAAAGTGGCTGAATTCGTGTGACTCTCAAATTACTTATTTCTCCATGGATTTCGGGACAACTATAAGGCCATTTTCTTCGACTGGACGGTAAAGGATATCTCCTTAGATCTTAAAGTTTTGGTATCGACGATCTTGGAGGATTACGAGAATTGCCTCCACGTGCTTCATCTTTCCCCCTGGCTTGTGCACAACATCGCAGCTGAAATCCTGAAGATACATCAGGTAGTTCTTGTAGTGTCCTTAAACAATGAGCAATCAGTGACAAGTTTGAAGTGGATGCCCATGAGGTAATGTCGAAACTTTCTGAGCATTAAATAAAACGCCTTTGCCTCGAGGATATGTCGTTTAGCCTTGTAATGGTTCTCGTGGCAACAGGAGTTGCCTTTTAACTAGACTTTGATTTTAAAGCGGTTAGCACTGGTACGTTTTCGGCTAGGACTTCGTCGCATTACAAGAGAATTATGTGCTAACCTAGCCAGGTGTTACACTTTTAGTTATGTTTATGCGTATTGTTTTATTTTTAAGAACTTGGTGTATTACCCGCCCAGCCTTGTCAACACTATTCAATTCAAGAAATTTAAACCTTTTAATTTTAACCCTTAAGTAATTTAATGTGTGTTTGTTTTCTTTAAGTACCGTATTATATTAAATTAGTTTAGTTTCTCCATGTTAACATTCAAATATAAATCTTGGTCTTAATAGCAATATGTATGTATATAAAAATAATCAAGTTCATTTCAATATTTCATTTTATTTAATTTTTGTTTTTGGTTAGATGTTGAAAAATACTTCATTTTCTTTTAATAGAAGATCCTAGGATAAGGATTTATTGTGTTTTTTTTTTTTTTTTTGGTTTAACGTATAGATTTAATTAACGTCGATCAACCAACTAAATGGCTATAATACGTTGGGAATAATAAAGAACAAATAACGTGAAAACATAACAGAAGTGATTAACAAATTTTATAACAAATTAACAGTAAATGGTTAATGCTTAAGGACTTGAGTCATCCTCTTGTCCAGAGATCGGCGGGGTGTCTTCGCTTCAGTCTTCTTCTACACGTTGGGTTGGCCAGGGAAGCTGCTAGGTGGTTGGTGTGGACAGCGAGTCGATCGTTGTACCGACTCGAGTGGCGGTTTATCTGTTCCCTGACAGAAGGAATGTGGAGGTCTTTTGCAAGGGCGTCGTTTCTGATGTACCAGGGCGCATTTGCAATTTTGCGCAGCGCCCGGTTTTGGACTCTTTGAACTTTAGCCACATTAGAGTCTGAAGCCATGCCCCATAATTGGATGCAGTAGGTCATTGAGGGCACCACAATTGATTTATAGAGCAACACTTTGTTTCCAAGGCTAAGCTTGCTCGTAGGCTTAAGCATCCAATTCATCTTCCTGAGTTTAGTGCGACAGGTGGCTGCAATTTTTTGGATGTGCCCTTTCCAGGTGAGCCGCTTGTCCAGGATCAGACCCAAGTACTGCGCCTGGGGTGATTGCGGGATGGTGATATGGTGGAGTTCAACTCTAGGAAGCACCTTTCCTCTAAGAGTAAAATTGCAATGCTGCGACTTTCTTCCATTGATAGCAATATTCCACCTGTTTGTCCACTTGCCGAACAGATCCAGGAAGTCCTGGGTGATCCTTGATGCCTCGACTCGGCAGGAGGAGTT
This sequence comes from Drosophila carrolli, assembly GCA_018152295.1. Classification (NCBI taxonomy): domain Eukaryota; kingdom Metazoa; phylum Arthropoda; class Insecta; order Diptera; family Drosophilidae; genus Drosophila; species Drosophila carrolli. Next base: position 4,361,943 of record JAECXJ010000308.1, read on the forward strand.
CACAAGAAAGGCAGTGTCGTCAGCGTAGGTGGCCAGAAGTGTGCCTGGTTGTGTAGGACATGGCAGATCCGAAGTGTACAGAGTGTACATAATGGGACCCAGGACGCTTCCCTGTGGAACGCCAGCTCGAGCAGTTCTAATGTTTGACCTTTCCCCTCTTACCTCGACCATAAAACTTCGATCAAGCAGGTATGATTTATTGTGTAAAGAATTAATTATATTATATAACTTTATATTGCCCAAAACGATTAATCTAGAGAAATTGATATTACTTATATATCTTCCATTTTATAATTTATGGATGATAGACATATTTTTATTTTAATTTATTTTTTTGTTGTTTTATTTTTAGCTTGTTACCTTTTAACTTAATTATTGTTAGATTATATAAATATAAAAACAAGAAAGGAAAGCTAACTTCGGGCGGAGCCGAAGCTGATATACCCTTAATACTCATAAAAAATCCCAACTTCGTAACATTAAAAACACCAAAGTTATGGCATTTTCAATCGTTCAGTTATATGGCATATATAGCCGGCCGATCCTTATGAAATTAAATAGGTCGGATTGATTGGCCAAAAATAAAACCCCACTTTCTAACTTTACAAACACCAAAGTTATGGCAATCAATCAGTTATATGGCGGCTAAAGGATATAGCCCCCCGATCCTTCTGAAATTTGGTAGGTCGGATTGATTGGCCAAAAATAAAACCCATAGAAAATCTCAACTTCCTAACTTTACAAACACCAAAGTTATGGCATTTCCGATCGTTCAGTTATATGATAGCTATAGGATATAGTCCGCCGATCCTTATAAAATTTGGTAGTTCAGATTGATTGGCTAAAAATAAAACCCGTAGAAAATTCAAACTTTCTAACTTTACAAACACCAAAGTTATGGCATTTCCGATCGTTCAGTTATATGGCAGACATAGGATATATTCGGCCGATCCCGGCCGTTCCGACTTATATACTGCGTTCAAAGGAAAGAATGGTGTGTGCAAAGTTTCAATTCGATATCTTTAAAACTGAAGTTAACTTTTTTTTCTTCTTATGTTTAAATCAGTCACATGTGTTAAAATTTTTGTGACAAAGGGTACCTGCGCATATGTTTTTGCCAAGTAAGGTTCTTCCTACGTCTCTTAATCGGTGTTTGATATGGTTTCACTTAGTAATTTTGTAAAGCACTTTGAATAAGCTTGCCTTTTAATTTATTTGGCATGTGCAAAATTGACACGTGTTTCAGTATACACAATTTTTTGACACCAAGAACGATCTTATTTACTTGAGAGACTCTGAGACTAAATACACATGCTTAAAAGTTTTCAATCCACCGCATGGGCGTTGGATAAGCTTACTTGAAAAGAAAAAAAAACATTACTGCTGACTAAGATAAAACAACCAAAGTTTTTCTTGACAAGCGTGGCTTTATCTTATTGAGCTCGTGATTTAGAGATAAGATAAGACAAACGAAGTGACTCTCAAAACTACTTGACTTTAGCTAGAGTATCATGATCTAGATCATAGAGTATCATGATCTATGATCATAGAGTAATAATGTATAGAGCCGTCATTTGCTCTGCCCGCGCTCTCGAGTGACTTTGCCAGTGATGCCACGTAGGGGAAAAACGGAAAAAAAGAGAGTTTTGCAAATGTTCGAATCGAGCCTGAATCCATGCCCATGGTGAATTCTTATTGCTGCACTGGTCGCTCTTATTCCTAAGGATAGGTGCGAGAATTCCCCATACTATTGCTTGTGCTTCGCACATGTTAGAAGTGGTGAGAAACCGAAGTTTGAAGAAGTTAGCTTCGAACATGGCTCTCAGCAGAGCTTTGGCAGAGGCCCGGGCAGAGCAAATGAAACCTCTATATAGTTTCTTACTCTATGCTATGATGGTCTCTGCGACTGAACGACCGAACTCGAGCGCGAGCGTCAAAATAAGAATTAGAACGAGAGCGAAAAAAACCCGAAAGCACACGAAGTGTCAGGGCCTGCTGCTACCAGCACTGGGGCCTCCCGATTGAAAAATTTTGTGACCAATTTCGTTGTATGAAATGACCAGTCTATATGTTGTATGGTTAGTGATACTAGGCTTAAGGGACAATCTTGGGACATATGACCATTTTCGTTGCACTGAAAGCACTTTGTCGGAGACTGGCAATCTTTGATTTTATGCTCTGCTGAACCACACTTGAAACAAAATTTCTTCTTTCTCAGGTCTTCTTTCGTTGATGCACCGCTCTTATTACAGGAACTACGAGGCTTGTAGTCTAGCTGGTCTATGATGTCATACTGATCTTTGAGTAATTTCAAGAATAAAGAATAAGAGTAATCAAGAGTAAAGAATAGCTTTATACTCGTTCTTCATATGAACTATGTAGTCCGTTTACAAGGTGCTGCTGCAATCTGCCGCAATTGTAATATATATATGTACATATGTGTGGGATCCGGTAGTGTTGGTGATAAGACCAGAGTTACCAGGAGCGGTCTCACCTACTAGTCTTTGTCTTCATTCTTTTGAAATATACTGAAAAGGAAGTAATCAACTGCAGAAAATAATGTCTGGCAACTCCTCGCTAAATGAATCGCCGCCAGAATCTCGATCTGATCGGACGCTTTGCATAATTACAGAAGTTTTGTTAAATTTAAGTTACAAGTTGAATGGAATAAACAATATTAATAATTTAAAGCCAGTGTTATAACTTTATTGAAAAGAGGACACTGCATTTTTGGGGGCTCAACCAGGGATATTGCCCACCATTCGACAGCTTGGACCTTAAATTGAATATTTCACACACGAGAAATATAACAAACAAAGTATTGTGCAGTGCGGAGAAAGATGAAATAAGAACAATTTAAAACTGGTTAAGAGTTTTAAAAGGAAAGACAAATAAGCAAAAGTGAGAGAGACAGCGATAGAAGCCGAAAAGAAGTTCTTCAGAAGGCAAAACGAATTTCGTCAGAAGCGAAAAAGAATTTCATCAGAAGGCGAAACGAATTTCGTCAGAAGCGCAAAAGAATTTCATCAGAAGGCCAAAATACAGACACATGGGCGAGTGGGACGGAAGCAGCGAGTGGAAACGACGAGATTGAGCATAGAGTAAGAAACTATATAGAGGTTTCATTTGCTCTGCCCGGGCCTCTGCCAAAGCTCTGCTGAGAGCCATGTTCGAAGCTAACTTCTTCAAACTTCGGTTTCTCACCACTTCTAACATGTGCGAAGCACAAGCAATAGTATGGGGAATTCTCGCACCTATCCTTAGGAATAAGAGCGACCAGTGCAGCAATAAGAATTCACCATGGGCATGGATTCAGGCTCGATTCGAACATTTGCAAAACTCTCTTTTTTTCCGTTTTTCCCCTACGTGGCATCACTGGCAAAGTCACTCGAGAGCGCGGGCAGAGCAAATGACGGCTCTATACATTATTACTCTATGGATTGAGTGGCGGTGACTCAAGAAGTAGACGTATCTGATCAGGCTGGTAAAAAGCAAGGATTAGACAGCAGCTGAGCAGGCTGGAGACAGACGAGGACAGGCAAGACATTAGAGCTGGTGGCGTTAACGGAGAGTGCGGGCAAGAACGTGTTGGCCAGGATTGGAACACGAAATTTGAGGCAGACGTAGACGGTCAGTTGATTCAAATTGAGTTCAGACTCGTAGAGGCAGCGGTACAGTTGCAGAACAACAGCGAAGAAGGCTGGGAAGTTAAGAAGCAGCGAACCCGGCTGGAGAAGTCAAAAGGCAAACAAGCAGACGAGAGGAGCAAGAGCGGAAGCAGAAGAGCATTTGCAATCGTTCAGTGATATGGCAGCTATAGGATATAGTCGGCCGATCCTTATGAAATTCGGTAGGTCAGATTGATTGGCCAAATCTAAAACCTATAGAAAATCTTAACTTTCTAACTTTACAAACACCAAAGTTATGGCATTTCCGATCAATCAGTTATAGGCAGCTCTAGGATATAGTCATCCGGCTCCGGCCGTTCCGACATATATACTGCGTGCAAAGAAAAGAAGGGTGTGTGCAAAGTTTCAATTCGATATCTTTAAAACTGAGAGACTAGTTCGCGTAGAAACAGACAGACGGACAGACGAACATGGCTATATCAACTCAAGAGGTGATCCTGATCAAGAATATATATACTTTATAGGGTCGGAGATGTCTCCTTCACTGCGTTGCACACTTTCGACCAAAATTATAATACCCTCTGCAAGGGTATACAAAGTGTATTATATATCAAATTGTATTGTATAAGCAACTGTAGGAAATTAAATGAACATAAAACTTAGATTCATAAAAAAATGTATAGTGGTAGAATGAGTAATCTTTCAAACCTAAATTTATTATTAAAAACTTACAGAAACTTAACAATAATTCATTTGTTTCAATGTTTAGATACTTTTGCACTATATTTAATCAGCTGTTGTTCCTCCTTTGAGTGAAAAAACCATCTAAAAGTTTCAAATTCGCATAGAGTTGTGCAAAATTAAGATAAGAGGCTGGAACCTGCAACCCTTTTTTTTACCAGAAGCGGCAAAATAAACGCTAATTCCAAGAATAGTAATCTAATGTATATAGGAATTAAATAACAAAAGGGGACATTTCCATCCTAACAATGGTCCATAAGTTAAAATAAATTGATCGATATGCCGTTTCATCTTGGCAGTTATTACAATAGTACTTAAGGCAAACAAGGCATTTGGGTTTGCTGTTGGTAAAAAAAAGATCAAAACATTATTTTTATGGTCGATTTCTTCTTTGTTGGGGCTTTATTGACGACTATCATCCTGTCTTAGAGGAACCTAGCAGCTAAAAATTAAAAAATTTGTGGAAAAAATTAATGAATGAATGATTAAATAATTTAATTAATGTTTATAGCTTGTTTTATGGCCATCTGAAGAAGGATTTCCTAAACTCTTTTTGTCATAAATAATTCCACTCACCGCAGCATCTGGGGTCTTCAAATTCTCAGATTCTCAAGGTTGGCGGGTCGAGAGCCCATTCTGTCGGAAATAGAGAAAATTAATATTGTAGAAAATTATGGTGAACCTTACACTCACGGTTTAGGAAAAGATTGACTCTTGGAGCTGCCGTTGAAGCTGTTCTTTGCCCAATGTTTCATATCTTTTTCCTTATCGCTGAGCTCCGTGTCGAAATCTTTTGTAGAATCGGATTCAATCGACCGCACCATCGTTAGGTGCTCCCTCCGATGAAGCACTGGCCATAGAAGAGCGGGCCATCGTTCTCGTGAATTCGAAGGTGTTTTTTGAGGCAATCCTTACGCATATAGGCCATCAAGCAGTAAGGACACTTGTGTATTGGCTTGCTTTTGTGGGTCAGCAGATGTCGCCTCAAGTTATATTTACTAGAGTAGTAGTAACTGTGTTTGAGAGAAAAACATCTTAGGGCAATGCGGGCACTTGTAGTTGCTATTAACATCAGAACAAATCCGACCTTCCATTAAAAAGGCCCTTCTGAAAATTAAAATGATGGAAAGGTAAATTCAAATATTGTGATTTTAAATACGTAAAAACATAGTTAACACTTTTAAGGGTTATGAGTCTTGATTGGACATTAAAAAATTTAACCAATTTTGTACACTTCTTCGAGGTTAGAACTACTAATTAAACAAGGGATTTTAAAAATTAAAAAACAATAAAATTAGACCTGATTTTTTTTTGTAAAGGTTTGGCCATAAATTTGAATTAATATTTGTGCGCTTAAAATAATAGTAGATTCACCTCCCTTCCCCTTCATCTTCAAATGTTCGCTATGGTGGTTAATCAACTCTTTATACAAACAGAACCTATCCGGACAATTTTGCAGTTTATTTTAATTAAATAAGGATGATATCATTAAAATCCTAACAAATAAAGGTGATTTTACAAAATAAACTGGAAAATTGACCGGATTTGAACTATTTGAAATGGGAACAAAATTCGGCCGTTCAAAATACAATACAATAATTTCTTCAAAACCAAATTCAAATTTAATATACATATTTGACACAAGGATGTTTATACTTAATAGGATCAGAAATGAACTTTCATGCGTTACAAACTTCTTCTACTCTCAGCAAATCGCCAAAAAATGCGATACTTTTCTAAATTATTTATGATTGTCACAGACATTTTTAAGACCCTTTTTGTTTGTATATATGTACATATTTATATATGTATTATTTTGTGTGCATTTTTGTTATTTTCTAGTAATATAGGAAGGGATTTTCAAAGAACTTATTTAAACGACTAATTAAATCATTTTGCAAATTTTTCTTACCCTGGAGTCAGTTTGTGGGACTGAACTGGCATTTCTGCGCTTCGAGTAGGCCTCTTGTGAAAATTTGGCATTAAACAAGATTCAGCAGGAACATCTGCATGATTATCTTTGATCTGCGTTTGCGGTTTCTGCTGTTGATGATTATGCCAATCTGCTTGGGTCGGCTTCTGCTTTTTATCCTGACGGTTCGTTTGATCCTCATGACGATCCCTTTCCTTCTTGTTTTCCGGAAAACATGGCTTGTTAAGAACGTGGCAGAAGTGCTGATAGCTCCGTTCACTCTTCCACTTGAACCGAAAGGCGTTCTGGGCGGCTAGGGCACAGGACAGACAAACGTACTGCGGCAGTTGGTCGCCACGTCCCACTGGGCGATGTGTGCACTGGGCCAGTATGTCTGAGAGGCTCACCTTCAACTCAGATCTCGGATATCGGTGAAGATATCCACCAGAGTGCCAGTCTCGTCCATACAAATCCGGCATACACTCACTCGCATATCTCTGCGTACGCGCGAAAGTCTGCGTACAGCAGTTTTCAACTTCGAGGAATGCAGGATTGTGCGATTACCGTTAATTTTGTTGTCGCCGATCTACTTTAGAATGTCTAAAAATAGACATTAAAATGAAACTCTTTCATTATAATAACGATCATATTGCAACATGGAACAAAAAGTCAAGGAAATTTCTGTTGAGGAGCGGAAAATTGTATTAAAAGGTTTTTTGGATGGAAAATCTTATAGAGAAATTGGTGCTTTATTTGGCAGAACCCACTCATCCATCCAAAGAGTGATAAATAACTACAACTCGGCTGGAAATATCTTGCCAAAGGCTCGTTCTGGCCGTCCGCCTTTGCTTATAAACCGCGAGCAGAGGAATATAATCAAATCTATTCAGCTCAACCCAAGGACGACAGCTCATCAGGCAAAGCTGAAGGTCGAGGATAGATTTTCCAAAACAGTTTCCGAGGATACTGTTCGCCGGACCATAAAAAAGGCTGACTACCATAGCAGAGTCGCCCGCAATAAACCTCTCATATCGGAAGTCAATAGACAAAAGCGCCTAACCTTTACTAATGAGTATATTTCCAAACACCAAGACTTCTGGAATAAGGTTATATTTTCCGACGAAAGTAAATTCTGCATATTTGGAATCAAGGGAAAGGTTTTGGTATGGAGGAAAAGCGAAGAAGCCTTAAATTAAGAAAATTTGGTTGGCACAGTAAAGCAAGGAGGAAGCGGAATAATGGTGTGGGGGTGTATGGCAGCAAGTAGCGTTGGAAAATTGGTATTTATCGAGTTAATAATATATCAGAAAATCTATATTGACATATTAAAAAACAATTTAAAAACAAGAGAGAACGCTATAGTCGGGTGCCCCGACTATCAGATACCCGTTACTCAGGTAAAGGGAGTGCGAGGGAGATGGAGATAGAAACTTTGATCACGCATAACTTTTTAACGAATGGTCCGATTTGAAAAATTTCTTCTACATTTCGATAGGTATTGATAAACACAATAAAACTGCATTTTTACTTTTCCGAAATATTTAAATTTTTAAAATCGTATATAAGCGATTGTGGGCGTTAAAGGGGGCGTGGCACCTTTTTGAAACAAACTTGCGCTGCGTAGGAACTCCTAGAATCTGCATGCAAAATGCCAATCTTCTAGCTTTTATAGTTTCCGAGATCTCAGACAGACGGACAGACAGACGGACAGACAGACGGACAGACGGACATGGCTATATCGACTCGGCTAGTGACCCTGATCAAGAATATATATACTTTATAGGGTCGGAAACGCTTCCTTCTAGCTGTTACATACTTTTGCACGAATACAATATACCCTTTTACTCTACGAGTAACGGGTATAAAAAGTGCTGAAAAATTAGGGCTCGAAAGTTGGTTCCAACAAGACAACGACCCGAAGCACACGGCACAGAATACCAAGCCTTGGCTGCTGTATAACGTCATAAATCAGCTGCGAACACCTCCCCAAAGTCCTGATCTAAGACCAATTGAGCATTTTTGGGATCTTCTTGAGAGGAAAATCCGAAGACACACGATAACATCTAAAAAAAATGCTCAAGAAGGTGATTCTCGAGGAGTAGGGGAAAATCACTGCAAATGAAACAAAAAAAAAAGTGGATTCCATGCCGAGACGCCTTACGGAAGTTTTGCAGAGAAAAGGATACCCTACCAGTTACTAAAAATAATATTATTTGTGTTTTAAATAGGTGTACGCAGACTTTTGCGGGTACATTTTTTGGTAGTGTTAAGTTTAAAATTAAAAATAAAATATAAGACACTGTTGAATAATTAAACGAATGGGAAAAATGGCTTCTGGGCATCCTTTCCCCAATGTTGACTTTCAATTTGCATTGATCCTGCTTATTACATTTTAATTTTTGGACACATGCGGTTGATTTTATTTTTACCTTCAAATTTTTTTGTATTATATTATTCTCAAAGATAGTTTTTCAGTAATAATAAAAACAAATTGAAATTTACATAATTCTAAAATATTTAAATGTACATGAATTTATAAAAAATGATGGCAAGAAAATGAAAATTTAACATTTTTAGTTGCCATTTGAGATATTTTTTACTTAGATAGTTTTGCACTGCGAGTTAATTTCTAATTTAATATTATTTTTAAATTACTATTACAGTAAAAGAGGTAGGACACACCAAAACTGTTTGTTTAAAAATGGTTTATTTTTAAAACCTGTGGAAACTATAAATTTACCACTTTTAAAATGTAGTTTTGCACTTAAAAAGTACGACAAGAATGTCTTACTGAGCTATACCGAAGACAAAATTGATAAAAAAAATAATTATTTCTATAATTATTACTAGAATTATTTTTATTTATAAGTAAACATATATTTTTCGTGCCCCGACAGAAATGGAAAACCCTCTCACAAAAAAGATTTCTACGCGACTGCACCGAAAAACTGTCAAAAGTTGGCAGCTCCATGGCAAACAGCTGACTGATTAACTTTCTGAATGCGAACATTGTCTGAATGTCTATGCTTGTGAATACTGTGCTGATCAATGGGAAAAGTAGTAGTTATGTGAGTGGCTAGGAAGTTATAAAAACGAGCTCCGTAGAGAACCCTGCTTGATTCTTCGCCAGTCTCGATAAATTAGTCCGCTACGCTTTGCGGTCACAAGGAATAGCGCAAATCAACCGCCTGTTGGTCTGGGGAAGTCATATCAATCGCCACCGCAGCACATCAGGGTTAGATTCCAGGGAAATTCGGGAAATGCTGAGCCAACTACCCCTCTATGCTAGCGGCAAAATCGTCCGGGGTTTTGGACGCGGCTCCAAGGAGCTGGGCATCCCAACAGGTTGGTAGCGACGTCTGGTGAACCCCGAAGGTCATTGCTAATTGATAACCAAAACACTTGTTAGCTAACTTTCCGCTGGAGGTGGTGAAATCCCTGCCGGAATCACTACCCACGGGTGCTTACTACGGCTGGGCGAACGTGGACAATGGACCCGTTTACAAAATGGTCCTTAGCATCGGCTGGAATCCCTACTATAGCAACAAGGAGAAGAGCGTCGAGACGCACATGCTGCACAACTTTAACTGCGACCTTTACGGACAGATACTTAAGATATGCATTGTCGGATTCTTGCGATCCGAGCGTAGTTTCGACTCCCTGGAGTCGCTGATTGCCGCCATTCGGGCGGACATTGAGCAGGCCACGGCACTCCTGGACGAGGCGGACAAGGCCAAGCTGAAGGAGGCTCTTTTCTTCACGGATAAGCTCTGCCCTCTGAAATAGTTATTTAACTAGTTACCCTGGACAAGGAGGCTCCACTCTTCACTCTTCTGTTAATGGAATTATTTATTCCACATGTAATCTTATCACCCAATTTGCACAATGTACAAAGAAGATTTCGAATATCGATTCAAGTACTTAAGTTGGCTGTTTTCATTAAATTCCGATTCTCTAATCATGACAAGACACTAAAAAATGTAACAGAACGCATTTAATTTTTTTTCTATAAATTTCCGTGGAAATACACTTTTTGGTAAAGGTTATGGATTCATCAATCTTTTCGCTTTTCAGATGTTGCTTTTGTAAATTTCAGGTTTTTCCAGCATGTTCTTATTAAACCATAAACAACAGTTTATAGATGGACAGATTTTGTTTAATATTCAATATTTTATTTAGTTCATTTCTAAAATTTAAAATAAAAAGGACACTTTCATATGGCATTTTTAAATGGATTAAATTACATAAATTAGTTTTCAATACTTAACTAAAAAATTATTGACCGTTTTTTAAATATCCCTTTGCACACAAACTATTTAAAGTCATTTATTTTTTGCTTGATACAAAATTATAAATAAATTTTCTATAGTTTTTGCAATATTATTTTTATAGTTCTAATTCAAAAATAAGGGTCATATCCCCTTGTTTGTAGGAGTGCCGTTATTGATCCAGGGCCTCCAACTATCGATAGCAGCCGATCGATATTAGGCTTGATCTCGTCTCCCCCCTCCCCCACCAACAGCACAAAAAAACTAAGCTGCGTGCAAGCGTGCGAGGATTTTTTTTCAATAAAACCGTTGCGTAAAACAACAGGTAAGTCAGATCGACGCCAGCTGCACCACAAGCTGCATTAAGCAAAGTTAAATTACCATATTGGACATATCTCCCAGCAGCAACATGTCACCGCCACAGAATCAGCAACAGTCGCAACATGTGCGCGTGGTCGGGCAGCAGCAGCAACAACAGTCGGTGACCTCCACTTTGGAATCGAAATCCATCTCGGCCAGCAAGGAGCTAACCGGTTTGACCCACGAGTGCGGCGTTTTCGGTGCCATCGCATGCGGGGATTGGCCCACACAAATGGACATTGCACACGTTATCTGCTTAGGTCTGGTGGCACTGCAACATCGCGGGCAGGAATCCGCGGGGATAGCCACTAGCGAGGGCAATTGCTCCAAGAACTTCAACGTGCACAAGGGTATGGGTATGATCAGCACCCTCTTCAATGATGATTCCATGAAGAAGCTTCGCGGCAATCTGGGCATCGGACACACGCGATACTCCACCGCCGGCGGTTCCGGAGTGGTGAACTGCCAGCCTTTTGTGGTGCATACGGCCCACGGGGCACTAGCCCTGGCTCACAATGGCGAGCTGGTTAACAACGAATCTCTGAGGAGGGAGGTTCTGGCTAGAGGAGTGGGTTTGTCCACTCACAGCGACAGTGAATTGATCGCACAATCGCTATGCTGTGCTCCGGAGGATGTTTCCGAACTGGATGGGCCCAACTGGCCGGCCAGGATCAGGCATTTTATGATGCTGGCGCCACTCTCCTACTCGCTAGTAATCATGCTGAAGGATAAGATCTACGCCGTGAGGGATACCTACGGCAATAGGCCCTTGTGCATAGGAAAAATCGTTCCTATAAATGCTGGGCATGGCAATAGGTCTGACACTCCTGCTGATGGCTGGGTGGTTTCCAGTGAGAGCTGCGGATTCCTCTCCATTGGAGCTAGATACGTACGAGAAGTGGAACCAGGAGAGATTGTGGAACTCTCTCGGAGTGGCTACCGCACGGTGGATATCGTGGAAAGGCCCGACTTCAAGCGCATGGCTTTTTGTATATTTGAGTATGTTTACTTCGCCCGTGGAGATAGTATCTTCGAGGGCCAAATGGTCTACACAGTGAGATTACAGTGCGGTCGGCAGCTGTGGCGTGAAGCTCCTGTGAAGGCGGATATTGTGAGCTCCGTTCCCGAATCTGGAACAGCGGCGGCTCATGGATATGCCAGAGAATCTGGCATAGAGTTTGCTGAGGTTCTCTGCAGGAACCGCTACGTGGGCCGCACTTTTATTCAACCCTCGACCAGGTTGCGGCAGTTGGGAGTGGCCAAAAAGTTTGGAGCCTTGTCCGAGAACGTGGCCGGCAAGAGATTGGTCTTGATAGATGATTCCATCGTGCGAGGCAACACCATTGGACCCATCATCAAGCTGCTGCGGGATGCAGGCGCACAGGAGGTGCACATTCGCATTGCCAGTCCGCCGCTGCAGTATCCGTGTTATATGGGCATCAATATTCCAACTCGTGAAGAATTGATTGCCAACAAACTGAATGCCGAACAACTAGCAAGGCATGTGGGCGCCGACAGTCTGGCATATCTTAGTGTGGGGGGTCTCGTGGAAGCTGTCCAGTTGAAGCACAGGGATGCAGGGGATAACAAGTCCAAGCCCACAGGACACTGTACCGCCTGTCTCACTGGAGAATACCCAGGTGGACTGCCCGATGAGCTAAGCTGGTGATGCCACTTGAAGACTGTCTGCAATTCGTAAGACAATAGCTTTCGGAAACCAGTTTTGTACCCTTTTGCCCACCACAAAAAAATAACGTATGCAGTATCAAAAGCCATAGAGGCTCAAGAATTGCTGTCACAAATTTTGCATTTAGTTTATCTAGAATTATAGTCCTCCCATTCCTATTTACGCACTCTACCTTCTTAGATCCTAAGTAAGAGCCACACGTGCTCTCCTAAACTAAAAGACACTTATTAAAAAAGTCTGGTCTAAAATTTCACTCTCATAGTACAAAATGTAATCCCCTTTGTTGCCCATATTGATTATCTTTAAAATATGATTGGGAATGCCAATAAAGACATTTAGATGAGAACCGTTGCAGTGATCGGCGTTTGGATACTTTAAGAACATGGGTAGGCCTTAAAGATATAAAATTTCGTATTCGATGTCGTCCAGTTCAGCCCAAGGTATGTTCAATAAGCCGATGACAATGGTTTAACGAAGTAATGCATCATTTCACAAGTAGATCAAGGGTGCGATGCACACTTGACACTTTAAACGAGTTACCATACGATTCTGCAGAATATTGATAACTTTGTAGAAAAAATATATATCTGTCTCTTACATTACATATTGATCGCAATTGCTTACTTATCAATACTTATCCTAAAGTAAAAGAAATAATGATAAGCACAATGAGAAAAATATAAGTTATCCGCGTAGGTCTTGGTAGCAGCACAGTTTCAGTTCAAACAATTACCCGAAGGCATTCTATGGTGGATAAGCTTTTATAAAATTGTATAACTAATTGTATCAAATATAACTATTTCTTATGCAATCTGTCCCAACTTTAGGACTCCAGCAGGTTCTCAAAGTCCTTCAGCTCCAGTTCTCTTTCAATGACCTGAGTGTAGAGATTATCCAGTGTTTCCTGCATACGTTGTTTAAGCGTGGCATTCTGGATGGAAGCGATTTCCGTAGATTTCTGTACCTGTTGCGTCTTCAGCTCGCTGATCTGCCGCCTTAATTGACTAATCTTTTGGTGCACCTGTTGCTGCGAGTACTGCGGCTGCGGCTCGTCTATAAACTCCATGTTCTCGAACTCCTCTCGCTTGGTCAACATCTGAGTGTCGTAAAAGCCACTTGGAGCAGCCAGGTTGGAACTGGAGCCGGCCGCGCTCAGCTTGGGACTGCTGGCTTCATGACCAAACATGGATTTATTGAACTCGTTTCGCTCCATTTTCATACCTCCGGCTCCTGTATTACTGCCACTAGCGCCAAAGAAGTCAGACATCCGTGAATCATCCGCAGAGAGACGTGAAGATTCCTCCAGCTCGCGCTGCTGAATGGTGATGTTGCCCCGCTCGGGCTCATCCTCGTCATCTGTTGTAGACACTTCCTCGCCGAAGATGTCGTGGGCGGCAACTCCCATGTTGGGCGCCCGATGTGAGGGAAAGTTGCTGGCTTCATCATCGTCGGATTCCACATTGATGTCCTGCTGGGAGCTCATTTCCATGATCGCCTTATCGCTGGCATGCATAGTGGTTTCGTCCTGCAGATCATCATCCGCATCGTTGTAAGGCTTTATTTCCGATTGATCCAGGTCATCAATGGGCTTATCTTCCTCGTTGATGATTTCGTAGTCAACCCTGACCGCTTCATTATCGATGCGGAGCAGATGCTTTACTTCCTTTTCGATTTCTGGAGCTTCAACATTTTTTTTTTTCAGAGTCTTGCGAAATCGACGTTTCCTCACATTCTTGCAGGGCGGTGTAATTCCGTGCGGGAACAGGTACTTTTTATCCACTTTATTGGGATCCTTTTTTTTGTTTTTGTTGGGGGACTCCTTCTCTGTCTCGTCCTCTGGCTCCTCCTTGCAAATGAGTATCTGGCAAATGTCCGCCGACTTGTAAAAGCTTTTGTTGTCGATTGTCTTGTAGCTCTCCACAACAGTGGGCAAGTCCACAAGTTTCGTGTATAGCAGTTGGTCGTCTAGTCGCACTTCGCCGTACCTTAGATCCTGATCCAGTTGGATAGTCAGGCGATCCTTCACGGTGCCTGCATTTATTGCTTCATGGACAATTTCGGCCATTTCCTAGCCATAAAATCAACAATTACCCGCTTTGGTTTCAATAAGGCCCAATATCTTACCTTTGGTACACGCATGATAAACTGGCTCTCCAGTTCGACGCCATCTTCCCTCGGCTTGTGCTCAGCTTGCTTGATCTTGTCGCTCTTCTTTTCGAACATTTGGAAGGATTTTCGGGATAAAAAAGTAGTATTTCCAAAACAAAATAAACAACTGACGTTAAATAGAGATTTCACTTTTCACAAAACTAGTGATGGAATTCGGTTCACAAATAATTGCTAACTTAAAAAATCATTTCTAGACCTATTCACACTAAAAGCCAATTACTCAGATCGACAAACGAGTACGCTACCGTAACAACTTTTACCTTTCGAGTGTGACCAAACTTTCGAGAGTTCATCAGCATTAAGCGTTGCCAGTCTGCGAAAATGAACTTTCGGTGAACCCTAGCGAAAAGATTAAAAAATTTAATGTTCTTATTTGTAGAAAATACGAAATCAATATAATTTAAATTTAATAGTGTTTTTTTTTTATTACTGATAATTATTTGATAATTTAAGCCTAGTACTCAGATCGACAAACGAGTATGCTAGCGTAAAAACTTTAATCTTTTCGCTAGGGTTCACCCAAAGTTCATTTCCGCAGACTGGCAACGCTATGCAATTTTCTGGTGTTTTTTTCGTCGATCTGAGGACCGACATGAAAAAAAATGTTGACGGAAAGTGAACGCCAGCTGTTTGCCTCTCGCTCTCTCTCTCATGACTGGCGGACAGTTTTTGTCGATCTGATTTTTCTGTTCACCCAATTTTTATTTCAGCAGACTGGCAACGCTATGCCATTTTCTGGTTTTTTCGTCGATCCGAGGTGAAAAAACCCTGAGTGTACGCCAGCTGTCTCTCATGAAGCCTAGTATCCAGATCGACAAACGATTACGCTAGCGTAAAAACTTTAATCTTTCCAGTGTGACGAAAATTTTGAGAGTTCATCAGATTTAAGCGTGCTACGGTCTTACTGTCAATCAGGTGGGTTTGTTGACAATCAGTTAAAATTCAAATATCGTATTTGCGGGAAAGAGACTTTAAAAGATATTATCAAATACCTTGGCAAGACAAGTCTGCCGCTGTACAAAGTAATTCAAAAAACAATAAAATTTAAATTTAACAGTTGTTTTTTTTAATTTACTGATAATTATTTGCTAAAGTAAAGTTCTTAGTTGCACTATTATTGTGTTTTTTCGTACATTCTTGACCTTAAAAACCTTTTTGCTCTGACAAAAGGCACCCCAGATAGTATTAGTTATTTTGTCCTCACATGTAAACTCCTGCAATCGACTTTTGCGAGTTTTTTGAGTTTTTCCCTCCATTTCTTATAATGCTCAGTGAGAAGCGCACGCCAAAAGATTAAATTTTTTAAGCCTAGTATCCAGATCGACGAAAACCGTACGCCAGTCATGAGAGAGAGCGAGAGGCAAACAGCTGGCGTTCACTTTTCGTCGGGTCTTTTTTTCACGGCGGTCCCCTGATCGACGAAAAAAATACCAGAAAATTCTATAGCGTTGCCAGTCTGCGGAAATGAACTTTCGGTGAACCCTAGCGAAAAGAATAAAAAATTTAATCTTTTGGCGTGCGCTTCTCACTGAACATTATAAGAAATGGAGGGAAAAACTAAAAAAACTCACAAAAATCGATTGCAGGTGTTTACATGTGTGGATAAAATAACATTAATACTATCTGGGGTGCCTTTTGTCAGAGCAAACTGTTTTTTAGGTCCAGAATGTACGAAAAAACACAATAAAAGTGCAGCTATGAACTTTAAATTAGCAAATAATAATCAGTAAATTAAAAAAAACAACTGTTAAATTTAAATTGTATTGTTTTTTAATTTCTTTGTACAGCGGCAGACTTGTCTTGCCAAGGTATTTGATAACATCTTTTAAAGTCTCTTTCCCGCAAATACGATATTTGAATTTTAACTGCTTGTCAACAAACCCACCTGATTGACAGTAAGACCGTAGCACGCTTAAATCTGATGAACTCTCAAAATGTTCGTCACACTGGAAAGATTAAAGTTTTTACGCTAGCGTAATCGCTTGTCGATCTGGATACTAGGCTAAAGATTAAATTTTATAATCTTTTTGCTAGGGTTCATCCAAAGTTCATTTCCGCAGACTGGTAACGCTATGGAATTTTCTGGTATTATTTCGTCGATCTGTGGACCGACGTGAAAAAAAGGCCCGCCGAAAAGTGAACGCCAGCTGTTTGCCTCTCGCTCTTTCTCATGACTGGCGTACGATTTTCGTCGATCTGGATACTCGGCTTGACTGACGAACAGTTTCGTCGACCTGTGTACTAAGCTTTGAGCGCAAGGCAAAACGGGCATGTGTGAGTAGGGCATAACAATTGTTTTGAATGTCGGGTTTAATCAAATATCGATGTTTTTGTCGAAGCCAACCCTGTGCCAATTTCTTCTTCTCATCCTCTTTGCTATGACGGAAAACACGAATTAATGTGGATTTCTATTAGTTTATAACATAAAAAGATATCGGAAGTTGAATAACTAGAGCTCTCGTGAGTCGAAGGGGAGAAAGCAAGTCGGACGACATGCAGGAAAAGTGGTTACTAGCCAAGCTCTCGGTGGTGGTGTTCCTTCTATTAAGCACCTGCTCGGCGCTCTACGAAGACCAGATTAAGAAGTTCGACTGGTGAGTGGGCCTTATAACTGACCATTAACCCGACAGATAAAAGTCACTCCTGCAGGCGAGGCGTGAATGTGGGCGCATTGAAGCAGTCCCGGGTGGACCTGAACCACTTCCAGCCGCGGATTCTGGTCAGCACCAATGAAGGAGTGGTGGCTAGCTTGTGCGTTATGACCGGCGAACTGCTGTGGCGCCAGATACTCGAGCAAAAGCCGCGCGGCGACATCAAGCTACTGCAAGTGAGCGGATTCTCGGACGACAGCAGCGACACGGCCGCCGCTCCGATGGGAAGCAATCTAGGCTTCGACATGCTCACCGTACAGGGACATGCGCCTGCTCTGGTGCGCGGCTGGAACACCAATATGGGCGCCCTCGAGTGGGAGTGGTCCATCATGCCGCTGAACACGGAACGCGCCCAGGAGGCGCTGTGGTTCTACAGCAGATCTGTGCTCTACCACGTTCTGCCCGCCTGGCGGAGCCACCTCGAGGTCACCGCCTATTTCGCCAACTCTGGTCACACCACTGGCAGCACCAGCAAAGTGATGGCCTCCTGGATCACTCCAGAGAGCTGCTCACTCAGTGGCACCTTCTACGTCTGTGTGGACGGCAAGCAGTTAATCAGCCTGGATCTGGTGTCTAAGAGCGGTCAAGTGATCCGGACTTTGCTCGAGGAGGAGCCCAAGGGAAAATTTAAAACCGTGGCGGTAAGAGATATAAATATCAGTGGCACAATTTTTAGAACTTGAATCTGTTTTAAAATACTTAAAGATTAATGAAATTAATCAATTTTATTTTACCAAAACAATTATTTGTTTTTATATTTTATTTTTGTATTTTGCAAAATAACAATTCATTATCATATACTTATAATTTAAATATTTATTTTATCTAAATTAAAGATAACATATTGTCTATATTTTCACTAAACTATTTTGTAAACTTTTCGATAGGGTCTCAATGGTGTTGTGATCGTGGATGGCAGTCTTGTCAGTGTCAACAAGGAACAATCTGTATGCAATGGACTGCAAAGCTCTAGCTTCACCGTGGGCAGTTTTAACTACCGCAAGATCTTGGCATATGCAGATCTGGCTTCTGGGGTAGGTTATTCCTTAAAAATAATTATAGTTTGACAACTTATTGTTCCGTTTAATTTATTTTCTGAAAGATTCTCAAGATCAATGCCGTATATCTGGATAACTGCGCGCCGGCGACTGAGATAGAGCAGAGTTTGCCCTTCCCCGTTCACTTTGGCATTCCATCGCTAAGCAACTTCGACTGCAAGCAAAAGCGCAATGGCGATGGCAAGAGTTGCCTTTTTCTCTTTAGCACCAGTTCCGAATCCATTGTGGCCGTGCAGCAAGGACGCATTCGTTGGACGCGTGAGGAGGCGTTGGCCAATGTGATCGACTCGCAGTTTGTCGATCTGCCACTTGCCGATACCGAAGGCACTCTGGAGAGCGAAATGAAGGGCAAGGCCGGTGAGTGTTAATGTATTATGTATTATCATTACTTTAAGCTAAATCGTAAAAAATTTATTTTTGACGATGCAAACCAAAAGGGGATTTCACAAGTTTTGAAAGTAAGTGGAATATCCATAATAAAGCAGGCCTGCAATTTTATTTTTTTTTTATTGTGGGCATAATTTTAAAAACAGTTTAATACAATTAGTATAAAAACGAAAGTTGTCTAATACACATTTGCATGCAAAACTATTTTTTATTTGACAATAAATAATTAATAATAACTATTTCGATTGGCGAATGTCAATTGTATTAATAGGAGCGAGGTCCTTGCTTCTAAAATAATTGATTTTAATTTATTAGTTGTATGTATTAATGATTGATTTAGTAGTTTTTATTGTCTGTATGAAGCTTCTATTTCGATTTATATTATTTAAAGAGATTTCATTGCTCATTTTTATTACTTTTCATTTAAATAGGAGACATTGCCAGCGCTTTTTTGCGTCGCATCACGACACAAGCTGTTCAAATTAGGAGCTTGTTCCTTCATGTCATTGGCCTCGGTCCTCCGCCCACGGAGACTCAGCGGGCTGGCCTGGTCCGCGATTCCTTTGGTCTCCACAAGATTCTGGTTCTGCTTACGCGTGCTGGAAAGATCTTTGGCATCGACAACATCTCGGGAAAGCATCACTGGCAGCTGTATCTTCCCAATGTTAATGGTTTTGATAATGACGAGCAGATGCGTCTGATTGTTCAGCGGTCGGCGAAACACTTTCCACTCCAGCCTCTTTGCGTTATTTTAGGCAAAGATGCTGTAAGTCTGACTAATAATTAATATAAATTCTTAGCTTACCAAACTTTTTTCATAGGTTAATAGCAATGGTGTGCTTTACCGCTTTAATCCCATCACTGGACAACCATCGGAAGGAGGTCTCATTCAGCTGGACTACAAAATCAAGCAGCTCTCGTTGCTAGGGGAGACGGAAAAAGACTTTGTAAAGGGGATTCTGTTATTGGATGCTTTTAACAAGGTCCATGTATATCCCCAACACGCGGAGCCATTGGTAAAAAGAGAGGTACTATTCTAAATCGGTTTACCTTTAAAGTATTGCTTGTCTTTTACAGGCCGATGGCATGTATCTCTACACAGCTGATGTAAGAACCGCGGAGTTGGCCGGCTTCTTCGTCAAATATGCGGGCGGCGTAAGTAGTGACACTGTACAGCCTGAGGGTTATCAACTAATTGACATGTTTCCGCTAGAAATTGACGAGCACTCATGTTTGGAATGCCCGCCTAGGCGGCCACAACTCAGAGCAGCAGATTATCGGAGTTTCCGGCAAGAATCCCATCGAGCATGTCCACTCCCAGGGCCGTGTGTTGGGCGACCGATCGGTGCTATATAAGTACATTAACCCCAATTTAGTGGCCTTTGTTACACAGGCGCCAGATGCCACACACAAATGTAAGTCTACATGTACTTTATTTAAATTGAAATCCCTTAACATGTCACCCATTTCAGCCGTGCTCAATTTGTATCTGGTTGATGTGGTCTCCGGTTCCGTGGTTTTTACCATAACGCATCGCAAGGTGCGTGCGCCACTGAGCATTGTTCATTCAGAAAACTGGCTTGCCTACTCCTACTTCAATGAGAAAGTGCGACGCACAGAAATAAGTAAGTTAAATAGGGTAAAAACTTTGATAAAATAAAATTTGTACCCTCAAAATGTACCTCTTCACAGCGACCATTGAGCTGTACGAAGGCAAGACACAGGCGAACAGCAGTGTTTGGAGCTCCTTGCAAGCTCCACCGATGCCTCTTGTGGAGCGTCAGTCTTATATACTTCCAACAATTGTTGAAGCTCTGAGGGAGACGATCACAGAGCGTGGAATTACCAATAAACATGTGCTGAGTAAGCTATTAAAAGTTATTTAATTATCGAGTACCATGTTACAATACAAAAAAAATCGCAATATTTCTAGTCGGTACCGCCAGTGGTTCCATTGTTGAAATGCCATGGCATTTGCTGGATCCACGGCGCCCCATTGCATCCACTACTCAAGGACGTGAGGAGGGAGCAATTCCCTACATACCAGAGCTGCCTTTGCCAACGGAGAGCCATATTAATTACAACCAGACGGTCGCCCGTCTGCGTAATATTTTTACTGCGCCCAGTGGTCTGGAGAGTACCTGTCTAGTCGTTGCTACGGGCTTAGGTAAGCATTATTCATAAAACAGGGCCCTGACTTTGAGTTCATTGAGTAAAATTCATGATTTAGTATAATTTATTTATTCTTTAAAAATTATATTTTAATTTCATATACTTTTGTCAAATTAAAACCAACTAAACTAATCTTCTCTTCCAGATTTATTCGTTACGCGTGTGGCGCCTTCAAAGACGTTCGATTTGTTAAAGGAAGACTTTGACTATATTCTCATTACCATAGTGCTAGTCGCGCTCACATCGGGTTCGTTGATTGTTAAGCATTTAGCATCACGTAAATTGCTCAAGCAGGCATGGAAATAGGCGTGACATTATTGCTTTATATACATATAATATTTTACTGCGACCAAATACAACAAGGGAGGATGAAATGAAGTAATAATTCTGGTAGCTGCATAATGCAATATTGCATAATGCAATATATCAACGCTAAGCCTAGGCAATTATTTATAAATAATTATATAGCGTTGAACATCAAATAATTATAAATAGCTGTTGAAAGGTTTTCATTGCATTTTTCTGTTCCTTTGATTTGTGTACGTTTAAATTTCCATTTACGAAAAAAATCAGCATTGAAAGTGTGTTTAAAAAAATGTAGTTAATAAAAGCGTTTGTAAAGGAGGACAATGGTAAAGTAAATAAATAATTTTTTCATCGGATTGAATACGTTTTTTGGTTTTATTTTGATATACAAAAAATGTTTTTCTGGAAGAAACCTGCCTAAATAGAGCCGGGACTCGATGCTAAGTTAAAATTTTATTTATTTCAGTATTAGGTAATATACATAATTCGCATTTACAATATAATAACTAATTTAGGGAAAGGAGTAACTAGCTGCTGTGGCCATCGTCTTGACAATTGATAACAATTTTGTTATATTTGTGATTTAACATTTGATGAGAGGGGATATTAGATAAATAATAGGGGTGTTTAAATTTGATGTATAATTTTACATATCCGTAAGAAAGATAATAATAGTTTGGAGTTGGTAGCTGTTAGGTCAGTTAATAGATTTGATGGCGGTCTTACCCCGCCGATTTGTGTGTCCGGTTTTTAATTGAGTGAGAATGGCGCCTGCCCTTCCGTTGATCGAAGTTGTGAACTTGATGTCTTTCTTGTCGGGGTTAAATTGTTTGTACCAGTGGTTAAACGACGACCAGTCTTCCAGTTCGATGTCCAGCAGAATGTTTTTGATGTTTTTCCAGATGTCCTGTTGTACTCCAGGTATGATTGTGTAGTACGGAGCCCGTCCGGCAAATTTTGCAGCTTTGTCGGCTAACTCGTTCCCAATTATTCCTATATGAGCCGGGACCCATAATAGTTTAATTTTTCTATTGTTTTTGTGGCAAAGGTTACGAATTTCGGATAAAAGGTTATTGTTATTGTAGAAGTTTTGTACTCCTTGCAGGTTGGACAGACTATCACTGCAGATGATATATCTTCCCTTAAGTTGGGGGGAGGCCATAATCAATTATGGACAGCAACAAAAGCTCTTGTCGCTTGTATAAGTGTGGTCCGGTGGATGAGAGATCGCTTAGATTTTAAGAATTGATTTAAAATACTTGCTTTAACTATTATGCTTATATAATAATTTAAAATTGTTTTGTGAGTGACGATTTACAAAATGTGCCCAAAACTCTTAAAATTTTAGGATAAATAATTTGTTAATGTCCATGTAGTAATTGATTTGAACAAATTAAATAGCCGTATTCGGGGAGACAAATAGTTTGCCAAGTACTTTCAGCAAACAATAAAGAATAGTTAAAGCTTATGAAAGGTATTGGCACAGTTTGTGAATCGTTACAACGTACAAAAAGCTATTAGTAGTTATAGTTTAGAAGGAAGATCTGTCTTTTTATTTACGTAGGGAGTTTCAAAATTTTTTGACCATGCTTGAAGACATAATTAAAGAAAAGGATAGTTAACTCAAATAAATTAAAAATAAAAAAAATACCAGAAAGTTACAATATTTTAAAATCAACGAAAGTGAAATCTTGTCGGGATGTGTAATACAATAATAATTATAAAGTAAAATTACCAAATTACTTTAATAAAAAAATTATTTTATCCAAGCATCATATTTAAAAAGCAAAGTAGTGTGCAATATACGCGCCAGAAATCAGCTGAACTTATGCGTTTTCCAACACAGGAAGTCTGTGAACCTGCGGCGGATTGAACAGCTGTTTCAGTCTTCTTCTTCCCGGTGTTCCCTACAAAATTGAAAAAAAATGGCTCTGCGTGTTTTTGGTTTAAATATAGTGAGATCTAACAGGAATCTGCTGAAAAATGCACACAAATTAACCGCCCCGCCACCAGGCTACATGGTTGGTCCAAATTGCAACTGCTAGAAACCATATATTTTATTAGATTCACTGTTTCCAAAACTAAGAACGCACGTTTGCATAACCTTTCAGGCGGTTGCTCCATTTGCAAGCGAAGTAACCGTTCAGGCTGCTCCTGCTGCTGTGCAGAAGCAAAAGGTCAGCAAGGCCATGAGGGCGTACTTGAAAAGAGCCAACGAACACGACGAGTTCATGAAGACCCAGCATCTGGAGTTCCAGATCGGTAAACGGCATCTGGCCAACATGATGGGCGCTAATTCGGAGACTTTCACACAGGAAGATATAGACGTGGGTGGCTTAAGTATTACAATTTGTATTCATTAAATCGTTAATTTATACGATCTGCAGGAGGCGATATCGTATCTGTTTCCCTCCGGCTTGTACGACAAAAAAGCCCGGCCAGCTTTGAAATCGCCGGACGTTGTCTTTCCCGCCCGCAAGGCCGCAGAGTTTGATGAGACGGGTAGACCATTCCACAGTATGTTCTACACCGGCAAGCCCAACTTCTTCCAGCTGCTCCATGTGAGTCTATGTTTAAAAAAAATCCCTAGTATGAAAAAAACCGAGTTGCGGAAATGTTTGGCGACTACTTACATATATCTCTTACCACTTAGCCTTCTTTCAAAATCTAATTTGAACAACTAGGGCCTATTATCCTATTCGATAAATTCCAATTTTCCCAGGAACACATTATTCGCGCGCCGTATTTGTATTTCCATTTACATCTACTCCAAATACTTTGAGTCCAAAAAGGAAAAATAACACCGCACAAACACACGCACCGCCGTAAAGAAAATACATAGGTAACTTTTTGCGTACTGTTGCAGATGGTATTGTAATTTCATTCAGTATTTTGCAATGACCGTTATTCACTATTTAATATATATGTATGTATACTTGGTCACGATCATCCGAGTCGATCCTCCCAAACTAGTCTCTCAGTTTTTAATCTATCTGAATAAAATTTTCCCAAAAGTTACTTTCCTATTGCAGGTATAAGTACGAACGGTCAAAAAAAAAAGTAAATTATTTGTTTTAATTGTAAAAAATAGGAAAAAAATGGGAAATTACCTAACATTCAAATTAAAAAAAAATTGATAAAATTAACGTAAGTCTTCAAATTTGTTTTAACATTTTGTTGACCACTGCTATTTTAATGATAGACCGAATTTTATAAAAAAAATCATTAGACTCTTTATTAGTTCCGTCTTTATTATAAGTATTTTTACCTATATCTACAAAAGCTGCACTGTTACGAAAAGACGGCTTTCTATTCTCTCTTAAAAATGTATTTTATTTAAATGTTATATACGGCAAAGTATAGACTATATAGCCGACTTCCTTCTTGTGTTTATTGACGGATGACGATTTGTCTTATGTATTTTTGAATCTCTTTAAATTTTTTTGTCTTTTTAGGACATTGTGGAGGAAACCATTAAGTTGGCGGATCTGGAAGAGCGCTTGCTTCGTCGCGGCAACAAGCCCGACGAGAACCAAAAACTGTAAGCAACATATTTGCGACATATTAATAAGAGATTTAATTAATTTGCATATATTTTAGCGAAATGGCTGGATTTCAGCTGCTACCCAAAGACCAGTTGGAACTTTTGCTGGTAGAAAGCATTGTCGATATAGAGTACTCGAACTTCACCAAGTCCATGGAACGTCTTATTGCATCACCGTATGCTTATAAAAGCAAATCATTTATCGAACGTTTTCTTAAACCTTTGATGGATCAGTCCAAGCAGCTGGAAGTGCCCAAGCCAAAAATCGATGAGGAGGGTCGCCAGTACATTACCACCTACGAGTGCCTGCGCAAAACTGCCAGAGCCGACGTCACAGTTCGGTTTCCGGGTACTGGAAAGATCAGCATTAATGGAAAAGATATTTTATACTTCGAGGACGAAAACTGCAAGGAACAGGTAAGTCGAGCTATTACATTACAAATGATGTCCTGTTATTATTCCACCGCATACCCATACTTTGACCCCAGCTTCAAATAACATCACTCTCTATAATAATAGATTCTGCATATATTTTATTAAGAATACAAATTTGCATTAAATTACTATATAAACGATTCTCTGACGACAACGCCAAAACAACAAAGACACAGCCTGAAACCAGCCACAAATCAACCCTCCAACTGCTCGCCTCTAATTTAACTAACGGTATCGAT